>JACBWW010000003.1:29275201-29472701 GCA_020086605.1 Lanius collurio | reverse complement strand
AATAATAATAATAATAATAGCAATAATAATAAAAATAATAGTAATAATAGTAATAGTAGTAGTAGTAGTAGTAGTAGTAGTAGTACACACTGTAGGGGGGACCAAGTGCCTTTCTTTTTAGGAGAGAAGAGTGACAAGGGTGTTGGACAATGACTACACTTGGATCCCCACTGGGAGCATGCTAAGGAAGGTGAAAGGTGGTGACAGGTTAGAGGGGTAAGACTCAACTTTAGGGGACTAAGGATGCCCCATTTGTGTGTAAAACTCTTGTAGATTCCTAAGAAACTGCTTTGGCCAGTTGGTCAGTGATTTATAAAAGATTTGCCCTTCTAAATTTACTCAAATGTTCTAAATAGGAAAAGTGCAGAGCCGTATCTCTGTCTGGAGGGAAGTTTAACTGCTTCAATAATGTTATTGGTGTTTGCAGGCCTCAGATCCTTTAATCTCTTATAATATTTGTGCTCTTACTTATTGTCATCTTTAAACTGTATTTCAGTTTAAAGCCTCAATTGAAAACACATTTTCCAGCAAACCACTGTAGTATATGCATGAAATTAATCCAATTCATGAAAAGAGTCTCGAGAGTGAAATCTTTTAAAAAGTCTGTTGTTTTACATAGTTCTGTACACTTTGAAAATTATGATTGTTTAAAATTAATAATACAATTGTCAGCACATTCTCCTTCTTGAAAACAGAATTCATCTGGTACAGGAAAATTAATGTTTTGCTTGGGGCTTTGGCCTTTAACTAATGTAAAGTAGAGAAATTGATTAACACAATATAAAAAAGTTATACCTTCCCCTGTAATACATTTTTGATAGCTGTGGCTTGATAAATTAGTATATTGTGTGTTTTTAAATGAATATGATTTATTGCTGTTGTCTACCATATGAAGAAACACAAAAAAAATTGTTTTCAGGATCATTGACTTGAACATATCAATGGCACTGTTGGACAATTCTTGCTGAGTGTTAAGATGATTTATGTAACAGACCGAAGGTTTCCACAGTAATGCATTATAGTCTCAAGCTATCAAGCCTTGTTCATGCAGAGACAAAAGCAGCTGAAAAACACTTGCTTCTGAAGGTCCTCCCTTTAGAAATTAGAGATAAGGTTGATCTTATTAAAACTCCTGGAAATATCCACTGCTAAATATATTATCCTAACTTTCAAATGTGTATAAGGTACGTGGCTTTTTTTCCGCTTCTAATGAGCTCATTGTTTTTACATTACTCTCGATTCATAAGTATTTCAGTTATGTAACAATGTGTTCAATAATAGAAGAGGATACAGCCTGAAGCATCTATCTTTTAAAAACTGGCATCTTTCCACAGTTCACATGCAGAAGCCTTGGTGCAAATGAAAAATTAAGACACGCTCTACATAGTTGGCAGAACCATTCATATCATTTAAATTAAATATCTATAGGCAAATTCCCAATTTTTAAGGAACTGTTGCTAATATGAGATTCTGTTGAGTAAATGCATGGTGACTGATGCAACCATTGAGCACATGAATCAGACTTACTTAGTGCATGTTATTGTCTGTGCTGTCATAGAGGAACAGTTCTGCTCTTTCCAGAGGGATTTACATCGGATGTTTGAAAGCTTGCTGCCCCTTGTGGTCAGTCTGTTTGAGCCATCTCCTTTGATTTGCCTTCTCTGATCACTTTTTAAAGTTCTATTAAAATTATTTTAAAACATCAGTAAGTTTTGCTGGCCAATATGGAGCTATCCCTGTAGGGTACTTAAGGCAAGTGGCTGTATTTGTATTTCCTGCCAGCATTTCCCTTATTCCTCGGATGAGTAACCTCAAAAGTAAATACTAGATTTTTTTTTTTTTTTTTTTTTTTTTTTTTTTTTTTTTGGTGTATGTTTTTGTTATCAGCACAGCAGGATGCACAGCCCTAATCTGAGTTATATGTTGCCAAAGTAAAGAACTGTCTTCTGACATACACTTCCTCTCCATATCCCAGCTTTGCCCCTCCTTTCACAGCTTGTTGCTGGATTTGGCCAGGCTAAGTAGTTTAAAAGGTAAATTGAAGGGGACCAATGCGGTTTTGTTCAGAAACAAAAGCCCAGGTTTGGGTTGGACAGTGAATCAGGGTCAAGAGTTGGTATAATTTTATTCTGGTAAACTTTTCTCATAAAATTATATGCCAATGTAGCATTTAGATAATGAAGTTTCTTGATCTCAGAGTGGGCATCTCAATCATCTGTTTTAAGAAGTTTCCATCATTTCAAGCAGAAATGTCACAAATATTGACAAATGTTTAGCCAGAAACATAGGCTATTGTCCTTTAGATTTAGGAAGACATTCTTAATTCAAAAATCTTTCATAACTTTGTGTCTATAGATAGTTCAAACTTAAGGAGAATCCATTCTGAGGTTCCCACTGTGTAGATTCCATCCAAAGTAGACTCAAATCTGTTTATAATAAACACAGATGTAATGAAAATGCTCTTTATAATAAAGAAAAATTTAAGCCTGTGTCTGTCCAGTGCTGTGCAGTTGGTTTTATGGTGTTAATTTGCAGAGGGCTTTTTCTCTGGAACGTAATAAAGGCCTAGGAAGTTCCCCTAAACTGAAGCACTCATTAACACATTGTCCACTCCTATAGTCACGAGATGAAAGTGAAGCCACTGGCAAAGTTCCTAGTAGTTCTGTGGTAAAATAATAAAGCATTTCTGATACCTTTTTTTTTTGTTGTTTGGTTATTCAAAAGTGAAAAGGTGAGCTTGCTTGTTTCTGTGGTTTCTGTGACCAGTAGAATAAAAAGGAGCTATTCCATGTCTTTCTGAGTAGATCAAGTCCTGCTGATAGCAAAACCAACTATGAAGGAAAAACCCTTGGAGTGGACCTTCCCCAGCCCCAAGAAAAGCCTAACAGAACTGAAGCTACAGGCTTCAGTTAATAATATTTATTAATATGTATGAGCTGTACTTATGAAATGCAATTGGATACAGGGAGTACAACCTTCCCTAATGCTCTGGATACTAGATAACTGCTTTCATTAGAAATTCCAGATCAACAGCTTGTGTTGGAAGAAGTGGTGCTTTAAGGAAGCCCAGAGGCCAGGACAGGATGATGACTGGTCTGGGAGTGGGAGTTCTTGCTGTGGGGTTAAGCTCAAGCCTGGCTTTTTGCTAAAGTTCCCTAAAATTTCCCTCCACAGAAGAAGGTAACAATACAACATTCCAGGACAGCCCATTGCCAGCAGTGGATCAGTTGCATCAAGGGCACCCCAGATAGTTACTAAAATAGGTTTTCCAACAGCAAGGGGAGAGGTGACAGGGAAGTAGGAGTGGGTGTTTGAAGCTTGTAGCTGCTATTCACAGGACAAGCACATGTCCCGTTCCTCATGCCTTTCCTCCAGGCACAGTTGCAACAGTCTTGTTCCTGGGATATGTTGGATTTGCAGCAGATGTATCTAGGAATTTTGGGTTTGATACGCCAGTGTGCCGAGTCATTACAAGCATCTGAACCAAGTTCCTGGATGAGACAAATGAGTACCAGCAAATCACTGTTGAAGCAACCTCCCCAAGGAAGCTATGTCTGTATGTGTTACATACACACAATACTGAGCCTGGAAATATCAAATAGGCTGAAAATGTTAGGTGAATAGGGTGCTCTACACATGCTTTCAAGTATCTGTCCATACCATTTGCATATAGCTTGGATGATGCCTGTCAATATTTGATTTAGTAATATTTGCATTTAGAAGTGAACATCAGTCTCACTGGACAGTGGGAGAGAGAGAAAACAGATATTAATACTTTTTACCTGCAAAATCAAAATCACAACACTCTTTTGAGGCCATAAGTCTTTTGGGACAGTAGAAAAGACACTGTTGAGCATAAATGTCATCTTTACAAAGCTAATGAATCCCTCCTGTTAGCTATATATGGATCCAAGCTCACCAGGGTTAGTTATCAAATCTAAGCGTATGCAGTGATCATGCTGGTCCAGGAGAGCATTTTGGATGTTATCCCTTCCTTCACTTCTGTTCCTTGCTGTTTTGTTATTGTGGTATTAGACCTTAAACTCATTTTAGGCACCTTTCTCTTCATTATGGATTTTAAATAATAGTAATTAGCAACTACCTAGTGCTTGCACTGTCCCTAATAGTTTTATTTGGTTTTGCAAAATTTATATGTTGTTATTGAGTAAATGTGATGTTCTCTTTGCCATATTTAAGCCTTCTCTCCAGTTAGTGAGAGTATACTTTTACTGTATTTCCCCTTGGAGATTTTTCCACTGATGGCTGCATCATGGCTTCTAAAGTGGGAGAAAATGCAATTTACAGAGGTTAGTAGACTCACACCAGCTTTCCATTAAGGAGAAAACAGGGGCAAAGGGAAAGCAAACTCCTGTGCTGGAGGTGAGAAACACAGATGGGATGCATGGGTAGAATCAAAGTCCTCACACATAACATTGATGATATCACCCTCAAACCTTTTCATCTCCCTGTTCTGTTGTTTTCATTCTTTGGGATTTTACTTTGGTCATTCCAGTATAGACTTCCTGTTCTATTTCATACTAAGATTTTGGTAGAGATTAAAACCTTGTTGGAAAAAAAAAAACAAACAAAGCAGCCAAACCATGGCAATGTGCATTAGAGGAGGTTTTTCTGTGTTCAGCAGTGCACTGAAAGCATTTAATACTGTTTGGTTTTGGTCTGATTTAAGTTTGTATATATATGTTCATAGAGAGGAGAGTAACCTCAGGCATCAGGAGGACATTATTACTATGATGACAAATGAAAAACCCCTTTGTTTATAATTGGTCATTGATTCTTCCCTAGTCCTTCTGCATGAATCTGTACACCATACTATCCTCCATTTGGAAACTCATATTGAGGAAAACATTTTCTTCCAATAGCTGCTCTTTGAAATTATGTCCTCATATTCATCCTTTACAGTGATACTTTTCAGGAGCAGAATGTATTTAAATCCTTGCATTTCCGGAATTAACAAAAGCAGCACTCAGAGCAGGACTGCTGCTCTGGAGAGGGGCAGGAAGGGTGGGAGTAGTCTCTGTGCTATAAATCTCCTGACTGTGGGCATGGGATGTGCAAAGACTGATCACTTTGCAAAGGAGTTGGCTGTTCTCAGAAAAGCAGAGCAGGCTTTCAGGCTGAGCCATTGCAGCTGATCTCTTTAACTCTTTATTATGCTCACTTTTTCCTTTTAAGAAGTATGTGCATACTCACTCTATCCTACAAATGAGCCTACCTGCTCATATAGTTAAATAATAGCAATTATCCACCTTGGTGCATTACACAGACTTTGCCTGTGGCTTTTCCTTGGATCAGATTGAGTTGGATGACTTAATGGCAGTAGACAACAAAAGACTAACAGTTGTTTGGTGGAGTTACTAATTCAGAGAACTGACAAAATGTATGTATAATTCAGTTATAGATTAAGAAAGAAAAAAGATTTTTTTAGACACTTCAAATGTATTTTTATAAACACAAAGTATACTAACTATGTACTGTTTCTTTTTCTTTGTAGCATAGTAAATGCATGGCACTCCCATAAGCATAAAAGTGGTATCTTTCTTCTCTATGTAATTCTTGGTCTAAGTAGCAGGGAGTAAAATGAACCATTTTGTGCCAATGTTAATTTCATAAATTGCATTCCCTTTCCCACAATTCCCCTGAAAAAAGTATTCAGCTAAATGAATGCTCTTGGAAAATTTTTTAATAGGAATCTGTTTGAGTTCACCTTCTTAAAAAAAAAATATTTCTAGTGGAACCTGTGAAAGTATCATAGATTCTTATGCATTAGAGGCATTTTTTCCTCTGCACATAATGGTGAGACTTCACTCATATAATATATGGTTCTTGAAAATATTCTCTTTGTTAAATTGTAAAACATGATTAGAAGTATATTAGTTGGGCTCTTTTTGTTTGTTTTGTGTGACTTTTATTATTATTATTGACCAGTGCTCATATGATTTTCATAGCATACAGTTTCATGGCATATACAGTTGCAAGCAAAAACTTTCCATTTGTTGTTTTTTTGCAGTCTTTTCCTGGCCCAAGTCTTGAAAGTGAAGATTTTAACATACCTCCTATAACTCCTCCGTCATTGCCTGACCACTCCCTGGTGCACTTGAATGAGATAGAGTCTGGGTACCACTCTCTGTGTCATCCCATGAACCACAATGGCCTCCTTCCATTCCACCCACAAAACATGGATCTACCTGAAATTACAGTTTCCAACATGCTTGGCCAAGACGGGACACTGCTTTCCAATTCCCTCTCTGTGGTAAGCACTTTAAGTCTTTCCCTTCTGTTCTGTTTAAGTGCAAAATCATGGAAATACAGACCTGTTTGAAATCCTTCACAGGGGCCAACACCCACACCACTCAAATTTTGGAGTGCCCTGACCTGACTCTTGGTGTTACATTGCATTTCCTGTGTCAAATCCTTCCCCCAGCAGAGGTGGAGGGGATTTCCAGCCGAGTTCCTCAAAGCCAGGATTTTACTTTCCACTGCCTTGGGTAGAAGTGTTCCTGCTTTAAAGGGATGTAAATAATGACAAAAAGAGGCTCAAGGCTCTGACTTCTGCTGGAGCAGAGTTTGGATCCAGATGGCCGTTGTTCTGTATTTGTCTGAATAGGCTCTTTCCATTCTCATTTGCATGTGCTGAGAGATGTACAAAAATTTAATATCTCCTTTCTTGTTTACCGCACGTTTGGAAAACAGCAAATGTTATTTCTGATTCTAGGCCAAATCTTACAGCCTTTTTACAGTTCCCAGTCCTTAGCCAGCCAGAATCCAATTGAAATGACTGGACAACTTGCTTATAAAGTCTGTCAGACAGTCATTACGGTCGTAATCTTGCGAAGCCTGATATTATAAATCACTTCTTTGAATGTTAAATTGCTTGCAACAACTGCAGAGCTCCTTTACATGTTACATTTGCAAGTGGGCTCTACAATTAATTAGTATACTTCTTGCACAGCATCTCCAGACAAGATCATTTCACATTAATGTTTAATTTTAACCCAAAGAGTTAAAAATCCCGTGGAAGAGGCTGGAGCCTGACATTGTGTGCAACCCCCTGCACTTAAAGCACTAGGTGTGGTAGATGGGCTGCCCGGGAGGCGAAGATTCCAACAGGCAAAGATAAGAATCTGTTGTTCCTGGAGATAAATGGTCTGAGCTTCCCACCAAAAGGTCTGCACTAAGGAACTGAGGTTTTTCAGGCTTCCCAGCTTGCTAGATCTCCACCACATTATCTAAAAAACTTAAATCAGTCCTGGGAACCTGAGAGCTAGCACAACACGTAGAGGTTTGGGGAGTGAGGGACCTAGGCTCAGCTCCACATCAACCTCCCAGACTAACAGCCCCAGAGCCAGGAGCCATGGTGACTGGTAAAGACATAGTTTATAACAAAAATCTGCCTTGTCTCATGGCTTAATTGCAACTTAATTAAAATAAAGCTACCTTGATTTTGAGGAGCTCTGCATTTCCTCTGAGGATGCCCAACAAGCAGAGGGCACAAACCTTGTCCTCTTATGTGTTGCACAGTTGTTATTGATCTACTAGGATGTTGCACACTTTGTGTTTGAGGTCAGAATCTGATCTCAGATTCTAATCTTAGAGTTATGTTCAGTAATGAGAGGAGTGGGGGAAAGGCAGATTTATACAGAGAAATAGAAATGCACTCTGTGGAAAGATCCTGTACTTTCCTTGCATGTCTACAGAGCTGATGGCATGCATTTAAGAGCTTGAGTGGAATCCTGTGTGAGGTTCTGAAAATCAGAACTCTGAAAGGACTTGAAAAAGTAAGAGAAATGCTTGACACTCCAGTCAAGACAGACAGTATTTCATTGAATTGACCTCTTCTGAGCCGTGGTTATGACTCAGTACTATGCATTCTTTTAAGCTGTGATGTTTCACATTAACCTTTTGCAACAAGCTCTGAACAAAGGGCCTTGAGAGTGCATAGATCATCACAGTGATTGCACTGAGGGCAAATACAAGAAAGCTGAATAATATAACTAGGCAATTTTGCTATTGGAACTTAGTGAAGATCAGAAGAGATGAAAATCAGATGTCAAGAAAATGTGTGCTAAATTTTGACAGTAATTTCTGAGGATTTGTTCAATAAATAAAGCGTGATCCTTGAAGTGTCATGTGCTAAGTCAACTGTTATCCCTAACTTGCATGCCCTTTTTGCACAAGAGGGCCTCTTACCTAGCAATAGTTTTAACTCAAGCTGGCTTGTCTGTGCAGGGGATGATGCTACAGCTCATGTTAGTACAACTGGTAGGATGTTAACTCCTTGATTTTGTAGAGTTCAAATACTGTTTGGCAGTATAGCTCCTCTGATTTGAATTTGATAATTTGAGAGAAGTTAATTTGAGTGAAATAATTTAACTCTTCAGTGAATTCAGTGACTTCTTCAGTGAATAGAATGACCCCATTGTTCTTTTGGCTTTGCACTGATGATGAAAAACAGGGGATTTTGTAGAGTTAACATTCTTTACTTAGTTTTGAAGCTTTTCTTTATATCCAGAACATTTAATATTTTTTCTTCAATATGACTCTTTTCTTGTGCTATTACTCATCCCTAAGTTTCCTTTTTACTATCTCGTCAAACTTTGATCCATTTAACATGTTCTTGTCTAAATCACTCCTATATTGCCTCATATAGAACATTATTTATAAGTTTCTCCAATCTATCTATACCCTTAGTTCCATATAATTTCTAGTATATCAAGCACCATTTAGTGTATTTGGAAACCATGTGTCTCACTTCATTTTTCAGGGCACTAATGGGCATTTTTAGAAAAAATATTCTTAGAAACAAATCTGTTGGCTGTTCTCTATCCCTAATTAATTTTACATCTTCAGCAATTTTTCCTTACATTGAGATGAATTCAGCTGCACTGCAATGTACCTCTGATTGAATTTGGTTCTTTTTATCTTTACTTTCAACATCCTTCTTTGTAGCCAGCTTTTAACCCATGTTGGTATTTTAGCAATAATACCTTCTTTTTTGTCTGTATTAGAACTAGTGAGTATTTTTCAGTTTGTGTTTTTTATAGCCAAAGCATTAATTAATGCTAGCCAAATGTGAGAAAGGAATCTCAATGAGCTCAGAAACAGTTAGAAAATAGTTCATACACTAAATATAGTGTTTTTCTTCCATCTCAACTACCAGGTGTTTTCAGATGAGGAGTTCTGTGATTTTGGGCAGATTGAAAATTGAGGATATACCCTTCCTAAAACCCCTTCAAATCTCTCCCCATCAGAAGTCTCTGTTTCATACTGTGCAGTACTCCCTCCAAGCTGTAGATGAAATCCCTTTCAGTAAGGATGGCAGGATTTACCCCAATCTCTGTAAGAATTCTTCTCTGTGGAAGTGCTTAAACACACACAATAAGAGCCCAGCACTAGCTCAGTGAATTCATATTAGGGATCAGCTTCTTACAGATTTTTTACACTGTGGGAATTCTTTCTAAAAATTTTTACAATGCTGGGAGATGAAAATTTCTCACTGCCATTAACTGTGTCTTATACTTAAATTTGGAATTAGCCTTCTTTGAAGTTTTTTTGATTGATTGGACTTTCATATTGCACGTCCACTATTTAAAAAAAAACCAAACAACAAAACCACTAAAATTTTTCCTTCTCATTATTCTGCTGTCAGTTCACGTATTTACTTCTATGTTTGTTTATTTCTGTTTTTCCTCTTAGTTGACATACAGACATATACACATGCACATGCACATGCACGCTAATTTATATCATGCTGTCACATACAGATTTCTTTAGATGCTCATTATATCTGGATATCAGGGGGCCAAAAGTCTAAAGAATTTGTGCAGAATGTGTCACAGTGGTATTAACACATGGTCCAGCCCCAACATGGGAGCCCTCTAAAATCTCCTTCAATATGGACATGAC
This sequence comes from Lanius collurio, assembly GCA_020086605.1. NCBI lineage: Eukaryota > Metazoa > Chordata > Aves > Passeriformes > Laniidae > Lanius > Lanius collurio. The sequence goes on along the minus strand of JACBWW010000003.1, from coordinate 29,462,777 downwards.
TTCTATTCCTGCTTCTTAATTGGATCCAGTTTGATATAGATAGGACTGATTGTTTAATGAAAATGTACTTATTGTCCTGTAAACACATTTTGCCTTTCTATAATGGAATAGGTATCCCTTCCTGATTTCCTACTAGTTGAAAACTGTGTGGGTTTGGTTCAGTCCCAGTTGGGGTTTGACCTGCCAGCCTTTATCTGTTGGTGTGAGTTTTCCTGAGATATCCCAAAGGATATTTTCAAGGACCATGAGAGTTACGCTTCAAACATTTGGAAAAAAATGCATTTTTTATGAAAATGTGTATTTATCTGTAGAAATGCTTTTGTATGTGTTCTACAAAATGAGTTTTTCTGTGTATCAATAAAATTATTCCAGCTTCTTTAGTATATCCTATAGATGATTGTTTTTTCCGCAAGAAACCAGGGTTAAAAATCTCAGTGCTGTTTTTACATAGTGGGAAAAAAACCCCAACCTATTTCTGGAATGCTTTCACTTGTAATCTTGTTCTGATCTTTTTGAAAATGTGGCTCATGATGGTATACTATAGAAAATTTACAAGAAAGAAATAAAAGATTTCAGTTTCTTGAAATGCCTCAGATTTCTGGGGTTTAAGTTTAAAGTGGAAAATATGTTAAAAGACAATAAAATCATGGGGTTTATTTCCCAAATGCTCTACTTGTGCTGGCAAAAAAAGCCAGCATAATGTGTACACTTAGGTTTATTGTCATTTTTAGTATACAGTCAAGGCATACTTTGAATTCAGAGGCTACTGTACAACTGTTTTGACAACCACCACATCAGTAGGTAATGTGCAGGACATATGAAACTGAAGCAAAAATGTTTCTTTAGGTCTATAGGGAGTTCAGCACATCAAGGAATTCAGATATATTAGAGCAGCATGAATTTCTAATATGTTGCTCTTATGGAAAAGACCACTGGCATATTGAATAATGCTGCTTTCAAAGCAGAGCAGAAAATGTGATTACAGACAATTTCATTGCTGTTTTTAAAATAAATATTTTTGAAATCTTGAGGTGTTTTATTTCATGTAATGCATAAAATATGAAACAGCGTGCTAGAGCTAAAGATCTTCTAGGTCACGGAAGAGTAGATGATGTCAGCTATAATTATTCAGATGTGGAATAATAGAAGCATTAGTTTAAAATAAAATGCATGTCACAAAGGCCCATGTCTTATATAAAAAAAAGGCAATAAAAAACTGCTTTTTTTTGCACACTTAGACAGAAGAATGAAGGCAATGAATAATTATTTAACATTATGCTCAATTCATCAAAGCCCAAACAATTACATTATTTTTTTTATGAATTATATATTTTAGGTATGCAACCCATGAGAGATTAATATCTTAAACAAAATGTAGCATTGTATAACAGGGAAGAAAGAAGACAGCTACTTTTTTTTTTTTTCCCCATTTTTAATCTCAGGTAGAATGAAGCTAGTATTTCTAATTCACAGTACAGTTACTAATAAATCCAATAAAGGACACTGGTGTTGTTGTACCTGGAATGCATTTAAGAGATTTTGTTTTACTAGTTTCATACATGTTGGTTTAAATTCGGTATTCGTGACTCATTTCGAGTCTGACCTATACAGCTGATTATTTTTTCTTTCACCTTTAAGCATTAGTGCTAACTACTGAGTCAAACAGAAATTCATTACTTCTGATGAACAAGATGAATAACTTTCATAAGAAAAAAAAAATGTTTGCGTCTCCTAACCTAAGTGTTGAGATTTGAGTCATGTTTGGATACTTTTTTCTAGCTTGTATTGCATGCCAGTTGTAGCAGATACATTTTGTCTCTGGTGAATACTTCCCATTTGTGCCTCATTATCAGTCTCTGGTCTTCAGTTTACATCAAAATTTACTGTTATGCTACACAGACCTGCTGCTACTCCAAATTTTATTGCAGTGAGTTATTGCCATCAGAACCACCAAATCATAAAGCTAAGGTCATAGAACACCTTGTGTTAAAGTTGTCTGTATTTTTCTCTTATTAAACGACTTTGTATTCTTGCAGGATATCTTTCTTTACCCTAAAACAAACAAACAAACAAGCAAAATAACAACACCATGTTTTCCAAGCTGTTTTTTTTTTTTTTTTTTTTTTTTACTGAAATAATCCTTGTGTGGAAAAAGGTTACGATAGTTAATGTGTTTTGTCAAACAGACTAACCAGCTCATGTCCGTCAGCATAACTTTATTGTCTCCAGTAGAATTATGATGATTTATTCCATCAAGGGCTCTGGTACATCATTTTTATCTTTCCTTTCTTCTGATGTCTGCTCCACTCTTTTTTCATCAGAAAGACAACAGAAAGGATATGTAGAAGAGCTGATTAAGATGTAATTTGATCAAGGTTTTATAAATATCTGAATATTGCATATCTGCTACTAGAAAGCTCTCTACTGAGGTACAAAAAAACATCTGATGTCAGAAATTACAGCTGTACAAAATCAGAGTGGAAACAAAGCATGCATTTTTAGCAGTGATAGAGATATGCCATTTAGCTATAGTGTACTGTGGGAGCTGGTTGGTTCTCTGTGCCTGAGGGTTAAATTCAAATGGGGCATCTCTCTCAAAAAAAAAGGGCTCTATCTGGGACTGGATTTGCAGACCAGCAGAGGGACCAGAACCTTCCCATGGGTCACCTTGTCCCTGGGGTGCTCTCAGCAGAAGACATCAATCCATGCATTCTTGGTAGGGGCCACATTGCTGGTACCATCTCAGCAGTAACACCTTTACAGTTTTTCCCTCCCAAGAGAACATTAACAGAGTAAAAGAAAGCACTCTGTGGCTGCAGGCTATTGATGGACCCCACCTTCTTCAGGTCAACTAGGACAAGAATTCTTGTGAAAGTATTTGTGGAGCTTTTTTTTCCTGGTCTTAAAGTAGTATCTGGTAAAGTTATACTTTCTGTCTCTAAGTACTAACAACTTACCTTAAAGATAGATCAAGTAAATATTTGTACATAACTGTACGAAAATATTTGTACACCAATGACCAAGACTCTTTTTTAGAATAATTCCAGGTCTCATGTTTAAAAGTGAAAATGAACCTGTTGATTTACTGTCAGGGAAATACAGCATCCTGCTTATTTGAGTGTGCTTGTTGAGACTCCATGTGGCTCACATATTTCACAAACTCAGTCAGAAAACAATTTCAGCATAATTTCAAGAAGAAATAACAAGATGGCATAAATTTTATTTTTGAAAACAGCCTTCTATAGAAGATACTTAGGTGACCTTTTTTCACCGTGGTTACCCATTGTCTGATAGGAACTATGTGCTACGTAAAAAAAAAAAGTAAGAAAAGGAAATAAGTTTAGTTATATTAATTATTGTTTCTTAGACTTTAACCAGATAGGCACAGGCTAAGACATGATGAATGTGGTGCAGAGAGAAAGACTTCATTTGTGGGTGGTAGATTATACAACACCTCACATGTGAAGTACTCACAGGAGTGATTAATGCATAAGCAGCATCATAGCTGCAAGTGTCAAACAAAACAGATAATAGAGTATGCAAATAGAGGAAATAACTCTCAGAAAATGTCAGAAATTCAGAGTTTCAGCAGCAGAGATTGTTGACTTTAATCTGCTGCTTTTAACATTGCATGTAGTTGTCGAGAACATCACAATAATGAAATGGTACTGAAGACTCACATTTTGGCAAAAAAACTCTTAGTGATCTTAAGTCCTGCATATGGAATAGAAGTGAAATGTCTTTCTCAAAAACTGTGAACATGCTTCTATGAAGACAGGAAAGAGAAGCCCACAGTGAAGATGAAAGGGAGGGCTTTGTGTATCAGGTGGAGTAGCCTCTATTTCCACCTGTTTTATCATTTAAATGCATGAATTTTCATTCCTTGAAATTCAGAAGCAGCTGAGAAGACTGCACATCCCTTATGGATTTGTACTGAATTGACCATCTCATCCCATTTTGTTCACCAGTGGTAGAAAGGTGTGTGGACAAAAGTAGTCCCACTACAGAATGTTCTGTCTTAACTCAAGGTGCCACGTGCATGCTGGAAGTTCCGCTGAGTCACATGCTGGAGTGTGAATTCTCCTCCTTCAATCTTGCATATGTAGAGTCAAAGATGTTTATTAAAATTTTTTCTTCATTTTGAGGGAAAAAGCACATTCTTGGCTTTCCAAGTTGAAGGAATTTAAATTGTCTAATTAATGGTTTCATGGATTTTTTTATCTGTTTAGGTGGTTTTTACAGAGTTTTGAGTATCATTTTTTGAGTTTAGCAGTTACTTTTTACATGAGGAATGGAAGAAAAAATATTCTACATGGTAGTTTTGAGACTTGAAGAAATAATCAGAAGTAAAAAAAATTACTCATTTGTTATTTTTATCCATTTTTCTTTCACAACGAAATGAAGAAATGCTAAAAGTGTAAGGATGTCTACCCTTCCTAGTCCTTTCAATAACATCAAGATTCATTATAAATTGATGTTTGCCCCTCTGTTCTTCCTTCCACCTCCTCTTCATTTATACAAGTCCTGTACTGACACTCTGTGTAAATGCCACGTTGGGATTCCCTGTTGACAGCATGTAAATCTCTAAGCTCCCCTGCCACTGTGGTGCTGTACTTCAGCCACATGCACATGACTCAGAATCTCTGTAGCCTCACTCACACACTTTTGAACTGCACTTTTGGCATGTTGTGCATGCTGTTGTTATATTTGAACACTAAAAATATGAAAATGAATGTCCTGAATTTATTTTTTGTGTATATCATGGATGGATGCCATCACAATAAAGGACTTAAGGTATAGAGTAGCAGCAAGAAGCATTATGGAGTGAGGAACACCTCTAAGGCATGCTTGTGCACATCTTTCAGCTACAAAATCCCCACAATGACTGCTTCTCATCTAAACTGAGCAAAGGAATTTCAGTTTATCTTACATATTATCAGGGTGTATCCAAAATTCCTCTTTCAACCAACATGCAGGGACATAAAATTGAGTCAAAGATGTTATAGGTGGTGACAGGCACACTGTGCCTGCCCTGATCTGGAGCTGATGCGGACTGCAGTGCTCAGAGTACATACACACAGGTACCTGGATACACATAAATACATATATATTGACATTTATATGTCTGCATATGTATATGTATATGCAAATAGGTATCACACTGTCAGTCACTGAAGCCCTCTGCTGGAAAGGGGGTGTAACAGACAGGATGTAGCATCTGCAACATCCCCCTTCTCCCCAGATTGTGGACCCACGTGGATGTTAAACAAAGACTGAAACTAGAGCCAAATTATTGAAGTAGATGCAACAGATTTAATTAATGAACTGCACATGGCTGCATTATACAATTTTTTTTTACCAAATCCCTGAGTTATAATTGAGGTTACAGTGCCTGACAGTAACTTTAATGATGGCTACTTTTGCTAATTGAGTTAATGAAGGAAGTAGCCTAGTTGCTAAAGTGAGACGTGGCATACCTAACGGATAGCAAGATGAAATTCCATATCACGTTTTCAAAATTCTGCTTCCTGACAGTAATAATATTAGGCTATAGGTGCCTTCACTTCAGCTTTACAAAAATGATCTAAACTGAAAAAACCTTTAAAACTAGATATTCTGATCCTTTAACAAGACAAAAAAAAAGGCCTGCTCATGGAGTATTTACAGGATCAGGCCCTTGATGAGAATGCAATACTTTTTTATTTGGAGATGGGACTTTCTTCTAATACATTTTAAGATTATCTTCATTCACACATAAAGAATTTCAGAGATTAACTCACTGATTAAGCTTTAGTTTCCAACACATGCCCTAATACTCGAGTGTGGGATCTCAGTTTAATGAATTTTGTGACACTCCCCCTTCTTATGTAGTAGCATAAAAAGTGTTTAGTGCAATAGGCTTAGTCCTTATCTGGTTATTAAGTGCAGTTTAAATTACCTCACAGAAAGTATACAGTGCAAAATAACCACTGGCAAAACTTCTAAAAGTTATTTTTTGTACACAAAACAACTGAGAGCAATTGAAAAACAATGCCAAACGACACTCTGTTCTTCTGCAGCACCTTTCTTGTGCCTTGAAGTGCTTTGCAGTCATTAATTAGCTAAGAAGGTAGTTTACTCACAACAGTACAAATAGATGTTTGCACTATCAGTCCCTCCTATCTGTCAAGTACTATAGTGTGGGAGAGAAAAATACATACTTTATTAAAAAGCTAAATGTAAAATTTACCTTAAAATTTAATTCACCGTTGAAAAAAAAAAAAAAAATTAATTCAAGTTGAAAAAGAAAGATCTTAAAGGAATAGGAAGAAAATGACTATGTAGGGGGGCCTGTAATAACGAAAGTGTTACCAGGAGCTGATTTCATGTTTGATGCTCAGTAAAACAAAGGTGGTTAGCAGTGTGGTGAGAGTCAGCTTTCAATATTAGAACTAGCAGATGTCCTCACATGTAGTAAAAGCAGGACTTAACTGCTATGTGCTACACATCTAATATAAAGCTTTTACAGTGACTGCATATTATGGTAGCTGAGACTTTTAAGCTCTCAAGCAGCCTGGAAGTGATACAGCAACCTTATTTAAGAGCCATGAAAATGATGCAGGGACTGCTTTGCTTGTCCTTGAAATGCAGTCTGGTCTAGGGACAAGTGAAGTATCTGTTTAACCACAGAGTGTGATGCTCCACTGCTCCAGATTCCCAGTTCAAGCCCTCATGGGCCAGTTCCATAGCACACATGTTTCTTCTCACTTGTCATCAGCTTTCATGAATGCAGGGAGAGGAAAACTCACAACAGAGAAGTTCTGTGCCCAGGGCCTGGCCTGTGTAATTTTAATTGTGGGTGGCACTGTTGCTCTGACTTCATCATTTGTGGCCTCTGCTTTTGAACATTTTAGGAGCTCTGCGGCTGACTGAAAATCTCAGTGGGATTTTCAGAAATATTCTGGCCTAATGTTGATCCTTTCCTACTCTAGCAGGAGTTATCCCAGAGTTTCGAAGGAAACAGAATTAGCCCTATAACAGATGCTTTCATTCATTCATAAATTGGGAGAATTTAGATTTTACATTATATCAAATTAAAGGTGTATCAACAAAATTATTTGTCAGTAATGATCCACACTCATAATGCCATCATAATTGTGAAATGTAACATTTGGAAAATCAGTGCAAGCTGTAACAAGACTTAAGAGAAAAATCATGATTTAATCTCTTTTTTGAAACAATTTTCATTGTTATATTTATTATATAAGTACAATATAGGAAAGCTGCACAACAGAAAAAAGTCACATGAGTAACCTGACCTCTTAGATCGTGGCTAAGTGCAGCCTTTATCTTACGTTACTTACCAAATCACAGAAATTGGTCCAGAGGGAACCGTAATGCCCCTCCTTTAACGTAGTCCAAGATAGGATTCTAAAAGTCATCTCACTGAAAGCAGGATACTCCATAGGTTTGTCATTTCTGACAGATGCTTATCTAACTTATTTTTTAGAGAATTCATCTAGACTCCTCAGGCAATCTCTGGATAGAGGTTCTCACCCTTAAAAAAATCACCATACATAACACCCAGCAGGCAGCAGAGGTTAATGAAGACCACTTCATATTTTCAATTGTCTGTTATTTATTTTTAAGGTGGGCTTATATATATGTATATATTTATACTTATTAAGTGTATATTAATCTAAGAATGTATGATAGGTAATAGATGTTGATGGAACAGCTAGGAAATAAATAATCAAGATGTATATTAATCCAGACTGTTTTGGTTCACAGCTGACTTGACCATTTAAGAAACAGTAGGAAAATAATCAGCTTTTCCCAAATCTTATTAGCATATAATCATGATCCAGACTGTATTAGCCCATAAACTACACTGAGCAAAATAATTCTTCTTGAAGGTTCAGCTATAGTGTCATTTTATGAAATTGTTTATGTGCATATTTTAAATATTATATTTATTTATCATCATCCATTACTTATAAAGTTAGGCTGAAGGAATGGATGTTTATGATACTTAAGGAATGTCACGACAAGTAATGGGATAAAAATAAGCAGTGGGTGAAGGCTGGGAAAAAACCTTTTAATGGTATCTGAATAGTCTGCCAGGTAGTGTTAAAGCACTGGAACATGTACGTATGGTAAAATCCTGCACTGGCTCAGAGATGGGTTGGGTGATTTAATAGACCTTTCTTTGAGATGTAATTTCTGTAACTGGTTGATACATACACTAGTGTTCAGATATTTGGACTCGTTTCTTGTTTGTCTGGCAAATTGTTTCTTGGGAGAGGTTATAAATTACAATAAATAGACTTTGCAGAAGATGAGCTACATGATATTCTTGGAAAGAGTTTTTCAGCTGATATCCAGACATTAATGCCAAAGCAGAAAAACCCAATAGAGTCCTGATCCCATGGCTTTGCTTGAGTACAGTGCTAGGATGGTGCACTGCCATAAATAATATTTACACTGAATTGAGTCTTTTGTATTCTAACAGCAATTTAGGATAGAAAAGATAAAACAGAGAAACAAATGTTATTTTACTTAGATGAATTTTTTGCCTTCTGATTTTGCAACAAAGAATTCACTTCTAGGGATGGAGGGAAGGACAGGGAAAGAAGGGAAAGCAAGCATTTATAAAAATGTTTATGTAGTTATAATTAGATCCATTTTAGAACCAAAAGTTTTATGCAGAAACTGACAGAAAGATACACAATAATTACAGTTTGCTGACAAGCTGAATAGAGTTTCCTTTTTTTATCTTATGGTTTTAGGAAACCAAACTGTAAATAAATATGCAGTTTGACAGATTGTAATTGCAATCAGCAAGGCATCTTTTCATTTAATCAGATAGTGTTATTAAAATGGGGTTACAATTAAACATTTTATAGTGTGACGTAGAACTCTATTAAAATTCACCAGCAAACAGTAATTTGCATTTGATGCTTCTGCAACCAATTTTCATTTGCAGAAACGTTATTGGTTGTGACCTTCCAGTAGTTAGGTCTCAGTTTGCTGTTCTCTTCCTACTTTGATACATGATATTAAGTATTCTCTTTCTTTGCCTCACTGTAAAGCTTAAAACATTAATTTTGCATTATTTTATTGTATTATATTTTACCCTTGTTAAAACTGTGTGACACTGGCCAAAGCAGGTTTGCACCACTGGAAATGTAGAATTACTTAAGCATAAATTTTCTTAACTTTAGGAACTGTAATTTTTTATCAGTTGAAACATGTGGAAATCCACTATTTATTCCCATAGTTTTGATAAACGAAGTAGAAAAATATAAAGTCAGAAGCGGTTCAGTATTCCGCCTTTTAAGACATTTTCAGGCTGCAATTTTTCTCTGAGATCACCACCCTCTAAGAAGTAAAAAGAGTGAGAAGAATCATTAGGAGACACAATTTTTGGGCCATTCTTCAGGTGCGTGTAACCCCACTAATGAAATTCCACACAGAAAATGTTTGAGCAAAGGGAATGAGTGATTTGCATTAGGAAAGAGAGAAAGTCTTTGAAAATGAGACAGCAAAGCTACTGTTCCTTTTACTGTGAGGGAGATTTTTGGAGGAAACATCAGTGGTTTGAGAAAAGTCAACAATTTCCTTACTGGAAAATAATCAGGCAGTGGTTATAAAACATACATTCTTGGTTCTTGTCACTAGTAGTTGACAAAGATAAAAATAAGGAGGGAAAGACAAGAAAAAAAGAGTAAGAAAAGTCAAGTATACTTTCTTTTGGTGAAAAGTGAAGTTGTGTGAATAGCTGAGCAGAAGAAAAAATGGAAAGAAATAATTTGTTCTGACATTGTATTTATTTTAACTTTGCACTATCCTTGACTTGGAACCTCTTTATTCTATCCTATTTTTACTGTTACAACTGTGTACTGGTTTCCCCTTGTGCTGTTCAACAAGTACAATCACTGCAGAGTAGGCTGATACACAGTCTCTGACTCCGTACTGCATGCCCATCATTTTTCCTCTCTTCATTTGTGTGCATATGTGCTTTTTCCTACAGATAATTTTCCTGAGGCATAGCTTTTAAAAGGTTTGTCAGAGATAGAGGTCTTCCACCTTCATGCCACATAAAGAATTGTATTGCCAAAACACTCAGAAATTCAGTGGTGATGTAAAAATACAGCAGATTAACAAAGGAAATTTTAAATTGCACCTTTTCGTGCTTTGAAGATGGCTAGGCGCCAAGCCCCATGAAATCTATTATTTTACATAAGGGGAAGTAAAGATTATTGAGGAAAACTGAAAAACTGCTATGTTCAGACTTAAACAGTTGCTGTATAACGAAAGTTTATTATTAACAGAACTAAAAGTAAAAAGAAATAATAAGAAGTTAAAGCAAACTCCTCTCTATTCCAGCACCCCCTCCTTCCCACCAACTCATGCAAAAGGGAAAAACAAAACATGGGATTTGGTCAGTGTTGCAGTTCTTAAAAGTCGTTTCAATGTTTAAGGAAGAAGAGTTTCTTCTGCTTTAACATAGTTCCCAAACTGTCATGACCAACAGTCGGCCCAGAAACAACCTACTGAGGTGGAAAAACATCTCTCCCATGAAAATCTCAGTCTATTCATACTGCAGTCATGGGCCATCACAGAGGGTTTTAGTCTTTTAAGAATGAGTTATTCTGGCCTGAAAACAAAGGCTCTCTTCTTCAAAATCTCTAAAAGCCTTTCACCACTTCTATATAGCCTGGCAAAGACATTCTCATATCTTCACTGGCCGCACATGGATTGTCCATCCCCCCCATGTACTTCAAATGGATTAAAGAGACAACCAGTTTGTGATATTACAGTTTTTACCACGGCCTGCAGGAAGCATTTTTAAGCCACGCGCTAAAAGTGCCGCCGCCCTCTTTTTCCCCGCTGCCATCTTTGCTCCATCCCATGGGACTTAGTTCCCCTTTCTCTCTGGCCTTAGAGTCACCATGTTAAGGAGTTGATCTTGTTTGGGATTTACTCTGGAGAAAGCCTTGCTCCCTTGTATGCTGCTGGCTGTGCGGTGTCTTCTTCGATTGGGAGCGAGCTGTGCTGGCCAGGGGAGGGGGCTCCGCCGGCTCCCGCTGGCTCTGCATGGGACCTTGCTGGCTGTGTGGAGGGGAGGGGGAGAGGCCCTCTGATCTCCAGAAGCCACACCGGGTGGTTTTAGCTCTGCAGCAGCTCATGGCTGGTTTTGGCTGCCTGTGGCTCTGGGATGTTTCCCCCACAGCGACCTGTGGGCCCATGCTCCTGCACCGGGGGAGGGGGAGACCTGGGCCTGCTCCAGGAGACAGAGCCTGAGGCCCATTTTCCCCACTCCCTGCAGGAAAAGCCAGAACAAAAAGGGAACTTCCCACATTTGTGCTTATTTTAAATATACAAATCACAAGGAGTGCCATTGGTATAACAGCTTGTCCATCAACCATGTTTCAGCCTACTACACACCTCGACCCCACCTGATAGGATGAGTAAAAGGTTTGACTTTGCTTTTTCTTTCCAATATCAAAACAAACAGGACTATAAGAGTTTCCTGCCTGCTCCTCCCTGCACAGCGCAGGATTACTGCCTGTGCATCTTCAACACAAATTTGAGGTCACCAACCTCTGGTAGATTGTAAATGACTGAGGAAGAAAACTTAAAATATTGCTTGTCACTGAGCATTTCCATTGACAAGCTCACATATGTAAGTAGGGAAGTGACATTAAAACATGCATAGAAAAAAAAATGTAACCAGATTCTCTCCAAGGCTAATTGTATTTTTTTCTAAAATAAAGGACACATATGTCTGAGTCTAATGTTCAAAACAAGGAAATACTAATCCGCATCTGGCCTGCATATAGTAGCTTTTTTAAGAGCACATCACATGGTCTATATAGGTGTGAAGGAGAAGATAATCAGATTAAGAAATGCAGGTTGGACCCAAAGAAACAGATTTATCTTAGGGTTTTGTAGTGCTATACATCATGGCACTATCTGAGCACTCTATCTTACCTTATAATGTCTTCACTATTTATTTGAAAAATACAGATCTAATTGTGAAATTTTCCTCATACAAGGGACCCCTTGGCTGGTATAAGGAAGTGTTTCTTAAGAGGAGGAAAGGCCTGAAACAACAAGGTGGCAAATGTACATAGTGTTGGACATTTGCCTTCAGCTGAAACCTGAAGTTTGTTTTAATGATACAGAGAGAGATGCCTGGTCTAGCACACATGCCTGTCTTTGAATGTCATGTGTTTTAAAAATATGGAAGTTACACAGGATATATGGTTTCTTCATTGTGGTTTTTTGCATTTTCAGTTATGTATTATATATTCACATACCACTCTGGCTTACAATCAAGCCTGTTTGATTACTTCCAATTTTTGTCATAGGATTTTGTCAATCTTGCTGAAAATTTTAAGACATTTTCCTCCAGACTCATTCTTTTTTTTTCCCCCTCAGATTTATTTACTACCTTTAGAAGTAGAAAAGTCCAATTTCAATCATGTTAGAAATAGCTCATTTTAGACAAGTATGAGCTGCTCTGCTTACAAAACATATATGAGTGGAATATGCAATTACCGCAACTCAGTTTCCTGCCACAGAAACATTTCAGCATTATAGCATTACAGAAATAGAATGACATGCATAATGAAAGATTTCAAGATTCACCCAAGGCATTTATTCTCTTCACCTTAATGTTCTCAGCAGTAGCAGAGTATCCATTAAAAGGTACGATGAATTATGGTTGCTTAGCAACCACGGGGAGCTTGTAACAGCACCAAAGAATGAAATGGCTGGTTGATAAAATGAATTTTCTCTGAGCATTAGCCTGTTGAAACTGCCTTTTCTTGTGGAACATAAAGTGCATTTATTTGTCTCATGCATTTTTTATTAGAAAATTATTTGAGTTCCAGAGACTTGAATCGTTTTGCTACAGGAGATATTTGATTTTAATGTGTTGTACTAAAATAAGTAATAAAAGACATTTTCTTCAAAGTAAAGAGACCAAGGAAACCTAGGTAGCTCCTTTTGAAGTTGGGAATAAAATCTTATATAAGGTATGTCATTACTCATTTCTAATTAAGAGTGACATTAGCTAGATTTAAACTTCAATTTTACCTTTGAGGGAAAGTTTGAGACATCCAATATGCAGTGACAAAAAGGAGAGGTTTGGAACTGATCTCATGGATTCATCATGAGTGAAGTAAGTTTTCCTTCTCTCTTTCCAGATGGTATGGTAGTCATGTCTCAGAGAAGGTCAGAAGTGGTTGCACTTTCATATCTAGCATTCACTGCTTATTTCTATGCTGAAAATGTGCTCATCATAGGCTTCCATCCAATAGTGAGGACATGCTTCACTTTCCACTGACACTCTCCAGGCATTCAACAGCAGTCAGAGCTGGATGAGCATTTTTGGCAGAAAAGGGTTTTGTTGAAAAATGCCGGAACAGTGAAACCAAAGTTAAGGCAAGGGGAAAGTATCAGTTACATTTAGTCTTTTACTGTAAATATTTTCTGAGAATTATGTCTGCATGGTCAGGACATGAGACAAGGGAGATCAAAAGAGAGTGACACCTGCCCATTCTAAAATATCCAGAACATCCGTCTGGATATATGAGACCAAATCTCAGGCTTCTACACAGCACTGTTTAGATGAAGAACTTAACCTTTTGGTTTTGTACTCCATAAGAATGTCTATATGATTAGTTATTATCAGTTAATAGTTTAGTCTTTCTTGTGAGACTTAAGACAATGCGATAATTGCTCTTACACAACTTAATAAAGGTCTTTTGAAGGCTTCCGACCTAATTTTACTATTGAAAATAGTTCTGCTGACTCCAGTGTGAACCTCTGAGCAAGAAGTGACCATAACCCTGCTCCTGCATGGTGAATCAGAAGGTCGTGGCCTGTTGAGAGTGTCCTGGGCTCTGTGTGAGTCCTTGGTGCAAGCTGGAGTCACTGTTGACTTTTCTGGCAACCCTAAGGAGGTTGTGTGTGTGCAGATTGCACAGTGAAGTCTGGGTGGCAGAAGGCCTTCTTGTCTTAGAAGTGTATCTCAAATTCTGGACTGAAGCTAGAGTAAGAAAGCAAATCTAAAAATCAGGGTGAGATGACTCACTCGTATCTTACCTACCTGTCAGGAAAGAATCAGTGTGAGACATCTTTGAAAAAATTGAAGTCTTGCAGCGAGCTGCCTTGTCATGGAAATTTTCAACCTGTGTTTCTGTCTCCATATGGATTCTGGTGATGCTGCTGAGAGTACTGCTATCAACTGCTCTTGGGAAAGGATGGAACTTTTGCAGTTAACAGGATAGCAAATGTTGGCAGCCTAACAAAAACCAGATTTTAGTTATGTTGACAACATGGCAATATTTTTTACAGAGCATTTTTTACTGCAAATGAAATGCCCTGGGAGATACATAACTACAGGCAGTGATAACCTTTTTTGGACTAAAATATAATTCCGCTCAAGTGAAAATGAAAGGAAACTGATATTAAGCAGTAAGATCTTGCCTCTTTAAAGTACATGCTAATAATCAAACATTAAAAGTGAAACTCCGGTCATCTACAAAGGTGCAAATTAAAATTCCAGAGAGAGAGCTTGACTGATTTGTTTAACAAAGAGTTTAATACAGCAGAATCCCACTTGAACATAAAACTATTACACTCACAATAATCCTGTCTAGCTGTTGGGAGATCCAAATTAAAACTCTCACTGATATTTGCTTAAATCTCATAAATTGCACAGAATTAGAGCGTATTGAAGTTGTGTATTTAGTGTGATCTTACTGTCTAATAGGTTTTTAACAATTTAAAATGATGAGTGAAAATAAGTATTTTCCCCTCAGATGATTCAAGTAGTGTATATTTTATTCCTGTGTTCTAATTTAATACCCACTTGTTTATTAACTTACTAGTGTCAACATGACAAGGCTGTATTGAATGCAGACTAAATGTTCCATTTAAACAGATAATTTATTTTCTTATTAGTATTAAGGTGTTATGAGGAGATTATTCAGCTGAAGTTGGTGGATTAATACTACTTCTCAAGGAGATATTTTCATGCTCATTTACTATGTTCCATTGTTTCTATTCATATGTGTAGAAGAACAGATGTTTGTTTCTTTTCCACTTGTGATTCCAATGATTTACTAGCAATATTACTTACCGTGTTCTGTTCCACTCCTCAGTATCCTCTGGAGGATTTAATTTATGGATTTTTTTTCTTTTTGTATGAAAGCCTCAAAATTGTATGAACACATGAAATTCATAGCAGTTTAGGAAAGGAATTGCATTCCTACTGAACATCTCAAATGACTGGCAAGTATTACAAAATTAGAATTTGTGACCTCCTTTCTCCAGCCCAGCTGCAGTGACATATTCAATTCTTTTAGGTCAGGTGGGTAACTAGAGGTTTTAAATTTGTCAGTAAGATTCCCCACATTTTAGTTAGGACACATTGCAGATATTGACTTAGGAAAAAAGAGAATAAATCAGGAGTGATAAAGGTAAAATGTGATAAATTAGTAACCTCAGATAGCCTCTACTTTTGCCAGGTTTTTGATAGTATGATAAAAATAATCTTGGCATTCACTGTGCAGTTTCTTTGGTGAGACTGGTCTAATAAAACAATAATTTGCACACACTCACCTAAGAAGTAATCATTATTCATGCTTTGTGGAAATAGGTAGGGTTCCAGGTCCACAGTTCTTGCTCACAGGTACATTATTTAAGGAATTATATTCGTGTAATTTATGAAAATATACAGTTGTGCCAGCTGGAGAACACAGGATCAATCCTGTCTGATGTTGCACATCAGCAAGAATTATTGAACAAGGAGCTAACCACTGTTGCAATAAAGCAGTGAGCAAAGTTAAGGCAGTAGAGAAGGCTTATTTTATGAAATGCCCAGACATAAACTGCACCAAAAAAGGACTGTAAAGGCCACACAAAGTATATATTTGTCTGTGAATAAAGCTGTAACCACAAAACTGTTGCCATGCTTTGGTTGTGGCCCTCTACCAAAACAACTTGTTATATCAGAGCAACATGCCTAATGCATTTTTTTGCATGAATATAATAAAATCAGGGTGAGATTTGACCAAATGCACTAACATAACCACTGCATACATTTATGTGAATCTGTCAAATGTGAAGCATGTTGCATAAGAGCACTCTATTCCTTACAGCTCCTTGAATAAATAATGTACATAAGCCTCCTAAGAAACAAAGTCAATAACGAGCTGTCTGATTACATGTACTTTTGTATGACTTCTTGTTAACTCAAAAGCCCCAAATATGAGATACAGAGCTCTGAAATACGGTGTGGGTTTGAGAGTCTCTCTGGGGAACCTTTATCTGCCTATAGGGTCTTTTTTAATATGTGACAGTTTTATATCAAGGATAATGATCTTTATATAATAAGTAATCTAAATACAGTCGAACACATCATGAGTGAACATGGTTTATTTGGTAGAACTGTTTCATAGATCAAATTTTAGATGTCTTTTTAGTGGTTACAATAAAAAGGATATTTTTGCTGTTTTCTGGCATGTAATGTATCTGTCGCTTAAAGTGGAAAGCATGTCACTCTGGTTTTTCTGTTGACACATGCTGCAGTCTGTTGGGAGTGTCATAGCCAAGAAAACCACCTTGTGATATTCTTTTCACTTTGCACAGACATGCCAAGAAATGCTGCCTTCCTGCATTACTAACCAGAAAACATTGGCAAGTTCTGGGCAGTGACCAGAGAGGCAGCTACTACATTCTTACTATTCCCACTAGTAAATGAAGAATCCTGAGAAATTTCTGTTCAGTGCAATTCTTGAAAACATATATGCTGATTCAGGCAGTTAAGGCCTCCAGTTTTAGTCAAAGACAACTTTCTCCTATTATCTTTACAATAGCTGTTTAGGTTTATACCAAGTCCTTTAAAATATTGCCTAAAAAGACTAGCCCATTTAGCCATCAGAAGGAGACATGGTTAAACAAAATCTCAAGCTTGGTTCAGAGTATGTGTCAAAAGCTGACATAGCAGCCAGCAGCAGAGGAAAAAAAAAAAGGCAAAGAAACTGCCCTTGTCAAGTTTTGAAAAGCAGGTATTCCAAAACACAAGAAGAAGTTGTGTATGGCATAATGTCCATTTACCTAGGGAGATATTTCATTTCCTTTTAAAATAAGACTGTATTTTAATATTTCCTCTTACTATCAGTCTGTATATGTTGTGTGCCCACAATAACAACTTTTTTTGTATGTTTCTTAGTTTCCCAAACAGTTAAATGTGTCATTTCAGGTACTAGAAAATGTAAGTCATAGTATTCTTCAGTACTTATTCATGTACACACAGAGTAGGAGAGTATCACAGTCAAATATGAATTTACAAGTTTAATGATTGATGTGAATTGTGCTTTCATACTGACATTACCATCAACGATAATGTGTGTATATATCTGAAAGGCGAGATGATTCCTTGGGTGTTAATACAGAAGATCAAGTAAAAATCTGTCATTTCCAGTTAAAGATGGAAAAAATAATGAAGAGCATTTAGTGATACTATGAAAGAGGGAATATGAGGTCTTTCATGCTTGATTTCCCAGCCCTGAACCTTCAGATTTATAAGCATATGTAATCGGCAAAGCCGCCTTTAGCTGAAAAATCATGTTAAGATGTTTTCAGAACAGGTGTTTATATCCATCTTTAGCCTTACTGCCTACTGCACTCAGTAGAGAATGGAGACACGAAGAATTCTTCAGAGAAGTTCCCATGCTTCCATTGCATTTCTGTGCATTTCACATAGTTCTGTCAAGGTCACAGTCCAAACTACAGACAGGTTAGAGTGAACGATGGGAGATCAGACTGGGGACTTAATGACTGACATAGAAAGCTACTCCTAAGTCTTCTAGGTCATTATTCAAATCCCATAAAAATATTTGGAAAGGCTTGCAATGCTTCTGATGGACTTGGAGTTAGACATTTGTTATGAATAGAAGTGCTCTTTTCTTGGTTTTTACTTTTGCTTGAGAAATTTCTCTGTACCTCTGTTTCTCTGTCTGAAATGGGAGAAAAGATGTTTATCTGAATTACCAGCACAGAGTGTTTGGAGGGTGCAGTAAAATAGAGTGGTGGGATTAAAAATGCTGTATGTAAAAAAGTCTTCTGTACTTAAAAATCCTGTATTATGGATCCCTTGTACAAATAAATTATCTGCTTTACCTTTCTCATTGTGAAGTTAATGCATTTTCTTAACCTTATACCTGTTTGTTTTGTTAGAGAAAGCAGAAGTTATTCTGCTTCTGTGTTCTTCCCCAATGCAGAATTTGGGTTGAAGGATTACATTTATTGTATCTGAGTACAGGAAAAAAAACCCACACCACCAAAAAATACAGATATTATAAAACACTCATAAATTTGTGTCAGTCTCTGCTTCCCAGGTCTTAATCAAGGTTTTCTCATCTTCATTCATTGTCAGTATTTCCCGAGCAGATTGAGATAAATGTCTTTTATCACCCCACAACTGCAGGTGCACATTCCACTTGGAGGGGGTGGTGGTAAGTGTCTGCGTTAGATAGACAGAATATAAAGGGCCAAAATTTTCCCCTGTGGAGAGAATGGACTATAAAAGCAAGCAAGAATTTGTGCTGTGCTTCTGAATCTGTGCAATGCTGTGTCCTGATGTATGCCTGTGCACTCGTGCTCATGGGCCATCCCTCCTTTCCTTAGGCTGAATGTGATATCCAGAGAATCCTTCTCAAGAGATGTGCTGGGTTGGGACAACATAACCAAAATCTTCCTGGGTTAGGACAACATAACCAAAATCTTCCTGGTTGCTGGCATGGTTCAAGAAGTGGGGCTACAGGTTTATGGTGGCAGCAGTATGGAGCACAAGGTAGTAAGAAATGCCTGGGAAACATGGAGATCCTTCAAACTGCTTCATGAGGGATAGTGATAACCTGTGGGGGAGCACTCTGAGCAGCCAGAGGGCTGTCCAAAATCTATCCTGTAATGCTCAGACTCATTCCTGGTGGCAGGAGATGTTGTCATGTGGTGTCTTTTCACTTAGCTCTTCATACGTATGTGTGCTGGAGGAAGTAAGCAGTACTGTCTTTTCATTAGTTCTATAATCCATAATTTTAGTTTTTTTCTGGATAGTAGAATTTCCCAGGACCTCAGAAAAGTGCAGTAAGGAGCATATATCAGATGTTGTCCTTCTTTGATTCCGCTTTAATAAAACCATGATAAGACAAGTTTTACATGAATGAGGATAGAGAGGCATTTAATGTCTTTGCTTCCTTTTAGTTTAACTGAAAAATTTTCAACCTCAGCCCATAGCAGAACTTTTACTTTGGCATCAGAATAATTTATTTATTGTCTTGGTTGTTGGGAAGCATTTGTACAGTGAGCCAGATTGTTGTCTATTTTGCCACTGGCTTTTTTCCTGGTGTGAATAAAAATACTGTTGTAAAGATTTTATAGCTCACATGGTGAGACTTGTAACCATTTTTCAGTCCTTGTATGTTTTTATAAACCCACTAAACCATCCACTCCTGGCTGGAGGAGCAGTCCAGTAGCAGAAATTGAGAACAGCCACAGACTCATTTGCAAAGACTGGTCATAGAGTGCCAAGTGGAAAGTTTCTTTTGCTAGAATTGTATCTGGATGTAGCAGCAGCACAGAGTTTGGCATATTTTGGCTAGTGTTTCTGCCAGATAGAGAGTGATGTGATTTGCACTACTTTAATAATTCTAAAAGTCAACCTGGCCAGCAAGTTGTGTGCCATGTCTTGAATGGGTGAAAATTCTCATTATATGCTATTGAGCTTGTGTTGGCCACTAGTAGTTGTTCTGTTCTGTGCCAATTTATGCTTATCAAGTGTTAAAGTACTGTCTTGACTTGGGATGGTTCAAGGAGTCTTTGTGAGATGTAATTTCATACCCATGTAAAAGACCTGGGGTTTGTTCCAAAACATACATATCAACTGGATTCAACAAGAACCAGCTAAACATTTTCTACTGGCATTTCTAATTGAGATCTCTCATTTTTAGAAGTTTCTAAGCATATTTTCATGACTTTTTGGAGACTTCTGTGCTGGTTACTTAGTTGGTGATTTCTTTGTTAGCATGTGCAAGTGTTCATTTATACTTTTGGCATCCTTATTTTACCATTTGCCTCTGTGGAGGAAAAGCTTTTTAAAATACACCATTAGTGAAATGTTAACTAAGAGTAAGATGATCATATTTTAAGGTTATATTTTCTTCTTCTCACTGAGTGCTTACTTGGGATGAAACTGTCAGTGGGATGTTTTAATTCTACCCGTCCACATTGGCTGGTTTGAGAGCTCCATTTTGTGCAAAATGGCATTTTTAATTTGCAATTAAAAAATCCCCCAACCTTCTGTAAGTTTGACTACATGCCCGCCCCTCTCTTTCTGCATTCAGAGGAACCTGTCATCCTCCTGTGGGGGATTTCTTACAAATTAAAGAAAGGAGAATTGGCCTGTAGAGATTCCACTGTAAATACAGGAAGAGAAATTATCTTATAACGTTAGTGCTGTTAACTATATTATTCACAGCTATTCAGATCACCTTGTTCTTTTGTTTGTAGGCATTCTTATTTCCAAAGTATTTCTACCCCTAATAATACCTTAAGAAAGCCAGATTAGTTAGATAGAAGCACAGCTCCTCCCATTAGAGACTGCAAACACAAAATTGAGATTGTAAACATACAGACTTGGCCTTTTGAATATCTGGTCCTAAATGTTTTGTGGCCCTTATGCAATGCACTCTTATAATTGAATTACAGAAAGAGGATAACATGTTATTGTGTTGTCTTCTGTAGGGTTCATAATAATTCTTATCATGTATTTCCAGAAGATGTTATTTTATTTTATTCTTGGCATGACAGACAAGCCTTTAATGTATTTAGTCTTGAAGGGCTCCTTGTGTAAGAGCTACTGTTCAAATGGGTAAGGACAAATCACTTGGCCCTTACTTCTGACGCTTAGGCACAATGCTGTGCAAGAAGGAGAAAATGAAAGTGAAAAGAACTTTTCGTGGAAGCTCAGAGCCATGGTGGCATTTGTGTCTGTCCAAGTGCTGTCTTTACTGGCCAGCACCTGGGTCGTAGGAGCAGCATGACCACCTGTGCCTCTCCCAACCCATCTTTGTCATCTTGTAATGGTCCCAGAGGGAAAGAGAGCAATGCATATGTCCGAATGACAGGGCTGTGATCCTACCTGTCCTGTGTGGTTGTGGGTCTTTTCTCACACCTCCCATGCTGTGTGGCCATGCAATGGCAGGCAGCAATGAAAAAGAGCATGAGGTGCCAGGCCTGCATAGCCCCTTGTGAACTGTGTGAGGTAGCCAAGGAGGGGACTGATCACATACCCTGCAGGAAGCCTTTAGCCATGACTGCAATAACATTGCAGAGGAACCACTGTGAGACTGAGCATGGAACTTAACATGAAGTTTGCTGAATATCATGAATAAACTGGTCAGTGTTCAATGGGTATTAATTAAAAGCATATGTGAAAGTAAAAACATTCTGTAGTTGCACATTGATAGGTCTGAGCTGTAGTTAAGCTATTTAAGTAGTAACTAGAAGTAGTGTATGTAATACAGTAAAAGATTTGCATAGCATAAACATTGTGAGTATCAAGTTGTGGCCCATATACTTCCTGTGATATTATCATTGCTAATCTTATGGCTTAGAGCTGCATGCCTGACAAGCTACTTATACATTATAATAAACTGTTATTACACAGGCACCCATGCAGAGTAACCATAGTTACACACACAGTACCCTTCTTTTGGTTAAAGTAAACATAAATATAATCATTGGGGTCAGTACTGGAGCTTTGTAGGTCAAGAGTTTTCTGCTAGCAGTGAGTACGAGGAATGTATCCAGCAGTTCAAAGTAAAATTCACTCACCCATTTATGAAGATTGAAACATGCTATTAAAGTAAATCATTACAGTGATTTGTTTTCTTTTTGTCTTTGTGATATGATTACTTTGAGTCATCTCCATTTTTGCTAGAGAACCTGAAAAAAAAATCTTTAGTACCAGCCTCATCATCTCAGTAGAGTAGCTTGACAGTCCGTTCTAATGCATTTTAACCAACTTATAAATCATTTTCTGGAGGCTAATGATTTATTACTGCTGTAATGAACTTCAGAGGCATCAATACATTAGTATCCACTTTGAAAAAAAGCCATTGTCAAGTCCTATTGGAATGATGATCAGTTTACTATTGTTATTAATGACCCTGATCAACTCTTTGAATCTATGGATAACCCTGTTAGATGACAGAGGTCTTCCATTTGGGCAAAAATCAATGCATATGTAAAATAAAATTATGTGGCTTTCTGGAACTTTTATCAGCGCCTGTGTTCCCATTGTCTGCAAAGATTCAGAACTACTTGTAATTTCACCAAAGCTGGTTCAGGAATAGGAATCCCTGGAAATATATTCTATTCAAAGTTAGGCAATGTCAAATTTCTAGGACAGACTGCTTGTCGCTTTTTTCCCCTAAACACTTTCCAGGTGTGGATATGTGCTGGCTACTTAATAGACATGTGTTGACTCAAATGGAATTCTTATTGCTGTACCCTTTATTTTATTTCTGTGATGGAAGTAGTCTGTAATAGTGGGAAGTATATGTTACAGACTGTATGTACCAAGTGCTGGTTCTCAAGTTTCTGAAGTATGCTTTTTCTCTTTCCTTTTGAAATAGAAAGTAGACCTCAGTGGCTTGACCAAAATAGTAATTACCATGTTAGGGGTTTTTTTTCAGTCTTCAGAGATGTCAGAAATTTGACCTTTGAGGCTTTTAAATCTGACCTTGTTGCTTCTTTCCATTCATTAAGCTACAACCTTTGCTCTCTTGTCATAAAAGATAAATGAAGATTCACGCAATCTTTATTTAAGAGAAGATTTATTGTTTACATTAATGTAGATTAAGTAGGAGCAAACCAATTATTTACTGTGCCAATCATGTCTTCTTGAACTTTAAGTTAGTTATCACAGTTCTATAATTACCATTTCCAAATGTTCATTGCAAACTGAAAGCATTAATAGATTTTTTAAATGTCTTTGAAAGTCTTATTTTGTATGAATAAGTGGAAGATTGTTTCTAAACTCTCCTGTAATGATCTAGAGAAAGAAATTAAATTTCAAAACTAAATAGACCAAATGTAGTCTTCATACACATAACATTGTCTTAAAATTATTGTTTTGCTCACTATCTTCTGCTCTGGAAGAAAAAACTAGAATTTTCTGTTGCCAGAGAAGTACATTTATTCACAAATTAAACTTGGGAAATTTTATCAATTTAGTTGTTCAAATTCATCTTTTTTTACTTATATAGCTTTTGATAAAGAAATGGATAGGCAAGACCATATTGGTGAGAACTTGTACACTGAGGTAGAAACCTGGGATTTGTTACTGGGTTTAGTTTCATTTTCAGTTTTGTTAGTGTATCCATCTGGAAGGAATTTGCTTGAAATTGCACATTTAATGCCAAATTATAGTTAACACTATGGATTCACAAAGTGACAGGAAGAAAAGAGGCAAGAATACCCTCCAGCATGTGTGCTACCACAGTACCCCTGAGATGTGGCTGAATGCACCATGAATGTTTTTTCAGACATCTCAAGGGAAGGATATATTGCAGCCCCAGGAGTGATCACCTCCCTCCTTGCTTCAGGCATGGCAGTGCCAGAGGCAGACACAGTTCTTCAGGAAATGGGGGAGGAATCTTGCTCTTCCACCACTCATGCTCACCATGGCCTGTAGTTGCTCCCTCTCACTGTGAAGCTCGATGGTAACCAGATGATGGTTTCACTTCTAGCATCTAACGTGTGCTGTAACGTGTGGAAAGTATGCAAAACACAGTCTTCCAAAGAGGCAGGAAAATCGGCTTTGGACATAAAAGAGGGTGAGAATAGTGCTGCTTCTAAAGAGAATTCTGGAGATGGGCACCAGTGGCAGCAGCTTAGAGTCCAAAATACAGGGCTCATTTTGCGGAATATTTTAGACTAATATTGAAGCTAAGCAAAACCATATACAACAGTGGAAATCAGTGTGTAGATTTAAATGTGAGTTATGGTGAAGGATCATCCTGATATGTTGTAGCATAGCAGTTCATACATTTCTGATCCTGACTTTTTGAGGCCTTGGAAGCCAAAGTATAGCTTAGCTCCTTGATTCATATGCAATTCAGTGAGGCTTTTCTTCTTAAGCATGTCAGATGAGATCAAGCTTTGCAAATGCTCACAAGTTAACTAGCCAGACCTGCCATCTCAGAGCTACACTGGAAAATAACCCAAAGCCATGTGTCATGTATCCACACCTCTGAGAAGGACACACGGATAGATTGTTCCGGTCAGCCTACACACTGCAATTTGGGAAGAACAAATTAGGTAACAGTGGGATAGCAATTAGGAATAACCGCTTCATTCAGCAGTTTTTAGAAGGCTAAGTAGTGTGGCACTCATTTCAGTGAACATCTGCTAAATAAATTAAATGTTTTCCAGGAGTTATCACAGAAATTGAAAGCTGTGTTCTAATTCCACTTGCTGTACTATTCCTTGTGTAAGTGGGAGCTAAAGTGTACAAAATTCTCTCTATAAAATGCACACTTATATCATACCTGCTGAATTCTTCATTAAAGTCAGGGTTTAATTTAGTTATTAAAAATTTTATTAGACTTTTTTTTCCTTACATTTAGAATGGGATATAGTTGAATCCTCTCTCATCTACCCATCAGTATATATTATTCAATACATAACTTGCTTTTAAATAGTCTCTTCTATTGATGATCTCCCTAATTTAATTACATTAAGTAGTGAAACATATTGATTTCTCCCACGGGAAAGCACTGCAACTTTGTTGTTACAAGAACTGAATTCAGAGAATGTAGATTTAAAGGACTCGTTCTGCTTCTTTAAAAAAATGCATTTATTTCTCTGTGTGGGCGAGCGCTTTGCCTTTCACCAATATGGTTAGGAAAACAAGATGTCCACAAGATACTGTGCAAAAAACTCATTAAGATTGATATTTCTAAATATATAAGGAACTATGGCCCTGGTTTAGATCTTGTCAATGTCAAAGGAATGAAAAAAAGATGTTTTTTTCTGTCCCTGAATCAGAATCTATGTGCTAAAAACCTACTCTAAAAGAACCGTTCTCAGATGCAGGGATACCTGATTTCATCCTTTTATAGATTCTATAAATTCCTTCTAGGGAAAGGGAAGGATTTCCTGTTATACTTTCTACAATATTAATTACAGAATCTGGATTTGCTAGAGGCATTAACAGAAAGATGTCTCTTGTTAAATTGTTGACAGCAAAACCAGAACATTTTATTTAAACTCAGTAAAGATTTTCACAGTAGTTGCCAGCTACAGTGGTCCAGGCAGACTTCAAAGGTTATCACAAGTGACAACCACTGAGTAAGTGTAGAAATTGCATATAACTCTGCAATAAAGGGATGCTCTAATGATTCAGAATTTTAACCTACATATTCTGAAATTTCAGTCTTAGAATGCTGCCATACTATTAATGTTAGTAAATAGGATGGAATGAGGTGTAGGGGGAAAAAGCATTAAAGCAAAATAATTAGAAAATGAGATAAAGCTGAAAAGCATGGCTTGTATGTTGGCACAACTACTCACCTATATTTCAGCTGGGGAAATGAAAATTATCCAATGAATTTTAACACCTTGTAGAATTCTCGTTTGCCCTTTGAGCATGTTTATTTTTGCTAGTCCTGAAATTACAGAATAAATTTCAAGCTGAAAAATTTGAGCATCACATTGATATCATTCAAAAGTACTTCTAGTGTGTTCAGTCTACTAACATTGTTTGCAAACATATCAAGATTAATCGGTTACAAATCTGCTATCTTTTTCTAAAATTAAGGAAAGCATTTTGGATGCAAGGACAGCTTGTCAGACTCCAGACTGCAACAGATACAGAGGATGTTAGGCCTCAGTGTAGAAGGTTGAAGGCACAAGTTCTTTGATTCTTTTCATAAGGATTTTTTTTTCTTTTTGTTGTACTTCCAAACTAGCAGTGGTAGTTACTTACATGCAAAATATTTTTCATTGAAACATAAGATTTAGCATCTGTTATGTTAAATACTGCAAAGTGTAGTTATTTTTTCAGAATTTTTTAATACCACTGATACAGTATGATATGAACCAATCCTTATCATTTATCAGTACTTTAAATTATTTTAGCAATACTTCTAAGAGATAGAAGTATTACTTGGTATATGTCAGTCCTTATCTCTTTTTATGCTGGAATGGAATTGGTTTAGGTGGCAGAGGTTGGTTATTCATCTAGAAATTATTTAAGAATTCAGTTTACCATTTCTTAGCAAAATATGTCCCCACTTAGTATCCTATGGTTTTGTTGACTCTACAGTGGTGGCAGGAGTAAAATTTAATAAGGTAAAAAGATTAATTGGGATTGTCAAGGGAAGAAAGTCTTCTGCATATGACCATATCTGAACAATATCTCTTAAAACCCACACTTCTTATGGCAGATGATGTTTGCTCAACTTTGAGAAAAAAGCAGTTTATTCAGATACCATAAATGTCAACTATAGCATGTGAATATACACTGTGCAAAAGCTGTTCAGAATTTTCAAAATAGATCTCTAAATTTTCTTTAAATATAAATGGTTTTTTTAAATTTTCAATTTTTTTCCTAAATATTGTAGACATAGGAATTAAAATTCTTTAAAATTGGCTTTATAAAAGACTAGGACTAATTAAGTGCATGGGCTTGATTTTAAAGTTTCTATAATGGGATATAGATTTTACACAGAGAATTACAGAAGGCCCTTTAGGATCCTTACTTTTCCCTAACATGCATACTTTATTTTTATTTTGGTACAGTTCTCCTTAAAATCCCAGAATGTAAATGTAATCCCAATGCATTACATACATAACTCTTTTATAGTTAATGATCAAGGCTAACAGAAGTATCTAGGTATGTTTGTATTTTATTCTCTTGTCTTCCTAAAAAGGAAAGCAAACCAGTCAAGATATTTTTTTTTGTCAATATGGTTTTACGTGTAGCAACAGAGGTACAATTTGTTGAAATGCCTCTCAGTTGAATGCAGTATGTTTCCTTTATTCTTCAGAGGAGGACATTTGTAAACTCATTCAATTGCTTCTCTGTAAACACCACTGGGACCCTCTTTTGGCCTTACATTCATGAGGAGCATGTCTTCTTTTCTCAGATGAAGAGTTAGACACTTAAAATGACAATTTCACTTACTGTAAATTACACTATACATATGTAGCTTGTCTGTGTGAAAATCATGGGGCTTGACTACCAGAAAGGTTTTGTTGCATAATGAAAATAAGAGAAAGAAGGATAATTGAAGGAACTTGACCTCTCTAGTTGCATTACTCATCTCCTCCTCTTTCAAAATGAAATGTAAAAAAGACAAATGTATATGCTGAAGTTGAATTTTTTCCATTTTTTTTCCCATATGCTTCTAATTTACTTATTTCACTAGTTGCTTGTGCGTCCTTCATCATTCCTTCATTAGTTATTAGTTATTAGTATTCATTAGTCCCAAGATCTATGTATTAAACCTGGGAAGGTAATTATGAAAATTGCCCATGCAAATTGGGTGAAGGCACACATAAATTACCAGTTAGAGACTTAGCTAGTAGTCTGCTTGCATATTTACTCGAATTGCATTCATAATTGCAGCAATTACATGAACAGTCATGGATGCAGTTTTGCACACAGAGCAATTAAATTTTAAAATTTCTTCATGAAGTGACTAAAATCATTACTTCACTTAGAAAAGTATGAGAAGATAAGGTAGTTACAAAATGTATGATTGCTAGTAGAGGATGACCCTATTCTAGGTTATTGATGAAACTTAAAAGGTCTGTAGTAACACCATGTGAAGTTACACACTGCTTGAATGGTAGACTGGTGTGAGGAGCTCAGCTAATATGAAGGCAGCTGGTGGCATGAGAACAAGACAAAAGACTGCAGATATGCCTTTGTGTTATTCAGGATGTTCATCTGTCATGTCATTTTAAGATTATGTGAATTCTAAGCTTTCTAATTGTTAACTATTGTCTTCCATAGCGTGTATGTACTTGCCTGGTCAGAGAGGCTTCCCGGGTTACCTTCTGACTTGCCTGGTCAGAGAGGCTTCCAGGGTTACCTTCTGGCGGTGTAAAAGTTTGGCATGTAGATCCCATCTTACATTTGGGCTAATTTTATTCAATTACACTAATCTGGATGGGACCCATTAAGACTTTGAAAATTGGAACCAAAGCCTCTGGCTGTCAACAGATCTGATTTATGGGCAGCGGAAGAATTTGGGAATTTCAGAGCAAGACTGGGTAATGGAAGAAGCTCTGTTTTGGGCTGTATGAGTATTATTACCTATCATCATGTTTCATTCCAGATAACAATAGGTTAGATCGTCCCAAACAGAAGTTAAAAGTATATTAGTGTGACTAGACCATCGTCCAAGAAGAAAAGGAAAAGTGAAATACATCCTAGAGTCTTCAGATATTCTATAAAATGCAGCAAGTAGTCATCCAGAATAAAGTTTTTCAACACTTTGATGAGCCTGTGAGGCTATGCTGAGGAAACAGCAGGGCCATTTCTTTGAAATGTTGTCATCTTTCTGAACAACACCACTCTGAATACACAGTGGCAACAGCCTTCTCTAGCTTGAAGAATTCTCTCTAAAGCCCAACTTTGCAGGATCTTGTTAATCTGCTGTGTTATCTTTGTATCCATCTCTTTCTTCATCATGAAGATGTAATTTCCAAAGCTTGAAAGTTCTTGTATTTCAGAGTGGCCTTCTTTAATGTCCTGAGCTCATGTTCTGTAGATTTCTTTATTCACTATTTTCTCTCTTGAAGATAACAATTGTTTCCTCCCTAATTTTTACTATAAAACTTTTCTATATTGGGATGGATTTCATACAAAACATGTCATTTCTTTGAATTTTGCTACTGTCTGTGTTAGGATATGCAAAACAAGTATTCTATCACAGCACATTCCTACCAAAAAACTCACTATGCTTCCATGGCATTCAGGGATGGAGTTAAATCACTGTATATATATAACCATAAAATACTACTTTCCCAGGTGTTGGTTGCTGCTCAGAAACCAGTTGAAAGTACAAATTTGTAAGATGAAGGAAGAAAGGGAGTTTATTCAGCTAAACAAAGGTTGGTGCTTTATTCTAAAGATTAATGGCACAGCAAGAGGCTTCATGATCAAAAATAGACTGAATAATGAATTCAAAAAGAAATAAGAAATTGTGATTACCCAAAGTATTCCTTTTCAAGAAGTTATGGGTTTTGCTTTTTTCTCTTAAGTTGTTTTGGTAAGTTGATCAGGCTTTATTAAGTAAGATATCTACATTTAGAAATATCAAACCAGGAAAATAAAGATATATTCTTAAATTAAAAATATGGTTCCCCAGATTATCTTCAGTCTCATGCCAATATAATGGACATTAAGCAAAATAAATTTACTAATTTTCATCTTTTGAGACTGCTGAATATCTGTTCATCTTCTACATAGCTGAAAATAAAATGATTGAGATTTTTCCTGTTTCAGAATTATAATATTGGACTTGGCAAGATGCAGATGGATAATTACACTGGAGATGTTAAATAGGTTTTAGAGACAAAATTGTAAATAATACAATACAGAAGAATGATGGACTTATTAGCATATCATTAAATTGCTTTTTCCCTGAGAGCCAAGCATATTTTTCATAGCTTACAAAAAGTGGCTTGCCCAGCAGTAACACATGTGCTTAACATTTGCAAAACCCACAGTATTTGACGATGGCATTAAGTTTATATTGCAGAGGAAATTATGACAGTACAGTTACAAATATCAGTAAGTTTATCACTTGATAACAAGATCATATGTATGAAAAACAATCTTTTCTTAGTTAAACATTTTGCAGACCTTTTGTTTCAACTTCCATTAGTTCTGTCACTCATGCTGAGAATTTACAGGGCTGCAACATAGCAGAAGAAAGATTTGTTAAGAGATTCTTTCACTTATGTAATTTAAACCATTCAACTCATTTTTATTAATCTAAATTACTTTTTTTTTTTTTAAGATTTTGTACTCAATGAAAATTATAATTATGTGGGATATGGTGTGATTTTTTTTCAGGGCTACTGGCATCAGCCAGAAAAAATATCTTTCTCAAAGAAAATTAACTTAGTCCAGAAACTCACAAAATGCACAAATGAAACCTGAATTACTCTGGTTTTCAGGTGAATAATGGATAATGTGCAGTCATAATTCTATGCAGTTTAGTACCATGGTGGCAGGGAGTTACAGGAAGCTTCCTTTGGTTTAATGAAACTGCTGCATGTGGGAATGTAAGAAAGAGCACAGCACCACGGTTCCCAGTACTGAAGTGGCTGGCAAAAAAGTTTGCTCTGACAGAGGTGGAATTCATCAATGCACCTTCAAGGCACTGAGACAGCTGAGTCTTCCTTAATCTAGCCATGCCTAAAGTTACTCATGTTCAGACTTTGCTTATGATTAATTCTGTTGGAGATTTTGTTGCAAGTCACAATGCCTTTTGTAAATCACAGTCCCGTACAGGACCCTATGACTCTGGGAAATAATTTCAAAGATGTTCCACATCACAGTGCCCAAGAGGAATAATATACACAATGGCAGACTTGATCTGACTGTGTGATTTTGGTTTCACAAATTCAGTGTTGTATCTCATTGGAGTGGAAACAAGACCCATTAAGTGTTTGTGCAGAACAGCAGGAATTCTCATAAACGTAATGATGGGGGTAGTGAGATGACTGGAGCACATAGAAGACACAAGTTTTAGTCCTTTCTCTGCTATCTGTGTGACAGAAATTTTCATTTGAGGTTCCTTCTGTCCTATATTTCTGTTCGGTGCCTAAACAGTTGGATGACACTGAAAAGACAGCCAGTCCTCCCTTGCAAAAAAATTTTCAGTGAAGTAGCATAATTAGATTAAATCTCATTGACAGTATTTCAAAAATCTCTTGTTCTAGTTGATGTGCAGCTCCTTTGGGAAGGAATTGGCATTTCTTGTGACTGAGATGAGAGATCAGTTTGGATAATTTAAGGTTTTCCTGTAGAGATAGGAGACACAAGGCACCCCAGTATTGTACCAACCTTTCAGCTGCCACAGCTAGTTTAGTGTGATTTTCTAACTAGAAGGAATTTTTTGACTCCTCCCACATGGGCATAACTATATATTGCTGTACATTACTTGAATTGTCCCCAGTACAAATTCCTTTACTTGGGGTTAGGAAGAGTTTGGTAATGTGGTGAGGGTACCTTTGTGTATTAAAGTGGATACAGCAAACAACATGTGACAGGCAATAGTCACATTGCCCAACTCACTGCAGGAAGATTGTTTGATACTGCTGTGCTGAACACCACAGAAAAACCCCAGAACAGAACAGAATGGGATACAATAAAGCAGAAGCCAACGAAGGTTACAGCAATCTCACGCTGGTGACTCTGTTGTTGTTGGTCAGTCACAGGAGCAAAGGATTGCAAAGGCAACAGTAGCTGCCTGCATCCCCTTTTCCCTCCTGCCCTACACTGAGCACACTGTTAGCATTATTTCCAAAGATCTAGTTTGTCTTCCTAGACTTAATAATTTCATGTGCCCTGGATGCCTCTATTTTTATTATATAAAAGAAGCAGAGACAATGTTGTGTCTCTCAGGCATCTTTCTGACTTCATCTCTTTTGATGAAAGGCTATTGATTCAGGTGTGTTTGAGTGAATCTGTGAATATACTGCTTACTCAGGTCTTCTTTAGCATCACTAAAATAAATGTGAAATGCATAATTGTTTTCCTTATGCAAATAACTGGTGAAATAGAAAATTTTTCTGTTGTTATTTGCAAAAAAGATAAAACAACAAAAGCAGTTTAGTGATAATAGTTATCAGGAGATGTGTGGATGAATAATTACCTTATACCTCCTAGATTCCATTTGTCTGCTGTTAACCTATACCTGCTGTTAAGCATTAGACACTTTAAAAAAAAAACCAGAAAAAGATAACACAAATTATTCACCATTAATTCTTTAAAATGAGTAACTATTAAAAGCTTAATTGTTTGCTGAGAGGGTCCAAATTAGTGGACTTTGCAAGATCAAACAAAATTGAAGATATTTGTCCAAATTAAAATGGAAACATGCATCCAGAATATACCAAATGAACATGTATGCTCCCGTAATAATAATTTTATTATCTTCAGCTTCCAGGCCAGAGTTTTAATTATGACCCTTTATATCAGTGAAAACCATGTATTCAGGATTAAAAACCTATTTCTTTAACTAGTCTAGTTAAAGACTGCAGTTTGATATATTCTATGCTACAACTTTTATAAAAACCAGAGAACACTTCTAATAACACTTTTCTAATTTCATGGTTCAGTGCACAGTCAGTAAAGATTTAAATAATTCAGAAAGAAAGCCCATTCTGTTTCTTTATTAGAAGTTTGAGTCAGGCAAATTCTTTGACATTTAATAGGTTTTTAACCCTTTTAATAACTTCTTATAATGAAATTTATTGGAAGTTGTTTTAAATAAAGGGTTATTATATTAGAGTGAATAGCAGTTGGTAGTTTTTTATGATTAGTTTTGAGACCTTGGCCCTGTGTGACTCAAAGGATATTAAAACATAAAGTAGAAAAGAATATTAATAGTCACCAAATTAACTGTGTATCAAGAAGTATAGAAACTGTATATGACTGCATTTTTGTCATTATTTGATCATACTATAAAATTCTGCAGTCAAATTTTGAGTATATAATAGCTTTAATGGGGCTTAAGATCACTTACAGAACCAGTACTATATAAAACAACCTGAAGTGGTTTAATTTTTAACAGAATGATTTTGAAAAGATTAGTGTAGTAGATTTAATAGGAGTGGGGGGTTTTATTATTTTTCGTCTAAGGTTTCTGCTGTTTAGTTTTAAGACTGTTTTCCTAATCAACAGAAATTTTGAATGATCCTTTCAATTTATTCTAAAAATGCAGTGGGTGTAGTATATAAAATACTCCTGTGTAAAGCCCTAGAATATTCCCCAAATACCCACTTACTTTAAAACTAAGTCTTTCATTATACAGATAGCTGATACAGAAGAGAATTATAAAAATGAGATTATGAAAACACACCTCCCCTCCCTCTGTTAGGTGGTGCTTTGAGTTATTCCTTTTAATGTGTTTGAATGTTTCTCTGTGGTCATTTTGCAGTAACCTTGTCTCTCACAAAAAAATCTTTCTTTAGCACTCATTCACTTACAGGTGTGCTAAAACAAGAATTGATTGCAAATATGATTTCTACTTCAACTGCATGGAAACAAAGACCTGATAAAATGTGACTCTTGGTTTGATCAGTCTTTGTTCATGACAGGACATACTTACCAAGTACCATTTTTAGTCACTCTAGTCAGTAAATGCAAACTTCCTGTCAGATTTCATGCCTCCAAATATTTGGGTCACTTTTTTGTTTTTCTCTGATAAATAAATACAGATGTTCAAGTTATCTCAAGTATTGAGCTCTCTCATGAAAGAACATTGCCATGATGGAAAACAACAGATGAAACTGCATGGTTTGCTTTTGATTCACTTGCCATCAATCTAGGATCCTGACCATCAACAGGCATTTAACAACTATGAGGTACCACTGCTTGATCACCTGTATGAACTGAATGAAAGATGTCTAAAATTGACATTTCTGTACTTTTAGACACTCTTTTAAGTTTGAACTTATGATTGTATAGAACCATAGAATATCCTGTATTGGAAGGGACCAACAAGGATCATTTTGTCCAAGTCCTGGTCCTGCAAAAAACATTCCCAAGAGTCACACCATTTACCTGCGAGCATGGTCCAAACACTTTTTGAACTCTATCAGACTTGGTGCTGTGACCACTACCCTAGTGAGCCTGGGTATTCATCTGTTTGATGAATATTGCTTGCATTTTGTAGCACTAAAAAAATTATTACATTTTTTTTGGTTTATCAGTTGTCTTGATCATAAATGGTGAGTGTCATTTCCCAAACACAAGCCATTCTCAGTGTGCCTGTTCTCACAAACTTGGCTGACAACTTTAATGTTGTCTTTTCTTCTCTTTTGAAACCTTCACTCACAGAATCAAGTGCTTATGTAGGAATTAACTTTTTTCCTCTCTTTTTTAATGAGCATCTCTTTGTCACTGGAAAACATCTTGCAGATGTGCATTGGCTTATGGTAGAAGATAATTAAAATACCTGAAATAAAGCAGTAACATTTCTAAGCAAATTTCATGGCATTTCAGGAGGTTGGCACAACCAGGGCTAATACTGCCTTTCAATGTAGTATTATTTGGGAACAGAGAAACATTCAGATTTAATATGGCATGGGTAGTAGCACGTTTCCTGGGAATATAAATGAGAATACTACTAATAACAGAGAGCCCTTTTGCCTACCAAAGACTGTCCAAAATACTTACATGGGGATGCAGGTGGGTCATGCCAGTGAAGCACACTGTGGGTATCTTCATAGATAACACTTAAGTTGGTTTTCTCCCAACTTTTTTAATTAATTGATTGAACCATAGCTTCTTATAGTCCGAAAAATTGTTACCCTCTGACTTGCCTTGACCAATCAGACAAGAAACAAAGAACTGTCAGCCCCTTCTGCAATGTCCATCAAAAATGTTCACAAGAGCATTCAGCTACTAGAAAACTGAGCAAAAATTGTTGCAAGACCTGATGGTGGTAACAGTAGTAGTGTCTGCTTTGAATTTTCTCGAAGTAGTGAGGTATGTAAACTTTATTTGCTTCAATGAGTAAGCCCTGTGTATTTCTCCTTATGTTTTGATGTTTTCATCTCCAATTAATTATGCCTAGTGTTTCTTGCATGTACTTAGACCTGTTGTATTTATTTCAATCTGTTAAGGCAATCTGTCTTTCTTCTTTCATTTAATAACATTTATTATAAATGAATCTAAATAGAGAGGGACAATTGAGACTTCTGTAGCTTTTCAGAGAGATGTTGCCTCACGGTTATTAATTATAACTAGAAAAATAGCATGAATTATTTTGCCAACAGCACATTCCCTTTGAAACTGCCTGTCTAATACTTCTTAGAAAAAAATTATTTTCTTCCTAAAGCCACATTCTCGGACATTGGCTAAGAGTCATTCAATTTGACTCTTTCTGCATCTTGCATGGGTTAACCAGCTTGTATCAAAAAGGCAGATAATTCAGTTCGGGGTTTTTTATTGCTATGTGCTGTGTCCTGTGAGAAATGAAGGATTCTGTCTGAGTGCTGTGTCAGATGAAAATATCTGTGTTTTGTGGACTTTGGAGCACAATATTTCAAGAAATATGAAAGTTATTTGGTATAGTCCAGAGGACAGCAGAAAGAATGATCAGAGATGGTGAAAACACAACATATGAACAAAGTCTTTCAATCTCTGGGTTTAGTTGTTTAGTCTAAAGAAGAAAAAACTGAGGGGAAATTCATAATAGCTTTCTAGTGTGTACAACTTTTCTGTAAAGAAGGAGAAAAACATTCCTCATGTCCACTGGGAGCAGAGCAAAAAGTAGTAGGTTTAAATTACAACAAAGGAGATTTAGGTGAGACATTATGGAAAAAAGCCCTTTCCACTGTAAGGACAGTTAAGCACAAGAATTGCCCAGGGAGGTTATGAAGAGGTTAGACAAACATATGTCAGAAATGATTTAGGTATAGCTAAACCTGCTGTGAGATAGTGTTGAATGAAATAACCTTTTGAGGTCCCTTCTAGCACTGTTTTCTGTGATTCTGTGATTAGGATATTGTACTTACATTGTCCTGTAGTAAGAGGTTTCTGTACAGGGATGATATCGCTGTGTTCTGCACTGTATTTTTCTTTGCTTTTACTTTAAGCTGATGGGATGAATGATAGTCTGATATTTAAAGCTCTTTAGCTTTATTCTTAGTACCTCAGGATCTTTGAGCAGGGCATTAGGAGCTCATCTTCAACTAGATGGCCCTGTTGTGGTTTTGCACTACCCATGTGCCAATAAGGGGCTTTGGTACACGTTAGGTTTAGTGACTTTTACTGTCTTTTAACTTGCAGTCAAACACTTACATGGGTGGGTGCTCAGTTTCTGCTTATAAGCAAAATGCAAACAGAAAAAAAAAATCAGCCATGAAGAGAAATGTATCATAGCTTCCCCATTAGTAAAACCAAAATAAAACCAGGCATATTCTAAAGCTGAATATAACTCAAGTTGTGAAACATCCTGGAACTGGCAGATGGAGAATGATATTATAGTGCAAGATATTATCATTATTACCTCATCACAGAGACCATTGAATATGTCAGTTTAAGAGTGTCCTTATCCTCTGTAAAACTCAAAACTCTTTTAACTTTGTTCTTCTATTTGGCATTCTGCCATCTGTAAGGATTTCTGTTCAGCTTTGCATTCAGCAGGAGTGTGTTTGCAATATTGCCTCTGCATACTGAATATGGCTCCAGCACAGCTACACAGCGGTGGGTTTTGTAAAACTCCATCTGGAGGAACGAGGAATATGAAGTTTCAGATTTAGTAGTAGTTCAGAAGAAATTGGTCATACTTTGCATATAATTTTGACAGTGTCTGATTAGTGTTACTATTCTGCAGAGAAGAGGTTGTCACAGCATTCGTGACAGGGACATACCATCATGCCACAGCAGTGACCTGAGTGTGTGGTTTTCATGGCTGGATGTGTTCTGAAACCAACAGAGGAGAAGGAACAGTTCTTGGTTTTGTTGATCCTTTAGGAATCTGAAAGTTCATCATGTTTTCCACAGTGTAATCTCACAACTTTTTACATTAATGTGATTAGTTGCCCATTTTTACTCAAGCAATGAGCAGTTTCCATTTTCTTAGACAATCCCACTTTTTCACGCAGGATGAAAGAAGGCAGGCTCTACAGTGCATGGTAAAGAGGTGAGCCAGAAACCTCATCTGCAGATGTGAATCACATCTCTGGATCCTGAAGGCCACAGCTCTGTGCAATGCACTTAAACTGGCTTGTTCTCTGCAGGCAGGTCCCTTAAGTGAGGGTGTCTGGCTTAGCATCGAAAGAGAAAATGTACTGCTAAATAAGCTTATTTGCTGCTTACACCTGGTTTTCTGGAAGTAGCCTGGCATTCATCTGATTTAAAAATTCAGGACAAGCTGAATTAATTTGAAAAGAAAAACACTGTGGTTTTTTTACTCCAGGATCACATTTTCAGTCCTCACAATTTCCCTGGTGAAGGATTCTCTTGCAAATATATGTATACATATGTTTTGTATGGGGATACATTCAGTACTGTTCGGTTGTTGTAGTATGATCTGAAAAGATAGCCTATATTCAGTACTGGACATAAAATTGTATCACAGACTGTTTAAAGAAGAAAAACACAGAATGTTCTGTATTATCTATCTGATACTTGAAGCTTTTTAAGGAGAGATCTTTTTGAATAATAGCAGAATCAGAGAATCACAGAATGGGTCAGGTTGGAAGGGACCACAGTGGGTCATCTGATCCAGTCTTCCTGTTCAGACAGGGTCATCCCACAGCACGTAGCACAGGATTCCATCCAGATGATTCTTGAATATCTCCAGTGAGGGAGACTCCACAACCTCTCTGGGTAATCTGTTCTAGTGCACAGTCACCCACTCACTCACACAATAAAGAAATTCTTCCACATATTCAGGTAGAACTCCCTGAGCATCATTTAAAACAATTGTATTATATTTTATTTGAGGAAAAGTAATTGAAATGATAGTCTTGCCCTGCTTTTAGAGATAGATAATTTTGAAGTTCATTCAAAATAAGAGTTAGAAGTTTCATATAGTGGTTGTTGTGTTTCTAGAGTTCATAAAATCATTAGGATGCCTACTCTTCCTAAAAAGCAGTCAGACTTTTCCAGCCTTTTGTGGAAGTGTTTATTTGGCACCATGAGGTGCTGCCTCATAAAAACCTGAGGGCTCAGCCCCTGCAGGGTGGAGGGTGCCTGGGGAAGGCACATACCCACACGGAGCTCTGCAGACAGGGTGAAGGGAGGGCTCTGGAGAAAGGTTTTGCCTCCCTTTGCCTAGTATATGAGGGACTGTGTGGATTCCCATCCCCTTCCCACTTGTCCCATGCTGGCCCCACCGCTGCTCCACCTTCCCCAGCCGCTGCCCAGCTCAGCAGCTGGATCCAGAGCAAAGCATTTGAGCTGCAGTTACGGCTTCATGGGCACAACTGTCTTGATATGGGTTGTCTGCTAGAGGCAGAGATAATGATGGCTTTCAAGGCTCATATGCTTGGCATGGAGGGGGCTGATACTGGAGGGAAGGGACCAAGAAATCAGTAGTAATTTAAAAATATAAATGTCTACCAGGATTCAAATTTCAGCCTTCAATTGATTTCATCTACTGTGCTCTCTGTGCTCCTTTCCTCCAGTGCTTTCATAGTCATCAAATGAACTTAGAAAACAAGTTTGTATTGATAACTCTTTTTTACCAAAAACTATTAATTTCTAAAACAACATAAGTACAGGTATAATTGTGATGTCACATTGTCAGAAGCCAATTCAAATGCTTTCCAGAGACACAAGTACATATAAAGTGGTAAGTATGCCATAATGAATGGTATTATTAGTTTGATTTACTGCCAACTAGTCAACTTTACAAAAATCAATCTCCAAGCTCATAAAATATCTCCCTCAACTTGATACCTTTTTACACTATCAATAATAAGAGAAAAGGTGAAGTTACAGGTTTATCTTTACTTTTTCCTGTGTGTTACTAGTTGAAAGGTATCTTACAAATTGCTGTGATATATGAGAGTGTGTATATGAGAAAGAGATAGGTTATAAAAGTCATGAGCCATAAAAATATTTTAAACAAAATAAAATCTGAGTGATCTTTAGACAATTCAGATGACATATCTAACAAAGACTGTCAGTAGAATAAATGTGACTATGTTAATATACTGAGCCACTAACATGTCCTTATCATAATGAAACTTACACAATGGTAGCCCCTGTCAGATTCTACTTTATACATACATACATGTTTGCCCGATGAACAGAAAGACAACCATATCTATTTCATTTTAGCTCTGAATTGATACTTCAATTTTAAATCACCCCCAGAACACCTTAGCTTAAATCAGAGCTCCTCTCTGATACTCTTTGCTATCTGTCGTGTTTCTGTACGAGTATACTGAAAAGATATTACAGGCAATCTGCTGAGGTCTGTGTGTATGGTGCATTTGACCTCTGGACAAGAAAGGAGTTTCATCCTCCAGTGCTTTTAATTCTTATCCTTACAGAGACTGAATCTGTTGCTTGCATTAAAATAGTATGTCTCGTTAATGCTAAGAAGCAGTGACCCACATAGCACAATGGATTCATTTGTCAATCCTGTGATTTCTGAGCTTTCCATTCATATATGTCTTAGCAGTAAATCGACTCAGAAATCATTTAATCAGTCTATCAATGCATCCTTCTTGTCAGTGGTCTGAATCCTGAAAAGTCCAATGTCTCACCGGGCAGCACCAGGTAAAATAGATTTTGACCTAATACTAGATATTCAGACTCTGAAAACTCCCAGAAGCTCCAAAATTCACAACTCAAAACCAAAAAAATCCTAAGTTAAAAAAGCAGGATTTGGAAACTGTCTTGAATTTTGAGGATGTTCATGTTCTGGTCTAGATCTGAACTTCAGAGTGCAAACTTGTTCCTGTTTGTTAGCATTTCAGAAATACTCTATACACAGTTACAGAAAGCAGTGCCCTTTTGTTCCTCCTATGAAAAAAACCCCAAGCTTTCATTTCTTTTTTTGCTATTTCCAAGGGCTGGGGCTTTATAACAGTCAGTATTATGCGAATGTCAATCATATCCTTACTATGTTTATTTTCAGTATATACATGTTTATTTAAGTACTTGCCATTTCCTTTAAGCCTTACACACCCAATCAGGTCTAAAGGAACAGAACACTTTATTAGTGATATGCTTAATACAGTTTTTTTCCTCTTGTAGATGCAAGATTTACGGAATACAGAAGGAGCCCAGTATAGTTCCCATCCTCAGATGGCAACCATGAGGCCAAGGGTTCAACCTGCAGATATTAGGCAGCCAGGAATGATGCAGCACGGGCAGCTGACTACTATTAACCAGTCCCAGCTCAGTGCACAGCTTGGTTTGAATATGGGTGGAAACAGTGTTCCTCACAACTCGCCCTCTCCACCTGGAAGCAAATCTGCAACTCCTTCACCATCCAGTTCAGTCCATGAAGATGAAGGAGAAGATAGCTCTAAGGTAGGCTTAGATGCTAGGATTACTATGTAAATGGTGGATATTTTTAGGACCTTCTAAATGGATGATATGGCCACAGTTATTAAGGTGATACTTTTTATATGATTGGTGGTTCACTGAAGTGAATAAAGGATTATGAATACAGAACTAAAATATCCAGACAATTCTTCAGGCAGCTTGAGTAAATTACACCATTCCTCTTTGTGAGAGCAAACTGGAATACTGTTAAACATTGAAAGGATAGTCATTCCTTTAGGGCTTTAATATAAGGATTGAGTTTTCTCACTTGCATAGCAGGGATGTTTGTTCCAAGTTAAAGATCAAGTTACTGCTATAAAAAGTATGAACAGTCTGTGCAATATGCTAGTCTTTGCTACTTGGTCACAGGATGAATAAACAGAACATCATAGCAACCAGAACAGAAAGATCCTATGAACTTTAAAAACCTTACCTTGAAAATCTGGAAGACCCTGTATGCATTTATGCTTTTGAGAGGTGCTGACACTTCATCATGACATGTTTAAGCTTCATTTTAATGTCAGTACAGGAATGAAGTGATAAGAGTAATTTACATAATAAATTTCTTTAAAGGATAAATGTCAATCTATATAGCAGCTTTTGCATGCAAAAATCTTCCAAATCTCCCAAAATCCTGAAAACCTCCCGAAAATACACAAGTCTATTATCTTAATTTTGCAGACAGAATAGCTGAGACACGGGAAGATTGGGACTTTGTACTATGTCATCCCTTAAATAGGGAATATATCATATTGAAACTGAGAGCCTCCTTAGCTCTATTTTGTGGTCACTAGAAAATACCAGTCCTGTTAGAGCACTCCTGCAGTGCAGTGTGTGCCATGTGCACTGTAGTCTGTACCACAGCCACGTCTGGTGGGGAAAAGGTGCAGACTTGCAAGCAATGTGAAGAAAATATATTGTGAGTCACTGAGGAGGTATAATCCAGTCAAGAAATGTAAGTCTGATTTGTTTTAACATTATATTGTTTTTTATGCCTCAAGCTATAAAATAATCATGTAATTGGAGACATATGTTTTACTACAATTTGAATAAATTCTGATTCAAAAGTTTTATTTCAGGACATTACCCTGATTTCACAAACTTTAGGTTTTAAAAATTACTGAATAATTCATATATTTTAAATGAGTGCTTCCTTACTGAGAGAGACCTCAGAATACAGCTCTGTAAAAATTAATTCCAGGCAGCCTTTACTTTTTCAGAATAATTTATTTTCTACTCCTATTGCATTGCTAATATTTTTACATTGCTGGGAGTATTCAAGGTGCTCTAAACTTTTGGAGAAAATACCCACTCAAATAATTAGGATTTCCTTTCTGCTGTTATCAAGTATTTCAGTTATATAACTTATATTTTTCATGTACTTTTTCACTGTAGCACTTCGTGCTAGCAAAAGTGCAGAGTTGTGGTTTCAAGCAAGCAGTAATTATCTGAACCTAATGTTTTTAATAGAGAAATACAAAGCACTGCAGACTAAGTAAAACTTGTTCTTTTCTTTGTGAAAGCCAGTTTATATAGTGTTCAACTTTTAACAAGCCATGTTATTTTGGAAAACTCTTTAAAATTCTCTCCTGCTCAGTCTAAGCAGAAAAAGATGGCAAATGGCACAATGCACAACACAAAATTAAATCCAGTGTGCTAAAGTAGATACATTGCCTTAAAATTATATTTATTATTTCACTGCTAAGAGAAAAGTTTTAAAGGGTATTACATTTGGTTAATATTGATGGAGGGCTTAAATTCTTCTCCAACTATGTGGTTTAAACAGCAAGCTAGATGGGGCACAGATAATGCTGTACATGTCTTCTGTGGGATTTCTTAGGGCTTCCTGAAAACACCTGAGGCTGGTAACCACTGGAGACAGGTAGTGGGCTGGCACACCTGATCCCATACAATGGTTCTTCTGTAGTTCCCTCTTTAAAAGACAAGAGAAGTTGAATAATCAGCCTAAGGAGTTAAGTGTATTGTACTTCAAGATTTAAACCTCTCCAATGTGCATCTTTGTGTCACATTGCTCTTCCTGGAAGATGCCAGTGAGTGGATATGAATACTCAAGATAAATCAGTATTCTATGGAGATCTTTCTCCCCAGATACAATAGTAAAACATTTTATCACAGTTGTTTTGGAGGGGCCTGTGAAATTTCTAACTCCAGAAATCTCTTCCCAGCGAAAGAAGGCACTTGATGGGGACAGGAACAGATAGACCTGCTGTTCTGTCTCTTGTGAGAACATTTATCTTTTAACAGAATATAACTTTGCAAAATCTGGGTTTTTCTCTTTGATTTATAAACTACCATGCAGATGTGTGGTATTACTTGATAGACCAGGGCCAGAGCTCATTAGCCAATCCTTCAGTAGAAGTGCCCATGCTGCAGTCATGGGGTTGCTGTTGGAGGTTACTTCATGGAGTCAGAGATGTTCCTGCCATGAGCACTGCATAAAAACCATCTCCCTCTGAACTCACTGTGTCATTAGTAACAATAGTGATGTTCTCCCTGTTTAACCAGAGGGACAAGATGCTTGCCTGTGTACCCACATTGATCAAAATACAAAGTACATTTCCAAATGGAAAATCACCTCATTGTCAGATGACCTGCCTCAGTTTATACCAGTTGAAATGTGTGAAAGAGAAGCTACTGGTGTTTTCATAGTATATTTGGTAGAAAGGGCCCTAAAAACTGTACCTATTTCTATCTAGAGAAAAAAATACAGAAATCTCAATATCTTGTTCATATTTACATGAATTTAAAGAAAGAGCCTGGAAGGTATAAAAAAATATGTACTTTATGTACACATTTGGACTAAAATTGTTGTCCCACGAAGCACTGATTTCCATGCACAAAAGAAATTACCATTTCAGCACAATGTATATATTCCAAATTCCAGTATTAACTTTACAAACTGATGTAATCGTTCGTGTACTGAGCTTCTTGGATGTTCACTCTGAGATAGATGTTCAAAGTGTTCTAATCCTTATCCAACATACACACAACTAATGGTAGCAGCTGCTAAATATTATTTGGCAATACTCATTCTCATGAGGACTCTTTCATATAGGCTGTTCAGACTTCAACTGTCCTTGCACAAGGAAAGGGAAAGGGGCTGCATTATAGAGGGCTCAGTTTCCCTTCATACTGTTGCTCTAAAAACAGGACAGCTGACCATAAGACTGGTGACAACTGTAGCATAATTGTAAGGTTGGATATACATTCAGAGAGCTGCTAAGACCATGGAAATGTGAAATGTAGCCTCAGACTAAGGGTATTGTCTCTGCAAAGGGGTGCACATCACTAAGGACCCTTAATTCTTTTAAACTTCATATGTGGGGCTATTGTTAGAAGAAGAAAAAAGGGAGAACTTAAAAAGTAGCAGCTGTAAGTACCTATAAAAGCATTCTAACAAAGTCACCACGTAACACATGCCTTATTCTGACCACCTAAACTCTGGAATATTGCATTTATGTAATTCTTGTCATAATTCACACTGTTGGATCATTAAACATGTACTTCATTATTGCCAAGCATAATTGTGAGCTGCTGGAAGCATTACTGGTTTGTAAATAAGTATTTCTTCATAGATGGATAAGGGGGTTTTCTTCCATGTTCATTTGCATATCACTTATGAGAGAAATTCAAATAATGTCTTTTAGAGGGAAGATAGTGAGAGGACTGCGAGTAGCAAGAATTAAATAACAGAAACACAATTACTAAAGAACTGCTGCAGCATATTCTCCTTATGTGGCAGAGGTTTTACAATATTTACTTTATATGATAGGAGTTATAAGTGGAATTCTGTGTTGTCTGTTCAGCCTATTATGCAGATGGTGCTTGATTAAAATCTATTTTAAACTACAGCGATTACTGCAAGATAGTGTGCATAAAACAGCTCTCCTAGCTCCATTAAAGGCTTTGGTACTATTGCAGTTTATTTTAAATATGCTTATAGACATTTTCCAGGTTCTCAAGGGACATTTAGATATCAACGATGTGCCTTACTTGATAGTTTTAAATCCTACACTAGATATTCTTGTGATCTATTATGTGTGCAACATGGTTAATGTACACTTTTTTAAAGTGAAAGATTATTGCTTTCTTGTGATAAATAAGTTAAATACATCACAATAATTAAGCAATAAGCCATGACAGGAGGTGGATTACCATGAGCTAACTACACCTCCAGGGATTTTGAGGCACAAGTCTATGCCTAGCAGAATATATATGGTTTTTATTTTATTTTCCATCTGTCTCTGCTTTGGTGGTTAGAAGTAGAGTCTATGAAGCTGATAGACTGATGGGAGCATAAGGTAGGCTATCATCCCAGCCATTTGCAAGGTTATTAGTACTGGAATTCTGGTATTCTTTTTATTTTGTTATTTTCATGTAAGACAAACTGAATTTCCCCTGTGAGTACTCTGTTTTTAACAGTGGGTTTTTGAAGTATATTGATCATTAAAGTTGGAGAATAAGGTTTTAGAGCTCTTCACAGAACAACTTACCAGAAGGCACTTATACAAGTTTCTGTAGTATATCACCTAGTTTAAGGGTAGTTGAAGGAGTTTAGTATCCTAATATACAGAGAGCTTTTGAGTCTCATTGTTTCAAAAATAATCTGAAAGGAGAAAAATGTTTGCAAAT
The DNA here is from genome assembly GCA_020086605.1 of Lanius collurio. Classification (NCBI taxonomy): domain Eukaryota; kingdom Metazoa; phylum Chordata; class Aves; order Passeriformes; family Laniidae; genus Lanius; species Lanius collurio. Next base: position 29,417,794 of record JACBWW010000003.1, on the reverse strand, counting down.
CACGCAGGTAAAATTCTAACTATAGAACTAATTATTGCCAAGTCTTCTTGCTCTTGGTGTTTGCACAGGACTTCAGAAAAGTTTAGACTAATGTTGTCAAATTAGCTAGAGAGCCCAAGTTAATTATACTTTAACTGCTAGTTTTGTGTACCCCGTAGAATTAAATAATAGCAAGAGACAAAAATTTGGTTAACTTAATAATGGGTAGCACGCTTTTGTTTTTCCGTATTTTCCAAATGCTGGCAATAGGCTGCATGTCTATTAACTTTGTATTAAAGGTGCAACTATTGTAACATAATGCTCAGGAAAAAAAGCAACTTCATTTTCAAGTTGTGGTCATCATTTTGTTGCTGTTTTTAGTAATCTACAGAGATCCAGATTGTTCACTGTAGTCACCTGGGCTCGGTTGGACACCACATAGTGAGGCATATAGGAAAATAAAATATTTTTCTCAAAATGAGGATTTACAGCCATTTTCCTCATGCAGTTCCAACAATTTAAACACCTGTATCCTCCTGTGCCACTTGATACGCATTATTAAAAATAATAATAGAAGGAAGGGAAAGAAGTCATGCCTAGTAGATCGTTACCCTAGAGCATCCCATTTATGCTCTTGATCTTCCTATACTTCAAAATGCTTATGAGGCACAGTGCTTTGGTCATGCTTACAAAAGAGAAAAGCCTTTGAACCCACTTGTAAGATCACACACCATTTCTACAGCTACAGTAAATTAAGTGATCATATCAAGAAAAGTTACTTTGCCATGGAGCTCCAATGTGTTGAAGAATCAGGTCATTGTCCCTTTATGTGCTTGTAAGTCATAGAATCCTAGAATTATTTAGGTTGAAAAAGACCTTTAAGATCATTGAGTCTAACTGCCAACCTCATACTTCCAAATTCACCACTAAACAGTGTGCCCAGGAGACACATCTACACATCTTTTAAATGCCTCCAGGGACAGTGACTCCAGCACTTCCCTGGGCAACATGTTCCAATTCTTGACAATCACTTTAGTGAATAAATTTTTCCTAGTATCCATTCTAAACTTCCCCAGGGGCAATTTTATGCCATTTCTTCTCATTCTATGCCTTGTAACTTGGGTCAAGAGACCAACACTCACTGTGCTACAACTTTTTTTCCAGTAGTTGTAGAGAGTGCTGAGTTGTCCCCTGAGCCTCCTTTTCTCCAGGCTAAACAACCCCTGTTGCCTCAGCTGCTCCTCACAAGTCTTGTGCTCTAGACCTTTCACCGGCTTCACAGGAAAATAGGGTGCTTTGGTGTTTGCACAAATGCTCATGTGCAGGGTTTATTTTCAGGTGCTCCATGAATAAGGCACACGAGCTTTCCTCCATACACCATTCCTTTCCTTAAACCATTTGCTTTTACATGAGCAGATATAAAAACTACTCAGCTAAATCCAGATAGGTCAAAACTGATCCTTTAAAGGGCTCTAAACTGCCTATAGCTTTTTTTCTTCAGACTTTAATTAGAAGGTGTGGGAGAATGTCTATAACTTGAATTCTTGGTTCACAACCAGATTTTCTTCAAAGTCTCTGGAAGGTGTACCATCAGCTGTAGAAGAAATTGATTTGAACAGTAGTCTGAGGTCATTCTGGGGAAGGATGAGAATAAGAAAAAGGTAGAAATTACAGTGTTTCTTCTGTCTGCAGATGGTTCATATTGTTGAACTGATACTCAGGCTATAGAGAAACTAATTTAATTTGAATTTTCTCATTATTTTCATGTCATAGCCACTAGCAATAAAACTTAGAAAAGGTGAAAAGATGACCAGATGAACTACAGAGATTATAGCAATTATATGAAAGAGAAATATAAAGTACTTTAAGGGAAAAAATAGCATCATCTAAGATACTTATGGTGAATTTTCTACATATGACTAATGCAGATAGTGTCAACATTTGGGTTATCAAAGATAACAACAAAAAATCCATTTCTGGATGCAAACATTTTTCCATTACAGAGGCTGTAACAGTGGTTGGAGGCTGTAACTGGCTTTTTTTTATAGTATTTTCCTAATTTTATATTACAGGTCAATGGTGGCGAGAAGAGACCTGCTTCAGATATAGGAAAGAAACCCAAAACTCCCAAAAAGAAGAAGAAGAAGGACCCAAATGAGCCACAGAAGCCTGTGTCTGCCTATGCATTATTCTTTCGAGACACTCAAGCAGCCATCAAGGGCCAAAACCCCAATGCTACTTTTGGCGAAGTCTCTAAAATTGTAGCTTCAATGTGGGACGGCTTAGGAGAAGAACAAAAACAGGTACAACATGTGCTGTAGCTCAGAGGCTTTGTTTCAGGAAAGTGTTATCAGGGTCATCTGAGCACTGTAGGCAGCTTCTTTTGTTTGCCAGGATGAAACTCAAATATGTGTCATCTCAGGAATATAACATAAAATTCTAAGATAAGGACAGAATTGTTTTATTTCGTCTGTATGAAACGACTAAAAGAGTTTCCCTTGTTTTGGGATGTGACACAAGTTTTAAGATTATATTTAGGGATATTTTGTGCTGAAATTGGTGGGCTTAGGATTTTACAATGTCATTGCCCTGTATGTGAAACTGCTGTGTAAGAGGACCTTTCTGCCAAAGCTTGTATCTGTACAGTGTGACCTGGCATATATCTGAGCTCCCACTTGTAGATGTTTTCCTTTCCCGTGATGCCAAAAGGGGAGCTGAGCTTACATTTGCTCCCAAATCAACTGGCTTTTACGAAAGAAGTTAGTGAGGTGTTGACCCAAAGAGACCTAGGGTGGACACTGGCAAAGGGCATCCTCTAGCATATATGTGAGCTGTGGAAATCACTTCCCAAGGTTACTTCCATCTTCCATGGAAAGGCCTTGGCTCTGTAATGAGGCTAGCAGAGCTGGACCTGAAACTTGGCAGAAATCCTTCCAAGTCAAAGCTGTGTAAAAAGTGGGCTCTGAAAGCTAATCACATTTAAGTGATGACAGCTGGCAAATACCATTGATCCTCACTGTATCCTACCATTGCTTTTCTGTTGTTATTGGTTGCATTTTTACTTACTTCCAACAGAATGGATTGGACTGATAAAGAAATAGGAACTTTAAGAAAGCAGCTGATATGGAAGGAAAGGATAGGCTAGGTGAGAGATATATTGGGTGCAGGAGACCTGGGTTGGGGTTGGTGTTAGCATAGAGAGTGAAAAAGAGCTGGGACTACACTGAATCTCATTAATTCATACTGTTACTACAAAAACACAGTTGAAAACCTAGGAATTTAAGCAGAATGGTTTTTATGACTTTTTGGTATGTAAAATTATTTAGGCTTGAAAAAAAAGGGTTACTTTGTTAATAATTGGGTGGTGTAGGTACATCTAAATCCTTGTTAAAGATACCAGTGTAAAAAGAATCAAGATTTGACACTCATTGACTAACTTAAAAAAAAAAAAGCTTTTGTTATCTAGTATCCACCACTGAATAAGGCCAGCATTTGGAAAGTTTAGCTGGAGGAAAGATAATTTTCTGAACACAGGGGATGGAAAGGTCACTTGGACTGGCACATTAGAGTTATCTTGTTGTGTTGTCTCTTTCTTTTCCCTTTTTTAATATGCCCAGCAAAGGCCAACCTAAAAGACTGTAAAATGCACATCTCCTTTGAGCTTGTCATGTGTGTGCTACCACCAAAATATTAAAGCCTTTCAGCAGAAATGTGTAAGAAAAGTGCATGAAACCCAAAATTTCCAGCTTTAACTTTGATTTCCAATTCATGGTTGAGAGCAAAATTTGTGTAAGTCCTATGCTGTAAGAGCAGAACAAAATTTATTTCCCTTATCTCTGTTGTTGTTAATTTACGTTGAAACACAGCAGAATGATGGGTTATGGAATCCACATGACATATCTATGTAAAAATGGCTGCAACTACATTTTTAAAGTCAATTTTTTCAAAAGTTTGGGTTAGCATATATTTGTTGCTTTTTGACTCATTTTGCCTATTCATTATCATCTATTAAGCACATTTTTAAAACACCAGGGCCAAGCCCTTTCTAATCTAGCACTCTACAAAATAATAAAAGATAGTCCCCATTAAAAAAAATAAAATTGGCAATCTTATTTTCTAGAATAAATTTAAACTCATTTTTTATTCCATTAGGAATCTAATAGCACAAAATAATGATTACAAGACATCTTAACTGACTAGATCGTCTATATTTTAGGGCCCTAATTTTTCTAATCCAGAGCATTAGTAACTGTTAAGAAATCTATGTCTCTGGTAGGAAAATTGGACTCTAAAAATACAAATTATTAATGTTTGATTGGTTATTTGGTATTTGGCATTGAAGAAGTTTCAGAAACTCAAAAATAGTTAAATAAAGAAACATCATTAGAGGACTACTTTACTTCTGAATTATACTTGCTGAAAAGGATTCAGTTATCATAAAGCTTCTGGGTTATGTTTTGGAAGCTAATGCTTATTCTGGAATTTAAATAGAAGTACATTTCCAAATTATGTTTCCTGAATTGGGACTCCTTTTACTATTTAAGTAGTAAATATAAATGAATCAGAAAGTAGAACATAATGCAGCTTTTGAGAAAGAAGAATAGCCTCATGTTTTCACGCTAAAATGAAATGTTCTTTGTTCCTATGATGTGAGCCAATTTTTCTGAAATGCATAAAATTCGTCTTGTTTGTTCCTGAAAATTGACCACAGAATAATAAAAGTATAGAAACTCAGTACAATAACGACCTAAGGGCAGTATATGTATGTCCAAGCCTTTGGAATGAAATTTTGATAACCTGACATATTAGGCTGTAGCTTGAAAAGCTTTGTCCAATAACCACGTATGTTTTTCAAACTGTGAAGAACTAGGAAAGTGTTGTTTGAGAAAATAGGATTTGAATGACAATAAAGGAAATGTTATTATGAACTAGCTGATGGTGGGTGCCTAACTGGAGTTAGGGGAGGATTATGCTTTAAAATGGATTGCACCCTGATACCCTGATACTGAGAATAATGCAACTTATTAGATTAAAGCAGTGTACTTCTCTCTTATTATTCCATGCAAGACATTTACATTTTTGAGTCCAGTTAATGTCTGTGTGTAAAAGCCCCATTTTCAAACAATTGTGGTGTGTGACTGTATTTTGTTTGTTCAAATCAATCTACATAGAGGAGTCTAGAAGTTAAAGGGAGTTTAGTGGTCATGGTGGACTTTGTCATGGACTTCTCAAATTCTGAATGGAGCACAATAACTGCACATGATCAGAAGCAGGCACTGTGCATTTTCCTTCATTTTTCACTGTAAATGCTTTCTACAATTGTTCAGATTAATACATCTGTGAATGGTAGGCAGCTGTAGCAGTCCTATGTTGAGGTACATTCTCCTCAGTGCTGGAGCCATCGCACAGGGTTATTTTTTTCAGTGACTGTTTCAGTTCCTCTCTTCTGATCACAGACACTGTTTTCTCCTTAGTACAATACTTTTGTGCATCCCATTTCTGCAGTTTATCTATGTACATCTTTGCCCTTTGCACACTTTTTTGCTGCAAAGGGGAGATAAACAGCCCCTAGGAAAGAAGGTTCACCATGCTAAATGGTTGAGTCTCTGGCTTTCAGACAGAACACTGTTTTAAACCGAGTAAAAAGGATATTTAGGTCATTTTCTGTCCTTAAATGAAAAAGGAAAGTAATTTTAAATCAGTACCAGATGTGCATGTACTAAATGAACCTTAAGTTTCTAATTGGAGTCCTAGTAAAGCTGTAATAGATGTGGCAAATTACAAACAAAATGTTCTTGTTTACATTAGTGTAACTTTAAAACTTCAGCCAAAGACCTTAATAAATGTTCTGTTATTCTAAAAATGGAATTGAATGTCTATTCAACATTCAACAAAATTAATCTCTGGTGTAACTTCAGTGACTTAACTGGAATTCTAGTAGGAATTAATTTGGCCTCCTATGAACAGCTTAGTGTGCATACTTGTGTCTGTGTACGTGTTCCTGTGTGTTTACTTCAACGTTGTGCTGGCCTTACAGCTGGGAAAAGGAGACATTCACCTCAGGCACCCCAAACTTAACAATCAGAAGAAGCAGGTGAAACGACTGTTTGAGTGCTGTGACAGATGATTTCTTTCAGGCTGCATAATTCATAGACAGTAATATTAGCTGCAGCAGTTCAGCTCAATAGCAACACCTCATTATTTTATCCCTCAGTATTTATTCCTATGGTTGACGCCTCATGAAATTACTGTTAATGTGTTTATATAAGGGCAGATCTGACACAAGTGGGAAGAATTTAATTTCCCACTCATTCTTTCCTGCTGATGTGTCCTCTTCCCCTGGTAGAAGTGGCAAGTGTAAATAGTTAATTTGCTTCAATTATGAGCCTGTCCTGCTAAATTAGAAGCAGCAGGAATATGAAGAGCCAGAATTATACATATGAGGCAGCTGACAAATCCTCTGAGCTCACAAAATCAAATCATTTACTCCTCATTGGTGCTCAAAGACCCACTAGATAAAAGATGCAGTTTATTCTTTAACATCTGATGGAACTTGGATTGTATGTTACCAATACTTATGTAAAATGAAGTCCCTGTGCCTTAGTGTCAATATTTGTGATACTGTTACCATTTTCACTGGAACTCACAATCTTTCATGAGTTTTTCATTTTATCTCTAAAAATAACCCAGACTGATTTGGGCACAAAAAATAACAAAGCATGCTTTATAAGATTCTCCTTTGACCACAGGGAAGTTTTAGACAGAGCAGCACTGCTGGAATGAACCAGGTAGATCAGCAGGGGGTTTACAAGTAACTCTGGCCAATACTTCATGTCTCCACTGCTTCTCTCATGATGTGAGGCACCACAAGTCAGATCAAAGTGGATCCAAGATCAGTGTTTCAAGAGGTCTTGACTCTGCCTGGCCTCTGGGAAAACCTAATCTACATCCTCCCTCCCAGGGTGAGATGGCATCCCATCTCTTGACAGGACAAATGAGATCATCCATCCCATGGCTGGAAGAGCCATCGTGTCCCTGTTGCATTGCCATGCATGTGGGGTACCTGATGTCAGGCTGTCAGTTCAGGGGACTGGCTGCTGAAAGAGCTTCAGAAGATGTGCAGACCATGAGGTCAAGGTAGTCAGTAGCATCTTGGGTTCAATTTTCAGTTTCCTCCCTTATATATGCTCAAATACTCATTTAGTTAGGGGTGCTTTGTGGATTTTCATTGTAATTCTTATTGTATTGCTTATGTCCTCATGTTTTTTATGCTGCTTGGGGAGGCATTCTTAATAAGAAAAGAAGGGGGAATTGTGGAGGGCTGTGAGCTCCTGGCACAAGAGCCCTCTGCTCTCCCTTGGAAAAGAGAGGCCTAAGGTGAAAACAACCTTCTCCAGAGATAAGCAACTTTCCTGTGGGTCATGGTGACAAAGTGAACCACCCTCAGCATGCCTTGTTTCCTTATGGTAATAGCCTGTACCCAGTCTGCTAGTTGGTTTCTACCTCACTCCCTGCCTTTCCCCTAAAAAGCCCCTGTCTCAGCCCCTGAGGAGGGAGCCTTGTCCCTGGCTTCCCTTCACAGGGGCTGCTGGACAATAAAAGCCACCTCTGTGGAACAGCCAAAGGAAGCTCCTGTCTCTCTGTCCCCCAGTTTGCCTTGGGTGATTTCACAAAGAGCTGAATCACACGAGCTGATATCACTGGCAGCAGAGAAGTTGCTGCACTTGCTGAAATCACCTGCTGCCCAGGGAGTCTTGCTGTTGCCCCTGGAAGAGCTGTTCCTTGCAGGATACTCTCCCTAGGAAGGTCACAGCACACTGAGTTGTCCACCCTTGGCTTTCAAAGGCAAGCAAAAGGACATTTGTTTATCTATCTCTTATTCTCCCTTAAAAAACCATTACTTGCTCCATGCTAATGAAGCAATCTCCAAGGAATAACTAACACACTTGTAATAGAATGAGAATGTGCTTTAAGTTTAGTAGATAAACAACTGCACAAGGTTTAGCTTTGTTTTATTTTTGTAAATGAGAATAGGAAGAGAAGGCACATCTGTGTGTGCACACTGCCAAAGTGAATTATAAGCAAAATGGAATCAGGAATAGGCACAACAGAGAGCAACCTTACATCTCTCCTCCCAGGTACCTGCACCAGCAATTTTGATTTTACCAGTGTTGCATCTTAGGCATGTTTGGGAGATGCAGTTTTTCTTTACAAATTTCTATATTGAAATTGCATCTCTACCCTTTGAAGGCCTTGATTGGAGTGTCAAGATTTCAAAACATCTGATTCTCATCCTGGTATATTCTCCTTCTCCCTTCCTTGGAAAGCATCTGGGCTTAATGAACTGGAACACAAATGGGCGAATAATAGGCACATGCTAAGCATGGATACAACACATCTGTGTACATACATGTACATATATGTAAATTTATATCTTCAGGTTTTTCTCTGGCTTCTACATAGCCAGTCCTTGAACCCCTTAACTTCCATTGACTTCAGAAGGGAGAAGTATCAGGCCCTCTGGGGACACTGAAGGGAACATCAGACACCCCCTGTCCAGGGTGGATTCCTAACACCTGTTTGCAGCACACAACAAACACAGCTCCTAGAAAAATATTGCACAAGGCCATCGAGATATAAAATGTTGACTTCAAGTCCACTTCACCGTCTTATATTACTTGGAAGCAGCTGGGTCAAAAGGACCCTGGGTTTCAAATACTGCTGTAGCAATGGGCATGAATAATAGCCTTGATTTTCTACTTATTCATCTTCCCCAGCTTTTATCCATACATTTGACCGCAATAGGAACATGATTTTTAAGTCATTTGCATGAAAAACTGGATTTAGGCCCAATTATTATGCCTCCATTTAGCCTCACATCCTTATTTTTTTTAAAAAAGAGTACCAGCAAGTGGAAATAATCACCACATAAATCATATGTTTAATGTCACTTGTTTTCTACTCAACTTTCATCCAACGTGCTTTTGATAAAGTGTACAGTCCCGCTCCTGTAAGCATTAAGACTATAAGGTCAAATTTAGGCCTGGCACAAATGGCTGCAATTTCCAGTGTTCTCCATAGAAGCTCACTGTTTGTGCTAGAGCTGAATTTGCCCTGTGATCTTTCCCCCACATGCCAGAGACTGAATTCTTTCCCTCAAGCCTCTAATATGTCATCAGTACCTTTCCATGCTCTACAGTCAAAGAGACTACTGAGCCATACAGCTAGCCCTGGGCCTCTTTCTGTTACTGTATGTACTTAGATTAAAAATCAAATGGTAACATATTTCAATATCCATTAAGCAACTCTGAGGATTTTTTTCTCACTGCTGTGGGAATATCTTTCTCCATATTTTAGATGAGTGTGTGAAGCTCTAGGTGCCTTTGCTGCAAAATCAGGAGATTAAAAGTAGAGATATGTTTTCCATTTGGAAAAAAATACAAGTTTTCTCTATGAGCCGAATTATTTAGGGGTAGGAATGACAACCTGAATGTGGAATTTAATTCTGAATTGGAGTCTACTGTATTTTATCAGATGACATTCCTGTAGCTGTAGTCCATGAAAATGACACTCCCATGGGATATAACACTGCAGAGACCAAGAATACAAAATCAGTCATGTTGCTTTTGGATTTACTTTTGCATATACTGTTTTGGGGGCTTCTGGAACACTTCCAGAAAAACAAATATGGGCACTTTTACATCAGTTTAAAAAGACAAATATAACTTGCTTGCAAGTGTCAGCTCTAAGACTTCCCTTTCTTTGTCATCTTCATACCATCTATTTAGGTAAAGTCAGGGAAGTAGCATGGTTCTTTGTAATTTACTTTGTCAGCTATGAGACACAGAGCTTTTGCAGACTTCCATGAAACACAGATTCTGAAAGTCTTTTTTTTTCTTAAAATCATCAGTCAGTTTAGTTTGCTGTCTCCAAGGCCAATATCATCTTTAATATCAAAGGGGACTGTAGTCACAAGCAATAGTTTTCCATTGCACTGAAAACTGAAGACATGGTTGCAGACATCTGAGTGCCTGTTTTAGCTCTTGTGATGACTTGGGGAAGGGATATGTGTTCCCTTCAGGCAATAAGGGTGCAAGTCACAAGTGACAGGGTAGTAATCCTGCTGCCTGGTATGTTGTGATGTGTTGATAATCTTCCACAAGCAAGCTGAGAGGAAGTTCATTGTGAAAAAATGGCTAACCAGAACAAAAGGCATTACAGGTATATTTCAGCTATATATATATATCAGTAATGAACTTCGTATTATGGAACACATAGAAAAGCACAGGAGACATAAAGTCTGCCTCAAGGAATTTATGATCTAAAAACACAAGAATTAAACAGCAGTTAAAATATATAAAGCAAAACATGACCAGAATTTGGCAGCATAATGCAGAAGTGCTTAAGTTCTACTGTGGTTTTAATTTGGTGAATCTAGCATTTGTGAGTGGTTGTCCTTTAACTCACCACCCCTCTCTCTCCAAGTGGAACTTTGGTGCATTCAGTTTAAGGATGTGTGTGTATCACTGTTAGTAAGAAGAGTTCAGTCCTTGCTGTAGGCTGCATTGCAGCTCTGGTGGCCGACACGTATGGTCAGCCCAGGAAACCCGAGCTGAAGGTTGCTGGTCCAATGGCCTGGGGGCTGGTACCAGCCTCTGAGAGCCCAGGGCATTCATTTTCCCTGGTGGCTTAATTCAAGTTCTATCTTATGTATTTATGTGCACAAAGAAGGGTTTCATACTCACTCCTTTTTGCAAGCTTTGCCAAGCAGTGTTGAACTTGAAGCTACCTCGGAAGTGCAATTAAATAAGGACCTGTGTATTATGCTGTCTACATTTGTGTGTGAAGCATAGTAGGAAAATTATGCCAGCAAGTTCCATTTATAGATAGTAGTCTTGGTGTTTTGGGGTTTCTATGAGATGCTGAAGAGAAAAAGAATAAATTAAACTGACCCACCCTGCATATACAAAATGATGTTTTTTTCTGCCAATGTTCATTTTTCTGCAATTGGAACAATATAGAAAATAAAATACTGTGTAAGGAAACAAATATGCTGCTGAATCAGAATGGGCCTTTCCTGCTTGAGTGACAATCAGTTGATGTTCAGTTAACATATTAATTGAATTAAAGCAAGATGGAAATTACTTAATTCCATAACTATATGTTCCTGTCAAGTTACTTATTTAAATAATTGTTTCTTGCTTGACAAAAAACAGAAAATGACCTTATAGGAGATTTCTAAGATGCTATAAATAAAAGTAAATATTCCCACTATACTGTATAGATAAGCAACAGAACAGAATCCTGCTTCATAATACTGGAAAAGTGTTAATTGTATTATTGGATATGATGTATTTTATAATTTGACACTGTTTTAAGCATGAAGTTCAAAAGACCTTCAGCTATTTTCTAGAGCACACTTGAATGATGACACAAGCCTTTTTCCTCCCTAAAAGTGCTGCAAGGATGCAACTCTTATACTTACAACAACATAAAACTATTTAAGCCTGAGGGCTAAAATATTCTCACAGCTGCAGGAAAAAAAAAAAAAAAAAAAAAAAAAAAAAGGGAGTTTGGGAGGAACATCTGACTTGCTCATACCTGCTTGAGGTACTGCTGCAAATGCTGAAGCTGCTCCCCACTTGCCCTGCCTTCATAAGCCCCCAGCGCAAGTCCAGGCCAGCACAAAGCCAGTGAATTGGTACCACTGTTAGGGTACCAGCTCATTCATTTGCCTTCAGAGAAAAATATTGATGGCCAGAACAGACCTTGTTGCTATTTATGTTACCGAGTGTTTACTCACTAGGCAGACAGAACTTACCCTAATTTTTAGTCTAGGCCATGACCAATCAGATTTTCCAAAACCAGCATGAGGATCATAAGCCTACTTGTATAGTAGGCCTTGACCTAAGCAGTAGGCACCTTCAGAAGGACAATGCACATGGACAGAGAGAGCTCAAGCTGTTGTCCTCAAAGGACACACCAAAGCTTTTCCAGGGACAAAGTGGGGTGAGCTGATCACCCTCCAGACAAGCCGGCCTGCAGGGACCATTCTTGCCAATGCAAAAGTGAGCTTGTGTCATCTAAAACTTTTCCCCAGCCTGTAAGGACTTTTTTACTGTAAAGACTTTCTGTTAAACTGTTATAGTGCCAGGGAAGACAGGATGTTCATGTGATTATTATTCATTCACCAAAAGATTCAAGAATAGAAGGCAAGGCAGGGCATACACTGAACATGGTAGATGAGTAGGTAGGAAATAATTAAATAACTGTCTGATGGTGTTCCTATGAAGTAGTGATGTTTTAGATGGAGATTTTCAGAATTGTTGTTAGCTTCATATTATTGAGTTAACCTTGTGCAATGTGACTATTTGCAGGAAAAGTCAGGTCCCGGAGGACTTTTTCAATTATGCTGTGACTGTAAGAGCACAGCAGGAGTGTCTGTTTTTTGTATTTGTGTTATGCAAAATAAAACCCAACGTGGAAGCAGTGGATACATGATCTTTTGAAGAACATTATTCTGTGTAAAATTCTTTGTTCAGCTCTGTTTTTTAAGTTGGCTATCAGAATGATGCAGAGGCGTTGCAATATACAAAGCAGTGTAACTTAGTCTTTGTTCTGTAGGTCAAGATGAATTCATTTTAACAGCTAGGAACAGACTGCTGACTAATTTCTTACTTGTTTTCAAAACAAATAGTAATTCCCCTAATAATCACAAATGATTACAACTTAAGAAGTAAATTGCTACCTTTTTTTTTTTTTCTTTTCAGAACAATAGGAGATCAGCAAACACTACATATTTATCTTAGTCTGGAGAAATTACAAGGGTGCAAAGATAAAGTTGCACAGCTAAAACCAATCTTTTTCCCTCTCTGTCTTTATAGTTACAGTTTCAGAAGCCTAAGACTTCTCTGTTTCCATTATGATCCTTTGCTTCCCCTGGGAAGCAAAATCTTTAATCCTTTTAGGCAGCCTCTGAGTTTTGCCAGCCTGTCTGTGAGGTTTGTTCTGTGTCTGAAAGCAAAGCCTCAGTGAAACAAAAAATTGTTTCGTGAGTACATTCTTTATAAAAATGGTGTTTGCTGGATCCTTCCAGCCTGAAATTACTACTCTCCCTTTGTAGTCTGCAACTGTATTGTCCTCTCAGTGTACACTCTGTGCTGCCAGGTCCTCTCCATTACAAGACTGCTGGTTTTACTGAATTGTTGGAAGATCAAAAGAGAACATTTTAAAGTTTCATAAAGTTTCTCTTTCTGGGGAGGAGATGCTCATATGTGCTTTTAGCTGTGGAGTTCAGAAGAACACCCCAAAATCGTCCTCCTAAATAGATTTGCCTGTCTTTTAGCTTTGAATCAATAGCCCAGTAAACTAGGCAGTGAGGACTGAGGGGCGGAAGGTGAACAGTCTTCACTTTCCTCATGGAGACTTTCCACAGGTGCCCAGGTTGTGCATTTGGCTGGAGAATTGGACAACAGAGACACAGAGCTACAGTTGCATTTTGTGCAATATTATGAATCCCAAATGCCCATCCATATACGGATTAACCTCTGGCATATGACTTAAAAATTGTGAAATATAGGAACAATAACAAAATAAATTTCCTTTACTTATATTTTTCTCCCTCAATGTTAAATCTTTAGATGTTTTTTAAGCTTTTCATTTCAACAAGAAAGATGAGGAGTCAGTTCTGCTTAGTTACATGAAGCCCAGATGCGTGTATGACTCCTAAATCTACCCTTTCAGGAAATAAAAAAACCAAAAATGAAGTACTGAGAAACTCATGACAATATTTGCAAACAGAAATGTTGAGTTGTTCCTGAATCTGTCACTGACATGGCTAACAGCAAGTCATTAGCTAGGCTCCATGGGTCAGAAGCTGGTTCTCCTCCTGAGAGATTTCAACCTTAAACATCTACACACGTTTTTCTAACATCATGTCGCTGCAGTGCTATGAGGTTCTGCCTAACTGTGCAGATAATCTTTGATCTTGAAATCTGGACAAAATTGAAGTGATTCTCCAAGGTCTGTAATCTATTATGAGATTGTGCACATGCCACATTTAAAATAATTTGTTGAGTTGAGAGAAATGTACAGAAATAGATCCATGCTTCTGAGAAGTTAATTAGACCGATATGGGATCAAGACTGGAATAATGACTAACATTTATTATCCTTAGCAGCTCCATGGGCTTCTTTGACTGCCCCAAACGGTTCACCCAGGGAGGAGAGAAATCCTCTTGGCTGATCTGTGGTGCTGTCATCTCCTCCTTCATTTAGCTCAAAAGTCTTTCTGCAGATTCTTGTCTTCCCCAGAGGGTTTTAACTAGGCTCACAAGTGGAAGCCAGGGGAGAGGGTCACACTTACCTTCCTCCATCCCCAATGGTCCCATTCAAAAGTATGCCCCACACTTCACTTTGAGCAATTAAACGTGAGGTGCTATGAGGAATATTGTTTTTTCAGTACTGCTGGTTAGTTAAAGGGTGTTTCACAGTTGGAACAATATTTTCTTTAAAATATTTGATGTTTATTATTTCACTCTTTAGGCAATATGATGAGGAAAGGCTGTTTACTTAGAAAGACATTATGAAAATGCATGAGACACACCGGTGATGTACAAAAACAAAACCAGATTCATTTACCAATGTGCCACTCTTTGTTTTTAGGTATACAAAAAGAAAACTGAAGCTGCCAAGAAGGAGTATCTGAAGCAGTTAGCTGCCTACAGAGCAAGCCTTGTATCCAAGGTAACACATAATGTATACACATACACACATATATATAGTGACATATTGCAAACCATTTTCAGCTGAGCACAACAGTATTTAGTGCAAATAGCCTTGTTTATTATCACCTTAAACTTGTGTTTAAGTTGCAAATGCTCATTAAACACAGTCATCTCTCCACGTAAAGATATCCTTTCCCTGCTGGTCACCAAGACAACCCTTCAGTTTGGGAGGTACACGCCAGTTCAACAGGGGAATGAGGTAGTGGTAAACAGACCTCAATATAACAAGCATGCCAGGCAGCCACCATGCCATCTATAAGGGAAAAAATATGTCACACACAAAATACTTGTGTTTGGTTTTGTGGGGTTTTTTTTTAGTAGTGCTTTTCACCTTGAAATCACAGTACAGAAATATCCAAGCCTAGATGACAGTGCAGATTTTCATAAGAAATGTGAATTTCTGTTTTACATCCAGCAAGCCATTGTGAGCACAGCATAGGTCACTGCTAAGAGAATGGTGGAACACACCAGTATATCCCAAATATACAGCCAGTAGCAATTTCCTAAATAGATTTATTCAAACATTCACAGTGCCCATAATTTTGCAGTAGACTCTTTAGAATTTGTAATAGACTCTTAAAAATGCAGGAGAATGTGAAATTACTGAACTGTGTCAATGTAAAAAAGCAATTGAGCAACTTCAGAATCATCCCAGTTAGAAGCACTTGTTTTGGGTCTATCAAAACAAATTTAGATATATTTTGATCTTACTTAAATAAAATCAGTTTTAGAGGTAAAGATCACAGTATGAAGGACTGGCATATAGGACATGAGAAGAACTTCTTGGTTAGTTTCAAATGCTTTTGGGGCACTGCATACCATACCACTCTGAATATTATATTAATTTGTACACATTTCAGGGTGCTGCTATATGATTACACATACAACCTTCCATGCATGTTTCTACATTATCTCTGTATTTGATCAGTGTTTGTTCTGAATTTGAAATGTGGGTAGTGGCCTCATTCATTTTTGGGGGTTGTGTCCTATAACTTTCTATTTTTTATCTGCCATTATAAATACTCCTGCATTTGTTTAAAGTATTTTACCGAGTACCTTTAATTCCTGTATGGTTCAGTCCAAACAGTCCTGGACTCTTTGGTTCCAGAAATAATCATTGCCAATCTTCTTGAAATAGCTTGCTTATTAGCAAAAGATAGGTCTAAAAAACTCAAAATATTCCAAGTTTTTTAAGAAATGCATAAACCTAGCTTTTCACTTCAGAAAACAACTTGGCTATCATCATTCAGCACATTATGGGCTGTTTACATAACACTCTATGTGTCTTAATTTTGAAATGCATGATATAAAATATAAGAATTTTTTTAAGAGAAAAAAAGTATATTATTGCATTTTCTGAAGTTTGTTTTTTAGAAAAAAAATTTAGAAGACTGTTGATCAGTTCAGTGCATGAATCCATTTGTGCAAATATTTAAATTTGTTGTTAGTCAGAAAAGCACTGAAGCATTTTCTTAACTTTTAAGCAATTATTTAAATTCTGCCCATAATGTAATGTTTTCCTCTAGTGTGGAAAGTATAAAAATATAAACTTAATGAAGCTGAGTACTGATTGCTTATTCCCATGAACACACTCAATGAATCTAACAGAGCTGGCATGTAACTAAAACAAGTCCATTTTGGAATAAGACTGTAAAATAACCAGTTGTAATATAATATCAGTATATTCTACATTATCATTATTAAATATTTATATGGCACTAGAAGAATTGTAGTTCTTTAGACAAGCCTATAAGCATGAGAAAATATATATAATACATAATTAAGATTATTTGGAGGTAATGTGGTCTTTTATGTCCATGTTGTTATATTATCATCCATAAAAACTACTTTTAGACAATATTATTCAAATTCCAAGACCTCATTATCAAAAGTTTAGACATGCCAAAAAAAGTAACACTCTTTTTTCCAAAAATGCTTTATTACCCTATTAATGATTTGCTCACATACATATTTTAGACTTTGTACCTCGCTCTGTGGTGCCTCACACTTATAATCAGGTGTTCACCGTGGATCCTCCTGCATTATATTTATTGCATGTTGTTTAACCTTGCTGCTTTATAGAATTTTCTGTGCTGCTCATCCCAACAGTGCTTTGGTGTAAAGAAATTCTCACTAACACTTGGGAGCAGGAGGTTTATATTGTCCGTATTTTCAAACACAATTAAATCGTTGGGAAATCAGGTTCTCAGTCATTTTGTGTGTTCTCCTTGCAACATCTAGAACTTCATTCTTCAAAGTATTTAAACGATATTAAACCCTTTATGTTCATAGCAGAGCTCCATAGACTTTGGGGTGGCAACTATGAGATGCACAATTGTTCTTCACATCCCATCAGGACATCCTTTTGCTATCCAAATGTTATCCAATTATCAAACTTTCTTTCATATCCCCTCCTAGAGGACTGTCTGCAGGAAGAGGCAGGTGCAAGCAGGCAAGGGTTCTGCTCAGGTCCCCTCTGTCCAGCTTAGCAGGTGCTTTACACCTCCCAAAGCAGCTGCTTTTCCTGTTTCCTAACTTCTCAATACTGATTCTCTCACCTTTTTCATTAAGCATTACTGGTATTTAAACAACTGGTGAGCGTATGCGAGGTTTTTTGTATGTTTTTTTGCATTTATTTGCAAGTCTTCTTTTTTTCTGAAAAGCAAGGAATGGACATATGCCATGTTCTACCTTAGTGGTCTAGACTTGGAGTTAAATTCACAGTACCCATCTTGGCCATTTGACATTCCAGAACAATCAAAGTAGAAGGCTACAGAGAAATGGAGTAGATGTCCTATAGCCAGAAGAATTCCTAGCCTCTGCCTGACAGCAAAACAATAACATTCAGACTCATTGGTGTTCATACCAAGCTCTGGGGTGGAAGTGCAGCCTCAGGTGGAGATGGCCTTCTCCATGACAGACACTCAGCTCCATGCCCTCTTACTCTTTCTCTCTCTTCCTCTCTCTCACCTCCCCTCCCCTACCAGTTCATTTTTTAGAAAGCTGAGCAGTTCTGTTTGGAGTTTGTCACACATGCACACAGAGGTCGCACACACCCCTAGTGTGTATCATATCAGACTGTATTATTTGACAAAATCAGAGCTGGAAAGAGTAGAAGAGTTATCAGCAACTTTGGTAATAGGATTGCCAGCCCATCTCAAGTACACTTTTAAATGCTTTCATGATGTCTTTATAAGCCATGTATGGCCACCACCCAGTAAATAAGGTAAACATATGATTGTATAAATATGTCAGTATGCATTAATTCCCATTCATTTATAAGTATACTTCCTGTATTTTCCCCTTTTTTATTCTGGTTGAAATTGATGGGTCTGTTGTTGAGTTTGTTCATGTGTTGAATCGTGAATTGATAGGTAAAGTAAAAACACATAACAAAGCATTACATCTTCTGCTATGCAGATTGCCATATTGCTTATAGTACTGACTAAGCCTTTGCATTGTAAACAAGTGTCTTTAAATTTGCCCTTAGTTGCAACTTTTAGTACTATTCAGGTCCAGAAATGCAATCTCTGGTATCTGGTAATTTGTACAGCATTACATAAAATGCTGTGAATTGCAATTTTACTTTTTCATAAAACAAGCACTTTTTCTAGCTTAACCAGCCTTTTTTCTGGCTGACATTGGAATTTTTACTGCATCTTTCAAATATATGTATTTAAAATAGATATATAAGGGTAAATTTTAAATACTTTCATATATTACGTATGTTCATCTATGTATATTTATAAAACAATATATGCATGTAATGTATTCAACATGCATAATATATTTATGTGCATATAAGTGATACATATATGTATGTTAATTATAGCAGTGCAAATGTAACTGTTTCAGTAGTAAAAGATTTCTCTTCCCTGTTTTATTCTTTTTGACTAGATGAATCTTTAATTCTCTCTGTGTAGTGACACAATTTCAATTTTCATGAAGATATATATTAGTGACTGTGGCTGAAGCTAAAACGTCTCAGCAAGGGGAATATTATTAAAATTCAAAATACTCGAGAATATTTCAAAACTCAGATGTTGTATCTAAGCCAAAGTGGTGTCCTCACTTGACTTTGAAGTGAACACATAGGACATTTTTTAGTTTTGTGGACAGTGCAAATCCTTTGGACATGTAAAATTGCTTCTTGAAACATATGGCAGACTTAGCTTTTCCTAGTCTATCATCTTGCAATTGCGGTTCATAAGAAAACTAAAAGTCATATCTCTAAGGCTGACATTGCTTTAATGCCATTAGCACAGCAGTTTGTAACCAGAGAGTTCCAGGGACCCAAAGAATCTGTTACACTGCCTGTGTTGTAATAAAAATGATCAGCCTAAGGAATTAAAGTCTCTTAAAGTGCAGCGGACACACATGAAATCATTTGGCCTACTTATAAAGAGAAATATGGAGACCATGATAAAAAAAAACAAAACAACAAAATCAGCAAAACAAGCAAACAAAACCCAAACAAAAATAAAAAAGCAAAACCCAAAATAACCCAAAACTGAAATGGTAACATTGGCATTAGTTTCCAGTTTCATATTTGTATGTGGAGAGAGCACTTGCCTAACATATAAAATAGAAAACCAACCTATTAACTCTCCCAGATCATTCATTTCCCAACTCCTAAATAAATGTGTGTGTGCAGGTGTGTTCTCGTCACAATTTTCTTTCTGCAACTGCATAGCTTCATAGCAGCCAAGCTTCAGATGTAGGGGGGCATTTATATCCTGGATCACTTCTTCCTGAAATAAGCAGCTGCTGGGGTTTAGGACATTTCTTTTGGGAATAAAATTCTTAATATCTCTTGACAAGAGTCAATGACTGAACTGTCTTGTCTCCTGGTCAGTGCTTTAACAAGTTGACTATTGCATGCAAGGAGAACAGCATCCCTTTTGCTGCTGGCAAAAAGGCACCTGCTTCTGAGAACAGCTTTTCCTACATAATATCTAACCCTAGTCCATGCAGATGTTTTTGGAATTTCATAAGCCAGTTTAGGCTGTTCTCAGTGAAAGTGTAAGAGAAAGAATAAATAAAAAAATATGGTTATGTTTGATACATGATTTCTTTTTTTGGTAGCTATTAAAGTGCTATAAGGCATAGGGCAATATTTCCCTTAAAACAATAACAAAAAAATCCCAGAATGATGACATACACAAGCATGTTTTACTTTTTTCTATTACATTAGAAGTGCTAGATGGAAAAACTATAATGAAAGGCTTCCAGCACAGGTATTTCATGCCTCTGTGATACCTCATTCTTTCATTATTTCTGGAGTTATGATGTGGACAGAAATTTTTAAAGAATCATAAATAAAATCACATATGTGCAAATATGTGATGTATCAGAGTATGTGCTTGTTGCAGTGGACCCTCCTGGGCCCCCCCGGCCGGGTCCCTGCCCTGTGCCTCTGGGTCTGTCTGATGTTCCAGCAGCCCGGGCTCTGATCTGGTTGGTTGTTTATCCCATCTCCGCCACTGGTATCCCCTTTCCCCCTGTCTGTGACAAAACCAGCAGGACGGAAAGCCCCACCCTCTTACCTCGCCGATTTTTGCCCAGGTCGGGTGCTCTGTCCCCCCCAGGACAGAGGGAATAAATGACTTAACATCATAAGAGGTTTGAGCTGTATTTCTCTTCTCAACTTCTGCTTCTGGTGAGTAGCTGTCAACTAGCACTGGCTTAAAGTGGGGCTGCACAGTCGAGGAATATTTAGGCTGTTTGTAAATGGTCTAAAGATATTCCAAGGCATAAAGAGGCAAGCTCACCACAGAAATTAAGCAGTGGACGAGCTAGTCAATTAGCAGATGTGCTAAGTAAACATGTATTTATAAAATAATTGCCTAATCTGATCATCACACAAGTCCAAACATTTTTTTGTCTATCAAGGAAACCAATGATCTACTGCAGCTGAAAATAAAGAGCAAACTATATTTAAGTTAGTGCCATGAATTTGATTTGAGGCTAAATCATGTGATGCTTTACATTCAGCAGTGCAAAAACCAAGAGATGCTCTCACATAATTTCTGCCAAAAAGTGGCAGAAATGTCTTGATCTTGATAGAAGCCAGATTTTGATTTGAAGGGAAACTGTGCTTGTTTTGAAGAGAGTTAATAAAACTAGATTTCACTATTAGCCTAGTGCTTCCATTTGGGGAATTAAAACACTTGTATCAAATTAAAGTTGCATATCCTTTATCACATGTACCCAGGTTACATTCATAAAACATCCATTTTTACTTACATACCCTAAATGAATCCATGACAATCCCCTGTAGATGGTGACAAAATGTATATTTAGATTTGAAGATGTTCTTCTGAGCCACCTTGACTAATTATAGATGACAACCCATGGCGTACTCCTTTGTTTCTGAAACATCAAGAATGTGTCAAAAAGCTTTCTGAACTCTCTGGGGTCTCAGATGTTGTTATTGCAATAGGTGACTGGAATTAACAAAATGGGAAACGTCATTTGCAAAGAGCCTCTTGTGACTCAGGTAGGAAGGCAGCTGCACTGCAAATATGCATATGAGTTATCTACCAGAGTGGACAGAGTTAAATCAAAGGAATCTCTAAAGGAGTTAAAGAACTAAGCACAAAGAGAAAGCGGTGCCCGAGAGAAGTCATTCCCTCATAAACATCTTCACAGGGGTATTAATAAAATGGCTGAGTCCATGCAAGCTAGAAAAAGAGATTCTTCTCAAGGACAGGCTTGGGGTTGGAAGTGACCTAAAATGTCAAAAACGTTACAAACAGACAGGATTATGTGAACACAGAAAAGCTGAGAGAAGGAATAAACAATTCAAGATGCTCCTTCCACCAAAGAGACAGCAAAGACAGCAGATGCAAACTTAAGCTTAGGTAAGCTTTGTAGGAGCTACATAAATATGCAGCCAATTTCCTTCTATCTGCCTCTTTAATGTCACAGTACTGAAGATAAGTCATTTTAAGCTGAGTCAGGCCTGCCTAAGTTTGATCACAGCCTGCACAGCCTGGACCATCCTGGTACTAGCTGACATAATCACTGCTGTTTCCTGAATGTAACCTTCATTCTGGTCACAGAGTCCAAAAATTGTTGAATTTCTCAGCATGGCTCAAGGACAGACACCAGTCACTAGGTGTGAGCATGGTACCATCGTGAGAAGGGACAGTGTGACAGCTACGTAGGTTTATGATACATATTCATGTAAAACCTGAATTAGGTTCAGCTCTTTTCTTGGCTTTGAAATACTCATATAGTACATGTTCCAGTCTAGAGAGAAGATGCCAGACCTCCATTTCTCATTTAAAGAGAAGCACCTGTTTCTCATTTAAAATAGCACTATGTTACACTATTATGGCTCTGTAAAAAAGAATTTCTGAATTTGGAATATATTGTGTTTGCCCACAGGTAAAGCTGCTTGCACTGTTTGTTGTTTGCATATTGGCCACAAGGCTCAGTTTGCCCTTGAGGAGGTCTCTCGGCATGTATTTAAAGGACACATAAGCATCCAGTAGTGACAAGAACATTTACTGAATATTCTGAATGTACTGAATGTATTTACTGAATATTTTACTACAAAGGAGAGCCTAATTGGTGTCATTAATAAAGAAGGATTTTGATAATATCTCATCTGTAAACAACTGAAATTATATTGCTCCAACTGAAAGGCTTTGATCATTAACTAATTTTCTGAAATCAATAGAATAAGAAAAAAACTCCCTTTTTTCTCTGTTAATAGAGCATCTCTGGTTTCTTTGAGACAACACTGACTTTTTGGTTTTACATTGCGGGAGCAATATTATTTGAGCACTGCTTACTAGAGTGAAATTAATGTAAAATTCTATTTAATTCCCACATATTATTCTACAGTAGATAAGAATTCTGAATATAAAACATGTATAAATTATGTGAGTTGAAGATGTCCATATATATTATGTGTGATTACATCTATGTAGTCCTACTTGTTGGCAACATTTCTAACAAAAACCGCATTAATACATTAATGACAGAAATAAGTATAGGAACTTGTAGTTTCTAGGGGTGCTTCTGATGATTCAGAGGTCAAAAGTAGTGATCATCAACTGGGAATGATTCTTGGCCTCTGTCAGATCCTACCTGCTTTTCATGAAAAATGAAATGGACATCCAGACATTAGTACTTAAATAAGAGTAACAGTTTTGGGCTGTGTTCCAAATTCTGTTTGAATTAATAATAGATTTTCCTTTAAATTCAGTAGTCTAAGGATCAGGCCCTTAGAGTACTGCCTTGTTAAAACGTGTCCTTGCTTTACTTTCAATCACATGGATGTTTATGTTCCAATAGAAATGGGATTAGAAGCTCCAACAGCAGCCAGAAGGCAGCCACAATTTAGAATCAATACCCATGTGTAGGTTTCAAGAGCTGTTTGAAACCTAGGTGAGAGTTTAAAGTGCGAGTTTTCAAAGTGAAAGTCAAATTATATCCCAAAAGGAGCTGTGGAGATGCCAAAATGGCATCATGTAGGGTGATGTTTTTTTCTCTAATGCAGCTAAATTGAGCAGGATGCCTTTACCAAAAATAATTTCTCAACCACAGGAGTGAGTTGGATGTTATGGGATGAGGGAAATCCCAGCGAGACTTTCCTCTAAGGAAGAGACACACTCCCTGTGCCTGAATTCAATTTGTGATAAGAATGACCATTAGTCCCAGGGCAGCTCCCTTCAGAAAATAAAGCACAACCAGGTGCACAATGCTTAACCCCTTTATCCTAATTTAATTCTTTAATTTGGCAATAAAGCATAAGGAGTTTTAGCACACAATAGGGGAGTAGAGGTGCCTGGGGAAATCCTCTTTGCTCTAAAACTGGAAGGAAAGTCATGAGTTTGGTGGAAACCGTGGGGAAGAACTTCATTCAACACTTTCCAAACTTTGTGCAAAATTATCAGCTCTGAACACTTTCTCTTAAGAACAGCACTCATCTGTATCATCACTTATTTCCTTTAAAATGTTATAGGAGTAAAATAATTTTCTGGACTGAGGGTCATGCACAGCTAGTACTTTTAGTTAATGTAATTATATTTGTTACGATCAGAATTACAGTAGTACTAACTTTTTTCCTTTCCTTTTCTTATTTCACTTCTACTTTCATTGTCTTTCTGTTGAGATTTCAAATTTTTTTCCCCTTTTTTAAATTGTGTTTCAGTAAAACAACAGGTTCTTTGTGGGGAGGGGTTGGGAAGTGGATTTGTGTTGTGCCTAAAGGGCTGTCATACTTTCTTTACAACATTCCATTGCCTTGGCCTACCTACCTTGTCTTCACCTTCTGATTTATTTTTCTTTAAATTCAGGCAGGAGTATTAGTTGATGATGTTAGATGGAAAGACAGGTCCGTCGGAAATCCTCCTAGACTATGAAGATTTTGAATATTTAGAGTAAGGGTTCACCTTGATCTCCAGAACAAGTGTAAGCCACTCAAAGAACATAAGGGAGACTGTCAAGAAAAACTAATTTGTTGTCCCAGTGTATGTTTGCTAAGTATGTGTAAAATGCCACCCCCTACCATTAACTAAATGTAATATTCTGTCACCCTCTAGTGGTGGGTTTACACCACCATTTTAGTGGTGGTTATTCACTGGCATTTTAGTGTAGCTAGCAGTGAGGAAAGATGTTCTCACTACATGTCTGGTAGAAAACTTTTTAGCATTGAGGGGCCCCAGTGTTTGGTGGCCTGTGTGTATGACTTTGTAATTTTGGTCTCCACTGCATATATCTGAATTTTATCCTAGGACTTCGTCCTATAGATTAGTGATGTAAATGGTGTAAATGGTTTGAGCAGATTAGAGGCTTTGGGGGGCTTTTAGACTTATTTGTGTTCTTTTCCTTGGATAAGTCAAGAGAAAATTGGCTAAAATACAGCTTGCAAGCTAGGGAGCATGACTGGGCATTTGAAGCCCATGTTGGCCAATCAAATCCCTTCTTTCTTAGTTCCAATTTTTACCCATATTAAAAGTCCTTGTCTAAGACTATCTGATGCTGCACTGGACCAGTGCAATGCGCATTCTAGTCTGTGAAAGCAGCAATTGTGCCCAAAATCATAGTGTGACCTATGCATCATATATGCCTCTTGGTTTATTTCACAGCAAAGTGACATCACAAATCTGAAAGACTGGACATCCCCTATTTTATTGGCTCCAGCAATACGTACAAAATCTGTGTTCCTGACCCAGCTGCAGAAAAAAGCTGAAAGTGCAGTATGCTGGAGAATAGCATTAAATGGGTTCATTTATCAAGATTCCCAGTAGCTGATAACATTGATGTGTTTTATACTAATATTGGACCATTTGGTTTCAGATCACATATGACTTAAAGCGTCCTAAGTTACAGCAAAATGCTTGGTCTTAAACTGAGATGTTGTGCTTTTTACTGAATCAAGAGGTGGTGAAACATATAGAAAGCTGATTCAATGCCTTAGACAACTGAAACTGTCCCTTTTGATCACTTTGCAGAGCTCTTCTCAGAGGCATAACAAGTGTTATTCATCTCTGACCAGAGACTGTGCAATTCCTCTTAACATAATTCAGTATTTAAAGGATCAAACGATGCTACCTATATGCCTGTTATTTTATCAGTATGGGCCACACATCCACCGCTTATGTGTGAACTCAGAATTGTCCAGTAATTAGAGTGGTTCCCTGTAGCTTTGTTAAAGAGGTGTATGGCAGCATCCTTGTAGCTACGAATGAAGTATAAGTGTGTACCAATATGTCAGCAAAGGCTTTCTGCAGCACTCACCTCACCAGGAGGATTACTTAAACCAATCTGCCCTTAGACACTTCAGGAGCAATTATCCCTGCTTGGACCACATGGAGCCTGCCAGCTACATCACGGAAAGACAAGCAGTTTTCATGAGGGGACCATGATCTCAGTAAAACTTCCAAGTCTGTCAAAAAAGAACACAGCCTACACTTCCTGTAATGTGTAATAAGCCTGGGACACCCAAAAGGAGTCTCTTGAACCATGCTGAGAATTAGCAAATCTTTTGAATTGCTGAAATTTCAGCAAACCTGCCAGTTGTTGCTTCTATACTCACAAGAGTGTTCTGAAAATGCAACTGGGAAGAGAGGGGGAAAATACTTGCCATGTTGTCATGAGCCTTAATCTATGTCATTAATTCAGTGTTTTAAAAATAATATCCAAACAATGGCAGATTTTGCAGCTACTTTCAGGCTTTTATCTTGAAAGTCCACATCTAGATCCTGCAAACATTGCACACATGCACACCCACATGCAAGCAGAGCCAGGCAAATCCACGGAGACAGAGGTTTGCATTAATTTTTTCATATTCATTTAATTTTCCTTCATTTACTGAAGAAAACAAGGGGTTTTTTGCTAATGGAACTGCATTTACACATAGGGAAAAAGAAGTTATCATTCTCATCTTTATCATCGCACATAATGAAGCAATTTCAGTAACGCACGGGTCAGCGGATTGTGGGCAATGGTGCATCCTTCAGAAAGAATACAAATAGACTTCCCTGACCCTGGAGTGCTAAGAGTAACATGAAACTTACTCTGATTTGTAAACTGAGCAAACATGACACGGAGATCACAGAATAAGGGCATATATGCATCTTTCAGCCTTGTTTTGACAAAGTGACTTCTTTCTCCAGAGGGACATTTCTGCTATTTTTTTCCAGCATGTTTCACCTTTCACTGAATATTAATCCCAGTATGACTTGACTTCAAATTATGATTCCCACTTATAAGCATATGTGAGTTATTTTCTAATTTTTTTCATCATTTATTTGAGTATACATCACTCAGGACATCTAAGAAAATAAATGCCTGAAAAAAAAATTGAGCAAACTGAGTTTAATCAAATGGAGCGAGTTAAAAATATTAGAACTAAGAGTATTATTAAAATTCATATTCATTAATTGAGGCATTTTATTACTAGCAACTTTAAGAATTCAGGCCAAATCATAATATTTCATAAAACTGTGCAGTTTCTAATATTCTACATTCATCTAGCTTTAAACTAAAGGTAACTTCCCTATGTCTGGTGCAGGCTAAGGTTTATTATCCATAAGTTTTAAAAGGAATTTTCAGAGCCCTATGAATTGGATTAACAAAGCATGTTTTGCTAAAAGAGAAATTATTCAGAGTATTCTTATTTCTCTTAATGCATGGCCTATGTAATATGTTTGATGGCATGGATACCATTCCAACACAAAATACTTCAAAATAAAGTCATTGGCACAGCAACTAGTGCATTTGTTCCATGCAGCAGAACAGCTGAGGATGGGGTTTAGCCTCTTCATCATGTTAACTAACTGATAAATAACTATTAACAATATCAGTGTATATGGTAAAAGACCCTGGAAATCTTATCCATTATTTGTAAATGGGGAAACAACACATGTCAAAAATCACAGCATTGTTTTGCTGTAACCTACCCTACTAATTCTCTTTTCAACTAGGCCATCAAATCTGAGGACAATAGTAGTGGCTGCTTATGTGAAAAATGTGTTGGGCTTGGTTGTCTCAGTTGTGTAAGATATTAGATCAGTGATGCCAGTTCCAAGTTTGGAAAAACAAAATGCCAGTCTAGACCAGGAAAAAAAAGACATAAATTACGGGTTTTTTTACAATGTTGAAGACAAAAGTTTAGGGTGAAAGGGATTAATTATTTTCTAGAGTAATAACCAAACTAAATTTCAAACTAAGGAAAATTTGGTGGTCCAGATAAGTGTTTTCCTATGGTATGGCTCTTAAACAGGCTTTGGTGGGTAGAACAGCCTCCATATTTGGTAGCTTCTAAGTATTGTCTGATTTTTGTTTTTCTCAACAGAGCTACAGTGAACCTGTTGATGTTAAAGCCTCCCCACAACCTCAGATGATGAATTCAAAGCAGTCAGTGTTTCATGGGCCTGCCCAGGCCCACTCTGCACTGTACCTCAGCTCCCACTACCACCAACAACCAGGAATGAATCCTCACATCACTGCCATGCATGCCAATATCCCCAGGAACATAGCGCCCAAGCCCAACAACCAAATGCCAGTGACTGTTTCCATAGCAAACATGGCTGGGTCCCCACCACCACCTCTTCAGATCAGCCCCCCTCTGCACCAGCACCTCAACATCCAGCAGCACCAGCCGATGTCAATGCAGCAGTCCATTGGAAACCAGCTACCAATGCAGGTCCAGTCTGCTTTACACTCACCTACAATGCAGCAAGTAAGTTGGAGCTTCTCAGTTCTCTGGGGAATTATTTTGGTTTTGGGGAGGGCATGGGGAAGTGAGTCATCCAGAAGTTGGTGTTGTGAGAGACATTTAGATTAGCTTTAGTTTTGCAGGTTCAAAACCATGGTAGCATAGGCTTAGTCTTTCAAGGGCAAGAACGAATGAATGAGTTTACCTAGATGATGGAAAACTGCAGTAGAAGTGTTTGTGCCAGCAGTGATGTCCATCATTGTCTGTAGATCCACCTGCAAACCTGTGAGTATCCTGAAACAGTGAAATGCTGAGTTTTCAGGAATCACACTTCACAAACAAAACATGTCTAGAAAATGATATAATTGTAGCATATGCTGTTATCCCTGTGCTGACTGTGATGTGGAACTATCAGAGGGAGCATAAAGCAACCCAGGTTATGTTGAACATGATAGATTAAGTGAACAAGAGTATGTTACCTTATGCCACATTCACAACTTCATTTTGCTAAATAGATATATTTCTTTTTACTGGAAATAAATGGGCTATGTCCAGCATCCCAATATGGGGCTTTTTTGTTTGGGGTTTTTTTTTCCCTATTCTGAACGTTTTAGATAGTTGATTCTCAATATATTTCCTACAAGTGCTGAATTAATGCAGACCATCCATGGTATTGTGCCCTCCAGGCTTATGGAGGGATATTAAGAGAGCAGATAAACTGTTGATTTCATAGGAGGAAATTTCCTTTTATATTGTATGAGATCTGACTATCAATAATAAGATCTTGCTTTGAAAAGTGGCATTAGAATGAAAATTTTTTGAATGGAATTGCAAGAATCTACAAAATTTTTATACACAAAACTTGTCAGTACTGGCTGGTAATACATAGTCATGAACTTGCTCCATGTTTTAAATTTCTCTGTAAATTCACCTTTGCTGACAAGGCATTTGCATTTACTTTCCAAGCCAGAAACATTTCATCTCAAGATTGGTCTTTAGAGATGGGAATGCTTGAACACAAACCATAGCTTCTCACTGGGAGAACAATTTAACAGGGGAAGAAATTTTCCAAAGCAGAAAAAAACCCCAAAAGAGTTGAAAGCAATCTGGACTGATAAACTTTGTTCCTCAGAAGAAAAATCAAGACGTACTCAGGATGATTCAGAGACTTTGATCTTAGTCTCGAGAGTGATTTGGAGTAATCAGGAAGGAAAACTTGTAAAGTGTTCACAACTTTTTCCTAGTTCAGTTAATTTTTCACTATCAGAGAAAACAGATTCAACAGACTTATCACCACACATATGTGGAGTCTTGTATTCATGAAGGTTTTCCTACAGTTAGTGTGAGTGTCCCAGGAGAGCCATGCCCACAACTCAGAGAAACTCAGGAGCTTACCCCAAGCCTGGGCAGCTGGAACTAACAAGAAGTCCTAAGTAGGTGAGCCAGGAGTCTGGAGATCCCAAGCCTGGCAGAATCCTTGTTGAACCTGAAGGCTCAGAGCAATGAGAGGCAAAGCAATGCTCTGGTTCATTTACCAAACATGAGAAATTACATCTGTGACAGCAACCTGTTGAGATCATATAGCTATATTTCAATGAGTTTTTATTGCACAGTGATTCAGTCTTCCAAATTCAGATTGTTTGCCAAGTTCAGTGTCATTTGGATATTACTTGTCCAGTGCGGAACTCCTTATGTGTTTTCCAGAATTGTTAGGCATAATTTACTGAATAGATTGGAAAATCTGTCTCTATTTAGTGAATTAATAGTACAGTTGGGGCTAGCAAAAGATGTAATGCAGATGTTAGATACTTACATGTTTATACATAGAACATTATTTTTATGTGAATAAACACTTAGGCATTACTCTAAACTCTCTACAAAAGAAAAGGTAATGTAATATGAATCTTCTGATGTCTTATTTTGCCAAGTTGCAGGCTTGTAGTATAAGGTGTGTGCATCCATTCTTTGAAAGTACTTCCAGTCTTCTATGAGATGTGTGGCATGCAGTTGATTTTTTTCCTAGCTTAAGAAAAAAATACAGGACACTTGGTTGCAGAAAACAGTACTCAGAATGTAGACCTGTATCATGATGAGGGGTTTTTTAAGGACAACTACAGTTAAGTAAAAAATGCTGCACCTCTGTATTCCTGTTAAACTCACAAAATTTTAGGTTAAATGCTTTTTACCAACACCTATTTCTTAGTCAGAAAGGCTGATGCTTTTAATGAAGATACTGTGGTGAGATATTTCTGTTTGACTTAAGGTGCTTGTTACTTGTTGTTATTCTGCACTGCCAATCTACATGTCTCTTTAAGCACTGTGTAATATCTGCAAGCCAATTTCTTACACTCCTGCTTTTGCTTCAAGGTAATGTAGCTTTTGAGCTCTGGAAAATCTATGTCATTTCACTTTGGAGTATTTGTTTGAGTTTTTTTAGCATGCAACAGCCTTTAGAGTTTGTGGATTGTCCTTAACTATAGCAAAATGTATAGTACATTTTAGGGCTACAGGTGTACTAACAACACCATGATTTGCCATGACAGAACAGAACAGTGGTATCCTGTTCAGTTTCTTAGGTATGACACTTTTTAGTCAAGAAATGACACAAAACACTAACCCCAGGATTTCATGCTGCGTTGGAACATGGAAGACAGGTTGGCCACCAGGAGGCAAATAGCAAAAAGTCAAGAGACCACAGCCTTAAAGTAAGGGCCTCTTTCTGACTCAATTGTCAAAGAACTCTGCTCTCCCTTCTGCTCAAAATAAAGCAAACACTCTGCTGATAGAGCTTGTTAAAGAGGAAAAAATGTAGTGGGAGAAAAATGGAGCTCTCCCAGCAGCTCAGAGTCAGCAGCAGCAAGGAGAAAGAGGAGGCACCACTCTGTCTGGCCTATGTTGGGGAGGGAAGGGGAACTCTGGATGAGAGGTTCAGTCCCTGTGTAGAACACTGTGATATGTAAAAAGACAGCCAAGATGAATGGGAGAATAGGTATTCTGATAAAGCTGAAGCAAGAGATGCCTTTAAGTCAATTTCTTTTCACTTCCTCTTCCCTCAAGTTGTTCTATTTTCTCCAAGCTTAGGTGTGGCCACTGTAAACCTTTCCAAAGACTCCATGTAAGCAAGCAGCAAGAACAAAAACTGGTTATCTTACCACTCCCTAGAGACTGACTTGCAACAGGAGTCATTTTCCTCTTTGGAAGCCTCAGCACAACTCATAATAAATAGACTAATACACTATAAGAAAAAAAGAGGTAAATTTTGTCATGTCACACTCCAGCATGAAGCTTAACATGCAGAAGAGTAACTCTGCCAACAGCTTCCTAGCAATCTTCTACTGCAGATGTTGGGGTGCTCACCTGGCTGGGTACCTTCATTACAGACTGTGCTGGAGGCATGTTAGAAGTCACCAATGGTGTGTTCTCTTTTTTTTTTTTTCCTTTTTTTCCCAAACATCCATCTTTGAAATAGTTCATGGCTCACTAGTGTGGCACTCAACAGTAGCAGGCTCTGTGAATCCTTGCTCTCAACAGATCCCCTGCTTTAACTCTGGCTCTGTGGCATTTGGTCAGTTATTTTCTCCTGGAAAAGGAGGATAGTTTCATATCAAAGACCATCTTGTAGTATGTCTGAAGGACTGCCGACTCCAAGAAAAACCACATAGAGATCCAGATTTCAGTTCTGGCAGGCAGGAACACTGTTCTCCAAAAACCGTTGTGCGTGAAATTCACGAACTCTTCTGTGCAAACGTTGAGGAGGGACAGATAAGAAGTGCTGACCTGGGGGGAGAGTTCTGTTCCCACTGCTTCCAGAACAATGAGCTGATCTTCATTGGCTCTACAGGGAACAGCATGTCCTTCTCTGCATCCAGCACTCTGCCTGCACGTGTGCAGCTGCCAAATCAAGAGTGACTGCCAGCTGGAGAAGGGCAGTCTCTTTTGAGGATCCACAAAAATTACAGAACACCAAGAAAATCTGAAGTTTTGGTAGCCAAAAATCCTCAGTGACTGCACAATTTCTGTTATTTTTAAAATCAATTAACTCTGTGGAGTATGCAGCTGATGCAATGCATCCAAATTGTTCTGAAATGCAATGTAAAATTTTGGTATTAGCATTTTGGTCATATGCCTAGAATTAGTAAATATTTTTTAATTCCTTTTAAACAATTTTCTCTGTTTTGAGTTACCTAAATTGTAACTACTGGGAAGTAGATTATTTTATCTCTTTCCTCTTCTGTTCTAACAGTTAATGAATAAATTAAAAAGGGTCACTACTGTAGACCTTTGGGATGATTGTTTACAGTTGCAATCCTTTAAACTGTAAAAAAATGACCATTAGTTCTATTCTCATATTTAGATTTAAATTAAATCCTGATTCTTAATGATCTTTAGTGTCTCATTCAGAAATTTATTATATTTTTCTTAAATATCATTAACAGGAGCCATGTTAAAGTTTTAATTTTCAAAGTCAAAGTCTACTGTGCCACAATTTTTCTTTTATCCACTTTTGACCCATGGGAAGACTCACAGTAGAAGAGTGTGATTTTTCTTTCATTAAATGCTCATGTGCGCTTGTTATCATTGTGTAATTTTTTTAACCGATACAGAGTTGTTTCTTTCCAATATGTTTCTTAGGTTTGACATGATTAATTTTTACTCAGTTGGCCTTAGATGATGTGATTCTTAACCCTTGTCATTCAAATCAGCACAATTTCTCCAAAGTTCAGGCTCAAACAGCAGCTGAAGCTGCAGCCTGTCTTCACTTGCAAGGTCATTCTTTCCTTTCTCTACTCACACAGACATTTGTGCCTCTTTCTGAGCATACTCTGCTATCCAGCCTGTTTGCTGTGCTGAGTGGCATGAAGAGTGAGGAGACTGAG
The DNA here is from genome assembly GCA_020086605.1 of Lanius collurio. Classification (NCBI taxonomy): domain Eukaryota; kingdom Metazoa; phylum Chordata; class Aves; order Passeriformes; family Laniidae; genus Lanius; species Lanius collurio. Next base: position 29,384,976 of record JACBWW010000003.1, on the reverse strand, counting down.
GATTCACTCCCTCCTAAATTCTCTCAGACCTTGTTAAGGAACCCTTTTAAGTAGCCCTACTGGAAGCATCACCTTCCCTGCTCAAAATCCTTCACCCAAGCATTGCATGGGATGGTGAGTCCCATTACCAACTCTGTCCCTTTTCAGTTCACAGGTAGAGGAAGCAAAACTAGATCCTTAATGTCTAGTAACCATGGCTGCAAGTGCATGTGCATAACAAAGCACCAGAAGATAAATGTATGTCATATTTTATTTTTTTATTTTTTGTAATAATAACTCATTTCAGTCTACTTTTAGGTATTTCTTTTCCTTTAGAAAATAAATGTATACAGCAAGATGATTGCGTAGCCTGCCAAAAATAATAACCTCATTTTTTCTGGTATATATTTTATATAAAGCAAATTCAGGGATCTGCTGTATTTGTCCAGATTTCTTCTTCTTTTTTGTTAAGCTTTGTCTTCGAATGAGGTCAAGAGAAAAAAAAATCATTAATATCTGTCAACTTCCTTTATAACCTTAAGGAAAAATCTTTGTATGATATCACCCAGACAGATTTTCAATTTCCTTGTGTAATAAACAGATGCTTTAGGATTTGGATGTAATTTAAAGGTTTAAAATATCACATTGAGATTGATGAATAAATCAGTTGTGAAGACAAAAACATTGATGCCTGTTGAAAATACCTCTCCAGACAGGCAGGAAATGAAATTAGTTCCTAGTAAAGTGTGGAGATGAGGATCACTCTTTAGTTCTGCTGCAGGCTTTTTAGGACTTGCTACAGTGGCACAACGAAACTGCTAGGGCAACAGAAATCTAATTAAAGAGCAAATGTCCCTCCTGACATCGAATTAATCTTTATCAAGTTCCCTATTTTTATTTCAATCTGGGACAAGAAAATGAAATTTAAAATTCTAGGCATGTTGCAAAACAGTTGGTGATTTTCTCTTGAGCATTACAATGCAAAAACAAGCAGCATTGTTTAATTAGACCTCGAAGCACTCATTTTCTGAGCACTTTTTATTTCATCATTGTTTGTTAAGGGCTTACATAAGTAATACCCAAATATTTACCACAAGCCTGGTACAAGGCTGTTTCCTTCTGTTGTACAGATCTATATTTTCAGAGCTTTTTCTGTTGATGAAAAAGCTGAAGTAATTATTGTTTGCATCTAAACAGTACCATACTTTATCAGTTCCCTATATTGAGTTGAGGTTGCTTAAATGACTTTGCTTTAACAAGCATGCTTTCCATCACCCACAGTGCAAGTATTCTGGTGGCCCTCAACCTCCAAGAGGGACCACTGAGACCTTTCTGGGACTGCAGCCTGGCTTAGATACCCCTGCATGTATCCCCTGAGTGTGTCCTAAGAAACAGGCCCCATTCCAGGCCTAAATAGACTAAACTAAATAGACTTGCCAGGTACAAGATGAAAATGTTGTTATGCATTATTCTGCAGGTGGAAGAATTCAATTTTGCTCTGCAGTCCCAACCTTAACATGAGAGGTACCAATTCAGTCCAAACACACTTGCACGTGCTTTGCTGGAAGAGAGCCAAAGCAATTTGGCTGTGGCCAAACAGAAAACCTGAAAAAATATGAGAATGCATCCTCACCTAGCTCCTGAGTTAAAACACAGGACCGTTCTCTGGCATCTAAGCTATTTATTTGTCCTAATTCCAGAAGAAATTGAATGGATATTGTGCTGGTGCTGTCTTCCCCTGATTTGGAGGAACCATCTCCTTGCTTTATGAGTGTTGTCCCTGGAGGTTGTGAATGCTCCTTCTTCCGGGAAGCATTCAAGGCCAGGTTAGATGGACCTATGAGCAACCTGGTATAGTGGAAATTGTCCCTGGTCCCTTTCAACCTAAACCATTCTATGATTTTATGAGTAGTTGAGTGTCTGTGCCTGCTCACTTGTATGCTTTGCTACTGGCTACTGTCCCTATATAGTGTTTTTCTTGTATATATAACAATCAGGGGATTTGCTACCAAAGGTAAATCTGAGTGCTTGAGGTGAGGATGTGTATCTGTGGTTGGTTTCCTCTTACAGCTGAATTAGAAAGGTCTTGTGGTTGATGTTTTGTATAAAAATGATGACAGTGGTATACAAACCGAAATTTCCTGCCTTCAAAGTGCATAAAACTCCAGTTAAATTCATTGGGAATCAGCTCAATTACTGTTTCCTTTGGATCTGTTGCAGACGTGGGGGCTGTCTCCTCAGCTTGCTGCGTATGTTTCGAGCTTGGTAAAAAGGCAGTGTACAGAGCATGGGGGTTTTAGTCCCCATGGGTGCAAAACCCACCATGGGAAGGCTTTGTTTAATCTCATTAGCAGGGCAGGACATAAATGACATGGCAAGTAGATGCACAACTTGGCTGTGAACTTGCTCTCTGCTAATAGTCTGTTTCTTGGAGTCAACAGGGACAAAGTGAGCCTTCAAAGAGTGTTTAGGGTACTGAAGTGTTACTCAGGGTATTCTCCATATGGAAAAGGTTAAGGAACAAAATTGCAGTCGTTGATGGTCTTAGACCAAAATCTATGATCAGAATGAGCAGAGATGTGGCAGTGCACATGAGAAGCAAAACACCTGCAGGACCTCAGGGAATAGCCAAGGAAGTGGGAGGAGAAGAAGGAAGTGATGTTCTATTTGAAGGAAGGCAATTTCTGTGGGTGGAGGGGGCCAACTGAAAGCTGAGAATATTCATTTATCTTGACAAAAGGTCACGTGGCTGCCTTCTTACACCTGCAGAAAAAAAAATCTGTCCACAAAATTCCTGTCCTAATGAAGGCTGCGTAAGAAAAGCAATCACACACAACACACTAACACTAAGCTAAAAGCTATCAGTGTTAATTCTATCCATTCTGTATGTGGGCTTTGGCTGGGAGGAGTGAGTTTCCAGACCAGGTATGTTGGTGCAAGTTCAGTTTCTGATTTAGTAGCTACACCTCCAGTTAATTCAAGTGGGAATTGTATGCCCTTGCCCCAGGAAGGAGTTTGGTCTGGTTTTTTTCAGCAGACATTGATTGCTTTCATACAACATTCCCATGATTTTACCCATTGTAGCTCTTCCTACTTTGCAGGGACACAATGTAGAGGGTGAACCAGATACACTAGCCTTGAAATTTCAATTGTTCTCCTGGGTTTAAAAGTATTTAAACATCAGAATATATCAAAAGAGCTAAAAATTATTATGACTTTTCATATGACAGATATTTCAGGGAGCAGGTTAGATGTCTCTTTGCAACTTCCACCTTTTTTTTTCTTGTCTCCTTGGTTTCAAAAGCAAGTTATTCTGTGCTACTTTCACTACATTAGTCCAACAACTGTTAAAAAGCTTTGGTTGAATTTCCGTTTAGTTGAGAGAGAAGTGCAAATAAAAGAAGCAGCAGATGGTCCCTTTGTGACTGAATGAAGAAAAAGGGTTTTGAGAACAATACGTGAATAGGTGTAGTCTAATAAAACAGTCAGCCACCTGCTGCCTACATCCTTCAAAAAGATTCTGTTGCATATTCTGGGAATTAGTGACTAGTGTGTATCATTACGTTTAATCTAAATGGAAGCTCTAAGGAGCAAACAGACCTTTTTGTCCCAGTGCTGATTGAGTTGTTCTCTTGGTTTTGAATTTTTTCTGCTCTGTCTCTTTTAGTTCCATCCTTTGACTCTGTAACAGCTAACAACGCTTTGGCAGTGTTTCATTTCTCAAACCAAAGAAAGATTTTAAAACTTAGAGAGAACCTACACATTTTTGCCTATTTTAGGTTTTCTAACCAAAATCACATCTGGAAAAGAAGTACTGTCTACCATTTCACAGAACACTCTGCATTTTTACTTTTTTTAATGCCCCCGACCTGTTACTTTGTTTCCATACTTTGTAATGTACTTGTTTTCTCTTCTAGGGATTTACTCTTCAGCCTGATTATCAGAATATCATCAACCCAACATCAACAGCTGCACAAGTTGTTACCCAAGCAATGGAGTATGTTCGTTCAGGGTGCAGAAATCCTCCGGCACAGACTGTGGACTGGAATAATGACTACTGCAGTAATGGGTAAGCAGCCACTGAATGCCACCTTGTGTTGAGCGACATTCATGACACAAGTATATGACAGAGAATTTGGGAACAGCGTTGTTGCCCATTTTCCTACAGCATTTCAGAAGTGTATCTGTGATGGCACACATTTATTTAGGTATTTATTCAACAGTTAAACTGTTGTGGGCAAGTTTTCAATACTTACATTTATTAGACATTGTTGTCACGTTATCTCAACACATACACTTTCTAGTTCTCAGAGAACTTGCATTCCATAGAAGATCAGAACTGAAATCTTAGGGAGAAGGAGTAAGAAAGAAGTTTTAAGATCACTGCCTCCTCAATGAGAGGCAAATGGTGTGAACTGTTTCCTAGTCTGGGTCATGAAAAACCTCATCAGTGAGAAACAGGGCTGATACATGGGATACAGGACACATGGAAGGGAATGGCATGAAGACAACATGACTGTAAAGAAAAGAAAAAAACACCATACCTGTAGGAGCCCTATGCCCCCAATATAAGGTTAGTAAATCCTTCCAACCTCCAGCTTCTCTGAAGCATGTTTTTTGTGGAGCTATGGAGTCCAGCCCACAGACTTTGATAGCCACTTACACAGCTCTGAATAGACTGTCCTCTGTCGAACAACCCATAGCCACCTGTGGATTTGATTCCTGGTCTCTTCTGGAACAAAAACATATGTCATTGTTCCCAGAATTGTTCTCCAGGTGTGCACTGGGTGTAACTTTCCATCCCTGGCAGCTTTCTCTGAGCAGATATGCCTACTCTGTGTAGATAAGCCTTTGTAAATCCATGTGCCTGAACTTAACATATCTTTGCTAAGCTTCTGCTGTCCCCTTGCCAGTGCTTACCTGAACCTGCCAACCCAACATGTTTTAGATACAGGCTGTATCTGTACTGGTAAATAAAATATGCCAGAGGTATCAGTGGCTGACACCCATGTTCATGTAACCAAGCTCTCCTGCCCTCTAAGGGAAGTGGCCACTTAGTATAGGGCACTTGTGGAGCATCATTCCAAGCTCTGTGCTAAATCCACAGCTCTACCCAAGCAGTTTTTGATAGTCAGTGGTGCCAGCCCACTAGTGCAGGTTATCCCAAACCACTACTTAAACCCATGTCCTAGTCCTGTGCTGTTCTAGAGCCAGATGTGGTCTCCAGGTTGCGACATGAGTCACTGTGATTTTTCTTATTATTACCATGGCAATGCAGCTATACTTCAGTGATATGCTTGGAATTAATGACATGCAGTGGGGTTGTGGGGCTGATTTCTTTTTCTGTTTTTTGAAGAATAGGACTACAAATTTTTCAAATGTAAAAAAAAAATCACATTTGTTCTTTTTCTCTTTGAACAGGGGCATGCAGAGGGACAAAGCACTCTACCTTACCTGAAAATCTGAAACACCTCTCCTTTCCACTGAGGAATGCAGGGAAGTCTTTTCATCATGGATTGCTTTATGCAGTCAAGGCAGTTCTGCATTTTATTAGAAAATACAAGTTGCTAAGCACTTAGGACTATTTGAGCTTGTGGGTCACCCACTCTGGAAAAAATAGTCTTGCTTCTTTCCTTTTCTATTTTTTTTCCCTTTTTTTTCTCTTTCTTTCTCCTTTCCACCCCTTCCCTGAGATCCTTTAACGGACATTGCTTTTCTTCTTCCCTGAAGGAAACTTGGACCATTCAGATTTTATGTTGGTTTTTGCTGTGAAGTGCTGCGATAGTAACTGCCTTAGCAACTGTAGATGTCTCGGATAAAAGTCCTGGATTTTCCATTGGTTTTTCATAATGGGTGTTTATATGAAACTACTAAAGACTTTTTAAATGGCTTGATGTAGCAGTCATAGCAAGTTTGTAAATAGCATCTATGTTACACTCTCCTAGAGTATAAAATGTGAATGTTTTTGTAGCTAATTGTAATTGAAACTGGCTCATTCCAGTTTATTGATTTCACAATAAGGGTAAAATTGGCAAACATTCATATTTTTACTTCGTTTTTAAACAACTGACTGATAGTCTATATTTTCAAAGTGTTTGGAGAAAAAAGTGAAATAGTCCCAAATTATATTAATTAAAAATATTGGCTTTGTCTCATGAAATAAACACAAAAACCTTAGGAGAAAAAACTAATGTTGATAAAGAGCAAACACATTTATTTTGTACTGCCTAAAAAATGCTTCTTTTTTTTTAAAGAAAATCACTTTATGTGTACTGGTTAGTAAACGTCATTTAAGTCCTTTTATGTATAAAACTGCCAAATGCTTACCTGATATTTTATTAGATGCAGAAACAGATTGGAGACAGCTAAATTATAACCTCTACATATGGCTATGTATTATTGTTTCTTCATACTGTGTCTGTATTTAATCTTTTTTATGGAACCTGTTGCGCCTATTTATGAAATAATAAATATAGGTGTTTGTAAGTAAATTTGTTAGCATTTTAAAGAGGTTTCTTTGATGCTTTAACTTTTGCTGGCACAAATTGTTCACAACCGATGTGAATACTTTATTTAGTTTTTACAGTGACAAATATAACAACAAACCTGCTTTATTGGCAGAAAATGAAGGTAACCAAGAACTATTTCTCTATTTCTTTGGTTGTCAAGGAAAAGAAAAAAAGGTATTTTAAGTAATTCCCTTCTTAAAGCATTGTAGCAGGAAGTTGCCCAAAACTAAGACTTGAACCAACAAAACTAACTGAATAAAACTGCAAAACGCTGCTTCTTGAAACTTCATCATGTTCTATTAATTTGTCAAGTGGAATAAACATATTACCAAAAGAAATATTACCAAATATGCTTCAGCCATTTTGTTATATATGCAAAAGGTCCTACAGAATTTTAGGGAGTACATCAGAAATAAATCCTAAAATGAAAGGTAAGTTCAACAGCCATAGGGAAAGGGATAAAAATGTCCAAAAGAAGGTATTTTGTCAATGTTTGGGATCAGAGACAGCTCTGAAAATACATTTCTGGATGATTTTGTCCCAGATGCCTGTCCCATTAATGGACAGTACCACTGATTTGTATTTTCTGTGTGAAATAAAGGAAGCAATTCAGATAGAATACACATTAGGCAATGCCATTGATTTTTCTTTATAAAACAAAACAGAAACAAAGGCATGCTTGCTTCTGAATGATTTCAGGCAATGTACAATCAGAATCACTTGGCATGTAATAACTAATAAATAATGCAGATCAGATGTGATTACTCAAATGACTGTAGCTGAGAGCTCTAATTTTCCTGTCTTGAAACTGTATGAGAACTCGTGATTAAATTCACAGTTTATTGTTTGTCTGTTTAGTACTTTAGAAATATATCAGCACTACTAATTACCCAATGTCTTCTATTTATTATATTATAGTAAACTACATTTTCCACTCATATTAATTCTAAAGAGAAAAGATAATTACTGGGAATGAGAAAAATCAACTTTGATTTTGACAGGCAGTTTTCCTTTTTTCTTTTATGGGAAAGAACTGTGTTATCTTCATTTCTTTTAGAGCAGGTGTGCAGTCACATAAAGTTGTTAATTTCGGTATCCAAGCAGAGTTCGAAATACAAGAAAACTTTAATGTAAATAAAAAAATACATCATGAATAAAATACTTATTCTGTATGAACCTCTGGCTACTTGGTGTCTCTCAGTCTGTAAGCACGGGAACCTGCAGTGTGTTAGCTGTGCAGCCCTTTACCCATCCAGTGCATCCAGTGTGGTAATGTGTCCAGGCTCTGTTCAGATGGGACAAATGTGCTGGAAGAGCAGCAGTTTTGGCCATGGGTATACTGAAACCAATTTTTTCCAAAAGAAAGAATCAGCTACAATGCATAAATGTCAGTTCTTCATGTCTAACCTTGGGAAAAAGAAATGGTTGCCAGCCATGGGCAATCTGTTGTTTGTTTTTGGCTGGGTATTGACAGATACAAATTGCCAATAGATGGTTGGGATCCTTTTGTAAGCAGTTGAAACTCCACTGGAGCTGGTGAAGACGTGCCCCATCCTTTTCTGCAGCACTGTGCCTTAGGCACCACGGTAACACAGACACCCCAGTCACTGGTTGTGAGTCACCATCTGTCCTAACCATGATAATGAGAAAGCCCACAGGAACTAAACAACTTGCACACAGAAGCAACACAGTAACAGTAAGCAAATATGATAAAAACATCTGTCAGAGTGATAGAAACCAAAGGAAATAGTCTCCCATCCATTGAAATGAATATATTTTTAAATTATCTTTAAAATGTGGTGGGCAAAATGCAAAGTTGACACCATATGCACTCTGCAGGTTGTAAATCCCATCTGATTGCACCAAGGTGAGCAGGGGTTTTGAAAAGCAAAGGCTCTTTGATTTTACTGCTGCTCTCAGTGTGCCATGTTCTGGTGACAGGAGATATCCTGGTCTCTCTATCCCTAAACTCACATGTGTTCAAGCAGAAATCTCGTCCAGCTGCTACCTCTGACAGAAGAAGCCAAATTCCAATTCAAGCTGGCCTGCCATAGGATTTTCCCCTCACATTCATCCAGAGGCACTAAGTAATGTATTCATAGAGGGCCTCAGCCATTCACAGGGAAATGTAATGTATTCATGCCCACTTCTCTCTCTCTCACCAAATACCAGCTCCTGATTCCAGTGGTGTCTCTGCCAAATATTCCCTGGGAGGCTCCTCTGTAAACAGGAAACCCAACAATAAAAGAGCTCATTACTGGAAGGTAAAACATGCTCTTACCACCTTCCTTGGCCTTTTGAGACATCATCCCACCTTGAACTACCATCTCCAATTCTGTGTCTGCCTGTTTCTTACACAGTCCTGTAAACATGGCAGATCCACAGGGATATCTTTCTGTGCTCTGGGAAAATGAAGTAGGTAAAAATCCTTCTTTTGCACACACTGTGAGAAGTAGCTAAAGAGCTGTTATGTAGCTGATACAGGAGTTACTCCCCTGGACTCCCACTGATAGGTAGGTATTGAGACAGATACAGCTACAGATAGAGGCATAGATATAGACAACACTAGATAGATAAGGCAGGCAGACAGATTAACAACTATTACCCTGTTAATTATTTTTTTCTGGTGTTTTCAAGCCCTTTTGCATTGAAATAAAATATTATTTGGAGAGTATAGCAGCATGATGTCAGTGTTCCAGGAGGTGCTGAGCACCCTGGAGAACAGGAGGTGCTTTGTGTCAGGTCTCACAGACACCATTTGTTTCCTTTGCAAATCCATGTATTTTATTATTACCCAGCAGCACATTAAATCACATCTCAAATGTAGCTCTTACTTCACCAACAAGAGGACAAGTGAGAACAATGACTTGTAACATTTCAGAGTCTGTCACAGTTACTGCCTAATTAGAGAAACCCACTAGCAAATGTGCATCTGCATGGATCTTGTGACTGTCATCATTTCACATTCTATTAAGGACTTGCTGTGATAGACATTTTACAAAGAAATTTCAGTCAGGCTAACACCGAGCTGGCAATCATGTAATCGGCCAGAAAATAAAATGAAAGGAGGAAAAAAAAAAAAAAAAAAGAGAAAGAGAGAGGAAGAGGGAAAGACAACAAAACCTACCTATTTGGAAAACAATCTGTGTGCAAAAATCCACAGTATACTGCAGAGAAGATCCTTACCCTCTGACAATTGTGTGTTTACAACGAGTCTGAGTATAATTGCTCTGATGGGCTGTCAAGGAAAAGATTAATTTGGCAAAGATTAGTATTGACTTGCTGTTTATTAAGGCTTTTAAACAGCTGTATCTGGCAACATTCCTATACGTGCTTGTCATGTCTGAAAATCAGGCTCGCACCCGGGTGCTTGCCAGCTGTTGCTAAACAATCTTACCACTTAGAGTATCTTTCTCCAGGCCAAACAGCAAGAGCAAAGTATTGCCAAATCAGTCTCTTTCATCCTGTCACTTTTCAGAGGATCTGAGAGCTCAGCTATCAGTTGATGGATGAACGGCTGAGCTGATAGCAGCTGCCAGGAGAAGCAGGGTAGTTAGAGAGGTGTTACACCATGCCTAGGGGTGGGGTGCTGCTCTTAGTCACCTCATCGACATGGAAAAGCGCAGCTTGCAACTGGTGTTATGTGTAGGGGCTTTTAACCCCTTAACGTCTGGGATCAAAGCTGGGTAGGAGGCAGAACTCCAGAGCAAGTGGTTCATCCCCTCGGGCTCTAATGGATAAAGCCAACAGGATAGGAGGGTACAGTAGACACCATTAATCTTTATAAAATGAACCAGCATTTTCTTCTATGACTTTTTTACCCAGACTGCTGATAAACAAAAGTCATAAAAGCCATGCACACAAAATACCCTGGGTCAATGGAAACCTGTAAAAGGAAAGATGTCAGCTGTTATTTTTGTTACATTACTTAAAACATTTCAGCTGGCATTGTAGGCTTTAGTAGCAAGCTCAGAAACAAATAATACCAGTGGAAAGAAGGATAAACGGCTGCAGCTAAATGCCAATACAAATAACCATGTGTTACAATTAAAGTTGGTTTGGCCTTTCAAATAGAAGTCTGATTTTCTGGGATTAATCTCGACCTTTTCAAGTTGCATCAGGCTGAAATAAGTTGTCAGAACAGATGTGAATTTTGTTTGCAGAGAACAATTGTAATCCAGTAACCCTTAGAACATCAGCATTTTCCAGACTGCCAGCCAGCTGAGCAGTGAGGATGCAGACGGCAGACACGGAGCACACACAGCAGGCAAAACCAGAGAACTCAGAGCCATGTCCAGAGGCTGGATGTTTAGGTCATAAAATTTCAAACTCAAACCAAAATACTTTTCCTTTTAACTCTGAATTTGCCAAACAGCAAAGTGTATACAAAACCATCCGAGAAAAAAAAAAAAGTTAGAACAAGGATGGATATCTTTGTTATCTTTATAAACCATGTTCTTCAGCAGAATCAAACATATAAGTAGGTTATCTTCCCTGTGCCACTTCTTCACAGAAGGCTGGGCACACATTTTGTAATGCAGAAATCTCTGAAGGCTCTAAGAATCACACATTTCAGATGCTGCTCTAAAATGCTTTCTAAGAAGTTCTGCCTTACAATCTGCCTGGCACCAATGGTTTTAAAAAAATAAAATAGAAAGGAAGATGAAGAAAACCTCTAGTGAACATTCTGGTTTCTCAAACTTTGATGCATGCAGTCAAAAATTTCCCAGCTTTATGCACAGCATATAGGCTGACCTTGGTGCTCCCATAGTGCCAAGTTTCAGTGGAAAGTGAAAGAAGTCCAAAACCTTTCCAATATTATGGGCTGGGGGTGGGGGCCATATGGGGTGCTAGCACAATACCTGTGACAGCATAAGCCCTTTGCAGACACAAAGCCTGCAGGCTGCTTTTGTAATTCCAGTTTTCTTCACAATGAAACACCTGGATCCATGTTTGTACCATCAGTACAGTCATATTGTTAAATACTGAAGATGCAAGAAAGATTTTTTCCTGCTGTCTATGTAGCACAGATTAGATAGCAACATGAAGATCCAAAGTTCATTCAAAAACATGTCACCACTTGAATAAATAAGGCTGATGCCCTAATTAGCAGAGGAAGACTTTATGTTTTGCTCAGAGTTCAAAATAATGAGCTGAGCCTCTCCACTTCTCTGGCACATAAGCATGTGCTACATGGTTTTGTTAAAGAGACGAATATGAAAGGAGGTAAGTGATGTGCCCAGGGACACAGAGTAATTTAGAGGAAAGGTAGCTAAGATCTGAGAGTTTTGAAAAACAGTCTTCTGCTTTAGTCATAACTAAAGTTCAAAATCTGTGAAGCAGTGCTCAGATCCACAGGGGCAGCACTAACTTAGGTGAGATTTTACAAATAATAAATAGGGGGAAGTTTACAGGTTCTGTTTGTCTTCAACAGTTTTACTTTTAAGTCATACGTGTACAGTTGAGTGCTATTTTTTAAATTAACTCTAAATTAATTTTAAAATATTAAAATAAAAAGAGAGAGATGTCTGAGTAATCTCTGGTTTTAGGTTCCTGGAATCCTTGATTAAAATATCAAAGCTCATGAGACTGGAATTTTGACTATATCATTCATATCCTTCAAACTGATTTATTTCTCTGTCCTTTCTTTTTTTTTTACTCAGAATTTCTGCCTAGAACTCAATGAAGCTTTTTACCTGCCTTTCTACATCAGACCTAACAAGGCACCATACATACACACATATCTGCCACCAAGAAGACTGATAAGACTCATCAGGAGAGAGTCAGGACAGCTGCATGGGACTGTCCTGCATCTGCACCCACAGCAGAAGCTGCCCTCTGCAAGCAGGCTGGAAGCAGAGGCACAATGAGCTCCCAGCAGGAAGGTCGTGCCTCTGCAGTACATGGCTGATAGATTTTCAAGGCTGAGTATTTCTAAACTCTCAAGGGAGAATTTTTTGAGGACAATTCGAGCAAAAGTCAGAAATAGGCCATCCTATCCTCTTGTAGTGTTGTCACCTTCAGACTGGGAAGGAACAAGACTCTAGAAGTGGGAGCCTTTCCAGAAGTGACCCCAATACAGGGAAAACATTGACATATTGGAGTGAATCCTGGAGGCCATCAGGATGGTCAGGAACTGGAGCACAGGTCTAAGGTGGAGGGCTGAAAATGTTGGATCTGGTCAGTCTCAATAGGAGTTCTCTCTCCAGTCTGTAACTGCACAGCGGATTTTTGTAGAGAAGACAGAGCAAATGTTTCTGGAGGCATTCGTGAACAGCAAGAGACAACAGACACAAGCTGAAAAAAGCAAAGTCCTGATTAGATATTAGGGTAAAAATAATAGGGGAAGGTTGAAAACACTGAAACAGGAGCCCAAATAGACTGTGGGGTTTCCGTATTTGAGGATATTCAAAAGTCAACAGGTTAGCCCTGAAGAGCCTTTTCAAAGCTGTACCAGCTTTGCCTGTAGGCATCAGATGGACCAGAAAACCAGCAGAGATCCCTTCTGATCTAGGCTAGTCTGTGATTCAGTTTCACACAAAATCCCCTACACATAGGATAGAAAGTGAGCCCAGCAGATCATGGTTGTTTGGTTTTAAATTGCGAAAGGGGGTGAGAGCTGGTTACTTCCTGTTACACACCTCATGCTGCAGCAAATTGTGCTATTTTAAACTGAGGTTTTGCAGTCTGGTTTTACATGTACAGGAAAAACAAAAGTGAATGCCATTTGTATCTGAGTTTCCTGTAGAGGTTTATTTAAGGGGGAAAAATTCTCCCAAGCAAACCATGAATGCTATTCCTCTAATCGCTTTTCTGAAATGAATTTAGTTTGCATTTTTGGGAGCACAAATTTTAAGCAAAGACTAGAAAGAGTGTATTGGTTTTGCCAAAGCAAAACTAACTGATAAAAGCTTGGACTCTGAAGAGCAAGGCCTCAGAAAAATGAAGGAAAAGATACAGTTTTCCATTTTTATATTTTTTTAACATACAGCATTCAGAATAAGACTCTGTGGGATTCAATATGTGACTTTACATTTTAATACTTTTCCTCCACCAGATGGTTTAGATAAAACATATTAGTTTCATTTGTGCAAATAGTTTCATACAAAAAAGTCTATTTTTAACATTTTTGCCTCAAGGCTTAGATATAGCTTTTTTTTTTAGAAGTGGAGAAGTTTTCACTGATGTCTAATATTTTAATCATCACCATTCTTACCATTAAATAAGATTCATACTAGAAAGTGGTTGATGAGTCCTCTAAAAGTATTTATGTCCAAAAATTTGATTTATGCATCTGTTCATACAACCTTTATGTGTTTGCAATTTTCCATGAGCTTAGTTATGATTATTTCAATCTCTGCAAAAGTAGTGTATATGTTCTGTCAAATACAATGATGCAAACCCTTAATCTTCCTTTTTTTTTTTTTTGATGTCATTACTTTGGAGAATACATTCAGTGTGTGAAAACTGGAGGGGTTTTACTACTGGAAACTCTGATTGTCATTACATGCAAAATCCTCTCCAGTTTCAGGAGAGAAATTCCCCCTAGCACTGAAATTAAAGTGGATCTGCTTTCCACATGCTGAGGGGAGGTTAGGAGTCATACCTGAGCCATTTTAAGTGTGTAATATCTTCATATATCATTCAAAGAAATCTTTTGGGACTGAGTGAAGCAGAACATCAGAAACACCAGAATTTCTTCATGGTCATCATGGTTGCTCCAGACCAGACACTATGTGCCATTTTCTCTCATTTCAGCAGGGCTCTCTAGATGCTATGTGGTGTCCAGTACCCAGCCATTGGTCCTGCAGAAAAGTAGGACCTAACAGTAACACCTGATGGAGGCACACTCTTAGGAAGATGATAGTGCTGGCCTCCCTTTGCAGCCAGAGGAGAAGGATCAGTACCTCCATGGGCCATATTATGTAGGAAAAAATCCTCTCCCTTTTGCCTAATTCTCTAAAACACATGGAGATCTTAAATACCTATCCATAAACTAGGAAATAATTTTGTTGTGTAGGAGTTGATCAGCTGGTTGAAGAAATGTGGGGGACCAAATCTCTGACAGATCCTCTGCATGAAGTTCAGGCATTTCACATAGGACTAAATTTACTGTCTTCCCCTGCACTGCACCTCATCACCTGTAACTCAGTAATTCACACACCAGCAATTAGGCATCTGAACTCACATTTAGACTCTGACAGGTATTTAGCAAGCTAAATGCTCTAACTGTTAACACAGAGATTTAAAACAAACAAATAAACCTTACATGTATTTTCCTGGATTGGACACTTCAGGTACTGTGCCATAAAAAAATGTTGACAAGTAGCTGTGGGAAGAAGAAGGTAAGAAAAAAGCAAGAAATAAAGGAGTAAAAGAAAGGAAATTAAATCCCCATCTGTCTTCAAGATGTGGGTTGGTGTAGTATCATATTCTGTTGGACATTCAGACAACTTGAGCATATGTAAATAGAAACCACACAGAAGAACAAAAATCTCCATGGAATAAAGGGATTTCCAGTCCTGAGTATATTGCTTGCAGGGTTTACACCACAGGGGCAATACTTTGATGGACTGTGACCTCATATATACATCAATGTATTATTATAGCTCTTAGGATGTTCAGGAGGTTGTAATTAGTGAGCATCAGGGTGTGTAAGCCCCCTGCATGGTGCTGCCAAGGCTAATCCATGTCAGTGCCTACAGGCAATGGTGGAAAATAAAACATTTCAATGAACAGCACCATGAAAACCTAAGCCAGGCCAAGACAGCCGCAAGCCCCTGTGATATGAAATAAATGCAAACAAAATAACCCATGGGTCAGAAATAGCTGCTGATCCAAGACTTATTTTTATGGTGTGCCTCCTGAATCAAGATAAATATCTAGCCAGGAAAATGGCAAATGGGGATGTTGTGGTGTTTATTTCCTCACAAAATAATTCAAACCAATATAAGCACATCACTTATACTGAGGGCTGGATGAGACATCTCCACCGCACAGAGACTTTACACCAGGAATAGATAATTGTCCCATGTGATGCTCTTCAATGGACTGTGAGACGTGGATTTATTCACCAAGGTCAAAAGTTAGTCATTGATGACCTTCAGCTTTCCATTTGACAGCAGGTAAAGGTTTCAGGGTTTTATTTCCTTTTGGGTCAGTCTGTCCCTTCCCTGGCAACCCTGCTCCACCGTAATGCCTTGGCCCCACTGCCTGTCTTCTTAAACACCTGCCCCAGGAGTACAGCAGATACTTAGACTATAGGAGATACCTCTCACAGACTGGTAAGGAGTCTAATAAGTGCATTTTGGGGGATTTCCACACCCAAAATGCTGCATCAGCACCCCAATGCAGCAGCAGGTGGATGGGCAAAGCTACTGAGTTACATCTTCATTTATCCTTCTCCTCCAGCTTTGTTTTGCTCTTACCCCCACTCTTCTCTGTGCTTTGAAGTCAACTGGGTCATCAGCCTTTGAAGTTTGGTCATCAGCCATTGCCAACTATTTCAGTCACACCTGAAAAATTAACTATGGTGTGCCATGAAAAACTGAGGTAGACTAAGAACCATCCCTGTGGCTGGTGTTTTACGGAATTGCATTCCATTTGTATGGGAGATTTTCAGCACATTCCTTTGGGTGAGCAGCCTTCCCTTCCCCTCTGTGCTCTAAGGGAACTCTCTCATCACAGCAGCAAATAGTCATTACAGAGATTCTGTCATGATGAATGTTTATACCAGGGAAACAGATTCTAAAAGAATAATGTGTATCCAGTTAGAGAAAATGGACCCAAACCATGACCTGTGTGCCATCAAAAGAGCCATGAGTTGAATTGCGACAAACCATTCATGAATAAGATGCATATCCAGAAACAACCAGTTTATCTCTCTAAACACCAGGCTCATGGCACATATTTGCAAATAGAAAAACAATGTAACTCGTCTTATGAACAATCTGCTGTAACTGATTTGCCTGCATTACTTTCTAAATGGTTCCTTTTATCTTGTTTGGGAAAAGAAATTGATCTTGAGATTTTCATGCCCTTTCCAAAATGAATCAGAAGGTGTCCTCTTGAGAGACACACGCAACTCAAGAAGCCTAAGAAGGTGTTTCTCAAGTAAGACCTCATTCTCTATTATCACAATTAAATGGACTTTGCCATTGCTTTGAATACCACTGAATAAAAATGTAGAAAACCAATATAGACTGCAGAAATATATGAGGGAAGCCAAACACTGAAAAGTGTTCCATGAATGCCTTAATTCCATGTTATGCTGTTTTTCAAAAGGGAAACAGATAAAATAGGTAAAGGCACAGAAGCAAACACTTAAAATGAATGAAGTTGTGTTTCAAGAGAGAGACAAAATTCCCTATTGTCCTTAAAACAGAGTCTCCCTTCCTTGTCCTTAGACAAGCCAGAGATTTAATTTTCCTCACACAAAGGAAAAGCTCACAAAGGAATAAGCATCCAATTTGCAATATGACATGTGACTATTCCACCTGCTTTGGGCCAAGCAGACACCCTGCCTCTCTCCAGAGGACACTGCTACAGCAAGATCTCCATGGAGATTTAAAAAATTACAGAATTACAGCCTGTGATGACTTCTCGATATTAGTAAGTTTGGCCTGAATAGTGATCAAAAAGCTCAGGCAAAAAAAATCTGTTTTACACTTCAGCACATCTTTGAGATTTTAAAGATAGCAGCACTGCCAAATAACTTGTTTCGCCAGTTCAGTGTTGGACCCTGATATCTGTGTTCCTTAAGTAGTAACTCACTTGAGGAATCTCTCTTGAAATCACAGAATCACTGAATAGCTTGCATTTTAAATGTCATGTAGTCCAACTCCCCTGCAATGGACAGGGACAATTTTTGCTAGAT
Source organism: Lanius collurio (assembly GCA_020086605.1). NCBI lineage: Eukaryota > Metazoa > Chordata > Aves > Passeriformes > Laniidae > Lanius > Lanius collurio. Next base: position 29,367,612 of record JACBWW010000003.1, on the reverse strand, counting down.
CAGGTTGCTACAGGCCCATCCTGACCTGACTCCTGCTCAGGGCCCCATCAAGCCTGACCTTGAATGTCTCCATTCATGGAATGGGATGTCCAACAAGGGGTGTCCAGCAAATTTTTCATCCATCAAACAGGTCATCAATCAAGTCCATGTCTTTCCAATTTAGAGAGAAGGATGTTGTGGAGGACTCTAAGGCCTTACAGAAGTCCATGTAGATGACATCTGTAGGCCTTCCCTTGTCCACTGCTGTAGTCACTCCATTGTAGAAGGCCACTACGTTGCTCAGGTGGGACATGTCTTTGCTGAAGTCCAGAAGTTCCTCTTCACTTCAGGCCTAAGTATGGTTTTAATCCCATTTCCCTACAGAAACCCCTTAGTTTTGTCCTTGAGGATGAACAAGACCACGCCAACCCTGGGACCACCCGCACAATGACCATCACACCTAAGGAGCTTGTTCCTATTCCCTGTATTTCCTGCCATATGCTCCAACAGGCTACAAAATCCTTATCTCTTAATGCAAACTGATCTGTGTGTTGTGGCTCTAGGATGGGACAGGGCCTCTTCTGGAGTTGTATGTAAATGAGAAAGGAAAGGTTTTAGTTTCAATTTTGAGTTTGAAACCTATCTCTCTGAGATAGTAACAATAATTTTGTAAATGCAATACCATTTTTTAAATGTAGGTTGTGCCAAACATAGTGTGCAAACTGAAGGAATCTCCAGATGGAATAAAATAAAATAGCTAATGGGAGAACACAATAGACAACAATGGCTCAGTATCTGACAGTTTCCCTCTACTAAGTATTATCAGTAGCACTATATTCAGCCATGTGAATTATTATCCTGAGTCATGCTTCATATTAAAATATGAAAAAGGCCATGTCTGAAAACTCTGATCAACATAAATTATGCAGATTATAAGTAATTTCAAATTTATGTTTTGTTTCATTTTGTCAGACTCATGGCTGTAGTGATATCTCAATCCCAAAACACTGAAGAGTCTGCTGTATGCCAACCAGAAATGCATCAATTCTGCAAGGAGCAAATGGAGTGAGGTGGCCAGGGTGCACAGCCAGATCTGGAGCTGACTGGGAGGTGGAGGTTTGCTGCTAAGTCTTGTTCCTGTCATTATCCATAGATGTTTGAATAAAAGCAAGAGAGTTCTTACTCTTTGGGGACAGAGAAAGTTATCTGCCAAGATAGGCATGGATGGAATAGTCTGAGATGATCACTTGTGAGCAGTGACTGTCATTCATTTTGGGGGTAGACCCAGTGGTGTAGTTGTTGCTCACAGTTGAGTACCATAGGACATACAATCCTGAGTGATACCCTTCAGATGGTGGGGTTCTTTTCAGCCTCTGTACCTAGGTCAGGTGGCATTACCACAGGCCTTTTTTATCTCCAGGCCATGGAGTTTTAGCCCAAAGTCTAAAAACAGTCTTTTCTATCATGGAATGAGACAGAGAAGCAGCTGCACAGAGTGTCCCACTGTCATGGAGCAAGACATTACCATAATAGCAGCCAGATGGCCGGGCTTTGCCTTTATTATTGGAATTACCATTCATCTCACAGGAGTGCTCAGATTTCCCAGCCAAAACTGGCACTTGACAGACACATGATAAAATGCATCCTTCACTTACAGAGGTTTCCATCCAAAACATCGGGACAGACAAAAAGGAAGAAGCGGGCACACAGAGAAGTCAGTGGCTGACCAGCGGCTCTAAGCAGGGCAGTGGCAGAGCTGGAGAGCTGGCAAGTGCTGCGCTGCCCTCTTGGCCACACCAATCACCCCACAGCTGCAAGGGTTCACAGCTTCCCAGCCTGCCTGACAACTGCACAGGCCCGGTGTAAAAGATCCCAATCACTTCCTAGGCATGTGCTGGGATTACTCCTGCTGCGCCTTAGGAAATACTAATGTGGCAACACCAGAGGGCAAAATGAAGTTTCAACCTGTTAAAGACAGATTGTTCCTGGAAATCATCCTATCCTGGCGACCTCTGGATTAAAAATGATGACAAATAAGTTCTTCCAGTGTCTTCTTGCTCTGTTACTGATACAAACTGATAGATTTTATCTTTGTCCACTCCCATTAGGGGAAAAATATCACAATGCTTAGTAAGAGTGTAGAGAAAGATCCACCATCAGATAGTACATGTGCCCTGGTTTTGTTTATTGTAAACCCACAAGGAGTCACATACCTTTTCGTTTTTAATTTTGCTAAGATCCGAAAAATCAGTTTAACAGAAGCAACAAAAACTTACCTACAAAGGTAAGAAGCCCTGGGCAAAAGATAACCGTATGGGGGATTATCAAGGTAGGTCACATTTTTCTCTAAAGTTGAGTAAACACCTCGAACTGATACAATCTTGCAGACACACTTCATGATATGAGAAAGCATCTGTGGGAGGGATGCATCTGTTCATTATCACTCATGGGTTTAATTGCATGGTTCTTATCACCCAGTGGTGTTTTCATAGTTACCACAGGCACTACTTCAACGAGAGAGATTATTGTAGTGATGAGTGACTTGTTTCAAAATGGAAGATAGTTCCAAATAACCTGTTTTGCTTCTGAGAAAAGGGAAAGGAGCAAAATCTGGGCAGTGGTGTCTCCTGTAGGAGCTGAACTGATACCTTGGAGAGTAACAGGCTGTTTAGAAAGACCATCTGGCTCCAATGAGTTGGCTGTTACTCTGCCTAGCAGTCACTGGAGGTAGTTTGATTCCTTTTACCCCAGAGAAGAAGCCTTACCTTCTTGCCTTACTTTAAAATAAATAAGTGAACAAAACTAATTTTCTATTTCTTTTGAAAAAGCAACTTGGAGCTCAGAAACAAAAAGGAATACCATGTGAGAGGTAAAAATCAGTAGGAGTACAGAAAAGAAATATGAAAGGGGAAAAAATTGACATGAGGGTTGATGTTATCAGAGAGATTTTGTCCATGCTTTCTTGCAGTGATGTCCTCAATGCATGTCATCTCTCCCCTCACGCTCTGCTCCCAGACTCAAGTCTGTGATTCAAGTTCTAGTTTCCACTCAAAGCCTCCAACATCAGAAAATAAAAAAAAAGGGTCACTACATTCTTTTCAAATCACTTTTCCTACTTTCCCATGAAAAAAGAAATAATCATTGCAGGGCTGAAATAGTCCTCTCAGTGTGAGTTTAATTAATTGAAGCAAGATAGTCCCCAGGAACCAAGTCATAATTCCCATCAAAAACACTGTAGTAAGTAACCCCATAGCTATAGATGAGGGATTTTTTTCATTACTGTTTCAACCTTAACCCTTCAGAAATCCTTTTTGTATTTCAGCCATGACTCAGCTGATTTAGGTACTTTAATTCCTCCTTTCTTCCTCCTTGCTTTCCATATTGTTCTGTATTCTCTGACAATATGGACATGAAATTCACGCTGTGAAAGATGAGAGGTAATCTCCGATAGCTACTTGAAAGCTCGAGTTCAAAATAATCTTGTGACACAAAGGGCTGCTTTTCCTTGTTCTGCAGATTTATACTCAATACTGGTCATATGCCAAGGAGTTTACCAAGATGTTTATTTCCCTACATATGGCCATCTCAGTGTGACAGTCTATTGAACTACACTCAAGAGTAGCCATCCACTGCAATGAGGTGACATGTTACATTAAAAAAAATAAGTAAACACATTACAATGACAGCTGAGGATTTCTACTCCCTAATGCTCTAAGAAGCTTAAGTTCCCAAAACTGTTTATCCAAAACTTTGTTATCACAGACACCAAGATTTAGGTGGTTCACACTCTCTCTCTTTTTTTTTTTTTTTTTTATTGAAAAGCCTGAGATTTGGCTGGGGTCAAGGCAGTAAGACAGAGAGTTTTGAATGTTCAGCTCCATTTGGCTTGCACCCCCTCTGGTGCCTTTCCTGTGCTCTGGGTCCTGCTGTTCCCATCTGGTCCCAGAGGTGCTTTTTTTGCTGCCCTGCAGGAAGGCACTGCTTCTGGCTCCCCACCTCCCTTTCAGCCCCTGCCACAGCCAGCAAGCTGGGCACAATCAAGCTGGTCTCAGGAACTTTGTCTCCTCTTTCCTTTCCAGGATTGTTCCACACCCAAGCTTGCCTTGTTGATCCTTTTTTGAGCTGCCCTGACTGAAATTACTGCAAATCCTTTAGAATTTGAACCCGAGGAAGAAATTCTCTAAAATCTACCAAGCATTCACTGTACTCAACAATTTCTTGTTGAGCTGGTGCCTTTCTTTTTGACTTTTCTCTGTCTTTTGAGTAAAACAGTACTAAGTGTCCTGCATATACTGACAGTGGCTCAACTATAGAGCCCCATGACTGCAGCTGTGCCCCCTCCCCTCCCAGGCCTTGTTTCTGCCTGAAATTAGTTGCTGCTGGAACTAGCAGAGTTGTGTCCTTTAGGATAGAGCAAACCCTTCATTCAGTACAGCCCTGACCCCAGCGGTACTTCAGAGCTCAAAATAAGTGTAAGTTCCCCAAATTAGGACTTTCAGATCTTGTGCTGCCCAACATCTTCACATTTCCTTCGTCTGTAAACTAGACCAGCACCATTCAGAGGGCTTTGTAACAATTCATCTGATTCTGTGTTGTTTCAGATCTCTATTAAATCCAAGCAGCTTTAGTAATATTGTGCTATGTTTCCACCATTCAAATTCAAATATAAGTGAATTGTGCTTCCTACAGCTGTTGACCACACAAAAACAGTAAAGCATACCAAGATACTTCTCATTTAAGCAGAAAAAGAGAACACAGAAGGGTTTGTATATGTCCCCTGCAGCCAAAGCATTGCTTCTGTAAGAAATGTAATTTTTGCTTCTTTAAAGTTTTTAATGTTTTTCCTATGCAGATTTTGTAGGTTTACATTTTATTTCCTGGTTTAGGTGGTATTAAAAAAAAAAAAAAAGGTGAAGTTATTTGACTTGAGAATATCATTGATTCTTTGGACATGAACTCCTAAGTCAAGGGGCATTTTTATGGTGCCCATACTTTCCTTACCTCATTGATGCCCTTGAAAAATAAAAAAAAACACTTTCTTTCAAGATTTTTATATGTGTGGTCTGACATTTTCAGTCATAAACCCAGAATTTAAACTTAGAATGCATTTTTCAGCATGTTTTTCCTACCTTCCACTTTTCCTTGAACAGTGACTAATGTGGTCCCTTGCTTACAGTTCTAAGATCCCAAAGAAAGAGGGAAAAAAGTTAGGCTTTGGAAAATTTCCCTGTACTTCCCTTCAAAGGGCAAGGTCCAATTATCCAGCTGACAATCTCCAAAATGATGGACATCATTTACATCAGGGATTGTGCAGTCTCATGGGCAGTGCCTTCACTCCATCTGAAAACTTGTCTCCTGGCAGTGTAAAGAAGACTTTCACTCCCTATTGCTAATGCTTTGGAGGATAGATCCACAGATCTACCACACAAATCTGTTTCTTTGCGTTCTTCCAAAACATGGTGCAAGTGAAAAACCAGTCCCTGTCCCTGACAGCTACTTACTAATGCTTACTGGAAGCACAGGGAAGCAGTTCTCCTACCAACATTCAAATCCACTTTCAGCACTGGGAAAGCACAGCAGGAGGGCAGCTATTGACTCTGCTGTTACACAGTCAAGGTACCAATACCCTCTCTCCTAAGGTATTAATAATTATATTCCTCTGTATTAAAATAATAGTAAGAACTATCAAATCAAATCATAAGGGTAAACATGGAGCTAATCAGAAAGAAGACTTAGGAGTTACAGTATAATTCCCCCAAATCCCCCAGCCTAATTAGTGAAGAAGATAAACTGGTTGACAGATTGCACAGCTAGAAAAACATAAAGCAAAGAAGGTTACAATATTTATTATTACTGTATAAGACAGTGATTAGACCCCCAACCTATGTACAGATCTAATCACCATCCTCTGGAAAGGATAATAGCCAGCCCAGCGAGTCTAGTTTGACAAATTAATCCAAGCCTGATCCAAATAAAGAGATTTGTAGTTTTCAATGAAAAATTAACTCCCTGGCTGTGCAGTGGGAAAATCACCACATGCACTAATGGCTTTGTTACTGAGAGACAGTGCTGCACCCTGCCTGTGCTCAAGGGTGTGTCACACAGCACATGGTTTGGTGCTGCAGCAAGGGCGAAGAATTAATGTAAAAGTTTGTTGGCAAAGCATTAGTCATCATAGGACACAAAACCTAATCCTAGGATGTATACAGTAATCAACAAAGTGTGAGTTGACGAAGCTGGTCATTATCTGTTCCATGGCCTTATTGTAGGACATCTATGTACTCCTGAAAGGTTACAGAAAGGAAATTTCTCACACTGAGTAGCTCACCCACAGTGCAGAAAAAAATCACACAAAACAGATTCCATTACATACTTGTACTATAATGTGGCAATTTGATAGCGATGTGAGAAAGAAGTTACATGAGTAGATGAGATGTCATGTGGACACCCATGTTTTGGCCATATAAAGGAAAAGTGGACGAAGGTTGAAGAACTTAGGAAATTTCAGAAAACTGCTGGAACAAAAAGCAGAATTGAAGCAAAGAATTTACCCAGCTTAAAAACAGTGGGAAAAAGGAAGGCCTGATTTTTTTTTTTATGTAATGAAGTAGGATTGTTGGTTTGTGTTCTACAAGATCTCTGAGGATTTCTCACGCTTCCATATATTTCAGGAAATGTCATGGCCATACACTTCAGTGCTGTGGTCAGCATGGCATTCCCTTGCAGAACATTAACAAATGTTGTCCAGATCATAGGCTTTACTTTACTCACCTGAATAGCACAAACACTACATGCTGATATATCAAGCAAGCACAGTCTCTGATACAGTGCTTTTAATGAGACTTAGAGGAAGACTGAGACTAAGAAGCTCAGCAGTTTGCCAAAGTAGGTTCCTACTTTTTATGTGTCTAGACTCCTGAAATGAAAGCCTTCACATGGAGTTAGGCAGTAAGCACTCAGTGTGATCACAGGGCAAGCTTGGTGTGTCAGAACAGCTTCCACAGCACTCAGCAACCTGAGAGAGTTCAGGCAGTCACTGGGAGAAGCTGAGGACAGAGGTACATCTGCCCATCTCCTGCCTCATGGCACAAGGTTCTGTGCTGCCAGGAGACACCCACTGACTCTCCTGGGTTTCCTCCAAACTGCTTTATAAAAGCATTCATCTTCTCAGGTGACAGCAGCAGTAACAACCTTCTGTCAAGAGAGTAGAAAAACTGAGCTCATTTTCTGTTGTTTCCAAAGAGGACACCAACTCATTGTCGCACAATGTTCCAAACACAGGACTGAAAGATTTCTCTCATTAGAAGAAGTGGAGATGATGACCCTGAAGGAAAGCTCTAAGAAATATTTGTGTAAAGTGTGCAGGTACCTTTGGGATTAGACAGCATTATCACAATACCTGACAGCTGCGTTTAACTTGGAAATTAGGCTGGTCTGGGAATCTAACCTAATTTTCTACCTACATCCAATCTTCCTTTCCAAACTGTGCAAAATTCAGTGTAATCTTCCTCTTTGATTTTCAGTCTGAATGCTTTTTACAGTTTTGGTCTAAGAACAGAACTTTTCAAGAGATGCCTTTCCAACCTTCTGAGATTAAAGCCTTTAGTAAAGCAATGAGGTGTGTTTGCCATCCTTTGTGCCTGTATCTGAGTGATTTACAGAAGCAACATTATGTTATTGTCTAGTGTCTTTTGAACAGCTGGGTTTTACAATAGTACAGACAAATAGCTGAGGAGAATTCAGGCTTTATAATACTATCAACTCAATATTCAGAGAGCAGAAATTACAAAAAAATCTCCTTTTATTCCAACAGCTAAGTGTTTCCCTGAAATTTATATTTGATGGGACTAGATATCTAGCAGCAAGTTCTTAATCTAAAAGCCCAAAACACTATTATGCATGTGCTGTACAAAGATCCTATGTAGTGATAATCAGATCCAGACACTGAGAGAGGAAAACTCTCATAAAACACTTTCTAGAACTAGGAAATGAAGAAAAATGCAATGGAAGTATAAAGATAGAAGTGAGGAAGACTTAAAAGCAGGTTTGGGTTTTTGTTGGGTTTTTTTTTTTTTTCAGAAAGGGTGGATCTCCTGATTCTAAATCATCTCCCAAGATGTGGTTAAGCTAGGGAAAAGTTATCAGGAAAAATGTTTTCAAGTCACTAAGTCTAGCAAGGGCACCTAAGACCCATTGCTGCACTGAGATAACTATGCAGTGTTTTGTTACATGTAAGGTTATTTTGCTCTTAGACTGTCCAACTGGGGCTGCCTCTGGTGCTGCTCACCAAATGGGCCTTAAGGTGCTATCCACAATCCTGCTAAAGAGTTGTACTAATGAAAGTCACACAGACTTACCTTAAGTGGCTTAAGTAGACTGAAAGGTAATGTAGGGAGAAGGTATCACTGTGATCACTTAACCTGCTTTCCTGCCTGTGTGGTACAAGCCTATCTGATCTACGCTACAATGCAGGCACAGTCCTGAGTGCCGAGCCATGAGCAGATGGCACAGGAGATGACTCCAGTTCTAATTGCTTATCCCATGCAAATATAACAGCTCCTGGCTCTGAGAGGCTCTCTGTGTGCAGGAGAAGGTACTGAAATGGTCGGTTGTCATTTCCTGCAAACAGTGAAATAAATATGCTGGATTGGAAGAATCTTGGGGAAGGATTTGACTCAGAGATTAGCATTCAGATATTGACCATTGGGCTTCACACAGCTGGTTCCTGCCTGTAGTGAAAAACACTTTAAAGAGCATGTGATCTCAACTTAGATATTTCCAAATGACTTCACCATGGATTTTGGTAAACAATTAAAGTCTTCAACTACCATGGAGTGTGTGTGTACTCAGCTTCTCAAAGCTGGACCTTCTCAAGCATCTACATCCAGACCAAAGAACCCTCTATTCTAGCCTATTTTCCTCCTGCAGTCAGCTGTAGATTGTGACCAAAGGCATCCTTCTAACTGCTCCTTGTTGAGCTAAACAGACAGAGCTCTTGCATTCCCTCTCTCTCTCTCCAAGGTATGTTTACTTGTCCTTATGTATCTGTCATGACTGTTCCTTGAATGCTCTCCAAATTGCAAACATTTTCCTCAGGCTGCAGAGAAAACATTAACACAGGATTGCAGTAACAGTCAGATTCATGCCAAATGAAGAAGAAATATATTTTTCCATCTCCAAAGATCACTCAGTTTACAGTCCAAGGATCACATCAGCACTGCAGCCCACTGCCATACAATAAGCACTTGTATTGAGCTGAGCTATTTCTTCACTACTTGGTGATTTCGTTTGCACAAAGAGGGCTAATTTGAAAGAGGTTGTGTGTGACTGTCTGAAAAATAAAATTTGTTTACAATGAGAAGCTTACCCCTTTCTCTTTGTCACTCACCATCTCCCACAGTGTCCCTGACATCTGCAAACCCAATCAACAATTACAGATGCAAGAAATTGTTCCAGATCTGCTCCCAGTAGATAAAAATAACTCTGCCCAACATGTTCCCCACTTTTGCAAGGACTAGTTAGTAAGTTTTCTAGAAAGTGCCATGCTGCTTTCTATGATTCCAGCTTTCACCCCTAAGGTTGCTCTGAACTCTGTCAAAAACTTCTAAAAGTCAAGCACCACTACACTTATCATCCAGGTTCCCTGAAGAAACCTATCAGGCTGGTCAGACCAGATCTATTTTCCATCTGTGCATATGAATCGATGTTAACTTCATTAACACTATATTAGCACTTTAAAGGAACCATAGCACAGAACTGTATTAGCACTCAGGTTTGCTTATTCTATATCGGCTGTTTATTATTTGGACAGGAAGGGGCTGATAGGTCCATAATTAACTAGACTGTTACCTCCTGCCTATTAAAATACAATGGGAACATTTAAAAATGTCTAATGGTATTATTTTAGTGCTGCAATACCAACTAAATTTCAGCATTCGTGTTCACTGACTTCCTTTGCCAGCTCTCTTAAACTCATGTATATGGGATGACCAAATTGTTGATTTGAAACCACCTTCTTCCATAGCTATTCTCTGATGTATTCTTCAGTAACAACTGGAGAGTACATATTTGACATTGATATATTCTACACTATATACTGTATATAAATAGAAATGTTTCCCATTGTTTACAGTTCTATAGTACTGTCATAACTTGACATTTTTGCATTAATAAATTTCAGAAAGAATCACATTATTCTTTAATTTGTGAAAATTTCAACATTTATGATTAATATTTATTATCAGAAATTTCTCCTTTCTGTCAAAGTATAAAGCGACAATTTTAATCCTTTCTTTAAGTATGCTTAATTGAGTTAGGCTTTTCTTTTTTGGTTGAGAAATGTGGTTTCTAGACTAGTGGATACAATGTTCATAATAAATTGCAATTAATAACTCACATCAATTACTAACTACCATTTTTTTACAATTTTTTGGAAATTACTTAATTCTGTATGTCTGACTTCCTCAAACTGTACATTTACATAGTTGTGCAATATAATAAAGACAAAATGTGCAGTATAACAAAGTATTTGTATCCGTTTATTGTTGATGGCCTTAAAATTAAGGGAATTTGGAGGGAGTCATGAAGGCAAATGGAAGTATCTTATGTTCAACATAATAAACAAAAGTGGAGCCAGTGCAGCTACGCAAGAGGTGGGTAGATTTGAAAGAATATCAATTTGAAAGCAGATTTTGCATTCTGACTAGGTATTTCTTAATCAGTTATTAAGTGCCAGAAGTTCTGACTAAAGCTGAGTGCTTCTTCCAAATTGAAAATGATTTTCACTAAAACTCTTCAAAATAACTCCCAACTCAGTACCAAGATTGTCTGTGGGACAAGGTCACTTAGTCAATACTTGATCACACCATTAGTGTCAAAGATCTGCTCACTGTAGAGAAGGCATTAAGGTTATCACCATTTATAGTGATCAACCCACGGAGCACAGAAATCCAAAAGGAAGTACTTGCCAGTGTGACAATAAGGACAATGATATGTTTTACAGCTCTTCTCATGTTGTTTACTTGATTTCATTTAGTCCAATTTTAATCACATAACCTGCATTTTTAGCTCTTCTGCAATCTGCTTGACATCAGGAGAAGAAAGATTACTTTTTCCTTTGTGCTATTCAAAGCACGGAAATGAAATTTATTTCAAAGTTTATCAGGTTCAACATTTGCAGCTTGGGCAGATGTCTGTGGTTTTTTCTGTGCTTTTGTGTACAGGGGAACAATTTTTTTTTTTCCCTGATGAAAGGGAGAAAGCAGTAAAATTTGTTTTGACAATACTTTTCACAAATACTCAAAAAAACCCCCTTCTCTATGCGTATATATGTGTATGTATATATGTGCATATGGAAATGGATATGTGTATACACATATAAACACATAGACACATACACACATAATCCTTGTTCCTCTGTTACAACTTAACATGAAAACAAAGAAAAAAATAAGCAAGTTCTTCTTCAAACAGATGCTTCAAGATCTACAGCTGATGCCATGGATTCCACAACCATTTACAAACATTTTATCATATCAAAAACAACAGTAAACCATCATAAATGAAACCTGTGCTAACATATTGTGTCTGTTGCATTAATGTTTAGATTTTGCAACCAGAGGCCTTATGGACTATCAACTTATAAATGGGATCTCTCTTTCTAGAAGGTAGGAGTGCAGAGCAGAGAGATGTTTAAAACCATTTGGGTTTTAGGCAACCTGTTCTTAGACAACGCTACTTGAACATGGGAGTTTGGCCTAGACACTCTCCAGAACTGCCTTCTGAGAGCCCTGTCTCACTGAAGGACGAGATGACAAGGAGTCTGCTTGCTGACATGTACAAATACAGAAAAGAGGAGGTGAGGTAAGGGGGTTATTAAGAGTGGAGGGCAGGGATGGCATTCACAGGCTGGAAAAACAATGGTCATGGGACAACATGTAGACTTCCCACCTCTGCTTGATGCTGGTCCCTGCACTGCTAGTTAAAGAAAAGAGACCTCATAGTAGACTTTATGGTAAGAGTCAGATTTCTGAAATGAAAAAATGTCATGATTTCAAAGACCTGTGGCGATGAACTGGATTTAAGTGCTGACAGCAGTAGTGTCTGGGAGCCACAGGGGGGAAGGAAGGGCCCACCAATGGCAACACCTTGTTATCTGCAATGGTGCAAGAGGAGCACTGTCCAGAAATGAGATATTGAAATGAAGGAGTGAGTAAAAATGTCCTAACTATCGACTTATGATTATGATGGTCTGGGGTTTTGGGGTCTGTGAGACCACCTGACTGTTTCAGACAATGCAAGACCTCTCTATAGTGCCTTTTGCAGAACAGGCTCGTCATACAGTCCTAAAGTCTGGACTCATGTCTTCAGTATTCACCTACACCCTTCGACTTCAGACTGATTGCAGACCTGACATATTTTTGAATAGGAATGCTTGTATGATGATTTAAGGTACTGGTTGTAACAGAGCTTATAAAGCTTGTTATTTTCTGTGATTTTCATCATCTTATTCACTAGATTTTATGTACTCTTTTATGGTTTTAACTTATAAAAAAAGCACTGAAATGTAGTGTTATTAATATAAAACTATCACATGCACCCAGTCTTTCTCTATTCCAAAATATGTGAAGATGTTATATGATGTAATTAATGGCAGTTAAATGAAGAAAAAAATTAAAGGAAATATTATTTCATGCAAAGCATGGGATTTACAGCCCCAAGAGACTTTTTGAGTGAAATAGTGAGTTGAGTGATTGGTTTTTAAAAAGATGTAGATAATTATGTGACCATTAGCATTTATAATTATGCTAAGATAATTAAGTATAATGAAACATCATGCTTCTTGATATAAACACATAACTCAGAAAGGAATATGTTTTAGGAAATCAGCACTTCACAACTAGCCAGGTGTATTTTGGCTTTGTTGTGCAGACCTTTTTTTAAACTTTTACTATCAGACAATGAACACATCTGTAGGCAGAATGATAGATTGAATGGGGTAGCCATCTATTTTACTCTAGAATACTCTATCTCCTCACCAGTCGAAGATAATAAAGTTTCACTGTCTATTTGTGAAACTCTTTATAAATGTTCAAAATTGACTATTCAGAATTGCCACAGAGGAAATCCTATTTGGAGATATGTCAGTAACCTTATCTGCTATATCACCTGCTTCTTGCTTTTTCACAACGAGGAATTTCAGTGATGGACATTGTAGTCTCAGAAGCCAGATGCTTTTCAAAGGAAATGTCATTGATCTAATAGAGGGCAGGCTTTTGGAGGAAGACAAAAAGTTACTGCATGTATATTTCTAACATCAACAAGATTTAAAAGGAAGGATTTTTTTAATAAAAAACTGCAAATCAGAGACATGTCACTGCTGTTTACGAGGTTGAAAATCTGTGTCATTTTATTGCCCAGTCTGGTTCTTTTTTATTCATTCATTTTAAATATGACAGTTGCTACATTTTGCTGGTGAATATCTTTGCTTACAAGTTGCATGCCTGATTTATATAACCCTGCACATTGCACAGATATTCAGAGTACACAGAGTAAACATGGTTTGACTGAAATACCATTCTATTTTGGCTGTGTTTGGCATTTGCTTTCACATCATGTTGTCACAAAGAACAAACCTGATATACAACTTAGGTATTTGCTGCACATTTTGTTCATTAGGTGATAAGCAGTACTGTTTTGCACAGGTTGAAGTACAAATCTATAGTGATTTGTTGCTTTGAAAGTAGCTATACTTAAACTACTAAAGAGAAGTTTAAAAATTAGCTGGAAGTCAACAGACATGGCATATACACCTGGTTCAAACAAAGACTTTCTGTGTTGGCAAGTCATGCAATAATTCACCATGTTGCTTTCCCTGTCTGTAACATGATAACAGCACTTATTTCAACCACTCTGAAACTGCAAAGATTTACTAAGCTCCTTGAGGTCCACCTGTCAAATATTCAAACGATAATGGTTAGACACTGAGAACTGTGGATACTTCTAGAATTTATTCTAAAAACAACAACAAAAAACCCCCAACAACAAAAAACTCCTGCACCACACCTAATGCACTTCAGTCACTGACAGGCATTCAGCCTATATGACCAGAATGGAAAAAGCCCAACGTAACACCTCCTGAAACGTATATAATTAAAATGTCTGCAGATCCCCTCCTGGATTCATCTGCATATTTGCTAAGGTAGGCATAGCCAAAGAGCTTTCCAAGTTAAAGGACAGTCTGTTATTTCAAAAACTAAATAAAGGCAAGAACTCCTTTTGCACAAACAAGCTACACAAAATAAGCATCAGTATAAAACTTGATAGTTGGAGTTTCTGTTTGGACTTTTTGCCAAGCAGAGGCCGACACAGAACACATTGCTACAAATTCTGTATGTGTACATATGTGTATATATATGGTGCTGTGCAGGGCCAGGAGTTGGACTCGATGATCCTTGTGGGTAACTTTCAACTCAGCTTATGCTGTGATTCTGTGATAATGTGATTTTGTGATTTTGAGTATGAGCACAATGAACTGTTCTAAGAACTGAATGGAAAAGTTACCCTCCCATGACAGTGGACCACCACAGTGGTTTATTCCTGTAACCAGAGCTAAGGTACCAATAACTAGACAGAATTCCCTCCTCGTTTGCAGTAGCTGTAGAAAACCAGAGATCTGATTTCATCTCCCTTGTGTCCTTCAGGAACTGCTCTTACCTAGTGAACAACCTGAAGCTCTGATAGTCAAGCCTCATACAAGCAATCCCCTACCCAGACTGCAGCCAGAGGAGAGGTACACCTACATCTAATTGATGCCATACACATACTGATGGCATAAACTTTTGAGAACATTTCTTTGTTTATCTGTCTGTATATAGATCTATCAGTTTATACAATGCATAGCACTGTAGTGTCTGTAACTTGTAATACAGGAGAAAACACTCAACTCTAATTTCTACATACTCTTGAAGAAAGAGGAATCTGCAAACATTTTAAGAGGTGCAATGATTATTCCTGTCAAAGCAGTTGATGGGGCAGAATTGATTGAGATGGACATCCCTTGTTTGTAAGGAAAAAATCTGTTATTCTGCAGCTATGAAATAGCATTTTCTAGTCCTCATAAAGTCCCTGGGAAGTTTCAGAAAAGGTAACATACTCCTGAAGTATCAACACACAGGATCTTTAAAGACTCATTTCTTGTTAAGCTGTCTCAGCTTCAGCCTTCCAACTGAGTCAGCCCAGCTTGGGTTATATTTCACTCACTTTTCCAAAATCCACTGCTGCTGAGTCCTGGATTATCCCTGTCTAAAAATTCAGTCTCCCTGTGTCTGAAGGTGAAATTTGGTTTAGCAGCAGGAAGGTGTTAACACAACCACACTGTGGAGATTAACGTTACAGCAAATCCTCAAAAGAACCAGAAATATCCAACACACTCAAGATATCTATTTTTGATGAAAGCTTCAAGAAAGTAAAAAAGAATAGCATTTTATAGTAGGTCAGTTATTAATTTCCTTGGAACTCCAACATGAGCTTGGCAAGAAGCAACATGTCTGCAATACAATTTTTTGCTTTTTATGTAATAAGATATTCTGTATACCATTTAACTTTCTCTGCTCAAACTACATATTTATTGTTTCATCTGCTTTGAACTAGCAACTGTGATCTCACTAATGAAAGGTTAGAAACAGTGTTCAGTTTCTTTGCAGTTGCTTAAGGATATACTGCTGCCCCTGGTGAGTTTTGTGTGTGAAGCCCCACTTCGCTTATGGTGATTCTGGAAGCATTTGAGAAGGAATCTGAAAATCTTTTAAAGAACCAGTGACTGTCATCATTCCAGTCATTTAAAGCAAAATTACCTGAAGTATATACTAGATGTAATAAATATAATGCTGAGAAAAGCAACTGAATGAAAAGATATGATTTCATAGTGGATCGCCATCTATGATGTCTGTTACACCAACCTTTGATCCATATGGTTGAATCAGAACAAAACATTTGTATCTGTGCTTGGCCCACATTGGCCACACTTACAGAGGTTCATGCTGTAGAACTACTGCCTTCCCTATTTAATATATTTGATCTTCATGAGGTATGCTGGAACGGAAAAGATTGTGCAGCAACTGCTAGAAAGCAGCCCAAACAAATGGCTGTGCAAAGTGAAGGGGACTTTCTCACCCAAGATTTCATGCATGTATTTCACAGGTATCTAAACTTCATCAGTCTATGACTATATAGTCATATATATGATTTGAGAATTTTCCCACCCCAGCTTAAATGTTTCTAATACTTCTGTTATTGTTAGAAACCAAAGCAGCAAAGGAAAACAAACCTTTTCCCTAAAGCCTCTCACAGAGCTATCACTACTGCTTTAGACACAGCAACAAAACAAACTAAGATGGGTTTGGAACCACTGACTTAAAATCTGCAGCATGTGCACTCGAGTATGGGTGCTAGTCATGCATGTGCATAATCATGTTAAAAGTGCAACCCCACGAGCCTAAGCTCAGGCTCAAATCATGGTTCTCTGAAATGACTTGGACAAAACAGGGAAAAGCTTTTCCTGAGTAGCTTCCAGCTCTTCTACATCATATTCTCATATACTGTGTTGGGGAATGAAGAGAAATATGATTAAGGTGTTTCAAGCCTGACATGAATATTTTTCCAGTGGAGAGGGTTTTGGTAATGTAGCCTTGTGGACTGAATTTGGAATTTGCTTTGCTTCTGTAATTGGGCTTCTAATGCCAGCAGAATCAAGGCCTGAGGAGCAAACTAAAAATATATTTCAAGGGAATGACACATCTGTGTAAAACCATTAGGCTACTGAATGCCTGTTTTGAATTACATCAAATCACCTGAAGACCATATGGCAAATAGAAATTTTTTAAGTTAACATTTACTACCTTGTACAGGATTAAGAAAGATTTTTGTTGTTGTTGTTGTTGTTATTTTAACTAAACCTATATATGTAAACTCACTTGCTTTCAAGTTTTTGAAGTCAATAACTGAAGGCCAAATGTAATCTGCTAGGAATGCACAATCTGCTAGGAATGCTTAATCTGCAAAATAGTGAGCCATCTTGCAGTGGAGCAGCATGTCTTCATTTTTAAAAATCTAGTGAATAAAGGACCAGCACCTAATCTTTAGATGATATCATTGATTCTTCTCAAATCCACTGGGGAAACCAGGACTAAGAATCTTAAAATTAGATGACTCATATGCTTAACTTTAGGAGATAATATTTAAAAAAAAATTATCTATTTATCTACCCCTAAGAGGAGAAATTGTATTAGGAAGTTTAATGTCCCTATGCACTTTTCCATGTACATTCCATGCTGTTTGTGGGTTGCAGATGGAGAGAGCAGACAGCAGTCCTAAGAAGGTTTTTGTGCAATGTGGCAGAAGATCTCAAATAAAATGTCAAACAGAATTTAGTCACTTTCTAAGCACATTTACAGATATACTTGTAGCAAGTAGCCAAATTATTGACCAAACCAGTTGTCTAACAGATCTAGTGAGCCTTTGCCTTTGTCCTTGTACTGACAAAATGTGACTTTCACTCTGTATTGATGTCAACACCATTTCATCTAAATTGTACCATTAGGATCAGGTCCATAGTTTCATATCGATTCCAAATTCCTAAGAAAATCTAACCCTTTTAGACTAGAATATCTATCACAATGGAAACAAATTTAAAGGCCATTCTGAATACATTGCTGGGATGCTTTCTGTCTCTCCAGGCCCAGGATTTGTAATGTTTTTCCAGCTATGCTTGAAGTGGATTTTCTATAGTGCATCTTGAGCTTTCTGTCTCAAGAATATTTACTCTCAATAACTGAACATGAATATTTAGAATTTGTAGTGCACAGATCAGCACTAAATACACATTTAAGGCAATAAGAATTGTGTGAGCATATCTGAGTAATGACTACCTAGACTTAAATGTGCTTCTACCTAATGTTTTCAAAAATAGCCATCTCTCAGTTGGAAGATGCTTTTCCTGGGGTTTTTTGCCTTTCTAACTCACATAAGAAAGAAAGAACATTGGTCTCTTAGAGCTACCACCTAGCTTATTATTCATATTCTTACTTCATCCCAGTGAGAAAAAAGGAACCTCTCTTGATGGAAAAGTTTGCATTATGCATTCTGTCCAATAAAACATGGGGTTTTATTACTGTTGGATTCTGGTTTGCTAGGCATAATACAGCATATCAATCAGACATGCTTGTTAAAAATTTAGGACTTTATTTTAAAAGGGATATTTTTTTAAAAAATTACTGTAATGAAAAGTGCATGGCAGATTTATACTTTGATACCACTGCTTATTTTAATGTCTTTACATTAATGTACTTACCCAAACCATGTGTAAGATCAAGGCCTTTCCTATATTTGTACCTGCTATGTTCTGTCAGGTGACATTTCAGTTCACAGAAATGTTACTTGGCAACACTAACATCCATTATATTTCCCTGATACTGCAGTGGCTGTGACTGAGGCTGAACTGCCAAATAATACCTGTTCAGGGACCATTCTCTAGCTCTGAAGTGAGGTGGCCTGGCCTGATCCTGTCTACACCAGATATCTCCTGTCCTTCAGGTCTCCTTCAGGCCAATGTGGTACCTCTGAGGCCCCAACATGATTATTGTCATATTTGTGTGTGCTCACACTGTTCACAGTAACACAGAAGGGCACTGCAGCTTACTAAAACAGTACTCTTGGTGCATGAAAATAAAATTAAGGTTGCACAGTTTGGGTTTGATATGTTTGAGGTGAAAAAGCTGCTAGTAGTTTGGGAGAACTATGGAAGGAGGAGAGTGAGGGTGGAGGGAGCCAAGTTGTGTCACTCTTGTTCGTACTCCCCTTTTGGGAATGGTCTTTAATAACTCCAAACCCCAAATATGACTCTGGTCTTATGGCAGAGCATGCCAGTTGGCACAGGACAAAATCATTACTCAGCAGGCTACTGAGTAATCATGTAGTGTGGCTGCCAGAGTGTGAGTTTCTCCCTGACTCCTGCTATGTGGCTAGGTAGGTATGTTTTACACACTTCCATGGCTTCCAGTGGTTCATGCTCGGGTGTGTGCATTTATTTGGGTGAGTCCATCATCTGGTCAGTTTTCCAAATGAGGCCATTAATTTTGATCTAATTATTCATGATTTCCACTGGACCAAAAGTCAAAACTTCCATTTTGTCATGTTTAACCCATGATAATTGGAAAGCCACACCTACTTTCAGCTCTGAATTCTGGGGCTCTGCTTGGTCTCATAGACAAGCTCAATCTGTGATTCATGGTCTGGCAAGTCAGTTCATCTTACCTGCATAACATTTGCTAGGATATACTTGAGTTTCTGTCCCTGGAGTTATTTAAAAGATTTGCAGATAGGACACTCAAGGACATGATTTAGTGGTGGTGGGCTTGGCAATGTTGGGTTACACGTTTCCACTCAATGATCTTAAGAGTCTGTTCTAACCTAAATGATTCTGTGATTCTATAATCTTTAGAGAGGCTTTGTGCCTGTCTGCCCGCAACCATGGTCTCCTCCAGGACCCCACAGCCTCCCAGGCATCTTGTACAAGGGGCTGCAGGGCACAGGGATCCTCAACAGGCACAGAAGCTGCAAAGGCTTCCTTTGGAGAGAGTATGGCCGCCATCAAGGTACTGCACTAGCAATGCGCACAACTATAATTGCAGTTCTTTTTCAGAGATTAAGTCTTTCCAAAATTTCGCATGTTATTCAGGAATGGAATTGAGAGGTTAAAAGGAGCATGAGCAGATAGCAACAAGGAGAAAAAAAAGCTCTTTTTGCCACACTTAAGTGCTAAGGGAAGCCAGCTAAATTAAGTCTGATTTCTTGAGCAGATCATCATGCACACAGCTGTTAATTTGGGGTGAAGGAAAGCACTTGACTTGAACTCCATAGCCTTATTTATTTTAATTCTTTTTTTTTTTTTTAAATTCTATTAATTTTTATTTTGAAATAACAGCATGTTTCTGTTTCTTTCAGGGAACAATATTAGCTCTTTCCAGTGGCCAAAAATAATACATCTTAATTCCAGTGGATTTTAACCACAGATTGCAAAGACCTGGATGAAAAGTCTGCTTTATACTTCAAAGAACAAAGATCAGATTTAGTAGGTACTTGTAGATTTATTTTTAAATTTTAATAGGCCAGATTCTCAGTTTGTGTAAATGAGAAGAACTCCATTGATGTTAAGGGAACTATGTCAAAGTTGCATTAGCTTAGTATCTGGCTTCATATTTTTAATCTTTGTATTCAACTTGGCCTTCACTACTCATGTACTAATAATTTGTCTGTAGTCTGTAACTTGTTGCTTTTTTAATAATTATTATAATTAAAAATACAGCCTGTGAATTTTTGAAAATTAGAAAGCTCTATGAAGGGAAGGCTCATATTTTCATTTGCACATTCTCCAAAGAATGTGCAAATGAAAATATATCCAAAACTGTTTGAAAGGAAGAGCTAGTTAGGCTAAGATGTATATATATCTTAGCACATCTGTGTGTATGTAATCATAGGAAATAAGACAGAACTGAACGTAGCAGAGCTATGGGTCTGCCCTGTTAGGTAGATAATGGCTGATCAGGGCTAAAAGGGATAAGCAGTAAAGTGAGTGGACATGGGAGGTCTTCCTAGGAGCTTCCAGGAATGTTTCTGGTTGAGTCACAGTCATCACTGCCTTTTATATGATTTTACTCAGGTAGAAATGGTATCCAAATGGTTTGAATAGGCATCACAAGGTTGCATGAAGACACAGAGAGACAGGGCAGCAATGCCCATGCCATTCAGGCAGCACACTCACCCCTCAACCCAGCAGACCTGCTGAGTTTCCCTGTGTGTCCTCTTGAAAGTCCCTCTAGCAGCTATTTCATTGAATGCTAGATTTTTGATTAAAATTTTTACAGATTGGTTAAGTTTGCAATGTTTTTAAAACCCTTTAGAAATTTATAGGAGTAGAAACAACTCAATCTATGCTACATGAAGAGAAGATTATTTGAAAAATAGCAACATAAAGAGAGGGTAGCTTCTGAGCTACATTCATAAAACCATAATCAAACTTTCACATGCAATTAAAATTATGATCATTTTTTACCAGGCCTATAAAACATTAGGATTTGTGCTATGTGATTCCAGCACATGTATATGGAGCACAAGAGACTTAGAAATGTAATAGTGAAAAGCTTATATGACAGTGTGTGATATTGACAGGACAGTTTCTTGAGCTTTTCCTAATTTCTCTTCTTTGCTTCTCTGGCAGCAAGCTTGAAACTTCAAATTTTAGATCCTATAATTTTATTTATCATGTAAAAATAGGCATGCATCTAAAAACTACACATTCATCTACTGGTTTTGAGAATATTTTAATAAATATTTCTATACTTTCCTATAAAGTTGAAATACTATTTGACTGGTATTACATAGAACAGGGTGACTTTTCACATGGCTTATATTAGTTTAGCTCATATTTATCCAACTTTGTGAACAGATTCATTTGTTGTAGTTGGATTAAATTTAGTGCAGATAGCCATGAAAACAAGGTATTTTTTAAGCCAAGAAAGCCAAATTTGTCCTCATTTACCTCCTGTGGAAAGCCATTAACTTTCATGAGTAGAAAGGAGAGCTGAAATTGGCTTTGCATACTGTGGAAATTGCTTCAATGCTTTGCAACTCCTTTCCCTAAGCTTATCACGGTTAAGAGCACATGAGATGATAAATGCAAACAAAATTTTGGATTCACTGGCTAGAAAGTTGTAAATCTTCCATTTAATTGAACTCTTTGTAAAGTCCAAACACTCCCAGAAAATACCATATTTATTTAGCTCAGCTGGTTAGAGCACAGTGCTAATAACACAAAGGTTGTTGGTTCAGCCCCTATATCAGCCACTCACTTCAGAGTTGGACTTGATGATCCCTGTGGATCTCCTTTCAACTCAGAATATCCTCTTGTTTGTGATCTATTTCTCAGTAGCTGTAGAATCACTGACGATAGGAACTTATGAGTATATGAGAAAGTGAAGTCTATCATGGCCTTATCTCTGCAGCAGCTAAACCACAACATGATGAATAGACCTGAAGATAAATGCTCCACTGTTCCAGAAGTGGTGGAGTCATGGACTTTCTCTACTTCAGGATGAGTACCATACTGCACATAGATGAAAACCTAACAGGTAGTAAGAATAGAAATACATAGCACAGGTTTTGATTGTCTAGAGCTTAATGATGGTGCTGACAGGATTGAGTGTTTGTGGATAATAATCAGAGGGAAGTCCAACAAGGCAGATATCCTAGGGGAACTCCATTACACACAAGCTAATCAGGATGAAGAGGCAGAAGAATTATTCTATAAGCAGCTGTGAGAAGTCCCACAATTGCTAGTCCTTTTTCTCATGGGGAAATTCAACTTACCAGATGGCTGCTGGCAATACAACACAGCAGAGACAAAACAGTCCAGAAGGTCCTGGAGTGTGTGGAAGAAAAGTTCCTGATAGAGCTGTTGAGGGAGCCACCTAGGGAACACACTCACTGGACCTATGGTTTGTGACCACAGAAGGACTGTTGGGTGATTGGATTGTTGGAGGCCATCTGGGGCACAACTATCACAAAATGATTAAGTTTTCAGCTCTCAAAGTAAGGAAAGTGGCCAGCAGAACTGCCACCTTAGACTTCCAGAAGGCAAACTTTGGCCTGTATAGGAGACTGGTTGAAAGGCAGTCCTGAAGAGCAAAGAAGCCCAGGAAGGCTGGACATTCTTCAAGAAGGAAATCTTAGCTCAGGAGCAGGCTGTCCCCATGTGCCAAAAGACAAGATGGTGGGGAAGAAGACCAGCGTGATCGAACAGAGAGCTTTGGCTGGAACTGAGGAAAAAAATTAGAGTTTATGACCTTTGGAAGAAGGGGAAGGCAGCTCAGGAGGACTACAAGGATGTTATGAGGTTTTGCAGGAAGAAAATTAGAAGGGCCAAAGCCCAGGTAGAACTTAAGTTGGAGTTTTTGAAATGCAAGTAACCTCATGTTGAAAAAGAAGTTAAAACATCCAGAGAAAAAGAATTATCAGGAGAAAATATGTTCTTTGATACAATAAAATAATTTCTGGTTGCTAATACATGAAAATTTTAAAAAATTGTGGTTTTCTTTCCTTTGTAGAAGAGGAAAACATGTTGAAAGATCAGAATTTTTGACAATTAAATAAAAATGCTCCCTTGCTACTCTATTATATCCTGAAATGTACCCCCAAAAGATCCATTTAACTGAGGGTTTCTCAGACTTCAGTATAAATAAATACAATACAGACATTTTGCTGACAGTCTGTGAGGAGATGCCTTTATTGGGAGACACAGCAGTCCTGCAATCCCTTCTTCACACATGTAACACAGCAGAGGCTTCCTATTACATGGCTGAGACCATCCAAGCAAAGTTCTCTCTGCTTCACTTCTAGTTCACACAATAGACCCAACATTTAGCCTTGAAATCTTGGCAATTTCCCCAAAAATACTGAGATGTGGAAAAGTCCAGGATGTCCACATGTTCTACCTCATGTAGGTGGCCACCTGATGGCCACAGACTTGGATGGAAATCCCACTGTCCAAAGTTTGCAGATATTTCTCTCAGATTTTACACTGGAAGGCTTGGTTTGGTCTTTGGTGTATTACATTGGAAAACTGACTTTTTTTTCCCTCAGAAATGCTACATATTCTATTCCATCATGGTATTTGTAGTATGTCATGAACTTCAACAAGACAGAGGGAAAACAGTCAGCCAGATTTCACTACTGCTTCTTGGGTTTATGTTTGTTTATTTTTAATCTCCATTGTGTCTGAAATCTACCCTCAACAAAACAAAGAACTTTGATCAGGCCAAGCCTTAAAAAAAAAAATACACTGGCACAGAAATATTCTTATGCTATTGGTGATTAATATGTATACAGTGTTAGTTTAGTGCCATCAAGTGACCAAAAATATGAAACAGCACTCCTATTTTTTTCCAGGTTTGTTTTTTTTTTTTTTTAATCTAAAGAAAGCTGATATGTTATCCTTTAGATATGAGCACAGGGAAATAGCTTCACAGGCAGTTTATCATCTCCATCTAGGGCATTTCAAGAATGAAATTTTCAAGTAAGAATTCCAAAGTTAGCTTCAAAATGTCTTCCACACATTGATACATCAAGGTCTCCTCTGTTTTCACAGTTTATGAGGTTTGAAGTACTTCACTCACCTCTGGCTGAAATCCTTGCTGTGTAGAACTCAATAGGAGATGTCTCCAAGGTGAAAACTCGTAACAATTTTTATTGCGTGGTGGTATCCAAAGGTTTTTTTAATGAAGGACATAATAAACTGTGTGAGTAAATCTTTATTTTGTTTTCTGAAATGCAGTAGCTATCTCTGTCAGAAACAAGAGTCTTAAAAGGATTGAAATGGATGCACCAAGAAAAATGTTTAGATTTTAATATGCCCACTTACTATATGATCAAACTTTGGACAAACAAGCACAGGTAATGTAAACTTCTAAGAAAATATTTATAGAAATTATTTTTCCAGATTTTGTCTGTCTAAAATATATGTAAATAAATTCCAAACACTCATTAATGTAGTAGCTGAATACATATTAAATTTTTGATTTATTAGGATGGAATCAATCTCAGAAGCATCAATCTGAGTCTGTTTTCTCCTGGCTCTGTCACACCAATTTCCCACCCAAAGACAGAGACATGTATCAGTCACCAGGTAAACTTAAGCCCTGGAACTGGCAGAAGAGCAATGCAAACACTTTATTAAACACACTAGAGAGTGAAGGGAGAAGTTGGGAGAGCTTCCACAGACAGGACAGTAAACAGAAGTGTTTTAAAAGTCCCAGGTCGTGCCTTGGTGTGCAATAAACAAGCTTCAAGGTTACTGGTCTGTCAGGGCTTGCTGTGGTTGAGAGCAGAGTGAAATATCACTACAAATAATATTTGTTACCCAGTAGTCCCAACAGCAGAAGTAACAC
Organism: Lanius collurio; assembly: GCA_020086605.1. Lineage (NCBI taxonomy): Eukaryota > Metazoa > Chordata > Aves > Passeriformes > Laniidae > Lanius > Lanius collurio. Next base: position 29,342,635 of record JACBWW010000003.1, on the reverse strand, counting down.
CACAGGTGATTTTGTAAAAGTATTTTCCTGATAGTTTGCTGCATCTCTTCCTTCACAAATTAACTCCTGTATCATCTGTCGACAGTTGGCACTTGTGGTTACAGCTTCTGGTGAAATATAAGGAAGAACAAACCTTAGTGATGTTGCTATTTCACAAGAGCCTGTGGTTTACAGTTAGATCAATTTTGTGAAAAAGCTTGCAAGAATTGAAAGCTCTGCACACATCTCCTAGCTTTTAGAGTGGTTTCATGTGTTTGGTGGCAGGGTCTCAAGTGCACGGAGAGCTGTATAATGAGTATTCATATATTTAGACACTGCAGCATATTTAAATATGTGATAACTTCCTGTCTATTCATTCCACTTCTTCATGGTTTGGTCCTGACTTTCCTAGGACATTATAAAAATTTATAAGTTAAAAACTATTTCTTTCTTAATGAAGTTTTTAAATATATCTAGAAAAAGTTGGGGGTAAAAAAAGTTGTCCAATATCTGGAGACACGCAACTGTGACAAGAGCACAGAGAGCAGCACAGACCAGAGAAACACCTGCACTGGTTGTAAAGATATATACATTTGCTGGCAAAAATTGAAAAATATTTTTAAAAGAAAAATTCCTTTAAACATCATTCCTAAATGATAAGCTTTCAAACTGTGGAAAAGTTTTGGTACTGCTTTAGTGATTGATAAGCACTGGTCAGAGTAGACAAAAACTTGAATATCAATCAAATTCTGTCAGTAATTGACTTGTAGAATCTTACCCTGTCCATTACAACATTTCCTTTTATTAATGGCATTTGCTTATGCTATCATCACTTAATTTAGACTTTTGGAGTCTTGCTGGTTTCCTTGACTCTCTTATCATCCAGATGCCATCATCAGTGACTAATGTAGCTCTACTGTTGTAATTGATTTAATGTCATGGACCACAATATCCTGCCACATACTATACAAATGCAACCAAGAGATGCTCCTTTTCCCAAAGAATTAAGTTTCTTGTTACATAAAGACAAAATAAATCCTTACAGTCAGATGAAGGAAAATAACCAGAGTCAAAACCATATAACACATTGGCTAAAATAATGCCGCCACTTGTTGCACATAGATATGCTGATTCATATAGCAATGAAAAACCATACTCTTGTCTTTTTTTCTTCTTTTCCTGTCTCCACAAACCACCACAGCTCATTGCTTCAGTTGTCACCAGAACGCTGTATCCTTTAGTGCCTGACCATTATAGATGCTGAGCATACATGCTTCCTTTGAAGCATGGGTTTCAGGTTCAAAATCTCAGAAGAAGAGTAGGTGCCTTCTGCTTTAGACTTCTAAAAATTCTTGGGTACTTGAAGTATGTCTTTGCAGAGTGTGAAGTCTTTAATCTTTACCATCCAAGAGAGACAAGCCAAATACTGCTACACTGTCTAAACCATCTTTCCAATACCCTTTTAAAATAAGTCATCTGGTAACTTGAATTTGAACTTCTTCTTCCATTAATGGTCTTTTGCTTTAGGAATTTCAAAAAAATGTAAGTATCAGAAAGCATATAGCATGAGGAGCTGTTCAATTTATTTTCTGCATATAGCTGAGTGTAGTCCTAAGCAGTTTCTCACACCCTATTCTGTTCCAATTTTTTGAACAGAAGGCTATTGAAGTCAAGCTATTATAATGAGGCAGCAATATCAAATACTGAATTTTTCTCTTTCATATCACACATAGTGGGAATTCTAAATGTGATCCTGTAAAAATTACCATATGCTTATGAGTACTGAGCAGAAGCTCTAGCTTGGTTTTGGAAATTTTTTCAGAATACACAAAACCCCAGAATTTCACCTCTGCTCCTCTTATAATGTAAAAGACTGCTTTTCGTCTCTCCTTTGAACCAGCTAGATTATTGCAGATATGTTTCCACCACAATTAAAAGCACAACTTACAAAACAGCTATAAGAGCAGTGTGCTTCGTGTCCAGGGAACTTTCCCTCCACATTGCTGCCTGGTGTCCAGCCTCTCCAGGCAAGTCTGATCACTTTGAGATCAACATGGGCACAGATTTTGAAATGCTTAAAATGTGCTACAAGTTACACCTGCATGTATGTGAACATGGCAATGGGTAAGTTTAATCTTTAGGGCAAACCTGGAGTCACTATTAACAAATAATGTAACACGAACAATGACTTTTCTTTGAAAAGCACCTCCTGCAGCACATGGCTCATTTTACTCAGCTGTAGTTACCTTAAAATGGAATGTCTAATTTAAGACAGTCATCTGGACTCTCTCCGGAGTGAACAGAGATCCTGCAGGAAGCAATCCATTCTCCTTAGGTGTGATGTCCAAGGTAAGAACAGTGAATCACCCACCTCTCTCCATGATGCACAGCAGAAGCATGGAAAACTATCTTAGACTAAAGGCTTAAGTTGCATATTTGGCTAAATTTAGATGAGAAGAATCCATCCTTAGTGCTTCAAGTGCAATTATTTCCTGAAGAAATTCTGTTCTAAACTACTACTCTGAATAGAAAAGTTGTTTGTATTCATTCGTCACTTCTCTAGATGCTATTAAAATATATATATATATACATATATATATAACTCTGTTGACTGCTGACAGAGAAGAAAGCATTTTACACTTTACAAAAATTATAGTCTTACATTCAGAAACATAGTCATAGGACTTCTCTATTATATATTATACAAAGCATGCCAAATTTTCTAGATGGGAACAAGGAAGGAAATTTATACATTTGTTGCATGTTCTTCAAAATATGAAAAACAGTTTAATTTGTTTATGCAGGCCTTACCTGTGCTGATCTAAAATGTCCCCAGTTGCTCACATTGTCTTTGCTTTTAGACAGGACTTATGATAACATAGGTTTGCTCTTTGTCTTTTCTGTTTTAGGGAAAGCAGGATAAAGTCAACCAATAGATGAGAATATATGTCAAAGAAATAATATGTTTGTATGTATATCTGAAAATTAATCTAAATTATGAATTTGTTTTACTGATATAAAATGGAAGCATGAATATTATTCTGTCACAGCTCTTCTTTGCAACAAGAAGGCTGTTAGAGACAGAGCTGAAGTAGATACAAATGGCCTAACATATCTAGGACTGTTACCTATGCAAAAAGTATAGGCATTTAAAATATTCTTTGCTTAAATATTTTAAGAGCTTTAAAGGCCAACTCCTTAAACAAATTAAACAGTTTAGTTCTGCATTTCAATTCTTCTGCTTTATTTTCCCTCCTCTACATCCAAGAAAAACACCTTCTGCCAGAACACTGAACCCATTGGCCAAAAAAAAGGGAGATCAGTGATTTTACCATTTACAGACTGGGATTTAAACTTCCCTTTGAGTTTTATACACATATACTCTTACACATCTAGTCACATGCACTTGCTCATGAGTAAAGGAATGAAGCAATGCATTCATCAGCTAATTAATGTTCTGCCAACAAATTAACTGTGCCCATGCAACAACAGAGAAAACCCAATGACACTGCAAGTTACTTTTTAAACTTACATTTAAGTGATATGCTTTGGTGGTGGATAAAATGGAAACTGGTATTTAGTCTGTAAGGTTTATTAAACACTACTTTTGCATAGAGTATCTGTCCTTAACAGATGCTCCCTCCCTCCTTGAGACTTTTCAGGTTTTCTCTCACCACCACTATCCATATTTATTTTCATTACTATGATATAAAATACAGCTCCATTGTCCTGTGGACTATATGTAACAAGCCTACTAAAAAGGCCTTTCCTTAAAACACCAGCTATACTGAAAAATGACTCAAGGACTCATCCATTTTTCAAATCAACGTTTGTGGCACCGCATTTAGCAGCTCTACAGCAGAGCAGAGTGACTCATGCATCCAATGACATGAAGTATGTTGGAGGGGAGCCAAGTCATCAGCTCCATAAAGTAGCTGGAACACTGAAGGGGTGTGGGAGTATCTTACTTGATGAATACAGTCAGCTGGTTTTTTCCACATAGTTCACATGTGTTCTGAATGTTTTAATAAAGCAAATATATTCTTTTCTGTTACAAATGTGTCTCTGATCTTTAAAATTTACATGCCTTTGAAGAGACTAAATTAGTATTATTTTATTTTGCAGCAGTGTAGATACATAAAAGTGTACCAGATTATTTCTGTATTACCATGCACTCTGCCCTATTTTATGAGTCCTCTTCAGGATGCTTCTAAAATGAAGTGCAGAGTGTACCAAACCAGTGGCTGAAAAAGCCAGCACTCAAATTCTACAGAGATTAACCTATGAAAAAGAGCTGTTAGTAACGTTAGCAAAGGAGTATGGAGACCTAAAGGAGATGTAATCCTTCAAGGAGTACTAAAACCAAAACAATTTTAATCAAGTATTGTATTTCAGAATGGGTGTGGTTCAGAGGGATTTTGCTGGAAAAAATTTTACATAGAATGTTCAATTTAAATTGGCGTGTAAAATAATTGTACAAGTTTCTCTTATCCTTGCCTTTACAATTTGACTTATAGAACACCTTTAAATGTTGACACTTTAGGTTTATCTTTTTGTCAAGGGAAAATAGTAAATTAAACATTTGTTTATTGATAAAAATTGGTTTAATTAAAATTGACTTTAAATCAAACATATGCTATGTCCACATATAAATTGACTTACAACTAGCTCAAAAAAGCTTAGCAGAATTTGGTGTCAGAAAGATGGTTACAAACTAGTTTAAATGTGTTCAGAATGGAGATGGCAAATCTATCATGAGGGTAAACTTTACATTATTATTTTTAAACTAGGGGAGTTTTTGCATGTAACTCCAGGTTATCACTCAGATCAGGGCAACAGGTAAGCCATGGCCCAACTAATTGTTGTTAATTCTGTTAGTTACTGTGGTGGATCTATATTATTCTCTGCTCTGAGTACACAGTGAAAAGACAGCATGTGTCACAGAAGACTCAGGCCAGTGTTTGCCTTGCAGATGTTAGTCTGTCCTAAACTTTTCCTGAAAGCAAAGCTATTCATTCATATTTTTCAAAAAATGCTTTCTTTACAAAAATGCAAACTTAACCAGTTTAAATGTCATTGTAATGAGAGGTAACAATCTTGGTTTTTTCCCCATGAAAAAAACATGTTTATCTTTTCTGACTAGTTCTACTAACAATAAGCTAAAGTGTTCTTTACTAGTTTTGCCTTTGGTTAATGTGCCATAGATTGGCTATTGACATATGTTTCAGAATAAATACAGTATTGGATGAATCCTTGAACTACACTCTGGAGTCTTTTATACTCCCAACAAGAACTTCACCACTGACTTCAACAGTTGAGGTTAAGCCTACTCTGAACATATTTAAAAATGTCCAATAGAATAAATTGACAAGAAACACTTGATCATTGCATTTAATGAAGCTTTTTAGATACCTGAAAGACAAAGCTTTAGTGGTTAAATACCATTGGGAATATCTGCTAGAAACAAAAAATGAAAATGAAAACCAACTTGAAATATTTGAAGTCACATGCCAGGGATCCAGTGAACCTATGGAAAAAATACAGGTTTAGTAATCTCCCAGAGATATGGTAGCACATGAGTGATAGCTGTATATAAGAATGCTAGGGAAAATGGGCACAGTAAATCAGAGCATGATGATTCAATGTGTATTGAAACCAGGAAGAGACAAAAGATACTGTTCTTGTTGAAAATTAAAAGGAGGAAGCAAAATTATGTTATGATTGGGGTCTACTTTTCATAACAGACTACAGCTGTATTCAAAAGGAGGAAATTGGTGATTTTTCTGATGTATTCTGAGCAACTAATGAAGGTATTCAAGAGAATTGTACATGAGATAATAATGGATTTCAATCATTTGAATACCAGTTAAAAGAACAATATGGCAGGACACAAAATGTCCATCAAATTCCTGTAGTATTTTAGGGATGAAGTTTTGCTTCACAGTAGAGAGGAAGTTACAAGAGGCATAACCAACTGGAACTGCATGACAAGTAGAGACGAGCTCACTTTGATTTTAAAGGCAGAAAGTAAACTGAGTGAAAGTGATTATGACACATTTGACCAAAATAAGCTTCCCAACTCTGAGAGAAAGAGGAAGAAAAAGCATGTCAGCTCTGCCAACTCTGGATTGCATTGTTTTGTAGAAATAGTTATGCTAGCTTTAATTAAGCTAGTCTAGGTACTAAAAGTAGGCTCATCATAACAGCTTGCCATTCTATATGAGTTAATTAACCTCCTTTCTGTACAGTCTAGGCCTGAACTCAGTCATTTAAAGCTAACCTAGATTTTCTACAGAGAACAATACACTCATTTTTAATTAAACATACAATAGCAAGCTATCTTGATGAGAAAAAAAAGATGGAAAGGAAGCTGAAGTAGACTGTGTTAACATCACATTAAAAACTCTTCAAGGATTTGAAGAAAGAAGTCACAATAAGGGGACATTACTGCAGAGTAACATAAAAGAATATGAATAAAAGAATGAAATTACAAAGCCTACAGTATAAAATGAGTGACAGGTAAAAAGGAGTATAAAATGCAACAAGAAAATGTTCTGGAAATATATAAGAAGTGCCCAGATACTTAGTTGAATTTATCTTACCATAGAGTTTAAAAAAGGAATGAATTAAACACTATGTAAATTTTATGTAATCAAGTTAATAGGGCCTAAAGAAATTTACTTAAAATATAGCAAAAATAATCTCTGGTTGCTATAAGACTACATAGGTTTAAAGAGACAAGAAAAGGATAAATGCTTGTATCTAAGAGTAGCTGGTGTAAAGTAATTCAGATTAATTTTGATGTCAAGGAATAATCTAGAATAAATTTCACTATTAAAAAATTACCATAAGATTTTCAGGAACAGAGATTCTCACACTTCTCTAATGCCCTTTTTACAATCCATTTTACAGATTCAGTAGAAAAAGAGAAACAGTAATTATTATAGATCTTGAGTTTAGTATAATTTAGACACTGTCCCATGACAGCTTAATTAAAACAAAAAGCAAAATAAACATAATTTTCATGAAAGCACCAAGAAATTGGCATGCTGCTTACAAAAATCAAATTTGGAGAGAAACTGCAATGAGAACCCATAAGGATCTGTTGTCATTTCAGTTCTATTCAGTATTTTCATTAGTGATCTGCAAGGTGCAACAGAATATACATATATTAAGAATCTGGTTCTCACCAACCAGGGTGCTAAAAGACAGTATCAAATTTCAAAACTGGTTTCTTAAGCAGGATAAATGTCTAAAGTCAGTAGAATGAAATCATCAAGGCTTAGGCAAAATATTATACCTGAGAAGAACTTACATGTATAGCATAAAATGGGAAGAACTAGGTGGCATTATGTTAGAAAAGGTTTTGAGTAGAAATTTTTTGTCACAATAAGAAAAGAAAGTTCTTTCTGGGATGTATTTGTGAATGTTCCTCTCGTGTAACACATGGGGCATAATTACTGCACTCTAGTTGGTGTTGATGCCTTATACCTTAAGATAAAGGCAAAAGTCATACTGGAAAGAAGGCAGAATAAAGTTGTAATAAATAATTTATGAGTGTAGTCTATAAAAAAGTGAAAAAATGTTTATTCTATGAGAGGATGATATACATATCTGCACATATAAACAGTTATATAAATAAATATATATTTATACACAAATATTTATTAAAACATACATATGAGGCACATAAATATTTTTCATCTTCAAGTGCTGCATCCAGCTCTGGAGTCCTCAACACAGGAAGGATATCTACCTGTTGGAGCAAGTCCAGAGGAGGCCACCAAGATTATTAGAGGGGTGAAACAACTCTCCTATGAGGAAAAGCTGAGAAAATTTGGATTCTTGAGCCTGGAAAAGAGAAGGCATCAGGGTCACCTAATTGGGTCCTTCCAGTACCTGAAGACTACAAGAAAGACGGAGAGAGACTATTTACAAGAGCCTGTAGTGATAAGGACAAGGGGTAATGGCATCAAACCAGAAGAGAGAAAGTTTAGATTAGATGCTGGGAAGAAATTCTTTACTGTGAAGGTGTTGAGGCACTGGAACAGGTTGCCCAGAGAAGTCGTAGGTACCCCACCCCTGGAAGTGTTCCAGGCTGGACTGGATGGGGACCTGAGCCATCTGGTCTGGTGGAAGGTGGCCCTGCCCACAGCAGGAGGGCTGGAACTAGATTATTAAGGTCCCTTCCAATCCAAGACTTTCCATGATTCTGTGACTCCGGGATTTCCACTGGAAGTATGACAACAAGGAATGCAGCAAAGAAAATTCAGGTTGGCTATTGGACAAATATATATCCTTAGATGCTGTTAGAAATTTGTACATGCAAATATTGCATGTTTTCTTCAAACAGGTGCTTTATGATTAGAGAAGTAGTTTATGCAGATTATAAAAGTGGTTTTTAAACTGTGATCTGTTGTCTCCTTAGATTCTGTGAAGTACTCCTAAGAGGACCCTGAAAAACAATTAGCCAAAGTAAACCTGTCTTCTGTAAATACAACACTTCTCATATTTATGTCCACAAATTGAAAATATTTGAGTAACACTGATCAACATACACCTGAATCTGCCTGTGCAGTGAGTACATCAGACAATCTCTTGAGGCCTAGAAGCCTATATTTCTTCTAATTGCTATGTGAAAAATTAAATCTCCTCCATGAATCCATTTTTCTAGCTTACAAATATGCAAAAGCAGCATTTTTCTACTGCACAACAGATCATGTATGTAAACACATTATAAATTGTTCAGATACAGAGGCAGTTCTATGAATTGAGGGTTTGTTTTTTTTATAATAACTAAGGATTTTACTTAACTCCTCTTTCCATAGAGGACTTTTTATGCAATGATAAGACTTGAGGAAATGGCATGAAGCCAGGGGTTTAGGTTGGATATGAGGGAAAAGTTTTTCACCTAGGAGGTGGTTAGGCACTGGAACAGGCTTCTCAGGAAAGTGGTGACAGCACCAATCCTGACAGAGCTCAAGAAGTGTTTGGGCAATGATCACAGGCACATGGTGTGACTCCTGGGGATGTCCTGGGCAGGGCCAGGAGCTGGACTGGATGATCCTTGTGGGTCCCTTCCAAGTCCGCATATTCTGTGATTCTAGGCTTTGAATACACCTCCTGTCCGGACAGCTTCTGTCACAAGCATTATGGGCACAACGATCTCACTGCAGTGGCACTACATTTAAAACTTTTATTTAAATACACTAAGCTGTTTCGCAATGTTATACAGCCTGAGCTTCCCTCCGTGTGCGCCGCGGAGGCCTCGAAGGGCCGCAGCGACGCCGCAGCCCGGGCGAGGGCGCAGAACCCTCGGTGCCCACCGGCTCCATTTCCCCGGACTTTTCCCTGTGCCACCTCCCCTCGCTCTCCAGCGGTATAAACGGGGCGGGCCGGGCTCGCCAGCCCGGCTGCGGCCGCGGCCAGCCTGCTCTCCCCGCCTCCCTGAGGCGCGGCCTGGCCCGGCCCGGCCTGCTGTGGCGGCGGCACCGGCAGCTCGGCCGGGCGGCTCCATGGCTTTCATCCGCAGGCGGCGGCTGGAGCGGGAGCTGTACTCCAAGGAGAGGTGAGCGGCACTGCCCCGCCGGCCCCGGCCGCCCCCGCTCGGAGCCGGCCCTTCGGAGGGCCCGGCGGAGCTGCGGGTGGTGGGGCCTCCAGAGAGGCCGCGGCGCAGCGCCGGGAGAAGAGCCCGGCTGCTGTGCTGTCCTCGCTGTTGTTACTGTTGAGATCAGGTGGCGGATGATTCCCCTGAGTTACAGCTGAAAAGGGTGTAGAAAGGACCTGGGAAAACAGGAATGCTGCTTGCCTTGCATAAACTGCATGAAAAATAGTGTCTTGTAGATTTTTGTATATTTGTTTGTTCTCAGTTGTGGTGGTGGCATGGAACTTTGCTTCACTGTAATTTGCTGGGATTTTTTTCTTTTTTCTTTTTTTTTTTTTTTCTTGAACGCTGTAGTCAGTGTATTGTCAGCCCTTAAATTACAGACTCTGTGCTGTCTCTTTAAAGTGTTTTAAATTCAATTAGCCCGTTCCTGCTTGCTGACTGTAATCTTTGTTTTGTTTCTGAACGTACAACAAAGGCTTATCACACATGCTTGAGTGTATCCTGAATTTACTTTCTTATTTTTAGGTAGTGTCCCACTTTCTTTTACCTTAGCTGTATCTGTGTTGTCACAAAGTTTCAAAATATTTTGCAAGCTTAATATTTCCACGTAGGGGATCTCTGTGAGAGCAGAAGGTCGGCATGGGTCACGCAGCAGAAGGACACATTGCCCTCCCTGGGGCGATCAGGGATCCCCAGTTGTCTCCTGCCGCAGGAACCAGGCGGACAGCAGGCTGGACCCGTGCGAGCCCTGCGCAAATTCCTGGTGCAGGTCTCTGCTGGTTACACAGCACTGTTTACTGTTGGTGAGAAAACCACATGATGAAGAGCTGGACTCACTCTGTCCTTATAAATTCTGATTCATAGCTGTACAGCTCATGAAGCTACCACGTCCTCTAAAGTGGTTTTTTTTGTTACTTTTTTTTTTTTTTTTTTTTTGAAGTACAGATGTGTTCTGGATCACGTTTTGTCTTCTTGTATATCTTGTTGCTTTGAGGGGCTGCGGGGCTGCTCTGGTTTCAGTTGTGTGTAAGGGGCTGCAGGGAGAGAGGACAAACTTTCTGTGTAGAAGGAAAAGAGAACGATTTTTAATTGTAAAGTAAAGCATCTTAGTTTTAGGGAAACCAAGTAAAATGACTGTGTTAGCTGTGTTATGGATTTAATGTAAATAGGTTTTTTTTTTTTTTTTGGAAGCTGAGAATAAAAGGCCAAAACTCATCAGACTTGACATAAAGAGCCCAAGTGGGATCTAAATCTCTTCTAAAAAGCCATGAGAACAAACTCAGCATATCGGTGTCAGCATTACTGATCTGCAGTTATTGATGAGAACTTTTTTTCTTTGCTCATACTTGAAAGCATATCAGGATCTTATTATTTGAGATTGTAATTTGAGGACTTCATGAAAGATTAGTGTCATTCTCATTTGCACTGGCAGATTTTCCTGTATCTGCAAGCCCATTTCTTTGTTTCTTCCCCCTGCCTAACAGTTGATAATAGTATAAAATCCAAATAAATTTATGTTTTGTACCCTGTGTCAGGTGCCTGCCTCTCCCTCTTTTCCTGTGCTTTTCTCAGTTAGGAAATCTTAAAAGCATTTAAGTGATTTAAAATATTTTGAGCTTTGAAATATCAGATCAGAAACACTGTATTTTTGTTGCAGGTTATCCTTACAGTTCTGCCTTAAAGCAGCAAAAAACCAGCTTGTTATGACTTAATTGAAGGGACAGGTTCAGAGAATTTTTTACCCAGATGCTGGGTAGCTGTTAGAGACACCAACTTCTGCTTGAAGGCCTTACTTGATCTTTGTATCCTTGGTGTAGCTATTTCCTAGTAAGATGAGCAGGACTTTTAAAAATTTTGTGGCAACTGTATTTGATGTGTGTTTTGGTTTGGGGTTTCTTGTGTCTTAGGTTTTAAGTTGGTTGGGCTTTTTTGTTACTTATACATTGCTTTCTACAAAACTTAAAGCTATAAAAGTTCTGGTTAAGAGTACTGTGAAACTTGGTAAGTAAGAAGTTAATCTTCTTATGCAGTTGCTTTGGCGGGAAGGAAGATCAGATTAGTTTTAAGTGATCTGAAAAAAAATATTTCTTCTTTACTAATTAGTTAGTCCACTTTAATATCTGATTACATAAGCCTTCTTTTCTGACTATATACCATTTTCTAGTAGAAAACGAGAAAGTACTGCGATGTCCTGTGTGCAGGACAGTTTATTTAATCCCTAAAATACTCGTCCTTCATGAAAAGCAATCCTTTTTTGCAAACAATTTTAGTTACAAAACATGAAGTTAGATGATGTGGTGTTTGGCTCAGGTTGTTGCTTTCTTTATAAATTGATTTCTCACTTGTATTGGCAGTGTGCCCAAATGCAGGCAAGTGTAAACACTCAATACAGGGGCTCTCTATAAAGTTCTGCTGATTTATCTTGCCTGCTGCTCAGCTTGTTTGTGGGGTTCATCTCTTCTGCTGGAAACATGGCTCACATGAAGCAGCCTACTGGCAGCATGTGGGTGCTCCAGGTGGATCTTTGCTGAGATGGCTGCTTGGGCATTGGGATTATTTATTTATTTATTTTAAATCAGTAGCCTTATCTTACTCTCTTGAGACAAAATATGCATAATGAAGGCTTTTATCCAAACATCAGCAAATGAGTCCTACAGCTGGCCTATAGGTAATTTGTTCTTGTTGGGAGGAAGTTTAATTTTAGAATTGGTTTTGCATAGCTGTGGGCTGCTGCTAGATTGGGCTGCCGTGCTTTTTCACCCCTGACAATTTCCTTCTGTTATCGAGTCAAGTGATTGTGCAAGGTGTGTTGGATCAGCTACTTGAAACCCTTCAGTCCAAGTAGATTTCTAGCATGTGCTTTTCTTATGAAAGGATGAAAATAGTAAGACTTCAATCACAGATTATGAATTTTAAGCAGGATCAATGGGTACCTTTCCTGGGTAGTATAAACAGAATTTTGCCATGGCACAGGTCTCTGCATGGAGACATGTGTCCAGTTTGAATAAGTCCAGTGCTTCAGATGGTAGGTGAGATTGGTATATAAAATAAACTGTTGTTTGTTTTCTTTTCCTCACAGATGTTGATGGATCTCTAGTCTTTTTCAAAGTGAAGTATAGAAGTACATGTACATCATGCAAAATAATATTAAATTCTCAAGATGACTAAGCCTGATGCAACACACTTTTTTTTGGAGGATATTTTGTAGCATCTTGGCAGGACATATAAACCCCAGGTAGTAGTTTGTAAAGAGTGATTGGCTTCTTAGCTGGATACTCTGAACAATGCTAGGAATGTTTGGGTGCCTTTGGGTTCCCAAACCTTGTGTATTGGGAATGACATCATACTGAATTTTTGCAAGTGTTTTCCTGATACTTAGCGCTGAGTTTTCCTATGAGTCTTGGGTGTGTTCTTGACTCCCATTCCTCAGACCTTTTCTGAATGGCAATTATATGGGAGCTCTTTGAAAAAGGCAGTGAGTTCTGTTTTTCTTGGCAAGATAGTTACCTTTTTCTTTTTTCTACCTGGAGCTGCTTCTCAAAGGAATACTGATTCCCTTCAGAAGAAAATATCTTCCAAGTGACTGGCATATGGATTTTTCAGTTATTCTATTCTTTCTGGGACTATACTATGACAGGAATTTGAAATTTAAGCAAAATTATGTTGGCATGCTTTAATTTACCTCTCTCCTTAAGTGTAGGTGCTTACCTTTAAAGTTCAAACAGCTTCTCATAGACTGTTAAAAGATTAACTCTTTACTCCACCAGGTTCTGTATACTTTTAACAGTGTGGGAATTGAAGATGTTCCAACACCAAAGCTCTTAAAGCCTTCATTAAAGTTATCTGGGGGGATGTAAAGATGTGTGTTCATACACTATACTGGTAATCCATTGCTGTAGCTCCTACCCCTCAAACATATACCTTCGGACAGACAGGCACAACTATGGCTGAAAAATCTTCTTTTCATTTTGGATGGGAAACTCCTTGTGTTATTTAAGTTGTTGGTGTTAGTTTTTCCAGCTACATGACTTATTATAATAGAAGATATTCCCTTATCTGGCATGTTCGTTCTTCCCCCCTCCAAGCTGCTGCTGCTGTTGATTTTGGAATGCAGAACTTACATTAAACCTGAAATGTAACAATACGAGTACCTTTTCCACTCTAAAGCTCAAGGCTTTGCCTTAGTGGCAGTGGTGGCTACGGATTTATTTTACCCTGGAAAGTGAAACTGCCTCTTTCCCAGAATCTCTGGCAGCAGAGCTGCTGTGCAGGTTTGCTGCATTCCAAAGGGTAGTCTTGTTCCTGACCACCTTGTTCTTGTGCCTGACCCCTTCACATGCTACTGTTTCTGGTATTCCATGTACCCTTCCATGTGCAAAACTATCCTGGGAAAACTCCACAGCTCTGAACAGAAGCTTGTATTGTGGCCTATCTGCTAATGTGACAACTTTTTAAGTCAAATTTGGCTGGTCTCCACAACTGGAAGTAGTTTTTGAGGCATTACAAGTGTGTTGTACCAGCAGTGTTACTGAAGCTGCTTTCCCCCTCCCCAAGTTCCATTTTTCAAAAATTACATGTAATAAGAAAATACAGTCATCTTGCAAGTGCTCTGAAGGTTTGTTTGCTGTTGGTGAGACACTGGAGACAAAGACTGGACTGTTAAGAAGCTATAGTATAAGGCATTGAACATCTTGCAGACCCTCTACCCTTACAGCTACTTCCATGGAGTTTGAACTTTTTTTTAAAACCTTGTCCAATTTGTCTCTTTGTCATTTTCAGAATAACATATTGAAGGTTTTTTGGATAGCCTAGTATGTCAAAGTTCATTGTAAAGAAAAACAGGTCAATGATCTCTGAAGACATTTCTGGGGCTTACTAACTTCATGAGTGTGTTGCAAAGCATTAAATAGCATTGTGACCACAACATTTGTGAACATAAACCTGTCCTTGTTCAGAAGCCAGCATAAAAATATCCTGTAATAAGCCTTAAGGTACGAATTTTATGTCTTGATTTCAAAGGATTTTGTGTCAACAGATATTCGAGTTGCTTTCCAAGATATAGCATTACCTTTCTCTAAGTAGATTTTTAATAAGCATTCATTAATGATTTATAATTGGGAAGTTTCGGGTAACAATTGGGTTATTAATTTTGAAAACAGATCAAAATGAACCGATTGCTGATAATAAGAAAAAAGTCTCAGACTTGATCCTTTTCTGTTTGCCTGAAAAAGAACTTTGTGATATTTGTTTATTACTGTATTATAGGAATACAAAGTGTTAGAGCAGCAGGCAAATATGTTTAATAGAAACTGAAGGCATCTCCTACAGATGTGTAAGAACCAGAACTGGGCTTTGTTTGTTTGCTGGTTTGTTGTTTGAATTTTTTTTATTTTTTTTTTTTAGATGTTGGTTCTGGCTGATAATTTAAAAGTAAAAAAAAAAAAACTAAAACAAAAAACAACCCTTTTTCATTTTAGATAACAAAGCATTTTTGTACATGACCCAGTTAAAACTTGTGATTTGCCTGACTAACTGCTTAGATTGAGGACTTTTTTCATCTTGGGATCAGACTTGAAGGCAAGAAAGGGTAGACTGGGGACATTGTTATTTGTCTTGACATTGGTTTTGTGATCTAGGCTGTAATTCTAGGTCAGTGTGATAAAGTCATAGGCTTACCATGTTTGCTGTTAATTACATAGCACTGGGAACAGTACAGCTGCTCAGTGGCTGAAGACCAAAATACAATTTTCAACTGTTACAGGTTTAACCAGTTTCTTATACAGGATATCTCATGCATTCTCTTCCCACTGTTTTATTTATTCATTTGTAAGTCTTCCTGTCATGCACAGAATTAAATTACTATTTTAGATCTATATTAAGTGTGCCTACAAATTCTAGTTGTAGAACCACATAGCAGTTGATGGTATATAAATTTGGTATGTCAGTCATCTTGATATTACAAGTGTCTTTGGAATACCTCCTTTAGCTCTTTGGAAGGCAGTCAGCCCAAAGCCCAACTGCTTAGTTGTGCATTGAAGATCCCATTGCTGTGATTTTATAGCTATTATGATTGATGTCCTGTTTTTTTCAGGCCTTCACAGCACTGTTTGCCTACTTATGCAACATGCCATAGACTGATCTGTACCCTTGTGATCTGTAGATACTTGTTAAACCTCCTGGCAAGCCTGAAGTATCATCATGTGCAGTGATGGTTCTCAAGAGGGACCCTGTTGATATAGTAACTATCACTGGCTCTGTTTATGTAAAAGATATTTCTTCTGTGAAGATAAAAAGCTCTGACCGTACTCTAGTAACATGTGATGAAACTTGACTTTTCTTTTCTTTGACAACTCTATGGATCATTAACACAGGCAAATGAAATTTAAATACTTAAACAGTAAAGACTGAGGAGAGTTGAGAAACTCCAGAAGGTTGTGTCAGAAATCATGCATCCTAATCTCCAGAGTTCATTATTAGCAGTAGCTTGAACTAGTCTAGATTTGTTAACTAGTAGTTGAGATGCACGTGTGAAAATGTTGCTTTCACTTATGGTAGCGTGCCTATTTTAAAAGGGACGGGTGTTGTGGCATAGTCTTGGGACAGGCAGTAAGTTTGTCCCAATTGCAGTGGGTGCTTGAGAGAAGTGGAGACTTGTGATTGCATTTGTGGAGATTTGATATCTGGCTCTGTCTGCCTGCAGAAAAGACTCATTGCAGCCTGAAAATACAGGAAAATGCAGTTAGAGTAAATGTAGAGTAGCAACAAGCATAGAAATGCCAGGAAAAGATTCAGAACTATGTGGAAGGCTCTGTGAAGAGTGAGAGGGGAAGATAAAATGTGGAAAATGCACTTAGCCTATATGATATACAATGTATGAGGGGAAAATGCTTTAACAGTTGCCAGCACAGCAATACAAGCCATTTTCAAGACAGGAAGGCTGAGGTCAGTGAGCAGGAGATCATTGCACAGGAGGTCGCTGGTCTCCAGCAATGCTGTCTCTAAACCTGGGGAGTGAGTAGTCATGTGGAAGAGACACAGAGAGATAGCAAAAGGATAAACTGGATATTGCTAGCAAACATAGTATTTAAAAAGGAATAAACCTACAGTTTCCCCACAGTACCTATTTAGCCTATATGAAGAATTTATCTTGAATTTTTGTGCATAGCTTCTTTTTTTTTTTTTTTTTTTCTTCATGAAATCATCTGGTTCAGCAGCAGTGAGTGTTATGCCAGGGAAAGAATACCTCAAATTCTTGCCCACAGCTTCCAGTTTTGGGAAGGTGAATCGATTTATAAAGTGACAAGTATAGAGATACAATAGTTTCCTGGAGATACTTATAAAGAAAAATTTCAAAGATAACTCTCTTGGTTTATATCTTTTGACTTATGTTAAGCATATTGTAGTTACTGTGAATAACAGCCAATGTTTTGATATAAAAACATGGCTTGCCTTGAATACATGAGGAATGCCTGCATTTACCAGAAACTTAAAAGTCTAGTAATTACCAGTGCTGTCAACAGGTGAATTTGGAAAGAATATAAAAATACGAGGAGTTTGTTAAAAGAGTTAGGTGGAGACAAAGGAAAGAAACCAAATATGAAGAATTTCAGAAATTAATTCTGTTGAACAGGCATTATAGTTTTCTTGGGAAAAAAGTAATTGTGGGACCATAAATGCCATTTCTCTGAAGCTTATGTTCCCTATGTCAATAGTGGCTGTTTTATGAGAAAAGATTTTTTTCAAATAAATCTGGGAGCTACCTTTGTTCTTGACTTTTTTTTTTAATACTATTTAAATATTTTGACTTTTGCCGGTTAATAAATTGAATGTATATGCTTATACATACTAGAAAGAAGAGCATTCTACTGGTGAATTGCTCTTTATATATCTTAAACATAGCTTTATTGAAAAGTTTAAACTATGATTTTGCAAACTCAGTTCTTACAAGTTCTGCAAGATCTTGAGTTTGCAAAGTTAGAAATTTTAAGTTTGTCCCAGATGATCTCACCTGGATATGCTGAAATATGGGATTTAATGGTAACTGTGTGGAAGCTACTACATTTCATATCCTGAGTATAATGCCATATGGTACAGAATAACCCTTGGGTCACTTGGGGTCAGCTGTCCTATGCCCCCTCCCAGCTCCTGGTGCACCTCCCACCTCCTTGCTGGTGGGGTGGGATGAGAAGCAGAAAAGGCCTTCACTGTGTTTAAGCACACTCAGTGATAACAAAAACATCTCTGAATTATCAACACTGTTTTCAGCACAAATCCAAAACAAAGCCCCATAGTAGATAGTGAAGAAAATAAGCTAAAACCAGCACAATGGGATCATAAAAAAAAAACTGTATTCAAGAGAGGAGAGGTAAAGATAAGGCCATTTTGAAAAAGCAGCACAGGAGTAGGACAAAGTATCTTGGACACAAGAGCAGTTTTGAGTATATAGACCCACTGTTACTTGTAGTTACAGTAAACCTTTATTGTTATGTTCTGTTTAATATAACAACCACAACCTAAATCTTTAAGTGCACAAGATATATTTTCAATAACGCTATTTTTTCCATTGTGAAATACGCTTTTTTAATGAACAGTCTGTTCGATTCACTCAGTTAATTTTGTGAACTCTTGACATATTTACTGCTGTTTGAATACTGCTCTGGGGACACTTGGTGTTCATTAGTGTTTTCACAGGCATTTCTAGTGAAGCACATCATAAGCAAAGTACAAAAAGCTCAAAGTATGGGTTTAAATAAATACTAAGTACTTGTGCAGAACAGATCAGTGCTGCACACAGACAAGTTGTACTTCCAACTGATGTTGTTTTTGCATCTCCTGCTGTGCCAGCAGCATCCACTGGCATTCTCTACAGCTGAAACACTCAGTGACCAAGTGCTCACCTGTTAGAAAGTTGTTGAGTTTTGATCACTTGCAGCAATTTTAGTTAAGTTGGTAGAGAAAGCATTTTCATGTTCCCCCTGATCTGCCCTATTTACATTTACTTGGTACCAGCACTGGCATTACTATGATCCTGAAATTAAATACTTTAGAAGACTTCAGTTTCCTGTTTTTATTTTATTGTTGTTGAGGTTTGTTGTTAATCACATTAGCCCATGAACAGGCTTCTTGGGAGGTTGAACAGACAGAGGTATGGAGGAAGTACAAAATGTGATTGGTGAGGAAGGTAATGCTTCCTCAGAGGGCATCCATCGAGTGACTCAGCTGTGTTGTAAAATCTGTGCCAGTGTTTTCACTTAACATTTTAGACCAGTGTAATTTGGCTTGGCTTCAAAACAATCTAAGTGATTAGTTCCTGACCTTCCTTTTTTGTCATTGCACATTCTGACTGGCATAGGGCTAAAGCAGGAAGCCTGACTATATTAGAATAGTTTCTATCTAAGATATCAGAATCAAATATCTAACCTTACATATGTTGGAAGAGCATCAATTGATCTTCTTCATATGTAAACAAATTTTCCATATAGGTTATTATTTTAAAGAGCTAAATTAATTCGTTATTGGTGTGTGGGGCGCAGCAAAGAGATCAGTGAAGACTTTCCAAAGACCTGATATGTTTTATTAAGAGTACTAACTGTTATGGTATTTTCTCTTAGACTAAAAGATTTTTTTTTTTTTTTTTTTTTTTTAATTTGTAGGTTTTCACTGCTTCTTCTGAACCTGGAAGAATATTACTTTGAACAGCACACAGCTAATCATATTATAAATAAAGATTGCAAAGATGAAAGGTACAAAACTCATACATACCTTAATTTCCTGGAGTCATTCTAGGCTCATGTATCTCGAACACATACACAACTTTTTTTTTTTATCGATCCTTTTAGAAAATTCAGAGGCTCCCTAAAAATCTGTTCAAAGTCAATTATTTTTGAACCAGATGACAATATCCAGCCCATTATCAAGGTAAGTGGTGCAAACTTAGATTTTTTGGTAATTTAAGATTCTCTATGAAAGCTTTTAAGAAAGACTGTGTATTTTTATAACTTGCTGCAGATACCGTTGAGAGATTGCATTAGTATAAAAGCCCCAGAAGATAATGAAGCAAATAACCCTTTCACACGGTAGGTAAATTTGGGAAACTGTATGTATTTAACTTCCTTTAAAGCCAAAATGCCCATCATTTCAAATATCTTATTTACATTTTAGGAATACATCTGGAGGGATTTCTGTTGTATGTAGCCAGGTAAGACCTACATGTGACAGATTCTTGATCTTTAAGTGGCTGAGGTTACATAAATGAGCATGCTTACATTCCTTAATGTTTTTTTTCCTCAAAGCTGTAGTCCAAGAGTGGGAATTTTACTGAAAGCAAAACTAATTGTTTCAAAAACTTAGCATTAATGTGAAACTGTTGATGCTGGAAATTGCAAACTGTTAATGACTTCATTAAGTCACTAATTCAATAAACTAAACTTTTTGCCCTGTGTATTTTATAATGGAGCTTAGGGAAACCTTAGAATTGAATGAAACAGGAGACTAGACTCTAATAAAACTTATTAATCATCTTTAATTTGGTCTTGTTATACTGCTTTCATCTACTTTCTTCAGCATGTTGTGGTAATGGCAAAGCCATTGTAATGGCAAAGGCTGTGGTTCAGCTTTGTGAAAACTCTGGACTGTGCTGTATCCACCAAATAGTTTTCAGAAGCTGTCTTGAAATATTCTCTTTGTGCTCCAGTCAAGAGTTGTGATTGTGGATATATTAATTCTTAAAATTAACCAAGGGGATACACTTTAAATTTTGATAAATTAAAAGTTTTTTGTTTGGTTTTTTTTTTTTTTTAAAGTTCATGTTCTCCTTTCAGGATAGAACAGAGTTGAGGCAGGAAATACAATTTTAAATATTCTTGTGTATTTATAAAATCTGCTTTTACCAATGCCCAATAGCATTGCTCAGTTACGTGGTGCAGCAGTCTAAAACAAACTCAAGCATTTACTATTGTCTATGCCAGAGGAGTTTGTGGTCTGTGTTGAAGTAATCAGTATATTTAATTTCATTTTGAAACTGCTTCTGTGAAAAATGCCGTGTAATCTGTTTCTTGAGTTGGCAGGTTTTCTTGTGTACTGAGTGATTTTAAAAAAAGTTATTTCTAGCTGCTCCAGGCAATGCTTCCACCATGCATCATTACTGTATGTTCTGAAGTACAGGTGATTATAAGAAACACTTTGTGGGAAAGAGGAATGAAGTTTTAAGATGGCAAATGTGGTTAGCAAACCCCACTCCTCCCATGTCTAGCTTGCCAGTCATCTTCCTGTCTCCGAGGAAGTGTTCTGAAATAGTTGAGTGACATCATAAATGCTGGTATTTTGTATAGAAGGCATATGGACTTCCAAGTGTCAAGTAGTCACTAGCTGTAATTATGACAAATCATGATCTAATTAAAAATATATTTTTTTAAGTAGAATTTTGGCCTTGTAGGAAGCTGCACATAGCAAACACTTGGGACATCTTAAAGACTTTTGTTTTTTAGACTCAGAAAAAAATCATTAATACATAACAGGATAAAAAGCTTTTCTTTATGTAACAGACAACTTAGAACCAATGACTTTAAAAGTATAGTAAATGGGAATAATAATTTGAGATTACTTCAGTATATTTTCTTGACATAAAATTGGGGGAAATCCTCCAAAATAGGAAATTAATACAGTATGCTCAAGGTTTTGCTCAGCTTACAAGAACCACAAATAGTTATATCTACTTCTTATGTAATGTGGAGTACTCAGTATAGTTATCCTGCAGAAGAGCAATGAATGTAAAGCAGATTTCTCATTCTGATTCTCCCTTGGCCTGATTCAGATCTGTACATGCTGATGTCAGATGAAAGATGCTAATTACCATTGTTTTTTAATGTAGCACTTAGAGAGGCATGCTGAGCTTAGAGGCTTCTAAGCCTACCACTCGGTTTCTTCTAGCTGGATATCTCTTGGGGCAGTTGTATGGTAAAGGTTGGATCTGTTGTCAGCTGGTGGGAATGGGGAAGGCTCCATGTAGCAGGCAGAAGGATTCTGGATAGAGAGGATGGTACACATCCATTCTTGCAAGTTTAGTGCTTGCCCTTGGTTTGAGACTGCTGCCATGATGCCTTGGAGTGTAGAACCACAGGTGTGCTACTTGCAGGAGGGAAACTGAGGCACTGGGAAGGACCTGTGTTCGACCAACTCTCTTGGGCCAGGAGCAGAACACAGTAGGTTATGCAGTCCAGTGTGTTCTGTTTAGTTCAGAACCAATCCTGAGCTTAGGCCTGATTCAGCAAGTTTGAGCCTTCTCTACAAACAGAGCAAAACCACAACTTATTTCTGGCTTGTCACCTTTCAGATGGTGGATAGTAAGGCACAGCATACAAATTAGTGTGCTAGTGGTCAAGTCTTTTTATAGGAGTTGCGAATGTTCTGAAGAAGGAGAGTAGTTTTATGTGGGTTTTGAAGAGGGAAGATGTGAGCCTCAGATACGAGGCTAGCACTAGAGAAATAAAACTGTTCAAAAGCATGGTGTTGGATAAGGGAGGAAGTCTGGTGTTCATTGTGGTTGGAGCTGGAAGCAAAACATCTAGCAGCAGAAGAAGGGCATTCATTTGAGAAAGTTTGTACAATGCATGTTGTGAGTTGCTAGTCTGGGGTAATTCCTGTTTGGACAGAACCTTGAGCCGCTAGAAGAGGGGGAGGATCTGCCCCACTGAATGTAGCTGAGTGTATTTGCTTTAGTATTGCAACTCCTTGATGGTCATATGATTAGGATAAAAGCCCACTAATCGACTGTATAAGTAAGCCTCTGAACTAAATTAAACTCTGCCCTTCTTGTAGTTGGCTGATATAAAAGCTTATTGTTTTTCTGCAGTTTATCTGGGGTAGTTAAAGCAGGATATTACAACCCTGTGTTTTGCTTTCTTTAACAGTGTTTTTAGCTTTGTATTTACCAGTACTTGTGATTAATTTTTTTACTTTTTAAGGTGTGAATCTGTAATGTCTGTTACTCTTTCAGGCTTTTCTCATTAAAGAAAGAAATGTTATTGCACCCTATAAAACAGTAAGAGTAAGTATGCATTTTTTCACTGTTCTTAGAAAACTGGAGTTTTGTAGGGATTTATGTTCTTATTTCTGAAAGAGTAAGATAATTATCATTTGAGGAATATGACAATAAAGCTTTAAAAAAATAATTGCATAATGAAAAAGCATGTCAGAATTCTTCTGTGATGGCTTTCTGATACCTCTTGGAGGACATCCTGCAGACTTCACACTTGCCATTTACCTTGATGTGCAGATCTATGGGCTCAACAGGGCTGTCAGCTGACTGCTGTGTGCAGTGGACTCTGCATCCTGGCTGAGTGGCTTTTCCTCAGTTCTGCTCAGACCTGAGGATGAGAGATTGCTAATTGATATTTCCCAGCTGAGTGCTTCTCAGTTCAAAGAAATGGCAGATGAGGCTGCTTGCAGCAGAAATTACAGCTTATTCCTGGTTGTTTTCTGTTGATGGGGTTGGTCTGCTCCAATTTTGAGCCTGGAGGCTTCAAGGCATACAAGTAAGGGTTCTTTGCCTAAATTGTGAGGTTAGTTAAGATACAAACACAAAATAAAAATTCAGAGTTAATTAACATATTTCCCAAGAAGTGAAAAACACAGAATTCTATTTTTTAATGTATTTGTTCAAGTAAGAAATTTCAAGAATGATGGAGTCCCTAAATTTGCATTATTCTAGTCAACAGCAGAGAGGCAAAAGAGGATCTCTGTTCTCTCAACAACTGCTTGGGGTTGGTTTTGTGATTAGATCTGCCTTTAAACTAGGACTTTAAATTATTTTTTTTTTCTTTGTTTGTTTTATTCCTGTAATTCTTCATGTGTTGAACTGTTTTGTCTTCTAGTCCTTCCATGTTCTGTTTTGCAGCCATGTGCAAGATTTATTAAGTATCACACAAATACCTTATCCCATTTCCAACACAGTGAAAAAGAATCAGAAGGGTTGTTTGGAAAGCTTTTCACTTCATTTTCTCCTAAGTTATGATTCATCCACAGCTAAAACATTTCTGACAGTTAACCATTACAATTTACTTTGCTAAAGTGCAGCTATGTTTCTGCATTTTTAAACAAGAAATCTAGTTCACCTTCAGTCTTTTCTGATTTTTTTTCTGTTGCTGCTAAATATCTTCTACTTGAATTGTTGCCAGTTCCATATATGTAACTAAGTGCTGGAATTGAGAAATACATTTTATCTTCTGTATCTTTCTTTGATTGTTTCAAATCAGTCACAAAATACTAAGCTGTTGTCTTTGCACACAGCTGGAGAGCTACAGAGACAACTGCTCACAAAAACTTTCACATTGTTGTCTGTAAGCAATCCTTGTAGACCATTCACTAGGATTTCTGAGAGCTGTGGTTTTTTCCTGTTGAAGGAAAACGATGCTGTGGGTGAAATGTTGCAAGGCTTTTATCTAAATTGCTACTGGATTTCATGTCTCCCAGTGATCCAGTTCCATTTGCTTTTCGCAGCATGCTTTCCTCTTGCCTTGCTGTCAGTTCAGCTCAGATCACATACTAATGTATGTGAAGATCTAGATTTTCATGTCTTCCTTCCATCAGTTTAAAATTAATCCACTTGTATCTACTGACCAATGTCTTGTTGTCATCTTACTGATCACTAGTTGGCTTTTTTTTAAAGTTTAGCCTGACAAATCACAAAACCCTACAGAAAAATATTTGATACAGTTTTATACTACAGTCAGGGGTCACGAAAGGATCCAACAACATTTGCTAAATATGAGTTGTGTGTAAAGTTAGTACCAGTTGATCCATACACGTACTTTTAATATATTTAAGTTAAAACCAGAAATATGTACTATAAAATGACACTTAAGAAAGCTGGGAAAACTTTGTAGGGGAAAAATGAGTGTGCTGCATATGCCAGGTGATGTGTTAGCTTTTGCAAGTGACTAGTCAAAATGGGCTGCAATTGGATTTGGGGTCTTTTCAGCTCAGAGTTACTTATGTAGACGACAATGACTAACTTTTTCAGCCTAGTCTTTAAAGATTTGCTGAGCTGGTGTCTTTTTATCTGTAAGAAATACAATAGTTGTTTAAATGTAAAATGCCACTTGCCAGTTCTCTATTTGCATGTGTTAAAAATAGATATTAAAATAGGTACTACTTCTGCATTTACTGGTGTTTGCACTACATTAACTTGTTCACTTCAAAGCTATTGTGCTGTATTGTATTAAACGACAGACAAAATACTGTACAGAGATTTCCACAGGGAAGATATATTTTTAAAGAGAAAACGGTCAGGTTTTACATCTGCTTTTGGAATCTTTGAGATACAGCAAAATCTTTAATAGCATAGTTATATTATTTAGGGGTGTTTAGTTTAGTTTAGTTTGATTTTTTTTTTTCCACCGAGTTCTGTTTGAAATTCATTTGTAGTAAAAGTGCTTTAATTTTAGGGTAGAACAGAACACTTATTCCAACTGGATGTTGCTGGGAAAGTAGGAGATGTTGTGCAAACTCTACATCAGGTATGTGGTTATTTGGTATCCCTGCATAGTTCATCATAGCATCTTTTGATTTTTAATGTATAGCTTTATTTGTTCTTAAGGTGAAAATCTTGGAGTATCTATTTTAAAATGTAGAATTGAACACAGCAGCTAGTTCTGACAGCTGTTGTGAGTGACCCATATTAGGTTTTAGTATGCTGGGTGGTAGTATGCAGACAAAGTAGTAACGTGGCAGTAGCAGTGAACAGGTATGTCCTACTTTATAAAGAAATAGTAATAGATCTTTTAGTATGCTGTCTATAAGAATGCTAAAGCCCCTCTTGTTTCTGTTGGCTCCTGAGCTGTGTGGGAGATCTCTGTGCTATTTCACTTAAAACTTGTTGTTTAGCTTTACAGGGCTTCTTGTCTAGATAAGATGGGAGATCAAGCTGCCATGGTAAGTACTTGATTATTTCTAATATCCCTGGTTAATAATGAAATTGTGATATCACTGTTTAATAATTAAGTTCTCATTGCATTTGAATCGGACACCATACTAATTTTTCTTTCCTTCTATGTTAGATAACTGCTATATTGCAATCACGCTTGGCTAGAAGTTCATTTGATAAAAACAGGTACTTTTCTAATCACTTTCTACTGGGAAATCACTTTCATCTTGTTAGTTAATTAGTCTACTGCACTGATAATTAGATGGCTGGTTGAGTTAGTGTAAGTTCTCAAATTCAGAGAGTTAGCTTCTTTGTGTTCTGAAGCATCTGGAATGGAGAGTGGGAAAATCTGTGTTGTGAAGATGAATGTGTTACTTTATCTCCAAAACGTTTCATTTATCTGTGAATTTGTTGCAGCTGGGCATTAGTATATGCCAAATAAAACTACAGTTTTAGAAAAGTCAACTGGCTTACTTCTCTGAGACTGGAGCAGAATGTAGCAGTGTTCCTTTCTGGTGTGCCTGTTAAAGTGGAGGTCTCAACCAAGAACTTCTTCCTCTGTAAGATAGGCTTAGTGAAGTCCCCCTTCTGATGTCCCAAGGCTATAAGCTAACCGAAACCTTTCTAAATAATTTAAGGGTGCCTCTACCAAAGTAAGAACTGGAGGTAAACTTACTCCTTTTCTTCACTTGTAGATTTCAAAGCATTTCTGAAACGCTGCATATGGAATGTAAAGCAGAAATGGTGACGCCACTGGTGACTAATCCAGGGCATGTGTGCGTTACTGATGCTAACTTGTACTTCCAGCCTCTTAATGGATATCCTGTAAGTGCCTCATAGATGGTCTTGCATACAATGTGAGCACGCTGCCCTGCTAGTGGGCAGTTTGAATTTTCTGTACTATTTCTTTGAAATGCACATAGAGCACGTCTCCAAGAAGACTATTTTCAGTTATATTTAGAAGGTCATTAGTTTTCCTTTGATCTCTGCTGCATTCAGTGTATCTCTTCTTCTGAGGCTTCATTCTGTGCTAACTTGCTTGAAGTTTACCTCCTACTGACAAAGCACAAAATGTCCTTTGCTTATTCTCTATTAAATATTTGAAGATCACTACTTGTAACATTTCATTTAAGATAAATTTCTCAGTCTGATCCTGTTCCAGCTTAGTGAAAGCTTTATATCCATGGAGTTTGCTTTGGGAGCTCTTAGCTAGGTTTTCTATTAAACTAATCATTTCTTTCTCTGGAGGAGAGCTGATGAGTTCATGTTGCAGATGGATTACTGCTTTGGCTCTTTGTCATAGAAATAGTAGTGATGGTCTTAGCAGGCCATTGACTTAGCTATGATTTTGTGAAATACCTTCAGTATGGACATGGCAGTAGCACCATCACCAGTAAACTTTAATTCTGAGATTAATTTTTTTTGTCCTCTCTGCTTGTCAGCATGTGAGATTGCATCAGCAGCCCTGGTGCTGTTCCAGCTGGGTATGACTGATTCTGCAGGCTGGTGGAGCAGTCTGGCCAGGGATAAAGAGCCAAGCTAGACCCATCCTCTAATCTCAATGCTGTGCTGCCAGTTCCCTCGCACACCTCTAGTACTCTCATCCACTGGTACCCTGTGGGGGAAGAAGGGAATCTGCCTAACTTGAGTGCCCTAAGGACAAGGAGAAGATGAACAGAAGATTCAGTGGAGTCTGGAGACTCAGACACAGGGAAAATAGAGGGAAAGCTCTGCGTGCTCTGAAAGGAATGTTGAGTTACTGTGTCTGTGACAAGATGAAGGAATGTTTGGAGCTAGTACAGAGAATGGAAAAGGGAATTGGAGAAAGTCTGTTTGACAAAGGAGGAGGAATTTGGGTGACAGACTTTTTAGTAGAGCCTTTTGCAATAGGTGAAGGGTAATAGTTTAAACCTAGACCAGACTAGATTCAGACTAGGCAGAGAAAAAAGAAGGTTTTTTTACAATGGGGGTGGTGAAACACTGGCACAGGTTGCCCAGAGAGGTGGTGGATGCCCCATCCCTGGAAACATTCAAGGTTAGGTGGGACCAGGCTCTGAGTAGCCTGGTGTAGTTAAAGATGTCCCTGCTCGTTGCAGTGGGGTTGGACTAGATGGCGTTGAAAGGTTCCTTCCTACCCGAATTACTCTGATTTACGGTGGAAGTAAGTCCAGGCAAGGAAAAGGGTTTCAGTGGGCTATGGGTGCCATTCTGATTCCACCCGCCAGGTGGCACCCTTGGCACAGCTTGCCCAGCAGCCCGAGGGCTCCCTTCTGACAGTTTGTGTTCTGCTTCTCTCGTGCATGAGCATTGTTAGTGGCCACACGCTCGGGGGTAATACACTGCTGCTTGTTGATTCCTCAGCTGCTTTGCTACTCAGGCAAAAACCAACAGCAAAGACTGGCTTCCTCTTTTTAACATAACTGCTCAGCATCACTATTCCTCTGCTAAAATGATATGGATGGGTATTGTTTTCATGTTGCTAGTATCTATAGTCAAGAAAGACTTCAGATTGTCTGAGGATGGTAAGGTAGGAGAACATAAACCTATTAGAATGTCTCCATCTTTTTTCCCCCTTCCCCATTCCCCACAGAAACCAGTAGTACAAATAACACTGCAAAATGTGCGTCGCATCTATAAAAGAAGACATGGGCTGATGCCACTGGTAAGCTCAAGTATTTATTTTATTTTAATGTCTTGGTGTATATATGGTTTATTAAAGTGACCAGCTGAAACAGTGTGCATCATTAGGTAAAAACCATGTGTTCTTAAAAACTCTGTATTAAATAGTGAAATAGTAATCAATGGTCCTTTCCGGTTTTCCACGTGTTTTCTTCTCCTGTGTCCTCAAAAAGATAAAAACAGAATGAATTCTGACAAGAATGAAAAACTTCTTTCATAAGCAGTCAGTATAGGGGAAGGGAGACAGGAGTACCATCAGGGAGCAATTCATTCCATTTATCTCAAACACCTATCACGGGATGGAATGAATTTCTCTCTCATGGTGTATTTTCTCTGGATTGATTCGTGGAGGAGGTTTGGTCACTGCTTCATATTGAGACTAATGTGGAGTGATGAGTCCCACTGTACATGATTGAGGAATGATGAGTTCTGCAGTGAAACCTCAGTTGTGTGCTTTCAGTGTTGGCACTGAAATTTCAGTTTTGAAGAATTTTTTTTCCTCAAAGCACATTTAAACCAATTTTTTTTTTTTTTTGCTTAAGTGAATGGAGTGATGCAAAGAATTAAATGTCTGTTACCTATGCTTAATCAATCCAGACAGAGCCAATATATTGGCTCAGTGTAAACTGAATGCTGTTATGATTAGAAATAGAAAATTTAATATGTTAGACTTTATGGGAAGGACTGCTACCCAGTATAGAGTCATAGGTCTTACGTATTAGTAACTGGAGCATTCTGTTAAAAACCACAAATACTACAGCTTGTCAATAATTGCTCTCATTTGTTTACCCCCACCCCCACCCCCTTTAACTTTTCAGGGACTTGAAGTATTTTGCACAGAAAATGATCTGTGTTCTGACATCTACTTGAAATTCTACAACTATCAGGATCGAGATGAGGTCTATTTCCTTATTGCAACATATATAGGTTTGCAATATTTATTTAATTAATGTAGTGTGTAGTACCTTGTGAAGGGAAATTTGTCTGGGTTTTGCTCTGTTGATGTGTGGGAAGAATGAGAAGACTAAACAGGTATATAAGCTTGTAACAATTTTTAATAGAAATAAGCAAAGATCAAAATGAGTGTTGTGAAATGGCATCTGTTTGGTTCTGTTTGAAGAGCTGAGTGTGAAAGCTGAGGTGGCATTATTAAGGCAAAACTAATTCTTTTGATTTGCAACTTGATATGCACTGTCATTTAACAGCCCCCTTTCCCCGTCTGCTTCAAGAAAAAAAAACAAACCAAAAATCAAACATATGAAACAAACAAAGCCACAAAACTCTTACCTTCAATGCAAAGGATAAATAAGGTCCACACAGCTAAATTGTGATTTGCTGAAAAAATACAGACTAGCTTGTGTGTGGATCCCCCAGACCCTCTGTTAAGACCCTACTGAGAAACCTCATGTAACAGGTGGATTTCCAGTGCACACATAAAAATATCTGAAGTTTCCTCAGCCTTAGGAGTGGTTGATGAAAATTACCATTCTGAAACAGTTAAATTCTCGTTTCTGTTAAATGTTGTATGCATTAATTCCTAGAAAGTGATGGATTTTTTTTGCAGATTGTAAACAGAAACTTCCTAAAATGTGTGTGTCCTGGAAAAAAGGGAGAAAAAGACTGAGTTTTTCTGTAATTTGTAACACTGAAACTCATATTTACTGCCAATATTGAAAATGCTTATGTAAATTTTGTGCTATTTTATTACTGTACCAGGACTCTGGTTCTGTTTCAATGAATTCACCTAAATATCGGTTGACATTTCCATCCTGCTTCACAAAGAAAAATGGAAAGGCCACAAAGAATGATAACTTTCCTTGAGAACTGTTTTAGTCTTTTAGATTTTTCTTTGAAAAGGAAATAGATTCTGACATCATTTTCTGACAGCATGCTGTTACCCTGCTTCAGACTTTGTTTCCTGGATAATTTTCTAAGTTGAAATTTCAAGGTGTAGATGAAAATGCTGATGATGTTGGAGCTTAGTAAAATAAAAAAAGGGTGAGCCCTTCCTCTGAAAGTGTTTGTAGCACCTTGGCATCTCTCCTTGACAGCAGAAGAGCTTCTTTTTGAAGGTGCTAACACTTTTAATTGGTAGAATTTGAAGTACTAAAGTGAAGGAAAGGTTGGAATATGTTTTTCTACCCTATGCTGAGCTAAATTAGAGGCCTGCCATAATCTAATCCAAGTTTCTTTCTTGATGTTGTGCTATGGTTGCAGTCCTTCAATTCTGTTATTTCAGGCACTTGCCCAAGTACTGTATACTGAATCAATGGAAGAAAGTTTAAAAATAAATAACCCAGTTTTCCAGCAGCATACCTTGCCATTACAGCTAATAAGCAGAGAGTAGTGCAATTTGAATTTCTTGAGCTCCTGCCTATACTTCAAAGAGAACCCCTGGTCCGTAATTCTTACTTTTTTGAGTGTGGGTCAAGTTTTCTTTTCCTCATTGGATCTGAAATTAAATCCTGTTTGTGTACATACATGACTTCTTTCAACAAGTTATTGATAGTGGATGTCCTTGGTTGCAGTAGAAAAATATATCTAATATTTTTCCATTCTTATGTAAATATTCATCCATTTATACTGTGTTTGGTTTCAGAACTCTTTCTTTATGGTTTTTTGGTTTTGGTTTTGGTTTTTTTTTTTTTTCCTGGCCAAATGCAATTTAGGCCCATTTGCAGGGATGTTAAAAAGCTATGGTAGCTATGGAAACATGAAGGTGCCAATTAACTCTTACTGTTTCTATTAAGAAACTATGCCCATAATTATTGTATAGTATCTTGTGTAATGTTAGTCACAGTATAATTTGGGGGTCAAACTCACAACCCTTAATGTTTTATTTTATTTTAGAAAATCATATTGCAGAGCACACCGCTGAAAGTTATATGTTGCAGTGGCAGCGAGGACATATATCAAATTACCAGTATCTTCTCCATCTCAACAATCTGGCTGATAGAAGCTGCAATGATCTCTCCCAGTATCCTGTGTTTCCTTGGATCATAGCAGACTACTCTAGTTCAGTGTTAGGTATGTGTATACAAAAAGGCATGTTAGTGCATCATGACCAACCTGAAATGTGTGGGGGGGATGCTTTTACACTGCCTCAAGTTCATGTCACATCAAAACGAACCTGGCATTAGTGATCTTATATGTTTTCTTGTGGACTTACACCTCCCCTTTAGCTTAGGGGATAAAATACCTCACCTTTTTCTGTTAAGTATTGCACTCATCAGA
Source organism: Lanius collurio (assembly GCA_020086605.1). Lineage (NCBI taxonomy): Eukaryota > Metazoa > Chordata > Aves > Passeriformes > Laniidae > Lanius > Lanius collurio. Next base: position 29,311,214 of record JACBWW010000003.1, on the reverse strand, counting down.
TAGAGAGTATGTACCAAACATCTGCTTGGTTGCTTTGCAAATCAGCAGTACTGAGCATTCAAAGACTTTCTGTGATTCTTATAAATTGAACAGAACCATGGAAAAGTAAAAGGACTTTTTTTTTTTTAACAAGTTATTTGCACTGAAATGTGTATAATCCAAGTGTTCTTTTATAATTCTTAGCATTCCAAATTGAATGCAAGAGGCTGACAAGGCTTGTGCCTAAATAGACTCCTTGATTAAGGGTCTTAGTGCAGTTTGTGAAGGGAGTTTGTCTTTTTGAGGATTGTGTTCCTCTGCAAGAAGCAGAGTAGGGGAATCTCGTGGTATTCATCAGCACCTGCTCAAACACTTCAATCTGATTGTATGGTGGGACTTAACTGTAGCCTGACAGAATGGTTAGTGAGTAGGAAGATGATACAGCTGCTTTTGTGCCTTTGGTAGCAGGACCTTGACTACATGATACTACTTATAATAATTGTCCCATACATTAACTATTAATTCTTAAGCAAGAGGCATGAGATTAAATGGACTTGGAAGGAAGATGAGTAGCCATTTACAGTATGACTTTATGGGATGGCAGTTAGTTGGGAGGGAGAAAATTACTGGAGGGGTTCTGTGTGGGTTTTTGTTTGCTTTGTTGCTGCTTGGATAGGTTGGGGGGGTTGTTGTAAATATTGATTAGAATATGTTACTGTCTAACAGAATGCTTGGAGCCTATAACCATAGGTTTGGTTTTTTTTAGATCTGACAAAGCCTGAAACATTTCGTGACCTTAGTAAACCAGTTGGTGCCCTGAATAAGGAAAGGCTGGATAGACTCCTGGTATGTATATTTTGGCATTTATATGCTGAACATTTTGGGCCTTGTACATATTGGCAATAAAAGGAGCTTTGTTCAGCAAGCTTTGGGAATTATGTGTTATGAATTATTATATGTAAAGTTAACTATAAACCTTATCAGAAGCAAACATACCTATAACCATTCCACATTTATTTTCCAGCTTAATTTCATCAGTACTGGTTTTGTCAGTACTAATTTAAAATTATTTGGATCCATTTCCTTTCTCTTACTACTGTTCCATACATATATGCTTTTAAAAGTCTTGCCTTACTTTTGAAATAATATCCCCAAATCCATTGGACCATATATAGGGTGGCACTGAGATGGTATAAACATATATGGATTTATGAGACTTCAAAACCCATGGATTTAAATGTGTAATGTAAAACACATGTTTGAAAGAAATGAGAAAAAGTAGTAGAAATCTTAAGTATTTCCATTTAAGAAAAAACTAAATTTGAGGGAGAGTACTTCAGAGAGAGGAAATCTGGATCCATGGAGGTCAGAGCACCAACCTGAAAATTCTATATGCTTATAACAGTGCACTATGTTTTTCTGTTTCTCAAGGTAGGCAGGTTTTCCTTTCTTAAGCTGTCAAACACATAGTTATAGACTTAGAAAGTCCTCAGTTGCTTGGCTTTTAATTACTTGTGTAAAATTATTGTCTTCTATGGGAAGTTAATTATGCCAAAATATTTTACAGAACATTAGAAAAAAAAATATTGCCAGAATAATGCCATTATGTTGATAAAATGATTAAAATATTTCAAAATCCTACAGCTTTCTAAGGTTGTGGAAGGTGAGAATATGAACAATATTGTGTTTACAGTAACAGTATATAAAGACTTCCTTCTAAGATCTGACTTTCTTCAAACTGTTGTTGGCTTCATGCCTACTGCAGTAAAAATCATTCTGTTTATACTACGATACATTTTAGAGTAGGGCATAGGAGCTTCAGACAGGAAGGAATCTTCCAGGTTGATGGAAGTCAGTATGTTCTTCCATACTCTCATTAAACTTGATGTGAATTACAAAAAGGAAGCGTTTGTTTGCACTTCTTTGAATTTGAGTCACTGCAGTTCTGTGTTAAAGTGAGAGAGGAAAAAACCACTGAAAACCTGGTAGTTTTGGATGATCAGTTATAACAACTATTTTGTTGTATTGATTTATTGCTCTGATTAAAGCTGCATAGTTATTAGAATTTAAGAGTTTATCATTCGAAGAAAAATTGAGGGTGGTCCTAATCTATGTCTTTAAAAAGAAATAGTGTGTATGTGTTCAGTATTGAGGGAAAGCAGGAGTGCTGATTTGAAACAGACGTTTCTTTCTTCTTCCTGTGTTGCAGACACGTTATCAGGAAATGCCAGAGCCCAAGTTCATGTATGGAAGCCATTATTCTTCTCCGGGTTATGTTTTGTTTTATCTCGTTAGAGTGGGTAAGACAACTTTTATATGCTCTCTGAGCCGACAGTTACCTCCAAAGCAGACAGGGTTTGGAGCAAGCTGATGCTGTTTTTCTTTCTCCTAAGCTCCAGAATACATGCTCTGTCTGCAGAATGGAAAGTTTGATCATGCTGACAGAATGTTCAACAGGTTTGTTTACACTTTGTCTATAGCTAGGCTGGTTTTGTTTTCAAATATGCATCAATAGGGAGTGCAAAGCCTTGAAAAATATTTTTCCTAACAAATGTGTGATTGATCTGTATTATCTAGTATTGCAGAAACCTGGAAAAACTGTTTGGATGGTGCAACAGATTTCAAAGAGGTAAATTGCTGGAAAGTTATTCAAATCTTCTCATCTGTGCTTTGCTTTCTCATCTACTGTTGATTTGAAAGTGTTTGGTTGCAGTGTGTTACGTTGGTTTTTGTTGTTGTTTGTGCTTTTCAGTTGTGTGGGTTTGGTTTTTTGGGTTTTTTTTTAAGGCTGATGACTGCATTTTATGAATCCTTTATTAACTGTAGAGCCTTGAGAAACCCTTGTAGAATATGTTGAGAGTAATAAATTGTCACAAAGTAAATACTGTTAAACTCCTTTATCAAAGAAACATTATTTAATACAGTGATGCTTTTTTAAAAAATAGTCTACAATTAATGGTTAGATATGGTGGTATTTAAATAATTAATTTAACCTCTGAAACTCCGGTCATAATTTTAGTTTTGTTCTAGATTTTAGTCTTGACTCTTACTTGATGTCCTAAAAATGAGAAGGTAGCTATGCAATGAGAGTTCTGAAGATATTCATAGATATTATGGATTTATATGTCACACATTACTTGTTAAAAGTGTGCCACTCCAAATTTAGCAGTTTAGGTCAGAGAACTGTCTTATAGGGAAAACCTTCCCAACTTTAGGGCTTGACATTATGAACTTTAATAACTTTCTTTCCACTGAACGATCTATTTAAGTGATCAAAACTAAGCTAATACCAAAACTTCGTTGTTTTTTGTTCTTTTTTTTTAAATTCTAGTTGATTCCAGAATTTTATGAAAATGATTCTAGTTTTCTAGTAAACAGTTTGAAGTTGGACTTGGGAAAAAGGCAGGGTGGAAAGATGGTTGAAGATGTAGAGCTTCCACCTTGGGCATCAGGTAATAATAGTCAAACTTCTTGTTATTTTTAATTAATTCAAGATTGCTAGAATCATGGTTCTTCCTCAAAAATGTCCATTCTGGTTTCTTCTAAATGAATTCTTGCTTTAAAACATTGGCATAATTAATAGGTGCTTTTATTTTTTATTTAAAAAATTGATGTTTAGCATGGGGTGTTTTGTTGGCTTTTCAAGAAAGAGGAGGAAGAGAGATGGATACCAATATTGAATGGGATATTTTCTCCTTTAATTAACGTTTCTCTTATCAGGTCCTGCTGACTTTCTTCAGAAGAGCCAAGAGGCTTTAGAAAGTCCGTATGTATCAGAACATCTTCATGAGTGGATTGACATCATATTTGGCTACAAGCAGAAAGGAAGTGAAGCAGTTGCAGCTCACAATGGTAAATACACATTTATAGAACTAGCAAAAAAATAAAAAGGGATGTTGCAACAAGGCAGGAAAGGTAAATCACAACATATCTGTAATGCTTATTTTGTGCTTTGAATGTTTGATCCTTATTTGAAATAGTGACTTATCTGGTAGGGTTGCCTTCATGGTGATTTGCATCTTTGAAGGTGTGCTTCAGGGGGCCGACAAGACAATTCTGTGGCATTGCTGGGAATTGCTTACACAACACCGTGAGGCAATAGAGTATGGAATTAATATTTCCCAATTAAAAATGGGAGCCTACGGGGTCTCCAGATACCATGTATTTAACTTTCCTCCACTGTAATTTCAGTGACAGAATTTCAATGCAATTTCCCCCTCCTCCTGAGAGAATTGGCAAGGGAAAGAATGAGCTAATGGGCTCCAGGTCTTTAGGAGCAAGCATGAAGGAAAAAGTGTGCATTGGTTTGTCCTTGTATACATGCATAAGACAGCATGTGAGATGTTTCACTCTTTACAGCCTTCCTCTGAACATGTATCTCATCACTGTGGGCCCTTACCAAGGGGGGTGTTGTTATGTGACTGCTGTGAAGATGTGTTTATTTACTCCTAATAGTATTACCAATGATTAACTTATTCATCAGTCTGATATTTTAGCTGTAGTATGTTACTGCCCAATAAGGAAATGCCCTGTTGATAAAAAAAAGAGTAGCAGATCAGATTTTTAGGATTTTTATTCCAGAAGCCCTGTTCCTTTTGAAGGACTACAAGTAACAGCTAATGTTGAGATAATTTGCACTTAACAACATAGAATATGTTTAGAAGAAAACCTTCCTACAACAGTGGTGAGGGTAGGAATAAGCAATTTCTCATTTTGGTACTCAGTACGTTTTACTTCCAGGGTAAGATAGTTGAGATAGTAAGATTTGGTTTGTTGGGTGGTGGGGATTTTGGTTTTTGTTGGTTTGTTTTGTGGGTTTTTTCTGTTTGCTTGGGGGTGTTTTGGGTTGTTTTCCTGTTGTTCATGTCTTTTCAATGTGCTTTCTACACATGTCCTCAACATATGATTGGCTAAATTTTAGAACTTGAGGGTTTGGCATCCAGTCATACTATGAGCATAAGTGTCATTTACCACCAACAGTAAATACAGTAAATCAGCATATAAATTATGGCACCTGTATTTTTTTCCTCTCAAAAGAGAGCACTAATGAGAGCACTTTTTATACATAATGTGCTGCTTCTGCTGCAGTATGGAATTTTATTAGCATAATGAATTGCAGACACTTAAGTAGGTAAGAGGCAGAAAGGATCTGTGTATGAATGAACTTATGTCAAAGTAAATAATCTTAAGCAGAGGCCCCAAAGTAATTTGCGTCATGGCAATTCACCTGGAAAGGTGAATACACAAACCTTTCTGATCATTCTTTATTACTTTCTGTTCCCTGTCTAAAAATTAACCAGAGATCCAAGCAACTGTTCCTGCTTGGTTATTTACATATTTGTTTATTTCTTTATTGAGGTATTTAATGAAGTTTTAATTAGTGATCTTTCCTTTCTGAAAGTACTGATTTCTTCTGAAACTTTCGGAAAGTCTGTTAGAAATTCTAAACTTTTTTCAGGTAGAAAAATCCAGGATTAAAATGTAAGACCTCAAATTCTAATGCCTGCTGAAATAGCTTATTTGTGAGTTAAAAAATGCAGCTTTGTTTATAGGAAGACAAACAAAATGAGCCTTGTGTATCTACATTGTACAAATAAACTTTTTTTTCCAGTGTTTCACCCATTAACTTATGAAGGAGGAGTGGATTTAAACAGGTAATTAACAAGAATCTGAATTTCTTTGTTAAAGGAGTTAGCTAAGTTTCTCAGTATCTCTTCAAGTTCTCTGCTGGCTGTAGAAGGGCTCTGTATATGAACAATGTTTCTCTTCAATTTTGTACTCCCAAATATGCAGAGAACCTGCATAATGTTCTCAGTTTTAGCTTGCATTGAAAGATTGTTACTTCAACATTTCTTCAGTCTGGCTTTCATGAAATTGCTTCATTTTTTCAGTCATTGAGAATATTGTCATTTTACATAAAGAAAATTACAAAGCTGTTATATGATTATGAATCTGCAGTAAATCAGCTCTTTAAGAATGTGTGATGGCCGATAGCGCTGTAGTAACTGTACATGCAGGCCCATGCCTTCAGGGTAGGGGAGGGAAAAGTAGTATTTGTCTCCTTGGCTTAATTATATATCTTGTTTTGTAAAGTATTATGGACCCCAATGAAAAAGTAGCTCTGCTGACACAAATCCTGGAGTTTGGACAGACGCCAAAACAGTTGTTTACAACCCCTCATCCTCAAAGGATAATTCCGAAATCGAGAAGTTTGTCTCGAACATCTAGTCACAGCATTTCCATAGCTGAGTCTCCAGGTAAATGTTTAATAGATAAACTGACAATGTAAAGCATTTGTAATTTTGAGTAGTATCTTTTTCCCACAGGATCTCATTATATAACTCTCTTGGCTACTTTCCCTGTAAGCCAACCCAAGATAAACCCGTGAACTAAATCTTAAAGAAAAACTAGACCAGTTTCAAATTTGAAAATACAGATATTGCCCTGTATTTTGCCTCCTGTTCCAGTGGTTTCCTCTGGGACTGTTCAACCTCTGCTTCTGAAGGTGTGGTGTTGCAGTGGACCCCCCTGAGCCCCCCTGTCCGGGTCCCTGCCATGTGACTGAGTCGGGTCTGTCTGATGTTCAAGCAGCCCGGGCTCTGATCTGGTTGGTTGTTTATCCCAGCCCCACCCCTGGTATCCCCTTTCCCCCCTGTCTGGGATAAAACCAGCAGGATGGAAAGCCCCACCCTCTTACCTCACTGACTTTGCCCAGGTCAGGTCCTCTGTCCACCCCAGGACAGAGGGAATAAATGACTTAACATCATAAAGGGGGGTTGAGCTATATTGCTCTTCTCAACTTCTGCTTCTGGTGAGTAGCTGTCGCTGACACTGGCTTAACTGAGGCTGCACAGTCAAAGGATATTTAGGCTGTTTGTTATCTTAAACCATTGTTTAAGATATTCCAAGACAAAAAGAGGCAAGCTCACCACAAATTAAGCAGTGGACAAGCTAATCCACCACCAGAGTGTGAGAGGGCTATCATCCCTGGCCTTTCCTGACACTTCAAAGTCAAGCTGATGTGACAGCAGTTGCACTGACGGTATCTGCAGGCATTTTAAATGATGTAAAGATTTGTTCGGGTTTTTACAGGAATATCTTGGGGTAATCAATTAATTGGCTTGATCAAAGTAAACCATAAGAACTTAAATTAGGCATCTGAATTTTTTTCCCTTTTCCATGACTTGAAGAAAATCTGAAGGGATTTTTTTTTTCCCTCTACATACTGTAGTGCCAGAGTTGACTGAATAACTTTCTTCAAGTAAAGGATTGTAATGCCCTCACAGGCTTCTGTTCAAGGCAGGACTTACACTATTTCTCTGAAAATAAGATGCTATTGTCTTCACAATGTATATAGTGATTTAACTGTAAATTGGGCTGAAGATTCAGCCCAGGTATCACTTGGAAAAGTTTTTCACATTTAATTGTCTTTAATTCACTTACCATTTTATGGCCTTCACTTTTAAACAGAGGAGTGACAATAAGTGCTACTTAGCATGGCAACCTGAAGCATCCAGGTGGCAAGAGTGGCTTTGACAGTTGTATGTGGTGATAGTAATGGTCATATGTATTAAGTAGATGTGGTGGTTTGCTGCCTAAGTCATTAATTCACACATCAACAGTTTCTCCTGGGTTTGACCTTTTTATAATAATCGACATCTAATTGTCTCAGTTTTGTCCCATTTTTCATCCCTTAACTTTTGCAACAGTGAAATGAAGTTGGGACACTCTTAGCAGAATGCAACAGAATAATAAAATCATATACTGTATTGTAGCAGTAAATGGCTTTTCTAGTTCTTTTCCATCTGGAAAGCCCTTGACATTTCAAAGGACATCAGAACATCACTGCAGAGTTTTTGGGTTTTCTATTTTTTATTTGTTTGTTTTCCATTTTGGAATTATATTCTGTAAAGTTGGCAGTTTAAAAGCACTGATTTGGTGAGAAAAATCCTGGTTTTGACTGTGTAAGCCTATGCAAATTCGGCAAGAGATTCAGGAGAAAAAAGTTAGTGATCTTGTCACTCTCTGCATTAGCCTAAGGATCTTATTCCTGAAGCTCTGCATGATTTCTGTACTTTCATAGTAATGTTAGCTTCCTAAGTATTTGAAATATATCTTTTTATTTTCTCTTTGAGATGAAACTTTATCGTGGCATTTTGTTGCAGTTTCTCCAAATGAAGAATCATTTGAAGATTTGACTGAAGAAAGTATAACACTTGCCTGGAACAATATTGCCAAACTACAATTAGATAAGCAATATAAAATTCACAAAGAGTAGGTACTATTCTTTTCAGTCAAAATTCTTCCACTAAATTGGGGGGGGGGGGGGGATCTGTATATCAATCTGAATGATGGGTTAGGGTTTAAGGTAAATACTTTTCTTTGTGAGATGACTTAGTGATTTAATTATGCAAGACAAATTTGAGTATATGATGGGTTGTGAATCCAGAGAAGGTATTTGTCAGCTTGATTTTTGCTGTTGTTTTTCCTTAGCTCTAGATCTGTATAAGTTTATTAACATTTTAGTACTTGAAGCAGATATTGGTTACTCTTCCCTAAAACTGGTGACAACAGCCAGATAGAGACTTCTGTTTATTTTTTTTTTATAACATCTGGAGGACCAAACATCTTCATCCCATCTGATTTGAAAGGTTAAACACTTAAGTTTTTCTGCTGTACACCTCAAGCTGCTGCTGTGTGAGCAGTTTGCTATGTCTCCAGCTATAGGTTTTCAGTTAATCCAGGTACCAAACCACTGTTCTGATGGATTCCTAGGGAGTCAAGAGTCAGTAGGAGCACTTCAGGTGGACTTTGAAAATACCTAATAATGAACAATGTCAGCTATGTTTAAAAAAACAGATTTTTCTTTAGCCCCTTCTCTTGTCCTAGTGACTGGGCTGGTTATGAGGATTTCTTACTACCTTGAGTCCAGCTACTTTCTTGGTGACTGTAATCCAATCTAGGAAAACATTATCATGTCCCTAAAACAAGGTAATATTTGTAGTGAGAAACCTGCTACCAGATTGTTAGCATTAGAGAAATCTTGATCCTGAAGAGACTCAATGTTCAGCTTCTGATTTTTTTTTTTTTTTTTTCTGAAGACTGCTGAGAAATAATGAGACACAGAGCTGTGTAACAGAACTTTGGCTGTGCAGGATGCTCTCTGCTTCCTAATTCCCTGACATAAGCTTTGTCTAAATTTCTACCAATAGTGACTTTCCCAATGTCAACTTAAAGGAGAAAAGATGTGCAAGTTCCTGACACTTGGGGTATTCAGTATCTGCTTGTAGGCAGCTTCCTGACTATTTGTAGCTAATCCAAAATTGGAAAAACTAAATGTGAAATCATTTATCCTCTCACATGGGCAAGTCCCTGCTGATGAAGATGGAGTTCTTACAGAACACTATGGGGATCCTGTCCTGGTGTTTCACATATTATGTCAAGGTATATTTTTGTCTCTAGGCAGATAACACTCCACTGAAGTGTTTTTATTCTCCTTGAATGTCTTAGCTCTTACAGAGCTCAAATAACAGATTTCAACTGTAGTCTATTTACAGTTTGGTGGTTAAGTCTCAAAACCTATGAAGTCACCCACAAGCTTACTTGTATTAAACAGGGCAATTACTGGAATAGCTGTCACTTGCAATGGGTCTTCTGTTTTCACTACATCCCAGGGTAAGTATTGCACAGGTATTTACCAACCTGCAGTGTAAATGCAGGTTAATGGGGTCTTTTCAACAAAAGGCATGAAACTGAAATATGTATCTGATGTAATTAAATAGCTTAATGATACGGATTTGCTCTGTTTTGGATGATTTTGACTCAAGCAATTTAGTATTATTTAGGCTTGAAAGATAATGTCAGTTATAATAATAACAGAAGTTTGTCCATTTAGATACCAGAATTCTCTTGGAGTTTGATGAGCTTGGGGTAGTCCAGCTGTAACTGGTACAAAACAGGGTAGTTCCAGGCCCAAGTCACAAGCCTTATAAAGAGTTTCTGAGAGATTGAGAAAGCTGTGTCTGCTTCTCATAGTAAGATATGCAAGCAGGAACAAAATTATTAGCTTCTAGAATATAAAATAGTCCTTTTATGTTCTATTTTGTCCCTTGTCCTCAGATTCAACTTTGAAGATGTTTTCCAAAGAATCAAAAACCATCCAGAGAAGTGTGTCCTTTTCAAATATGGTAAGTTGTTGTTAAAATAAGGAGATCATTGGGAATCTTCTGAAAGCTGCTCAGAGAGATGGCTCCTAGCATCCATCAATGCCTCTTTTCTTTCCCCTGCCTACTCAGTTTTATTGTGTGTGAATAATTTAGCAGAGTGAATTGAGACTCTGCCAGGCCACCAAAGAGACAGCACATTCTGCAAACACTGGGAAGGAGCATTAATTGGTTACACTGGCTGTGTTCTGAGTTGCTCTGCTATCCAGGGAAGAGCTTGTGTTAGACAAAGATAATCTGGCATCAGCAGAGGTGTCTTCCTGAGCAACCTAGAGCTACCATTGGGACCAGAATTGCAAAGCTTAAATTCCACCCATGTGCTCACATCCTGCATTGCCTTACTGCACCCAAGTGTTTGAAGCTTGAGTCAGCCAGCAAAGGAAAACCAAGCACAGGGAGTGGAATCTGTGCTGGGTGAAAATGAGCCATCCTTCCTCCATGAGCAATGATCTCAGCAACTTCTGAACATTTTTCCCCTGCTCCTAAAAGAGCTGGTGAAGGGATTCTGAATTTGATTTTCTGTGCTTGAGCAATGTGGCCAGACCTGGGTCATAAAGATACACTCCCAGTTGTCATGTTTAGTCTTTTATTGGTGCAAGACATCAAGATACATCAATTTTCTGTCTACTATCATCTCTGGTTGGAATGAGAATGGCAAATGTGTTGCCCAGACAGAAGCCATAGCGTGTTCTGACTGGTCCCCAAGGAAGTTGCAGGATGAAGACCTGTGGTTTGCCATGAGACACACTAGCAGGTGAACTGAGATTCATCAGTCCTAATGCTTCAGCAAAGGGAAACTTTGGAACATTGCTTCTTGGCACTGTGAAAAGGGAACTCTTTGACTCCCAAGCACAAAGTCTGTTTTTCATGAGGAGGCCTTGTATGCACTTATTCTTTTCCCCTGTAGTTTTAGTGCTGATCTAAATACTTACAGTAATGTAGTACAGCAAGGAGTAGTCTTTACAGTCCAGCATCTTACTGTTTTTCAAGAAGACCTAAAATATGACCAGTAATGATATCAGGTAGAAGCACTGGGCTGATTGTTGGTTTTTTCCTTGCCATTTCCAGTGAGAGTAATGTAACTGAGCAGGTATCTGTAAATAATGTTTCTTGTTGAGAGTAGTAGGAATTAGTTATATTTGTTCTTTGGAAGAGCTGAGCTGGTAAGTACCTGTGATGGAGAACAAACATCAAAAGAAATCTGCATTTTTAGTTTCTGTTAGCTATTTGAGTTTAGAATTGACACCAGCTTAAAAGATGAACTGACCCAGTTACTTCTGAGTGAGGAATGACATACCATGTCCTTGAAATATCAGCTTCTTTGGAAAGATCTATCAGTTCTGCATGTATTTCTGAATGTCTCAGCTACCTTTATTTAACAGAGATGAAGTATTCTTGCTGTTCAGTGTCCAACCTCTAAGGTTTTTCTTGGTCAGTGTTCATATAACATCTGCATGTTATGTTTATAGAAGATTAAAATGCTTCTTCTCCAAAAGCATGTTAATATACTTCTATTGAATTTGGGGTAAGAAATTGAATACTACTTTTTTTTTTTTTTCTTACAGGCTTTGTCATCTTGTCTAATCTTACCAGGAGATACCACTGTCATAAGTTCTTCATGGGACAATCATATGTGTGTATTTATTTCCTACTGACTTTATTGAATTGCATGGAGTGCCTTGGTTGTTATGTTTTTAGTTTTAGATAATGATACAGAAATTTGTAGTTAAAACACAGTGTCTGTGTTTCTATTTCTTCCCATTAGATTTCCATTAGAAACTACAGAAACAAAGTTACTTTATGTAGAAAAAAAACCCCTTAAGTTTTACAAAATGTAATGATTTTGTAACCTTTCCCTGTTAGATATTTTTATTCAATCGCATTTGGAAGACAGCAAGACATCCTAATGGGCCACGATGATGCAGTCAGCAAGATCTGCTGGCGTGATGGGCGCTTATATTCTGCATCTTGGGATTCCACTGTGAAGGTTTGTAGATGGGGTTGTTACAGTTGCATAACTATTTATAGCCAGCATTTTATAATATTCAGACAGCCAAATGCTTTGGGCTGGATGTACCTCTTGTACTAGAGTAATAATCTAGCTAGTATCACAGTAAGTTTATTTTAGAGTTTATTCTTCATTTAGCTTTAGCTCAAGTGTTTTAAAGTGTTATTTTTCAAGAAATTTCATTCATTCTAACTTACTGTAAATATGAGGATTCTGAAGACAAACTGTATTTGTTGGAGGAACTGGAATGTTTTGTGACTTTGGCTGTTCTGTTTCCTGGGTGGAATAGACTTCTAAAATGTTTAATAATTTTGTAGTTTACATTCTTCAGCTAAGAGGACCAGAAACTTGCTAATTTAAAGAGTATGTCTACAGTTAGGTAGAAAGATAATTTGGAAGCTAGACACAGGAAATCATTTCCAAAAGGCTGCTGTGTATGACTTTTTTGATAAGTACAAATTCAGTGCAGTGATTTCCCACTCTTAGGTAAGCTCTGTAGCTATCTGGAGTCAGCAGTCTCTTTAGCACGTGGCTCTGTTTAGGGTAAATGAGTTCAGTTGCCATTTCTTGCTGTATTCTACCACATAGGCAAGGCCTACAATGAACACCAGCAGCCTTCCTTGTAATGTGAGAGTTCAGTACTGCAGGAACTCATCTGGGGTTATTCTACTGCTTCCTTGAGCAAACTTAACTATCTGTGTTGTAGGTGTGGCACTGTGTTCCTGGAGAGACCTTGAGCAATAAAAAGCACCACTTTGAACTGCTTGCAGAGTTAGAACATGATGTTAGTGTAAGTATGTTGTATATGGAGTGTATTTTGGGAAATGTGTATGGGGGCTTTTTGTTGTGTTTTGGGGTTTTCACTGTCTGATGGTTCTGCAACAGTGCTTCCTGGGTTGAAAGGTCCACTTCTGGGGTCTGAAGCACCAGTGTAAACAGGGGTTTCTTAATTTGTCTTGCTTAGCTTTTGTGCACAGAATTCCTATGGGGGCAGAAAGGATTGGGTGGCTTTTGTTTACTTCTTTGATTTGAAAACAGAGTAATCTTTTTTCAAGTGTTTTGATTGTTACAGCTTCCTCTTAATGTAAGGCAAGCAAATGAAAAAGAATGCCTGAGTTGTTTACCATGCTCTCAAATATCTTAGTGAATTTCACTGTAAATATATGAACACATTGTGTGCAATGAATCTTAAATGTGTAACTGCATACTTTTGTTTATATCCTCTAATGTCAGTCTACTAAGATATTTAGAATTACCGTGTTCTAAACTTCCTAAGAGTTTTTTAATAGGTCACAATGTTGGCAAATACTGAAACAGTTCTGGTAACATTTAAGAACTGTACCCAAGAGAATTGGAAACAACTGCTGGGTAGGAAGATTTTTAAAAGTGAAAATTTTACCCTTAAGGGTAGAGTCTGGCATTTAGATAGAGAGCATTGGTACTAAAAGCAATCTGAAATGTCACTTAGCATTTCTGATTCTGCAAAGAAAAAGCTTTTTAAAGTATCTTTAAAGTGACCTATTATTTCTTTTTATAGTTGTGCTTTTTCATGCTTGTACTTAAATTAAGGATGTTGAGAATTAAATTCAAAGCTTTTCATAAATACAATATTATCTTAGGGATAATGGGCTTGTTTTGTGTATGTTTAAAAACCTGTCTCAAGATGGCTTACATGAAAGAATAGAAAAAAATCACAGGATATTTAACTTCCTAGGTAAATACAATCGACCTTAACTCTGCAAATACCATACTGGCATCTGGAACCAAAGACGGTACCATTAGTGTTTGGGATGTTTCTACAGCAACAGTGTTGCACCAGTTGCCATGTCATTCTGGGACTGTATTTCATTCTGCTTTTAGTCCTGGTATGTTGGATTTCAGTTTTTAATATGCACTGTTGGGAGTTTCAAAGGGAATCTTATTCCTGATACCATGTAATATATCTTTCCTATTGGAATTACTGCTTTAAGGGGGATGGTGAGGTGTTTTGGATTGTCACACATCTCCACTGTAAAGAATTTAATTGCACACAAGGCCATGCTAGGCTGTAGACAAATGGTGCAGATTCTAAACCAATCTTGTTTATCTTTGCTTGCTTAGAGACAATTTCCAGTAAATTATTTATAGATAAGTAGGTCATGCAGTGTCACATCTAACACACTGATCGCAGAGTGCTTTGGTAATTAGAACTGAATGTCTGAACATGCTTTTTTGTTGTTGTTTCTTTTGTTTGCTTTCTTCTTTTGTACAGACAGCAGACATCTACTGAGCACAGGAGAGGACTGTTGTTTTAAAGTAATAGATGTACAAACTGGAATGCTCATATCTTCTGTGACTGCTGAAGAGCCACAGAGGTAATGCTGAGAACATGCAGGTTATGGAGCTGTGTGGAGAGTGTTGGTTACAGCAGAGTGGAAAGGGCAGTAATACTGGGAACTTCGTTTTATTGAATCACTTTTTAGAGGGCAGAGCTACTGAAATGTCTAACAAGGTGACAATTTTCTTACTTAAATCATCTCTATTGCTAATAATTGATTCTTTGCTTTTGTTTTGGGAGGTTTGTTTTAATGTTTTCTTTTTATTTCAATAATCTTAAAAAATGATTTGCTATCAAAATCAAAGACTGGTCACCTTTTTCCAGCAACTAAGTATTACAGTTATTTATGGTTTATCAGGTAAACAGATGGAATGCTTACTCAGTTACTGGAGTAAAAATATAGCAGCTGTATGGAGTACACTTGTTCATTTTTTTTGTGGGTATACCTAAACACATATGCATGTTCACACATATATTTTCACTAGTTATTTACTTGAAAGTCATCTTTGCAGTTCACATGATTGTTTCAGGAATGTGAAGTGGCAGAAGTGAAAGTGATGGCTCATGAGAGCACTGGGCTATCACACATGTGTAGCCAACTGAGTCCTCTTCTGTTATGGGACTGTTTCATCCTCTGCCAGGGGAAGGCCTGGATGGATCTAGGGCAGTCAGAGAAGCAAGTTTGGGTCGTGACTCTTTAAAATAATTTGGGAATAATCTTTCTGGAAAGACTTTATTAAAAAGTGGCGTTTCCTTTCTTTTCATATTTCTATTTCCAATTCTTTTTTGACCTAGTTGGGAAATGTTTGGTTGTCATTATGTAAAAGCTTGACATGAACTAATTTCAGACTTACTTGCAGGTGCTTCAAGTGGGATGGAAATACCATCTTATCAGGATCTCAATCTGGTGAATTACTGATTTGGGACATTCTTGGTGGAAAAGTTATTGAAAGAATCAAAGGGCATACAGGTATGCTTGATCTATTCCCATTCTCAAACTGAATGTGAGATTCCCAATTTCCAGCTCTTTTAGTACTGAAAACTTTGACAGTCATCTGCTCAGCCAGCTGGCTGTTCCTGATGTCAGCTTTACAAGAAACACCTGAATTAAAAGTAGGTCCATGTGAGCCTCCTAGGAAATCTAATAAACAATGGAGGAATATTGCTGTTTACCAGACTGGCTGAAGGGAAATTACTCTCAATTTTTCTAATTCATACAACATTGCAAAAGCCAACCTTTTTCTACCTCTTGGCCTCAAATACAGTATAGACTGCACTGTATCCTTTGTCACAGTCTGTCCAGGCTGAGTCTTACAATGATAAATAAAATTTACTAGAGAACTTGTTTTGGAGGGGGATTTATAGGCTGATTAAATATATCTATATAGTCTCAGTACATCAGAAACCAGGTTGTGTGGAGAAAAACTACCTCCATTTTATTCAGTTAAGTTTTTAAGGCTATTTAACTAAAAACAGTTGTTTCAAACTTACCTACTGTAAGTTTTACTCTGTAACTTGACCTGTGGAAAAATCATTCTGTAGTTGGGGACTTTTCAAAAGTGGGCTTCTAAGGCATGTGCTACAAGATGTGAATATACTTTAAACATGAAAATTCCAAATGGCAGAATAAAAAAGCTCATTCTCCATGAATGCTTTCCTTAGCTGCTGTCTGCATTCTACACTGCAGTGATGTTGTCCCTCTAGTACCAAAAGTCAGCTGAGGCAACGGAGCATGAGATCATTACTGTGAATACGAGCAGCTACCTAGAAGCCTACTAAAATTCCTCTTAGCATATATGGTGTCAATGTAATCTAATGATCAGACTGTGCTAAACTCTCTTAAAAAGATCTGTTCTGTCATCTCAAGTACCACACTCATTTGCAGTTGGATTTATTTGGTTGGTTTGGGCTTTTTTTTTTTTTCCCAGGTGCTGTAACGTCCATGTGGATGAATGAACAGTGCAACAGTGTTATTACAGGAGGGGAAGACAAACAAATCATGTTCTGGAAACTGCAATACTAAGTGCCTTTCCCTCCAGTCATTTAAATGAACTCTGATTTTAAACCAAATCTTTTAAAGGAACTTAACTGCGTGCAATGGTGGCTGCTGAAGTTCAACCAGATAGGAAGCTTTGTTCAACTACAACTTTCTATGTTATGGTGACTTTACTGAGAGCTCTTAACTTCCATAGAGTTCGCATTTGTTTTTCATGGACTATCATACTGAAATTGCTTGTCTAAAATGATATCTGATATGAAATTAAAGACTTATTTTTCTGTAATTAAAGAGCTCTTAACTTGCAGTCATTGTTTGATTTACATGGAATGCATCATAGCTTGCTGTTTGAACTGCTTTGAAAGAAGCAGCATTTGCATTCTTAATTTAAGCCTTTTAGGGTGTGTGCAGCTTAATGCTGTCATGTCTCATGCCATAATGCATGTACAGTGTGTGCAATCAACCTTTCTGTTTAGTGGAGATGCATGTGATTGTAAATACTGCTTGGACCACCACAGCAGCTGCTGCTCTGAGTAGTCTTCAGTCTGGGTTCCTAGATAGTCCTCAGCTGTGGCTATTTGCAAAGGCATAGAGAACACTAAGAACATACTCTCTCTTGCTTTTTCCTGCTGAACAACAGCACTAATGTATTGGTCTGAAAAGAAGACAAGCATAAAGTTCATCTACCAGACTACACATACATGTATTGGGATAAATATTCCCCTAATCCTGTGCCTGAAGTTAGAGCATAAAAGACTATCACTCCTCCTTTTCCTTATTTATATTACTATCGTTCAGCATTTTCATGGTTTTTTTGTCAAACTTCTTTAATGCAAATCACCTTTGGGCTGGAATTTCAGTATGGCATTTAAACAAAGCTAGAGTTCCCGGGTGTACCCAATTCCCCAACTGTCTTAACCCAGGAACAAAGCCATGTTGCACAAGGATTACCTTCCCTGTAGGACTTCAGGGTATCATTTCCTGGGAGGAGCTGTTGAGAAGTGAAAGACTTGAAATAATATGTAAATGGTTCATTTACAGCAGTTAGCATTTGCATTTGTAATGGTGTTTGTGTATGACTGAAGATCTATTTATTTCTCTGCTGGCCTTCCCTACTGCTGGTGTTGAGGTGCCCTGGCACTGCGTCCAGGGCAAGTGTTCTACTACACTGTGTTCAGTCAGATGCCCTGCCTTGAGTTTGACACTCAATGCCTATTCCAAGGCACTGCTGTTTCTTGGCATTGTAAAACAATTGCCTTTGGATTAGGGGCTGTTCTCTCATTGCCCTGATCTTTTATTGTGTTGGAGTGTGAGCTTATTTTTTAGTAAGGTAATGGTATTAAACCAAAGTGGTAATTATTTCAGCTGCACTATGCACTTGGCCTAGCAGGTAACTGGGTTTTTATGTAATCAATGAGTGGGTGTGGTGAAATCACACATGGCAAAAGTCTAAGCCATACCGTGCCTGCCTGCTGCACCTGTCTTCATCTTGCAGAGCACTGCGTGGTGTCTGCCTTGTTTCTTCACCTTTCAATTTATTTATTTCCCAAACATATCTGTGGATAGACAAAGAAGACAGAATGTGATTTTTCTACACAGGCCTGGAAATGGCTTGGGTGAATTCTGGATTGTCCTTTGTCACTAGGGGGCCTCCTGCTGAGCTAAACCAGAGGAAAATGACCCTGAAGCGTGTGACCCCTCAGTTCTGAGTTGAACTACCTCAGACAACATCCCCTTCTTTTGGTTAAATAGGGCTGCATGGTATGCATAACATAGGAGTGCAGCTGAGGTTTACCTTCTGTTGTAAAGCATGCTCCAAAACAGAGCCCTCACCCCCTGCTTCCTTGCATAAAGCAACCATAGCTTTTTAAACGGGAAAAAACAGTCAAGTTAATCCTGTTGCCTTCATGATCCTTGCAGTTTATTTGAATTTATGTATATGCATTTAACCACAAGTTACTCTTCAATGCTGGCTGCTTTCTAACTTCAAACAAGAACTTTTTGATTATTCTTTTACTTCTGGTTGCTACCTGCTATAGCTGGAAGTTCTTGTACTGAAGTTCTACCCTTGTTTTTTTCCAATGGATTGCCCCAGTAGTTCCAGCACTCTGGCTGATAACAAAAAAAAAAAAAAAAAACTATGGTTATCTTATATTCCCTCAACATATTTTTGTCTTGGTTTACTTATTTTTTTTTAGTTTTAGCCAGACTTGTTCGTAGTAGAGTCACAAGATTTAAGTGACCAAAGGCCACTGGTCAAGCTGTAAATAAAGAGTTTTAAAGCCCTATTTGTCCTAGAATTAGCCCTTGCTGACTCATCTGCTCCTAAGTAAAAACAGGTTAGAAACAGAGAGCAATGGGCTCCAGGGATTTCACAGCTAAGCTAAGGAGCTTGGCAAAGCCCTTAGAGATGACTGCAGGCACAAGGCCTAGCCCATGGGGCTGAATTATACCAATGCTCCATGAAGCCACCAATTACTTCCAGTGTAGGCTTGCCACAGTGGTTCCAGAGACACATCATTTAGAAACCAAACTGTCCCCTTAAATTGGCTTGCAGCATCAATTTGATCACATCTCCAGCCTGAAGTGCTGTAATGGTTTTCTCTGGGTTACCATAACTGAGAAATTCATTTGAGAAATAGCAAGCTCCATGACAAGACTTTTCTTGACAGGGAGAGCTGAGCTTAGCCTGCTGAACTTCATTCCTCACAGAAGAGCAGGTTTCCCATTCCTGCTTTTCCTACAAAAAGGAAAAGCTACACTTAGCTACACATGCTGAGGAACTGGCAGATGAGACTGTTTATTGCAGACTGCCAAGCTCTGAAGCATTTGCTTTTCATTTTGGTGTGATCTCTTATAATCTTTTGCAGTGTATGTCTTTTAAATGGACAAGCAAGAAAATAATTAAGATGCCACCATCCCCAGACCAATTCAGGATCCAAGTCAGTTCTGAAGGAATAGCTAAACTGATTCCCCAAATACATCTTTAAAAAATAATACCTCTAATAAACTGAAGTTCTTTGCTTTGACTTCATGCTGCTGCCAACTATGAGGAAAACTGAAATTCAGTGAGCCTATATTTCATAGCTGAAATCTGGAACAGAGCAAAGGAAAAAAAAAAGTAAAAAGGCAATCACTGATTGCCTCAGTTGAACATGCCTGTGACCCATTGTGGTGGGCTGATCCCAACAAGCAAACTGTGCCCCTACTGAGCTCCTCACTCACCCTGCCCCACAGCAAGAGGGGCAAGAGAATCAAAAGGGCAAAAACTATGAAAATTTGTGGATTGTAGTAGATGGGAGGACTAAGTAAAGGGAAAATAAAAAGTGGGGAAGAAAAAAAAAGTGATGCAAAGGTAATCATTCCCCTACTTTCCCAGCAGACTGATGCCCAGACCAATTCCCTAAGAAGGATTCCCCCTAATTATTGCTGAGCACAATGTGAAATAGTGTGGAATTTTCCTTTGGCCAGTTTGGGTCAGCAGTCCCAGCTGTGCTCCCTCCCAGCCTCCTGCTCCCTGGGGGCAGGGGCAGAGTGAGAAGCAAGAGAGGCCTTGACACTTTGCACATTGTACTCAACAAACACACTGCTGTGTTATCAGCCCTGCTTTGGTCACAAGCCTCCAGCACAGGCCCATACCCACTCTTACAAGAAAATTAACTTCATGCCAGGCCAACCCAGCACACCCAGCAAGCTGCAGGCAGTTTTACAGTGAAACTGCAACTCTACAATTAGTACATTTTGGAAAGCAGCTGGCTACTATTGCATGTGTTAAGCTTAAGGGATGAAGAGAGTTAGAATCATAAGAAGGCTTGGGCTGGAAGGGATTTAAAGATCACCCAGTTCCAAACTCCCAGCCCTGGGCAGGGACACCTTCCACTTGACCAGGTCGCTGAGGTCTCCATCCAGCCTGGCCTTGAACACTTTGTGGGATGAGGCATCCACAGCTTCTCTGGGCAACCTATTCCAGTACCTTACCACCCTCACAGTGAAGAATTTTTTCCATTAAACACATCTTGTTGAAAGTAGCCCAGAGCTGCCCTTCTAAAACATTTCAATGTTAAAAGGAGTAAGCATATTTAAATATTTTACACTGCATTTCCTATCCTAGTTGTTGGCTGAAACTGACCTCAATAAAAGGTCATCTTAAGTATGTACACACAAGGATGTAAAGTTTTGGTCATTTATTTGGTTATGTCTGAATCCTTAAAAGAACATGGTTAAGGCGAGAGATAAGCATATTGGTTACAATTTATATAACAAGTAATAAAAAGATTTGAGTATCTGTACACTACTTTAATTACGGTTACTTACTGACTGATGCCTTGAGCTATATTCAGCTAGGTGGCAGTTCTGTGTAAACAGTATTTACTAGAACAAAAAATTAACTAGTACTAGCCTTACTTCTAATATGCTATTTCAAATCTACTCTTGCAAACAAAAAGCAGTAAAAATACTCATTTGTCTTAGACATACAAAGCACAGCATTGTCCTGGGTAACACCATGTAGCTTTGCAAGTGATACCTGGTTCCTTTAGTTGCAATGGCTTATAGTAGTAGTAAGCTAAATAAAAGACCTATGAAAAGAAGTCATAACACAACTGGAATTTCACATTTGTCAAGCGTGTAAGGCTGCAAGTTTTACAGTGTGTAAACACACAAGATATGTTGAACAGTGACATTCCCAGCCATTATAGATGCAAATGCTTGATGCAGCATATCTTCTCTCAGCCTCCAGAAAGGCTCATGTGCAGAAGAAAGAGATCACTGAGTATAATAGCCCAAGTTTAGTGGAATCATTATATATATGTACACAGACATCCATGGTGCAATTGTTTAAACTTCAGGAACAGAGTGATCCATCAGGCTCTTCACGATGCTAGTTGCCATCCTAAGGAAAAGGAAAAGGCATTCAGTTTTGTAAAACAACTACAGAAGACCACTCAAGCTTCTGCTCACAGTAGCTTTGTCATTGCCAGCACTTTAATTAAAAGCTGCACTTTTACTCCACTATTTTTGACATGTTGCTACAGAAAGCTGCACCAAACTGCAGCCCCAGACAAAAAATAAAAAAGCCCACAATACTCAACATTTCTATTAGCACCTGAGCTATGTTGTTTGTATGTTTCAGGCTATGGGCATGTGTGCAAGCAGAGTACAAGCACAAAGGAAGGAGAGCAGGGGAAAATGTGGCTGTTAGACTGAAAACTGCTCTGTAGAAAGAGGATACCAAGCCAAGGGGATTAAAAAACAATCCAGGAAAAAAACTCTCAATTACTCCTGAAGTATTATTAATTTCTAGCAACTTTGGAAACATTTTTGCAGGATAGACTGAGCTGTAGAAAGCCATTGTTGCCAACGGATTAGGAAAAAAACGCAAAACTATCCTGCCAAAATCACTTTCATGTCACTGGAATTAGTCACATTACAAACATTTTAGTTACAAGGTAACAAATACTTGTGGTATCCAGGCATTTAAAGTTCTCAGAAATTCAGGCTTAGTCAAAAAAGTTTAGAAAAGGGTTTTTCCAGAGAGGAAAAGGCAAAGGATCATCACAAACATAGAATAGGTTAAAAACAGTACAACATACACCAATTTGACCAAAACATCAGATTAAACAAATTTTCAAACATCCCCATCCCCATCTCCAATCTTTATGTGAAGTTTGTAACTAGATCTTATCATGAATACATTTTATAGTCACTGTCACCTTGATTATAATCAACACCATGGCTGTTGTATTACCTACCTCTTTATTATATAGTCAAAAATACTGGAAGGCATGACAGTGATGGTCACTACATTTCCAGCTGTTGCCAAGATGTCTGCAACCTGTGAGTCCTGTTAGTAAACACGAAGTCATATTAGCAACACAACTCAAGCTGACTAAGAAAGCAGCAGTTCAAGAGCTTTTTCTAGACACATTTTACATGGCTTTGAGACACCTCCAACTCTTTGTTTGGAGGACTCAACCTTCAGGACAAATCACTGAAACTGCAACACCACAGATGTTTGGTTAGGAGTATCTTGCATGAACTGACTAGAGAAGGGACACAGAATTTCTGCTAAAATTTGATGCAGGCTGGAAGGAGGAAGATTACCCTTCATTTTCCCAGCAAGGCTGGACTACAGATAAAAACTGAGGGTCAGCCTCAGCAGGTAGAGGCAGAGAGGATGAGAATGAGCTGCCCTGACAACCAATACAAAACTGCAAAGAGGCCCAAAACATGCATGTCTCTCCAGTCAAGTTACCTCTCATGACTGAATTTCTGATTTTATGAACATTAAACAATATATTACAACTTTCCCTCTCCAAAACACACTTACTATAGAAACATAAAAAGCTCACAGCCATCCACCCCCCCCCCACAGTACTTATTTTACCTTCAACCCAATTACATTCTGGCCATTTATTTCACAGATGTTGTGCTCTGTCAGAAGTCCGTTTCTTGCAGCAGAACTGTCTTTCACTATTGAGGTTATTTTTCCATTCTTGAATATGAAACCAACATGGCCTGTGCTGTCCTTATGCATGGTAATAATTCGTTCAAAAGGTCTAAAATGACATTTAAAGTACAAAGCAATGTTTTCAGTCTACTAAACCACAGAAATGACCACATGCCATTTTACCATCTTTAGCTTACAAAAAGTAATTTTACTCTAAGAAACCCATCTATAATGACAAGTTGTTAGGTTTAACTTCATTTTGTTAATATTGTTATATTAAAATATATTTGCTTATAAACCTTACATGTTTTCCTCATTCTACAGGTATTTCACCATCTCGATTAGTAATAATATAAAAATCCTGTACAACATCCACCCACCCCAACCAAACAAACACAAATGTCCATTAAAAATTAAGTTCTTTACAAACATGAGAAGGTCAATAAAATAGCACAGGCAGTTTCAACAACTGAGATTCTGAGAGTACAAGCCTTCCCCAACAACATTTCTACTGCTTTAGGGACAATAAACCTTTAAATTGTGTCTTAAAAAGGCAGTAGATACAGGAAGAGGGTGGCATGTTGGGAACAGAAGTGGTAGGCAGAGCAGGGAACCTACTGCCACAGTATTTTGATTCAGTGATTGAAGTAACTGCCCTGATCAAAACAGCTGCCCCCCACTGGGTCAGACTTGGTTCTTAAGCAAGAAGGAACATGGAAAAAGCTTTGAGGCATATGCTTAGTCACATGAAGTATCATCCATCTTCCTGCAGCCTACAGGCCTTATGTTTAATCTGACCTGTTGTTACTACATACAATTAGCTACAAGATCATTATTTAATACAACTGAAAAAAACATATTGGGTCATCAAGCATGCTTTAATAAAATTGGAATGTAAGCAACAGAGTTCACAAGAAAAGCTGTCATGCTACATAAAATGTAAATGTATTAATTAATACACAAGTATTTTGTTACTATCTTTTATTGCTGACTTTCACTTACACTAAATGAAAAAAATTGTATCTGAAAAAAAGCACAGAACTCTTCAATTCAGAGTTTAAATTTAATTTGTGCCATCACTCAGTAGTTTATGTTGGAAAAACATTATGCCTCATCATGCCCAGGAAATTTACAAGTTATGAACCATTTTGATTGTTCCCCACAAAAGGGAACATTTCTGAAGATCTTTACCACTGAAGTACATGGACAAACAGATTTCATCAAACCTGCCCAAGCAAGGGGAGACCAAAACCCCACAGAATTACTCAGAGATGGATAACAACAAATCCATGTCTGTGGCTGGCTTTACCTGTCCCGAATGATCATTGAAATCCTTTCTGCAGAAGCCTGTTTCAGAACTTTGTGTGCTTTATCAGAACTCCATCCTGCACAATTTTCACCATTGATCTGCAGAACCTGGTCCCCAAACCGCAGACCAGCAAGGGATGCTGGAGAGTTTGCCTGAACTAACTGGACAAATATACCCTACAAAAGAGGAAAAGAAAGGGAGGGAAGGGGAAGCTCTTGCTTAAAGATGAAGACCAGTCACAAAACACACAGCCCCTTAAAGTTTCCCATTCTACACAGTATCACCCAAACAGACCACCCAGAAAGACTGGCTAATTATCTCTCCTTAAGAGGCACTTTTGAAATTTCAGTCTGTTTCTAGATGTATTTAAAAGTCTGACAGATAATTAATCCTAGATAAAAGTTCAGAAATTAGCAAATCTGTTCTGTCTAGATCTCTAAATATAAAAAGAAAAAAAGAGACATGAGGGTAACATTAAAGTCTTATGCAAAGGGGTAAATACTTGTCTGTTTTAACAGGTGTTACAAAGCTATTTCTAGTCAAAGCATCCCTAAAAACAAATATCAAAGCAAATTATAAATAATACCTTTGGGAAGGAGGAGTGTTAAAAAAAAAAAAAAAACACCACCCCATTCTACTGTAAGAAAACCTCATTTTCTGCATTAAAAGAAGTACAGAAAAGTATTTTAACCCTGTATGCTATCTTCAGTACAATTTTTAAAAAAACATTCAGATTAAACAGTTAAAATGGTTTAAGCACCTTTTACAAAAAAGGAGATGATTCTCAGCTGTGCTTTTCAGGTCTTATAAATAAAACACATGGCATTAAACTTGCAGCTGTAAATTCAGATCCTAGCTCAGACAGCTGGAAATCTAGTTACAAGTCTAATGAAGGACTTGAATATTCTGGTAATGGATAAGAAACCACTTTGGTAATGGATAAGAAGACTACTTTGTGACCACACACTAACTTCACTACTAATATAGTCCAGAAGTAAAATCTCTAGAGGCAAAAACAACTTCTACACTTACATTATCAACAGACTTAAGGCGAAGTCCAATTCTGCCATCTTGATCTTTACACAGAATTGCTTCACGGATGCCTTGCTTAATTTCTGCTCTGCGGATTCCAATATCATTTCCAGTCACTGGAGCTACCATGTAATTAGTAGAAGGTCGTGTTACCAGTTGCTGATTAAAACAAAACAGCCAGACAACTTAGTTTCAGCTTTTAAGTATGTCAGTTTGTATGAACTGATATTTAAAAAAAAAAACAACACACAAAATAAGCCACACCACCAGCTGTACTCCACCCCCTCCCAACATTGGAAATGGACTGCTCAGTTTCAGAACAGACTAAAGACTAAAACAGGCACTGCTACTTAAATAATTCACCTCTAAGTCAAGTATGATACTTAAGGCAAATAATAGTCTGCTCTCTGGAATGCTAGATACACATTTAGTCTTTACACTTTTGTTTTCTAGAATATGCTTGACTGGTACTTACACCCTGGGGCTGAGCAGCTCCTGCCACTGCTAAGTTTCTCTGCACTTCTTCCTCATTGATGCTCAGGCCCATATACTGAGAAAGTTCTGGATACAATCTGGGATACAAGCCTACAGGAGAAAAACAAAAGTCAATACATCTGTTGGTTTAACAGAAGGAGCAGTTCACTGCTTTTACATGCACTATTACTTCAGCAAATCTTGTGCTATTGTAATTCTTTGATTGGAAAATTATGACAGAAGATCCACTTGAATGAGGATTGTTATTCTGGCCTGGTTTAGTAGAGTAACTGTTGAGGTGCCTCTCCCCCGAGGTCCTGGAGGGGAGAGACCCATTGCACCAAGTAACCAGACAAGTAGCATTTCTGAGATAAAGAACTGTCAGAGGACTTTGCATTTCAGTTACTCTATTCACATTCTACAACACAAACAACAATAGACATATGGTGACAAGTTCCAAAACCAACACTGTGCTGCATTCAATGAGGACATGCCCTTAAACACTAGAACTTCTGGGCAATTAGTGAAGAACTACTCTCCTCCTCACCCCCAAAACCAGGTGTGCTGAAGAACACACACAACAGAGACCTTCTACCAAGTTCAAAACAGCACTGCCTCACAAGAGGCATTCATGCCAAGGATATTCCAGATCCCAGGCATGGGAAGGTTTCTGCAGAAGTCTCCTAGCTGTAAGGCCCCCACTACAGTCTGCCTTGAGTCTTCAAGAGAAAGAAGCTGTCATTTTCTCACAGCTTCAAACTTTAGGAGCTTTATACATGCCTCTCACCAAGAAAAGACAACACATAGCTTTTAAAATATCCCTTTATACCCAAGTGGAGGGAGGTGCAAGGAGTGGGAGGAAAGCAAGTTGAACTGACAGACTTGTCAGGCCTTGAGCTGAACAACTCTAGAAATAAGCTTGATATTGCTTTTGACATTCCACAGATCATTAACTGCTGCCATTTAACAAGCACCAGTTATGAGAGCTCTTAAGAGTCCCCCTGACATTCTCACTGAGTGGGGACAGAACAGGCTGCTTGGAGAGAAGGGGGGTTAATGCAAAGGAGGGCTTTGGAAGCAACCAGACACCCCAGTACATAAAGCTTAGGTTTCTGGTGTTCATTTATGGGTATAAATGTATAAAAACAGTTATTATAGGAAACCATGTCTGACCAGTAATGGAAAGTAACTTTTCTGGGAAGGAACAAAGGTCATTGCAAGGTGAATGCCAGTATAAACAAGACATTTTTTTTGCTCTTTAGTATGCTGCTTGGCACGAGAGCTGTCTGATCGTATTTCTGGACTAAACCGCTAGCTTATAGCTTTATCAATATTGATTACAAAGTTTTTGATTAATAAATTTTCTAATTTTGCTTGCTTTTTCAAGCCCCTAGGATTATACACAACACAGCACAAGATTTCTGCAGCTATTCAATTTTTTTGTTTCATTCTTTACTAAAGACCACAACTCAGGATGCATCTTTGCTGGCTGATTTACATTTTCATTTGAAACAGAGTGCTCAAAATAGAAGAACACAAAAGCTCTTGATGTTGTAGTCTCCTGTCTCTGTCAGGAAGAAGAATTTCCAGTGGTTCTGGCACATCCTATAGATGATCTAAGGTCTTCTTTCATTTGGGATATATTGAATGGTTAATCACTCTTCAGCCACACAGAGTTCCAGAGAAATTCAGAGACAAGTTGATGTCAACATTATGTTTTGGTTCCTGCTGGCCAAATACTTGCAGGAGAATTCTAACTGTGAACAGCAGAAAAAATGCTGCCAAGAAGAGACTGCTGAAGCAAACTCAAATCTGGTCTGGCGAGGTGAGGTCAGGCAAGTATCTAATCCAGAAAGGATCTACTGGAGGCAACTCTGGTAAGCTATGCAAACTCCTGCCTTAAAGCCATCTTACACACACAGACAAGTACTCAGAAAAGACCTGGAAACAAAGTTCCATCCACCAGACCTTAATACCTGATCCACCAGCCCTCCTGACTGCCATTCCACATCTGCTTCTGGTCTCACTGGTTAGAGGTTTTAGGCCTTTTACACTAAGTGTCATTTGTTAATCCAGAGTTCCAACCTCAAACATACCTGTGCACCTTTGTGGATGTACATGTGCATGGGTGAAAAGAAGAAGAAATGGATACAAGTCATTCAGCTTTAGATCTCATGGATTTCCCACCACACATTTGATTCCAAAATCTGCTGGACAATTAATGTTGATTGAACAACAAGATTAAGTGCCACCTTCCTGGGCACTTTTTTTGTTGACAGAGATTTGTCTTTGTCTGTTCTTGAGCAAGCTCACGCAGAGAGGAAAGACTCTGACTCACGCTGTCCTCTGATGTGCACAAATATATATGAGATAAATAAGGACTACTAAGTGTCTGAGGTAAAAGCTAAACAGAGCTCAAATGGTACCAACATAAAATCTTTTTATGTTAGGCTCACTTGGAAAAGGTTTCAGAGAAGGGTGACTCCTAGCCACAACTTCCTTTTATAAGCAAACACTGGTTTTTGACTCCTATAGATACCTTTTTGACCCACAAGGTGGGTGTTAGCATTCCTAAATAGGAAATGTAATTAGGGTAATATTTATTTTCCTCTGTAAATAGGCTAACATATTTATAGCTATTTTTGACTGTACTGTTAACTTTAGGATTTCATAACTGCTTTCCACAACATTAGGATACTGTACAGTACATGAGCTTACCTCCATCACAAGCAATTGGTGCAGAAGCTTCAGACAAGATTGCTGGATTAGCTGGATTTGAAGAAAAGGCAGTCTGAGCCTAAAAGCAAAAAAAATTCACACATTATTGTGTACAAGAAAAAATAAATATTATGCAAGCAGGAGACTCAGTATTTTCTTTTACACGCTAGTTACTGTTCTACTTGAACTAATGAAGTCAATCTTTTTATGTGAAATAAATAGCTTCAATACCACATGCTGTAATAGTATCAAAACTACTTTGGCAGATCAACTCACATCTTCCTCAGAGACAAAGCTACAGTGATAATGCAGAAAGGCCTTCCTGTAAACCTGTTCTGTTTATGTCATCAAGCAAGTTAAAAAGCCTTAAAGGAAACATTACCTTTGTCCAACAAAGCTTATAACTAAGTTTAAAGGTACAACCTTTGGCAGAGTGTTTTGCCATTACTTTTTTCAGCCAGATAGCAGCAGTTTTACTTCTTCACACCATTTACAGACATTATCAGTGAAATCCATAGTTTTTTTCAGTTGTCAAGTTCCACACAATCCAATGCTACTAGTATAATATCTTCTGAAAGAAATGGACCTTCTAAGATGTTTTTCTACAGCACTTGCCACTACAGTGAACACATAAAGCCTTATTTCTGTATTGCTGACTGGTTTACTTCACTAAGTTCTCTTACATTTGTGAGTCAGTTTCCTTCCTTCTCAATACATCAGTTCTATTTTTTGGCCTTCTGTGTTCATGACCAGTGAAAAACATAGCCCTAGAGAGGCCTCTTAAGCATGATGGATATAGCTATCCCAATAACTTTCCTGAGCTTGAATGTCAAAGGTGTGTGGGAGGAATTACTGAATGCATAGTGAAACATTATGCTGAACAGGACACATAAATTATCTAACACAGCATGACAGTAAAATTACTTCATGATGTTAAGGAAATGCTTACAAATAGAAGACTTCTTAGTCCTGTATGCTCCAGGAAGTTGTCTTTAAAAAAGGTTTCACAGCAAGAATGAGTCATTATTTAGCAATATCACGTGTATTTAGAAGCACAGGCTCCAACTCAAACGATGGGCAAAAAGAGCAGGTTAGAATAATATTTAATGTAACAAGTCTGTTTGTTTTAGCCAGCAGTCATTTGAATCTTACTCACTCACTGCAGATACAGAAGTTGTCTTCCAGCACTCCACCCCCTTTTCTCCTAAGAATGCTCTCACTTATTTAAAGAGACAGCATTTTTACAATGCATTTTTTGGGAGAAGGAAAGAGTTTAGCTTTTGATGCCAAAAGGTTGAGGGAGGTGATTCTGCATTTCTACTCTGCCCTTGTGAGACCCCCACCTGAAGTGCTGTGTCCAGCTCTGGGATCCCCAGCATGGGAAAGACATGTCAGAGCAGGTCCGAAGGAAATGATAACAGAAGCAATCAGAAGGATGGAACAACTCTCCTGTGAGAAAAGGCTGAGAGAGCTGGGGCTGTTCAGCCTGAAGAAGAGAAGGCTCTGGGGAGATCTCACAGCAGCTTTCCAATACTAAAAGGGGGTTATAAGAAAGATGGTGACAGACCTTTTAGCAGCGCCTGTTGCAACAGGACAAGAAGTAAAGATTTTAAACTAAGGAAGGGTTAGATTTAGACCAGATATGAGGAAGGAGTTTTATAAAATGAGAGTGGTGAAGCTCTGGAACAGGTTGTTCAGGGAGGTGTTAGATGCCCCATCCTTGAAGACATTCAAGGTCAGGTTGGACAGGGCTCTGAACAAAGTGATAAGAGTTGAAGATGTCCCTGCTTCTTGCAGAGGATTTCTACCCAACCTATTCAGTGATTCTATGAAAAGTGTCAGTGAAAATGGAATGGCATATTGATTACATTTATTACAATTTTCAATTGTAATATAAAACTCTAGCAGTTGGTCAATAAGAGGACCAAAGGAGCATGTTCTTGACTGCAGGCTACTTATTTTTTAGTTCAGCATTACCAGACTGTAGATAAAGGACTGTGGTTAGATAAGAACAATGGAGTGGGAGGACATGACAAGCAGAAATCCCAACATAGCACCCACAACTTCAAAAGCCCCACCCCACATATATAAACACAGATGAGACAAGGCACTGTACTTCGGGACAGCACAGGAGAGTAAAGAAGATGTTGCAGTTTGCTTGACTGCTTCCCAATGAACAGCAAGGACAGAAGTAGCAGCCACCTTAAAACACAGTATAAACTCCTTGCCATTGTTTAAACAGAGAAGGAATGCAAGTTAGGTTCAGGGAAAAGAAAAGTAAAGTGCTGAAGAAAGCAGGGAAACTCCTTATGAAATACATCCATGTCAAACTTCTCATAGAGTTTTTAATCCATTAAAGGGTTTTTCATTATTTTGTTTCAATGATATTTTTTTAGTCCTCATCATGTCTAATAATAAAACCAATATTCTTACACATAAAGGGTTTTGCACAAAGGTGATAATCTTGGATGTACTCTGAGAACTGGTCACTACCATGAAATAGCTGGAGGGACAAGTCTGATTCCAGATGGCAGTAAGACAGGCAGTGGGGGTTTTTTGTGCTCAAATGACCACAAAAGCTTTCTCCCACAGATTTGGAACACTGGGAATGAGATGCAGCAGATGTATTAGTTAGTCAGCAAGTCAGAGTTGAAGTATGTGAAGAGACTATGTTTAATCTATTTAAGACCATGTATCTAGAGTTCAAAAACCCAAACATATCAACATATTAAAGACAAATTAATATATAAACTAAAATAAATATATCCAGGTGGTAAAATAAGCATTAATCATATTGTCAAGCTACAAAGTAGTTTGTCTTCTCCCTTTCAGAGTGAGATGATAAAACAAGTTCTCAACTACAGTAAGTATCCCCTTTCCTGGATTGAATATCACCAGATATATTACTGCCATCAAAACTCATCTTTTTTAAATTCCACCATACCTGAATAACTTTGTCCACCTTCAGATCTTCTAGGGAAGGATAGAGAGACATTTTGATGAAGTCTTACTAGGTAGAGAGCAGACTGAAAAAAAACAAATGGGAAAGCAAACAAACAACAAGATTAGCTCTCAGATATTTACTGAGGTTAACTCTTAATTTATTTTTTAAAAAAAAATATTTAAACAAGACTAAGGGCTAAGTGTTCTGTGACCTGCCAGTCAGCAGTAAAGACACCAGGCACTACAGATGAATTCCATTAAGACTGCCCATCTAATCTGTTATCAATAGCAGCCTTTGGCTAATAGGCTTTATTTAATATGCTTAGCACTGTCAAAGTTTAGGTCTCAATAATGGGAAAACCTACACAGAGAAAAACATTTTACAGGAAGCAAAGAGAGACTTTGAGGAGGCCAAGATGCAATTATGATGAAGGTTAAGAGGAAAAACCTACAAAAACCCTCCTCCCAACAGGGACAGCATTTTATAAACAACTGCAGAAGCTTCCACTCTGTTGTCTAAAACATTTAAACATTTTCATCACTTCTAATATTCCACTGACCTGCTTTCAACTGGGATAATGTTCTTCCTAGTGCTGTGTTTTGGATTTAGGATGAGAATAATATTGATAACACACTAATTGTTTTAGTTGTTTCCAAATAGTGTTTATACTAAGTCAAGGACTTTTCAGTTTCTCATGCCCTGCCAGAGCTGGGAGAGGCACAAAGACCCGGGAGGGGACACAGCCAGGACAGCTGACCCAAACTGGCCAAAGGGATACCATGTGGCATCATGCTCAGTATATAAACTGGGGGGAAATCTGGCCAGAGGTATGGACATTGGTCAGCAAGTAGTGAGCAGTGGCAATGTGCATCACTCATTTTATATATTCCAACTCTTTTAATAATTTTTTTTCTTCCTTTTTTTGTCACATGAAACCATCTAATAACATCAACTCATGAGTTCTCACTTTCCTCTTCTGATCCCCTCCCCTGCTTAGTTGCTGGCTGGGGTTAAATCATGAGATCCAGCAAGAAGCCACTAAAGAGAACCGGCTTCCCATGCCCATTTGCAACATATTAATTGCAGCAAGACACCCATATAAACTAGGAAGATTCAGTCAGTGGCGAGTTTCAAAATACAGAGATTCCAGGCTGGCTCTCATGTGATGTTGAGAGAGCCCTGTGACAACTGATCAGGAAGTAATACAAAAAAAAAAAAGGGGGGGGGGGTTAAACCCTCAGTAAAACCAAAAAAAAATAAACCACTTCATGTGATATTGTAAGGCACCATGCTGACATCCAGCTCTGCTAGAACCAATCACCTGAGGCTTCAGGAAATCTCATTTTTCCAGAGCTCCTTCACTCACACTCTCACTGAGATCAGCCGAACTTTTGAAACCCACCTTAAAACATTCCACATCAGTACATGGAAACATTTTAGTGAGAGGGATGGAAACAGAAGATAACAAAATGTCACACATTTTTGCAAGTTACAGAAGGCACTGAGAACACAGTTTATACAGCAGCTTTATTAAAAGTTTTTAGTTTGGGGATTCATTTTCTTGTCCAAAGAAAAGAGGTTCTTATTAATGTAGCAATTCAGCAAAAATTTCAGACTAAAAGTGACCACTGCATAAATCCTTTAGCTATTGCTTCTTTAAGTACAGCTATTAAGTCAGTTTCTAAATGAACACCATACACACATGCCTAATGTGATATTGCAATAACACAATAGACATCTCTTCATATTACACTAAGATCATCAACAGCTTTTATGCTTGCTCAGCAGTGCCCAACAGCTCCAGTATCATGTCAAACTACAATTAAAACTTAAAAAAAGCATGCCCCAAACGTGACAGAGAGCTAAACTGTAAACATGTGGCCTGTTATATTACAATAATTAATTGCTATCAACTTTTTTGATTAATTGTTGCAATTCTATCAAGCATAGTTAAAGCCTGAAAACTATAAATAAAACACACACATTTAAGGCCAATTTGAAGTTCTGTTTTAATCCAGCACTGATCTGAAACAGTGAAATGCTTTTGCTCATCCAAAATGGGTAATAGCAAACATGACCAAAGACCTCGATCAGGTAAGTGATTCCTGGATGCTCCATTCTGCTGCTCACACACAGCATTGGATTTGGCATCTCCTTCTGTGCTACAGCTGCCCTGGTAGATGCAGGTGCTGGCCCAAGCACTGGCACATGTTCAAAGTCAGCACACCCCTGGCAGCAGGCAGAAAAAGAGGGCAAGCCAAGGACAGTGTGCTCCCAAAGGAGTCACCCCACGGCAGGGCAACAAGGGACACAACAGCAATTTTCAGGTGGTGATCTCCAGCATCCACAAAGCAGCAGAGCACAGCCCAGAGAGTACTGGGTCCCCGGCCCCAGTGACCAACTTCCATGGTACACCCTGGACAGCTTTATTTCTCCTCCTCAGACAGTCTCTGCATGCAATTACTTGGTTACGTTTGTCACAGACCAGCAACCTCAACCTTCCGCTGTTTTGTAAAGAGGAGCACAATGCTTTCTGTAGAAAAGCATTAGCAAAGCTAAACATATACTGGTTTTCAGATTACGTAAGGCAACACTCCAGAAGTTTATCCCGGTCCTTGATAAACCCTTCAGCCTTCCCTCCCCAGCCAAGGGTTAACAAACCCAAGTATTTGTCACCAAGGATCTGCTGGGCTGGCTCCGTCATAAACTCACCAGTTCCTGGTTTTGGTTTTCCAACTAAATAGCCAGAATAACAGTCACCACTGTAACTGCATTCAGTGAGCTCATAACTTTGCACATGGCATTTTCAGTTTCTGCAAAGGTAGCTGTGACATCAAATACCCAACATTAGATAATGCAAGAGCCACAAGAATACTGTATTTAGTTTAAAATAAGATTTTTCAGTAACACTTGCCACTGTCAGGGACTACCAGCACTTGCAAGAAGAACCTGTCCACAACTTCTGTGCAATGTAATTCACAGTACAAGCATGAATATCAGCTGGTCCTGTAACGGCTTTAGGCACTGGGGAGAGGATACCAAAAAATGTGAGTCACCACAACCTCCTCTTCTCTCCTATAAATCTACATCAACATCAGAATTACTTTCCCCAACCATTTCCATACTTCCACGTACTGTGAGGAGACCAACTGCTTAGGAAAGCAGAAGCGAAAACCAAAGAAAGAGCATAGGGCAGGAGCTGTAACTCAGCTGGCGACCACTCACAACCTGGCAGTAAAGACTTCTCCCCCCTTCAGTACACTTGGCTGGAAAGTCTGACCGCCAGTGCCAGCACGTCCCACTAGGCAGATGTTGTTTGCCAAAGGGAAGTGCCGGGCCACCGATCGGGGGAACTATGAAAGGCGTCACTCGTGACTCCCCGAGCCGGCCAGCAGGAAGTCTTGAGGTGGGAGTGATCCCGAACTGCTTTCGGTGGCGTGCCTGGGAGGACACGGCCTTCCCGAAGCAGTCTCCAGGTCGGAAAGCATGAACACAACATAGGATGATCCTGCTAAACCCTAGTCTGGCAGCCTGTAGCGACTGCTGTCTTTGAAAGCACCAGCAGTCAAAACTGCTGGAGGGGAAGAAAAAACAAAACAAAAAGCGTCACCCCGTATGCCTTCCTCCTGTGGCCCGTGGAAAAACTACAGCAGGCCATAACGCTGGCACCTACACTGGAATACTGATTCCCACTTCCAGAAATTAGAAGCTTATGAACCCCAAAATTCATCTTTAAAGCAGATGCAGGACAACACCTCCGGAAGGACAGGATGAAACAGCACGAATTAAGGAACGGTTTCGTAAGACACGATCCCCTCTAATAACTCAGTATTTCCCTTCTGATACGTATCTAATTAGCCTGGGAGCAATTGCCCTCATTATCTGCTCAGCTCCGAAACCTGCTGCCTCCATTTCAGACCTGAAGCAGGGCTCGCCTGCCTGAAAAGGCCCGTCCTACCACGCCACCGCAGCAGCACCTTTCAGCCCGTCTCAAGAGAAGTTAATACAAATGTCCGAGCCTCCCCCGTGCAGTGGCCGCGGAGCCGCCACAGAAGCCCAGAAGACGCTCCCAAACCCGAGGGCAGGACACATTCACCCAGGGCCTTATCCACTCGCTGCTTTCCCTGTCCGCGGGCGGAGGAGCCCCTCAGGCCGGCAGCACCCCGAGCCCGGCTGAAGCCTCCCCCCGGCCGGCTGCGGGGAGCGGCGGCCCCGCAGGAGCACGACACGGCTCCGCGGCTGGAGCGGGGACCGACACCGCCCTCGCAAGCGGCACAGCGGGGCCGCCTCGGCGCCGGCCGCCCCCTCCCCGCTCCGCCATGCCCGGCCCGCAGCCCCCCGCCCGCCCCCGAGGACCGCACAAAGGGCCGCGGGGAGAGGACCCCGCCCGCCAGCCCCTCGCTTACCTCCGGCCCAGGGGGTTGTTGGCTGCCGTCCGTCGGGGCCCGTAGTACGGAGAGGGGCGGCGGCAGCGACTCCCCTGGATCCCGGCAGCGCCGCTATGAGTGGGGCGGGGGAGGTGGCGGAACTGGTCCGGCCCCGCGCATGCTCCGGCGGCCGCGGGG
>JACBWW010000003.1:29030638-29274819 GCA_020086605.1 Lanius collurio | reverse complement strand
GGGGCCGGGGCCGGGGCCGGGGCCGGCTGCTGACGGTTGTGGGGTGGAGGGGAGCGAATGGGGTGGCGGTGGCCTCGGGCCCCTCTCGCTGCTTTTTTCACGTAGAGTCGTGGAATCATCAAGGTGGGAAGAGACCGTCAACATCAACCAGTCCAGCCGTCCAGCCGGCACTGCCGCCCTGACCACTGAAACACATCACCCAGCGCCAGATCTAGACGCCTCTTACCACCTCCAGGGATGGTGACTCCATCCCCTTCCTGGGCAATTTATGCCGGTGCCTGATCACTCTAACAGTGAAAACTTTATCTAATATCTAATCTGAGTAACCGTGTTTCAGCTTAAGGCCATTTCCTCTGGTCCCCTCACTGCAGGCACGGCACAAGAGACCAGACCCCACCTCACCACAACCTCCTGTCAGGGAGCTATACGGAGTGATGACGTCCCTTCTGAGGCTCTCCCTGAGATGTCCTTGGTTTTGTAGGGCCTTAAACTCATTCGTTTACTTTAATTGGTTGACAGGTGCCATCCTCATGGAGGAAAAAGTACAGTTTTCTTGCTCATTTTCCTACTTTTTTTTTTTCCTACTGTAATAAAGCGTGTTCCACTAACAGCCCAGTGTCTGCCTTTTGAGTGTGTGCTGGGACACATCAGAGCCGGAGTGACCACATCACCTGTCCCACGGCCCAGCACCTGCCTGAGCCTTCTCCCATGAGCAGGCATCAGAAGCAGAGTTTTTATCCTGGAGAGGCTTCCCTGAAGAAACTATGATGTAAAGCATACCAGTGTCAGAGAAATCCCAGAACAAGCTTAGAAAGAGGTTTTCATAAGTCAATTACCATAATTACCCCCATTTGCCTTATTTAGAGCGTGAACTTCTCTGGCATCAATTTTCAGTCTTTCCTTCTTCATTATGATTCTTTGCCTGTTGTCAAATCTTGTTCATCATACAGATAATTAAATGTGCTAAGTGCCTTAGAGCTCCTCGTCACCTAAGAATCCAGAGTGTTTAGCAGAAGAGTTTAGCAGTCTTCCATCACCTAGGAAGGAGGTCTGCTCCCACCTACAGTCTCTTTCTGCTGTCCTCACCCAGTCCCAGCAGCTGTCGAGTTCTTCTGAGAGAAAGCTTAAATCATTGCCCCAGTAGAAATCAAATCCACCAAAAAACATGAATGTTTTTCTGCTGGTTAGTGAGCCATACTAGCAATAAAAGTCTCTCTTAAGCACAAGCATGAGCCAGAGCAAGGGAATATGTGGCTGGAAACAGGAGAAAGGAAGAAGAGGAAGGAGAAATGGGATTGAGAGGGAAGGTTGTTTTGCTTCATTCTGGCAGTGACAGGCTGTTTCATCATATGAGTTGTTTGCATAATCATAGTTAAGCTAAACAGAAATTTTGTTGCAATATATGTTTTTCTGTTGTTGTTGCAGTATATTTTCTAGTTCTTGATTCTCTCCAGTTGCCAGCACCTTTGGTGAGTCCCACAGGGACTGGGGTAGCAGCCACAGCAATGCTGAATACAGAGAAACAGCAACTTTCTGGCTGTTCAGAGGCTCCTGTTTCTATATCCAACAATCAGTCAGACTGGAACCTTCCTGCGTGCTACCACCTGAACCATTGGCTACTGAGTCATGCAACAACGGGTCATTAAACATATATGAAGTGAAATCTTGGGCTTAGGGTATAAGTTCACAAAAATCCTGTGTTACGTGTCTTCTGGGCCAGGAGGAAGGGAGGGAATCTAGCTCTGGTTTAATAATGACAGATGATTACTGCTTTAGAAGTGCTAAATTTTCTATGTAGCCAAAGGAGATTTTAACATAAGTGAAAGTTTTAAAACTGTATGCTCAGACCAAGTGTGTAACTCTTCATCCTGAAATGAGCTCGGTGCAGTGAAGCCCTGGACCCACCCTGTAGAATTAAGAGAACTGTAGTATTCATGTAGCATGGAAATTGCAAGTGTGTGGTTGAGTTTTCCGGGTCGTGCAATTCTGCTGGGTGCCAGTGCTGACAGCTGAAGAGTGGTGTTTTCTTTTGGTTTGATGTTGAACACCCCTCTCATTGCAAAGACCTTTCTTCTCTCCAGAAAGCTATGATGTTAATTGCTGTTTTCTGCATTACTTTATCTCTTCATGTCTGTCAAGACAGCCTGCTGTTATCCAGCGAGCAGCCTTTTTCAGTGGACGTCAGACCTGCCTTGTCAATGCACTTTCCCCAATTTTACCCACAAGACTGTAATGGGTATTCATTTTCTTTATGATGATGTCCTAGCCCAAACACTTGGTTCCATATAATCTATTACTTGTTGGGCATACCATGTGTGTGCTATTACAGATATGTAATCTAAGAACCAGCAGAAGTCCAGGTTATGGGCAGTAGCTCTGGCACCATGTCCACCTGTAGGACATCCACCTTGGTATCAAAAGTGAATCTTATCATCCTCAGGAACAGCTATTGGACAGGGAAAGATCATGTATTTTGTACTGAAAAGCTTTGTCAGAATTGTTGTTCATTTAGACATAGGAACAAGACATAGTAAACCAGAAGGATAGTTGCTGAAAGATGGGTATGCCTAATCTGTGCAAACACTGCAGTTCAGCATATCTCAAGGTCCTCATCCTTCAAACACAAAGACCAAAGACATTTCCAGCTAATGGTCTAGTTTTGTTTCCTTCCCAGGGAAAACAAATCTTGGAAGGGGGTGGTACGTGCTTCAGTCACTCTGTCACATGAACTGAGCACCTGGGACAAGGCAGATACTTCTGTGTCCTGGAGTTTGGAGGGGAGCAGAAGAAGGGCCGGGCTGCATCTTTCTAAGAACTCCACTGGGACTGGGGAGCTCTAAGGAGTCAGAGGTAAACTGCCCAAATGAGTGGCTCTAGATTAGTTCCTGAGGTGTGTACGTCTATTGTTTGAAAGAGGTGGAACAAATAGCCAAGTTTTTAGACTTTGCATGTTGAAATTAGAATACCCATGGGCGAGTGTGATAATTTTCCATTGTCAGTGTACTCTTTGTGGGTTTTTTACTGGTCTAGTGCCAACTTTCAAAGAATAATAGAAACCACCTACTGATTAGTATCAGTCTCAGCTGTTGCAAAAATCTCAATAAAATAATTACTAAAAAATTCATATTTCTCCTTTGAAGCTGAAAACAGATTGTACTTCTGTTTGTAGGAAGTTCTCCACCCATTCCACAATGAGATAGTATTAGTGGTCACTCAAAAGATGTACAAATTGTGTAAGATAACACTCTGTCAGCACTGGAAACAGAATAATTGTATTAAGGTGGCTCCATACCTGGGGTAGCTATGAAGGGGTTAATGTGTTCTGCACTAAGCCAGATGCAAGGAGTGTCCAGATGTGTTGCTTGTATTTCTACAACAAACTCACCCCAAACCAGCTTAAATAACTGCAGGGCTACTTTGCACTGAGCTGTGCCTCTAGACATCAGGTACAAGAATTTTTGTACTTTCCGTATGGAAACAAGGATTTCAGCATAAACCCCTGTTATGCAGAAGAGATTACATTACAGGACTTTTGCCCCAGTAAGGTACTTAGCTTTAGAAACTGGTGGGTCACTTTGTTCCTCATTCCCTGTTCATATTTTTTTGATCTTACCTTTTAAGGGCATTATAACATATTACTTTCACTGTGCCTTCCTCAGCCCACGAGGTGGATGGCATTCAGTAAGTGATTTTCCACTGTTCAGTTGGCAGTTGCATGCCTGATTTCCTGTCTACTATTCAAACTCCACTCTAAAGATGGAAATACTAATGTTGTCAACATCCTTTCTAAGTAACACTCTTAACGTCTGAGTGCTGTGCAAACAGTTGCTCATTTATTTTCTTTCCTAATTCCTGGGATATAGACAAGGAGTTCAGGTACTCAAGTTGAATATGATCGTAATGCGTTATTCTGAGCCTCAGTTCCACAAACTTGTGTCTCATGTTTGTAAGAATACAGGAGATATTTTATTAGAGCCCCACCTTCCTGACTTCACTCACGGTTGTGTGTGCCCATCACCTCTGCAGATCAGACCCAAAGCCTCTGTGGGGCAAACAGAAAAGGAACAAAACACAGGAACTGCTTGTAGAGAGTCTGGAGAGAGGAGTTATTTCTCATTGCAGGAGAGCTCTGGGGCACAGGTGAGAGCAGCATCCAGCTCCCCAGCCTGACAGCCCAGGGCATGAGCAATAGGGTGTCATTCATTAGACACCTTCCAGCCTTTGCAACAGTTGAAGAAGAGGTCTAGCAAACAACAGGCTCCTTCATGAGCCAGTCCTAGGAGACAGGAGACAAGGAGAGCCAAGGAAAGGGTGGTTTGGAGCTCTACACAGGCAGGCAGGAGGAGTGATTGTGTTATTCCTGTGCCTAATCCACAAGTGAGATTTTGCTGGAAAGGATTGAAACAACCTGAACAGTTATTTCCTGCCTCAGATGAGCATGTTTCAGGGTTTAAAAATATATATTCTCTGTTTTCATACTGTGAAGATTAGGTAGGCATAGTAGAAATAAGGTGTATATTTCACAGTAGCTGTAATTTTTTCTGTTTAACTGTTTCCCCAGGGATTCAATGTCTTTTCCTTTCTCCTGGGATCTCTAAATTAACATTTTATACATTCATGTTAGATGCATTCTCTTTCAGGCCAAGGTTGTGATCTAATTTAGGTGATGTTCCATGTCTAGATGAAGCATGAAGCCAGACAAAACAGACCACTTTACCCTCAAAATAATGGAATTGTAGAATCATAGAAGGCTTTAGGTAGGAAGGAACCTTAAAGATCATATCATTCCAAACTCCTGCCTTAGGCAGGGACAGTTCCACTCCACCCAGGTTTCTCAAAGCCCCATTCAACCTCTCCTGGGCACAAGTGCTTGTGGCAAGTAGAGCATGAAGAATCATGAGCTCTGATGTCCCAGTGGGAGCCTGGGTCTTTGTCTTAAAATGCCACCAAGGATGAATTTGAGCAGACATCAACCTCTGGGATGGGGTGGTGGGACAGAGGCGGGCACTTCTCTTGCTCTGCTCTGGCCACTGGGCCTGGGGCTGCAACCTCTGGCAGAAGAGGCAAAGGAGAGCTGAGGCCGAGAGCAGCTGCTCCAGCAAG
Source organism: Lanius collurio (assembly GCA_020086605.1). NCBI lineage: Eukaryota > Metazoa > Chordata > Aves > Passeriformes > Laniidae > Lanius > Lanius collurio. The sequence goes on along the minus strand of JACBWW010000003.1, from coordinate 29,269,716 downwards.
GCTCGCTAGTGGCACCTGTTGGAGACTTTTTATAGTACCCTCGAGGTGAATGAAACACAGCCTTGTGCTTAAATGTAAAAGAAGTTGTTAATGAACAGTGTGTTGGGCAGAGTCCCATCACAATATGCAGTTCTACATGGGATCTGCAAAGACGCATTGCAAACAGATTCCTTATGTACACATCACCAAATCCAAGAGTATTTACATGGGGCAGCTCAGCCTGTGGATCCACATCTCACCCAGTTCTGCTGCCCACAGTTTGCCTCTGAGCTTGGATCCCTGAGTCCTCTTATTCCAGGATGGCTACAAGACAAAGCTGAGATTGTTTCTTATCTCATCATGAAGGGAAATTTCACTCCCTTGGAAAGAGTCTGTTCTGTCTCTGGAATCCCTGCTTCCAGCCAGTTTAACCCCTCCTTGCCCTCCATGCCAGATCATTCCTCAGTCACAAATTACTGCTGCTGAACTGGTATAATTAGAATTTCCTTTTTATTTCTCTCACCGCTGGAAGTCTTTAGACAGAGCCAAAAGTTTTGGGGGAGACTGTCATGGGAACTTGAATTGCTGTGAGCAATCGGGAGATGGCTCATCCAAAGGCATGTGTTGGTGTTGGCACAGTGCCCTTACTTTTCTGGGGAGCTGTCTCCACGCTGAATCAGCAAGTCAGATGCTTCCCGTAGCTCCAGGAGTGGTTTTTGGCAGTCTGCCACTGCATTTCTGACCACACCAAACCTGTTTAGTTTATGAGACTAGTCTTGAGCTATATAACCACTGGAGCACCAATGTTTGTTTCTTTAAAAAAGCAATAAATTGTCCCCATTTGTACACTAACCAACTGCTTAAATGCTTCTGTCTTTTACCTTGTGTTTTTTCTTTATCTTCCTGTTCTCTGCAACATCTTCCATCAATTTTTTCTTCCTATGTTACCATGTTCTTTTTGTGGCTTTCTGTTTTAATTTTTGACTTTCTGCCTGTGGTTCATCCTTTTGACTGCAAAGCAAAGCTTTAAGAGGTAGATCTCTGATCTTTGCCTATTTAAGTCAAAAATAATATAAAAAGATATTGAAAGAAATAAGTAAAATGCAATATTACAGCAATTCTAGTAGTGGAAAATTAATACTACTTGTTAAACAGGAGCATAAAGATATTTTTTTTTCAAATTAGCCATCTGCATTCAGTTGCAATTCAATTTTCTCAGGCCAAAAGGTTAATTCACAGGTAAAAACCAGTGGAAAAAAAAAAAAGCCAAACAGTGCTTTAGACTGTTTATTTAGTCCCATATTCATCTCTTTTTAATCTAATCTGGAGAGTGGAACAGCCTTACACTTTGAAGTTAGTTTCCTATTATGTCTGTTATACCACCATGCCTTATTTGTCCTTTCTTTTACACAATGAAGACATTATTAACTGCCACAGTTCCCTTTCTCCAAAAAAAAAAAAAAGAAAAGGAAAAAAATGAAGAAAGTTTTGGCTCATAGAAGTATGATCATGAAGAGGAATGTATCACAGAAAAAGAACTGATGACTGGCAGATTTCTGCTGCAATATAGAAAAGTACTCACTCTTCAATCTTGGCTTGTATAATCCAATAAATATTGTATTATAAAAAGTAGAATATAGATATAGGAAAAAGAAATCTTCAAGTAAATCTTGAAGTAGAAGTAGTAGTAGAAGGACAAGTATTTTCCCTTCGAAGAGTAAAATGCGGCTCAGTTGCAGAACTGTGTGCCTCACACTTCTTTGCATTTTGCACAGTCCAGTGAAGCTTAGATCTCCACTAAAAAACATATTTATATACAATCATTCTTGGCCAAATTTTCCATACTTAGGCAACAGGCTTCCATAAATCCACCAGAGATGCTCTCAGAGAATGATAGAATGATTCCTATGTTCACACGTAGATCCAAAAGAAAAATGAAAAGATTTGAAACCAGAGAAGACTGTTCATGGAAAGCTGTGCTGATGACCTCCCCCATTTTCAGGCTGTGGATCCTTTCCAGCTGCATTGTTAATCTAGCTTCTCCATTTTTCCCAGACTTCTGAAGACTTCTCCAATCCCAAAGTGGCCTAATAGCTGTTGAAATCACCATCATGGGGAAGTCACTGGTGGTTTCCAGCTACTGTCGGTTCTGTGTCCCCTCAGACCTGTAGTGGCCATAGCTGAGAGAAAAGTCCCCACTGTGACTACAGGTGCCACGATGGCTCCCAGCCAGAATGTCATCTTGCCAGGTGGGTGGTGGACCTTTGACTTTCTTTCACACTGGAGTGATGGGGGTTGTCCTTGCACAGGTGGTCACTTCAGGAACCCAAGGAACGCAAAGCAAACCCCACAGCAACCTGATGTGAGGTTTGCCAAAGTGGCCCAAGTCCAGACTGCAGAACCAGAGTAATACCAGCCCTTGCACAGAGAAGATGGAAATAGCTGCAAACAGCAGAGTGGTTCTTAAGATGCCACCCATCTTACAGGATAGGTACAGGTGTCACTGAATCTCCATGGCTTCTAAATGCAGATGTAGACTGAATTGTGGGTGTGATGAAGGAGGGACCATGAAATAAGTGCTACAATTAATGGATGCCTACCTCAGGCAATGAATCACAGAATCTTAGAATGGTTTGGATTGGAAATGAACCAATGTTGAAGAACATATTGTTCCAGCTCCCCTGCCATGGGCAGGAACACCTTCCACTGGGTTACTCAGAGTCCCATCCACCCTGGTCTGGAATACTTCTAGTCATGGAGAGTCCACAATCTCTCAGGGCAACCTGTTCCAGTGCCTCATCATCCTCATAGTATAGAGCTTTTCCTCATATCTAATCTAAATCTACTTTCTTTCATTTTAAAACCATTACCCCTTGTCTGATCACTACATGTTTGTGCAAAAATTCCCTCTTCATATTTCTTGTCAGCTCTCTTTACATATTGGAAGGCTGATATCAAAATAGCAATTAATAAGCTACAGGTCAGCGCACCTTTTTAAAAGGGAAGGAAGGAAAGAAAAGAAAAAAGAGAAGAAAAGAAAAGAAAAGAAAAGAAAAGAAAAGAAAAGAAAAGAAAAGAAAAGAAAAGAAAAGAAAAGAAAAGAAAAGAAAAGAAAAGAAAACGAGAGGCAGAAGGTGCCATTACATTCCCTGCTCCATCTGCTGGAGAAGCCGAGAACAGCTTGTCATGTTCACCCAGACAGTTGGATTGCGGCAATCTTCTCCTGGCTTGTTACCTAGCTACCTTTCTTCAAATAATTATTTGGTAGCAGCTCACTGCATCATTTTTGTAATCACATCTGAGATTTAATTTCTTCCCGTTAAGTGTTCTGAGCACCTGCAATTGTGTGTTTAGGTGTAACAAGATAATATATAAGCTTCTGTTTTGTTATGAAATGGTACGATGCAACTCAACTCCAGAGTTTAAAAAAAGAAAAAAATTGCTTTAAGAAGATGCAGTTTGGTGCACTGAGTGAGTGGTAATAACTCCTCATGCTTTATTCTACAGCCATTTCCTTTTCCTGCTTGGGTTCCCATGTCAGTGCTCTTCTGTCTCCACTTTCATAATTCCTCTCTTCACTGTTTCTCTTCTGCAATACTAAGAAAAAAAAAAGCAACTTTCATAAATGTTAATATTCTCAGTTATTACTTTAATCATAGGTTTAATAGTTCCCTTTTCTACAGTTTTAAGGAAACTGGTCATGATGGAATACAACATATTACTAACATGTTTTCATTCAAGTAAAGGATGGTATTTCTGATTGAGATTTAGTTTCTAATGTTTGATATTAAAGGGAGGATAGTGACATTGTAAATCCCAAGTCTGATAGGAAGGTTACCAAACTTTCAATTGGCATCCTAAAGAACAAAGAAAATACCAGAGAGAAAATTAATTTATATGGTGCAAGTAAATCAAGTTTATTATCTGATATATAAGCACATTCAGAGGATACTCTGATATAAATAAGGAAATATTAACTTGGTCATTAGAGGAAGTATCTGTCCCTACTATTATTTAAATGCTATGGGGCAATTTTCCTGAAACAGGATGCAAATAAACCCAGTCCCCAAGCCTGTCCAATTTTATAGCCCATCAATGTAGATTATCCTAATGTAAATCCAAGGCATTGTCTATGCAGAGTGCTTCACCATGAAAAAAATTATGGGGTCGAATATATCACAATGATATCATATTACAGAAGAGTTGTAGCTCTACAATCTACATACAATCTACAGAAAAAAATTATTATGATGATGGGGTTTTTAATTTTTTTTTTAAAGGAAATATAAGCACACTGTTTTCCTGGAGTCAGATAATTCACAAATTCTGCAGAAAGTAGAGTATAATGTAGGCAAAATCTGCCCTTTAAACAGCCAGGACAGTTGTTAAAACAGAGCTGTAGAGTGATACTGTAGTAGCATGAATTTATTTTAGATTGTGTAGATCATTAAATAATTAAACTATGACATTATTCTTTACAGCATCTTTAATATAATTTCACTCATATTCTTTTAAGTACTCTGTTATAATTTAGGTTTACAAGACTTTCCACCTGACCCAGGAAAACCAGGAAAAAGGCGAATCCAGCTAGGGATCTGTCAGAATTATTTCTGGAATTATAGTCTCTCTGGAGAAGATATTGCATTTATGGCATGATCACTTGGTAACAGCAGCTGGTTTACGAAGGCAGGCAGGGCAATGTTGTGCCATGATGTGCCAGGTCTGTTATTGTGAGGGGACACACGAGCCAGTGTTCTCCTCTCTGTGCCTGGAGCATTGCTGATGCCTTTCAGTTTGCAGACACATGATGGCTGTGCCATGTCAACACTGCTGCTGCACAAGGACCTTCCATTTCTGGACTGTCCCCACAGTACAGGATCCTGTGTGATGACAGCCACCATTCCTCTCTAAAAACAGATGTTTCTTGTGGTCAGAAGTAAAGTCTTAATTCTTGTGCTGTTGAACATTTTCATTGATGCCAGAAAAGCCAGGTTTTCAGTTTGGCCCTCAGAAACCTCAGTGATCCTACCCAGAATATCTTCATATCTTCATATCTTCATAAAATATATACAAAGAAAAATACATAGACACATGGAAGAAATAATGTTTTTGTTGCCTAGAAACAAGAAACAAATCTGAACTCACAGAGCTGAGTGGCTGCTGTAGAACACAACACACAAGTGCCACACAAGGAGGTTTACCAGTAGGTGGTGACATATAATTATTTATTAGCTGTTTTCTGGCTTCAAAGGTTCTGAGCTACAAGCAACTTCTTGTTTAAGCTTTCATTTCATATTGCTCCACCTTTCTGAGATCTCCTTTTCAAGTTTCACAGCTGCAGAAGTGTTTCATAGCTGCAATTGCATCTTCTGGCTGTCAGCATGTCAGCCTGCTCCTGTTCTGTGAACTGCACGTTGGCTTCCCACTGCTGAGCAAAATGCTTGGCTTGTGTGGTATCAGGGTTTTTCATCTGTTAATAAAAGAAAATAACTGAGTTCTCACAACACATGCACGAGAAAAAAAGTCAATCCTTTCTTTGTAGTATGGACCTCTTATTTACTTCTGGTGAATAAACAAGTTTTATTGTTAGCTGTGTGGAAATCTGCTATTTACTGCCAAATGTAATCAGCTGCCTCTCCTAAGTCCATCACACCCTTCTGTGCATCAGTGCTCCCAAGTTATGAAGCCATCAGTAACCCTGGAAAAAAAATTATTCCCCTCAGCTTGGTCTATCTATTATTTTCTATTAATTTAAATACCCTGTGTGGGTTGTGACTAATGAAACCCATATAGCTAAAGCATATGGGAAGAAGCTTGGGTTTAGACAATGAGTTTTGGAGCAGCAGGAGGAAGCCAGCCTTAAGGCTTCTTTTAGGTTTCAGGGATCACCACAGAAGTGAGCTGGGCCTGTTTGTTTCATGGGAAGAGTATTGGCTGCATGGAGATCACAACCCAACTTGCTTCACTGGCTGGAGCAGAGCTGATAGATAAGAGTACTCCTGGCAGCCTCTGCCCACAGCCAGTGGGTGTATCTGGGTGAAAAGTGTCTTGGTGCCCTTTGGGGGACAGTGGTGCAATTGTAACCATGCATCAGTCTCGACACAGTTCCTGGCCCTGAAGACAGGAGCAGACCTCGTGAGGACACGGCTGCCCTTGCAGCTGGTGTGGGCAGCCAGGCTGGAAGCGGCTGCTAAATGCGCTGTACTGGGTGAAATGTCGGCATGCTCTCTTGCCTCTTCCTCACTTGCCTCATCCACGTGCTCTTGAGCTGCTCTTTCTGAACTGGTTCTAGCTCATTAGGGCTTAACCAAAAGGTCAGATTACAGTTGTTAAAAGGTTTTGCATTTCCTGACTATTATTTGTTGCATTGCTGAGTTCTTGAGGAACACCCAGGTTCAAACCTGCAGTGACAAGGCTTACACATTCAAACATCTGCAGTGCTTTATTCCTGACGGTGTCGCTGGCCTGAGTTGAGTCTTAAGCCCAAGCTGTGTCAGTTTTTCGCATTAATATTCTTCTTACCTAACTCCTGTAGGTCACCCTCTTGGGCTGAGTCAAGAGAGCCAAACTCACACATTGTGTCACAACACACAATGTGCTGCAGAAAATGTGCTTTATCTGTCAATCAGTGGGACCACATGGTGCTCTCAACCCCTGCTGTACAGATTGGTGGCAAATGCCTGAATTTTGGCTATGGGAAATGGTGTGTTTTTCTGAAGAACACTGAAATACCACACCCAGAACATCAGGGCACTCTACTGGTGCTGCTGAAAAATCAGGAAAGCCTAATGCCCACTAATATAAATGGAAGGAGAGTCTCACTTATCATCTGCTAAATCTGGTGGCAGGCAAGACTCCTGTTTGTGTTTATCACAAGGACATAAACCACAGGCTGCATCCTGTTACAGTACAGGCTGGCTTTGGGAGTGTAGATTGGCCTATTTAAGACTTTCCTGAAAGAAAAAGCAATTATTTAAGGTAAGTTGCACAGCAGCTACTGTGCTGAGCCTACACCTGGTTATGCTTTTAGTACGATTGTATATGTGCAAAGCAGAAAGTGCAAGAAGGTGGGCGGCTTTGGAGAATTGCTGGCAGCAGGATACCATATATAAATGATGTTATCATCACATTGCAGCACAACCCAAAGCACAGAGGGAAAAGGCAAGTGTGACTGGCAGCTGTAGCTAGGGCAACACAAGATGTGGTGATGAGACACAGGCAACCGTTGCTGGTTAAATGTTATTCCTGTGTGTTGGACACAAAACTGACACTTAACTTCTGACTTTCTTTTTTCAGTGTTGTTTGGACAACACATGCAAAAAGAATTAGACACTAATATAAAATTATTATTCTCATTTAGGATGAAGAAGTCACAGGATGAAATCAAAGATGACACCCAGGACTGAAATTTTCCATAATGTGAATGAGCAGGAAATGGGAAAGGAAGGTTTTTATAAAGCAATTATACAATAACAAGCTAAATTCAGTTGATGAAAAAGAAGTTTTTATAGGAAAATAAATGAAACCCCTGTGCTTAAATGAAAATGGGATAGAGGACTGGAGCTGAAAGGACTGATTTTTTAGATTAAGGGCAAACTTTGATGCTGTAAGTAGGGTTTATTTCTTCAGTATAGTAACTTAAAAATTGCCTCAAATGTAATGGCATGTGCACAGTTACCCCATGCCTCATTGCCTACTCTGGTTTGAAGCCAGGATAATATTTCCACCTGCCAGATTTGCATGTTAATGCCTTCAATGTAGTGTTCAGTTGCAACAAGAAGATATCCAAATCTTTATTGTTTTATCACACAGCTGTAGGGACACCAACAAAAACTGGTACTAAAGTGAGTCTGAAAAACCCATTTGGTTCTCTCTTAGAAACATATAGGCCTTGGATGACTAATGAGATATCACTACACCTGAGCTGCCTCCTTGATGGCTTGATGCCAGGTCTAGGAGCAAGCCAAAGTTTGAATTTTCACAAGTCAACAACAGAAAGGAGGAAAGGTTTAGTGGGAAAATAAAAGGTGATCCAAGGACAATGAAAAAAACTCAAACCAGTGTAGTTGTCTAGATCTACTTTCTCCTCTTTCTTCTATGATTCATTCTATGATTTTGTGAAAGACCATTTTTTCCCTTTCTTCCAGAGAAATATAGTTAGAGGAAGTAAGTCCACCTCCGCAGCCATCCCTTTGCCCAACTGCTGAACCCCGCCGTTCCCTCTTGCAGTGGCACACCAGTGCCAGGACAGTCCACAAGGAGAAGGGAGGGGCAACAGGCTGGCAGCTGAAGGGCAGCACGGACTGCAGCCACCAGTTAGCACAGTCTGAATCTCCTGGACACCGGTCAGTAGCCATTTCATATATTGCTAAACTTGAACTATAAACTGCAGTTGGTAAATCTGCAGGATTAATCAAAATACACCTGACTAACCTTCAAATTATCAGCTATTACAGCTGTTTGGTTACTTTGGAACTGCTACTGCTACGTGACATCAGCTCAAGGCCACATCTGCAACTGTCTGCATCAGTCCAGCAAAGCTCTCTGCAGAAAGGTGCCAGAGCAGAGAGAGAATAAGCTCTCTCCAGAAATGGTTAATCAATAGCTTGCTAGGTTGACTCAGTGCCATTAGAGACAGTGGTGCACCTACTGTATATAAATTGTGACCTGTCTTCTGCTTCATTCTCAGTCACCTCTCCTGGCATCCTGGTAGTTACCCATTTTCCACTTGGAAGCTTTTGGGCATTACCAGAAATGTTCCTAGCATCCTGGCTCTGGGGAACAGCAGTAATCCTGTGTTGTGTGTCTTGGATTCTTCTAGGGAGGAGGAGAAGGTAAGGAACCTATTGCAACTGCATCTCAGTGTGCCTATTAGCCTTTATTTATGTCAAATATCCTGTGTACATTACTAAAAGAACTGTAGTCTCAAGACTGCCAGAGGGACATATGCAGGATAGCAGAGACAATGCTGAAGTTTGGTCTTTTGAGAGATTTATGTTCCAATTGAATTTTTGTGTCTCAGCTTTGCAGTGAGAGTGCAGTGATGCCTAGAGGTAGCTGTAGATACAAATCTATGTACAAGTGAGATAATTAAAATATGAATATGTATGTTCTGATTTCGTAAAGTTCTGGGCTGGAGTTTCACCTGTATTGTAATCTCAGCTAATACCTACCTACATGTAATAGAGTTTAATACCTACTTACAAACATTTTAATATTATATCTAATAACACAGTTTAATACAAGTAATATTTATGTACCACACTCTTTCGAATACATATTCCTTAAAAGCATTTATCCTACTGGCACATTTACATAAGGAGCAAGTAATTTGCTTAACTGCTCTAATTTTGTATTTTCAGCAGTCATTTTCTTGTTTTATTTTAAAAAGTTTAATTTAAAAAAGAAAGGTGAAAATAATTAACTTCATTTACTGGAAAACTGAAGTATTATAAGAAAGTTTTGTCAGCAGTCATGATGTCCTCATACAGGAAAGTTGTTTTCTACTCAAAAAAAAATCATTTAAGCATATGTTTCACTTTAAGTATTGGCCTAATTTAAAGCATGTGCTTGATGACATTTAGTCTGAAAGACTAGCTCTTATGCTTACTGAGGGTCATAGCAAAATTCCCATATTTTTAGAAAGATTTGGTCTGTTAATGGAATATGCAAATAATAACAACATTTCTATACTAAAAATCTCTTTTCCTTGGTATTCAAATGAAACTGTGGATACACTGCCCAAAAATGTGTCAGACAATATTAGTGTGATGGATTATTTATTAATGTGAAAATTTCATAACTGCATGTTAGCTAATGGCAATAATTTGGCATTTGAACAGGTGAAAAATATACTTCTGATCCAGGGAAAAGAAAGATGACATAATCAAACTGTGGTTTATTATGTCTATTAATACTTAGAGTTGTACTTTCTTAGATAGCTTAGCCCTTAAATCAGAGAAAAATATTTGTAAATAAACTATTTATTTGGGATTATTTTTTTCATTTTTTTCATGTTGCACAAAGCCTAGCATCAGATTTTACATGCCTGGTAGTCCTTGAGAAGAGATCTCTATACATAATTTTAAATTCAGCTTTTTTTGGGTTTTGTAGGCGACAAGGTGAGCCACCACTTGAAAATGGGTTCCTTCCATACCTGGGCTGTGCCTTGCAGTTTGGTGCCAACCCCCTTGAATTCCTCAAAGAAAAGCAGAAGAAGCATGGCCACATCTTCACTTGCCATGTAGCAGGGAAATACATTCATTTCCTCACTGATCCTTTTTCCTACCATGCATTGATGCGCCAGGGAAAACACTTGGACTGGAAAAAGTTCCATTTTGCTACATCTGCCAAGGTACTGCTAGTTTTTGTATCTAACTTGCAAAGTATCTGCTGACATACCCAGTTAATCCCTGTAAACATAACTATGCCTTTGAAATAGGACTGGTTTCACATTTCTGCACTTTTACTGGTTTAAAACACTGTGGTCTTGTTTTCCTCTTCATAAATGGAAAGGAAATTTGCAGTGATTTGGTTCTAAGACTATACAATATTCTAACACTGTACATTATTTTATTACATTATTACTCTCCCCTCTAGTAAGCTATGAAGTTATACTTTGGCTTTCATTTCTGTTAGACTTTATCATCAAGGTAATGACAGGCCTTACTTATCATGCATACAATTTATTTTGTGACAGGCTTTTGGGCATGGTAGCATTGACCCAGCAGAGGGAAACACCACTGAAAATTTTCATCAGACTTTCATTAGAACCCTTCAAGGCAATGCCCTAGATGCTCTCATTGAAGCAATGATGGAAAACCTACAGTATGTCATGCTGCAGTCAAGAACACCTAAGCTTCAGTCTAATACCTGGGTGACAGAAGGAATTTACACATTCTGTTGCCAAGTGATGTTTGAATCTGGTTTTTTAACACTTTTTGGTAAAGAATTTAATTCAAATAATGACAAAAACCTCTCATCAAAGCAGGAAAATGAGAGAGCTCATATCCTAAATGCCCTTGAAAACTTCAAGGAATTTGATAAGATTTTCCCAGCCCTTGTGGCAGGGCTGCCTATCCACCTCTTCAAGAGTGCCCACAGTGCACGTGAGAAGTTGGGAGAGGCACTCCTGCACAAGAACCTCCTGAAAAGGGACAACCTCTCTGAGCTTGTCACCCTCCGCATGTTCCTGAATGACACCCTGTCCACCTTCGATGACATGGAAAAGGCGAAGACCCACGTGGCTGTGCTCTGGGCCTCTCAAGCAAACACCATTCCTGCCACCTTTTGGACCTTGTTCTATCTTCTTAAGTAAGTCCCAATGCTTCTTGCTCCCAAACAAGAAAAATGTTTATCTTTCAGAAAGCAGTTCATTAATACAGGCCAATTCCACTGCTTGATACCTCACCAGTGACCAAAACCTTACTGTTTGCAACAGAAATGGTGTGTTGCTCTGTACTTCCACAGAAAAGCCCTTCACTCATCTGAGAGCAAGTAGTGGTAGCACAGAGCAATTCTGTAGAAGCTTTTTTTTTAAGAAACAACACTCCAGGGCGATGCTACACTTTGTCAAGAAAGCTTTGGAGTAAATCTATATGATATGACATTAAAAGTGCTAGTTGCAGTCAAAACATTAATTGTATTAAAGGCTGAAAATATAACTAGACATTTTTAGTCCATCTCAATAGGGCAGGCAAAATGAGATTTAACTTCATTGTTATTTTCACAGATACTTAATAGAAAATAATTTATATCGGTAGATCCCACTGAAGCTCTACTGCAGACTGCACCTGCTGAGCTTATTACTCTTGAGACAAGTGCAGAGTTCAGATAATTCTATCAAATGTCCATTTCAGAGTGGGCCTTTGTGGATTATCTGCCTCAGCATAACTAGTACTGAAGTATGTGCCTATTCCTAATGCTTTTGTTTATCATATCTACTTGCTAATGCTAATTTTTGAAGTTATTTAGTACTTTTTGCTAGAAGAATGCATATGCTTTAGATTTTCTGCACTTGAAATCTTTTAACACCCTGATTGTGCCTTCATCAAAACACTATTGCACCCTCTTTTATTGTCTTTATATATTTCACCACAGCTCATATATTCTATGTCTGAAAGAAAGGCTAGACAGTTAAGGGTACTATGTGGGCTCTTAGTATTAGGAAGATTTTCAGCTAGACAGAGTATTGTCACATCAGCCAGAATAAACGATGTTATAAAACTGATCCTGTTCCTAAACTTTCTGCCTGCAGTGGGGCTATTTCCTCATTTACAACTGGCTGGTTTTTTTCTTATGCTTGGCATTGCTTTATAGTGACAGTACTATTTATTACCTGAATTACACTCATTAGTTCTGTCCTACTTGTCATTGCAGACAGAATCAAATACTGGGGGTTCCTTTCCTTTTTTTTTTTCCTTTGAAGTTATCATACCTTTGCCAAGACATAAAAAAGTGGAACTGCAACATTTTGCTGCAACATTTACATTTTAGAAGGCTGTACTTGTCAGCCAACAATACAAATTTTAGTCAGGAAGAAATTTAATAGCAAAAGCCCTTCTTTAAGAATTCTTACATTTAAAATTATGCTATATCTTTGCTCTTTTGATCTTAGGAATCCAGAAGCAATGAGAGCTGCTACCAAAGAAGTGCAACATGTTTTGGAAAGTGCTGAAGAGAGTATCAGCTTAGATGGTAAACATATTTCCTTGAAGAGAAAACAGCTGGATAATATGCCGATACTAGGTATGCTTATTTTATGAAGGAATCATGCCAGAATTTCCATGGTCTTCTATTTATTACCATATAAATACTTGCTATGGAATTGCTATGGAATTAGCAAAGAACAGTAGAGCAGGAAACTACAAGTTCCTTAGCAATAGCCAACACAACCAGGCTTCCCAATGTCTAAGGTGCTACTGAGAGTATCAAAATTTACATGAAAAGCACTTTTTCATGGGTAATGGCATGTCTCAATAATCCTATACAGCTACATAACATAGACCCATGGATAATTCTGAAAAATATTTTATTTGGTTATGTCTTTAAATCAAATGAAAAGGTGGGTCCAAAGCTTAAATCCCAATTCTTATCATGTGAGGCAGTATTTTCGAATATGATTAGTTCTATTTCCTTTTAATATTTTTTTCAAATTATAAGTACATTTTTCAGAAGTTACAGAGAGTTTTGATAATATTACCTTTTAACTACTGTTATTTAAAAAAAAAAAGTCAGCTTATATTGAAAGAGAAAATCCTCACATTACTTTTTTCCTGAGTATGGGTTTCTATAAAGAAACTCTTAAAGCTTCAGAAAATTCTGCTTGCTGAACTGTTTCTTTTCCTTGTTTGGTTTTCAGTTTTCACTGGTTTGGTCTTTATCTCGGAGTGACATTGTATTTCACTTTTGAACATTTGGTTTCATCAACTATAAGCATTTTTCTAGGGGAAAGCAGATTGGGTTCTCAGTGGTATCTGTAGAAGGAATAGAAATGCTAAAAAGAGATGATAAAAATACTTTCTTAGGCATTTAGAAAGTCAATATTAAGATTCTTCTTCTAATAAATTCAGGGTTTGATAATGGCTCTGAAATAGTTCAATATCTATGACCACCCCCCAGATGTGAATACACTGCTTCCATGGCAATCATTCCTTGTCCTCTCTCAACAGACAGCATCATCAAGGAGGCCATGAGGCTCTCGAGTGCATCCATGACTTTCCGAGTGGCCAAGGAGGATTTCACTTTGCACTTAGAGAACGACTTTTACAACATTCGCAAAGATGATGTTGTAGCTCTTTATCCTCAGCTGCTGCATTTTGATCCAGAAATCTATGCTGATCCCTTGGTGAGTATAAACTTGCATTAAACTTGGCGCTCTGGCAGAAGTTAACAGGCCTTTAAATAAAGCATTTGTAGGGATGCCCCATGGCTGGTTTTCTGTTGTACCCCAGACAGTCCTTTCTTGCACTTGAAGATGAAAAGATAGGCAAGAAAAAGAATAAAGTCAGTGCAAACACTCTCTTCAGGGTGACCAAAAGGTGTGCCACCAGCCCCAGACAGCCTTCTACTTACTGTCTTCCTCAGCAAGGGAAGATCACCATTATGGGGGTCTTTGAAGAAGGACAAGGATAACAGTTTCCCAAAGGCACAGAATTAGAATACTTCCAATTCTTCTTCTGCTGCATGAACAAGGATGCAGGTTACAATGCATGTTTTTAGAGGTCAGGACAAAAAAGGAGACTTACCAGCAAAGAACCTGGGATCCTGTACAGAGCTTCTCAGAGGCCACTCTTTCTAAAACAGCATCATGGGGCCTGGTGCTACTGTACAATGCTTGTTGCTAGAGGCATCTCTTTCCCAGCCTACATTTTGTGTATTAGCAGCTTTATCTGGTTTTTGGAGGTATTCAAATATCAAGGAGCTCTTTTCTGTGTTCAATTGCAGACATTCAAATATGATCGCTTTCTGAACGAGAATGGAGAGGAGAAGACTGATTTCTACCGGAATGGTCGGAAGCTGAAGTATTACTACATGCCTTTTGGGACAGGCATTGCAAAGTGCCCGGGCAGGTTGTTTGCTGTCCATGAGATTAAACAATTTTTGGCTCTGCTGCTTTCATATTTTGAGATAGAGCTGGTGGACAGTAATGTGAAATGTCCCTCTCTAGATCAATCTCGTGCAGGACTGGGTGTTTTGCAGCCATCCAATGACATTGATTTCAGGTACAGGCTGAAATGCTTATGAATATGTATATTGTATTATGCATATACACTATGTACTAGTAGTACATAAATACACTGTATATACTAACAGTACTAAATACACTGTATGACATATACTTTATATACATTTTATGTATATATGCAAATGAAATGCTTCAAGTCTTGGAGGAAAATCTGTATGAAGATGCTAATTCACCGTTTTAATGAAAAATGTGCACCAGTGTGGTACCAGCATGCAGTGGGTTTAATGAGCTGTTTTGATGCAAATGTCTCCTTTTTAACCAACCATTTTGAAATGCAAGTTAAGATTTTGAATTGTGTGCATACAGTAGTGGGGGGTTTCTGTCAGCAAATACTTTCCCACAGAAAGAATTTCATCAGCTAATTCGTCATAATTTCAAAATTTTACTACAGTTAAAATGTATTATTTTCTACAATTGAAATGTTGGGGTTGGGGGGAGGGGTGGTGGTTCTCCCCACAGGTGAAATAAAGTTTTTGTTGTATAAAGGCAGATCCACAGTGGGGAGGGAAGAGTTTTTTGGGGAAGTACCTTTATGGTTTTATGAAAAACTAGAAGATTTAAAGAAAAACTATGAAAATGTTCACGTTCAAGTGAAACTGCAAAACTTGTATTATATTCATTGTAAGATACTTATTTTCAGAGAGCACTAACTGTGTTAAAATAAATTATATTGGCTGAACTAAATGCATCTCTAGACTGTCATTTTAATGTCTTAACTTTGCCAAAGGTTTATGCACTCATCCAAATCCACCCAAACCAGTTTTAAACTAGCCAGCTCAAATACCAGTTTGGAGATAAATAAATATCTACCTCACACTCACCAGTGGTTCTGAGTGGTTTTAGCCTCATTGCCTAAACTCTGTATTTCCAAAAGCCTCCTTAGGTCTTCCTAGTCTAATGCCATTAAAGTTACCATGGGTAGCATTATGTGGCATGTCCATAAGAACAATTGTTTCAGAGTTAATACGATTTGCTTCTCTTTAACTTCCTTGTGCTTTTCTGCTGCAAATGACAGATGTATGTACGTATGCATGTCACAAAATCCCATTTTTAATGAAACACCTTTGGGCTGAAAGAGAGAGCTTTTTTACCATCTGATGCTGAAAAGAACAAATGGACTTAAAACATTTTTTTTATCCTGTTTTTTTCTAAGGACTTATGGTCTGACTTTTTGTCCTTGACTCAAAAGTAAGCCTCATGACAGAAGATGAGATACAGAACTACTAGATATTTTCAAATTTCATATTCTGGCAAGATATCCAGCCTAACTGATAGAGCTCTTTCTAAATAAGGAATTTTCAATTGAGTCCTAGAACTGCTTTAAATAATCCATTCTTTCTTCTTCTCACTATCCACTGTGCTAAACATTCACACATTAATAAAAAGATTATACAGTATGTGATTATTTATTATTTATTATCTTGGTGTTTTCCTTGTAATTTTGTTTAATCTTTTTGCACTTTCAAAGGAGAACAGAGAACACTGATTTGTTGCCATTTGCACCATGTATAATATTAAACTATTATGTATAATGCAAGGGAGTTTGAATTATTATTTTAGTTCTCTTGGTAAGTGTAGTATCCCGTACAGCTTGTTTTCATACTTCTGTCAATTATATTTTGTATGATTTATATAAATTTTAGCATATTTAATGTAAGCTGATTTGGAAAATGAATGCTAGCCTGACATGATTGTAATTACATGGGCCCAGCACATGTCATTATCCTTAGAGCATCTACTCCTTCCTTCTTAAATAAATCCTGCTTGATGCAACAGTTTTTGAGGACAGCAAGGCTTTGCAATGTTTTAAACAAAATACACTTCCTTGATGAAAAGGAATTCAACATGGCATTACAGAAGCAGAAAAAAGATAACTGCTAAACTAATTCTAGGCTCCTTCAAAAATTAAGCCTTCTTTTACATCCCATTGTCTCCTTCAAACTGACTGCTCCAGACTTTTCTGACTGTGGTTTAATGGGACTTTGTCAGTGCCTCTATTCTCTGAGAAATTGAAGTACTCAGTAGCTCCTTGAGCTGATCTGACTTTCAGCTTCCCAAGGGCAGGAAGATAATGGAAGATTGGTAAGGAGGACTGTGAATTTGATCAAATGGCTTGCAAGCTGGGGTGTCAAAAACCACATACATCATACCAGTCGTTGTTTAGCCTCATGTGCTGGACAACACCCATGTTTAGATAACATAGTCTGATGATAGATTTGAGCACGGCTAAGATTCCTGCCTTGCTGTGGGAGCAAACAAATGGTGGTAAACTACACCTGCAGGAACCCCTGTTATATAGGGGGAAAGAAGGTTTGGTGATCCCCTAGCATTCACAGAGCTCTATGGTGCCTGCATCCTTGCTTGTGTGCTGCTTTGGGGACCCCACACCCCCCACTGACATCACAGTTTAAACCAGCCAGCAACCAAGCACCAAACAGCCAGTCATTCACTCCCCCAGCAGCAGGATCAGGGAGAGAATCAGAAGCATAAAAGCTAGGAAATTCATGGTTCGGTCTTAACAAAACTAAATTTTCTCCACATTTTGACCATGTTATTGTGGTGCTTCCTATGTCCTGCCTGAGCTGGCTCACACACCAAGGAATACCAACAGTAAAGAACTCAGGGGAAGGTAAAAACATCAGAGGATTCACCCTGGAGATTAAAGTCAAGTTCTGAACATTTTGGAGAGGCTACTGACTTAAGCACAGAATTATCATAAATTAGCAGAAACCAGCACCTGACAGGGTTCTGCAAGGGTGGCTCAAGTGCTCCTGCCCAAACTCCTGTGGGACCATGGTCCTCACCACTCAGCCTGCTGCCACTTGTCTCTTGCTGGGGTAGCAGTTCTCCACGGATGGCTGGACCGCATAACCTGTGGATTGATAGTCAGTGTTTACAACAGAACCAACCAGCCCTTTCTGCTCAGTTCTGGACTCCTGTAACCTGAGGATGATACAGCATGCCTTCAGGGAACGCTTTCATATTGACCTCGTGTTGTGCAGATAAAAAGACCCAGTATAAGACCCTAAGTATGCTTCCAATTTGTGGACAAAAGACAAGCTGATGAACAGGTTAAATAATTTGGATAAGGATTTTTTTATTTTTTTTTTTTATATTGAGCCATATAGAAGTATTTTGGTTTACTGCTGTAGCTGCTAATTTTCTAACCTCAGTTAAACCCCTATTACTGGTGTTACACAGATGCAAGCAAGGGGAGAAAAGAGAGTACAAAGTCTGTGGCACTATGCCTCAGCTAATGTAATCAAATTCTTCAGCAATCAATACTCATCTGCCTTGCCAGGGTCACAAACACCACAAGGTTATAACAGGGCAAGGCTTTTTACCGCATCTCCTAAAAGCAGTTCTTTTCTTAAGACAGGAGAACAACAGAAAAATAATACTAAAAATTATAAGAGCAATCAGAAATATGTTGGGCAGATCCAGCCTGGTAGGAAGCAGGCAGAGTCTACTGTGGGCTCTGTATTTCACATTATATACTCACTGTTTAAAATGCATGAAGAGATATGGGCAGAAGAGGAGCAAAGACCTCAGTCCCCAGGTGGACACTCTAACCATTAGGATAACTCAGGTATTTTTCTCAGGGAATCTGTAACGTGTTTTCTCAAAAAAAAAACATTTACAGATTCAATAGGATGATTTGCATGATTTCCTGTGCCTTTACAGCCAAAGTGCTCTCTTAGTTTAGAAGAGATTCAATTTCAACAAGGATGAGGGGGTTAGTGAGTTCAGTCTCTCCTACACCCCAGGGGACAACTCTAAGCTTGTGGTTGTCCTGTAAAGGGTAAGAGTGAGGGATACCTATTGAGGGACACAAAAGCTTACCATAGATTAGGCACACCAGGGAGTTTAAATGCCCAGATATTTTTGGACACAGATGAGCTGGGCATTGTTATAGTCATGTGCCTCTGAACAGAGATTTGGGGATTAGGAGCAAGGGACAGCCAGCTGAGCGAGACCATGTGCCTCATAATGCAGCAGGAGGAGACCTTTTGGGTGAACAGATTGACTAGGCAGTGAAAATGCTTTACCATTTTCTCAGGATAAAAGAAATCGTTACTGATCATGGAGATCTTGGAAGTAACATGATGACCTTACTAATGAAACAAGACACCATGTCAGAAACAAGACAGTTTTACAATTCTGAAACCATTCTGGCCACAGTTATTGTAACAGAGCTGCCACTAAATTCAGGCAGCCACTCTTCAACTAGTCAACAGTGGTTTTGAACATAGATATTCAAGTCCTTCTTCAATTGTTTTTCTATTTTGCTGTAGGAATATCAGGATAAACTGGTATTAATATTATGAGGCCTCTTATGCAAGTTTCTGATGAAATAAAAGAGAAAGCAAAAAGAGAAGTCATGGGATAATTTTTCTAAGAGCATGAAATACATTTTAGTGATAACTATAGCTTAGCTGATGATAGTGTGCTACAGGTGTCCATTGTTGTGGTCTAAACAGGAAGCTCTGGCAGCATAAATAGGTATTTGCCTTTTATGAACTGCACAGAGTGCTACATCTGCATGTCAACAGGCTGAAGGTGGGACCAAGATCTTCTGATGCTCCTACTCATTGCAGGGGATTGGACAAGCTGACCTGTAAATGTCTCTTTCAAGCAAATCTATTCTATGGTTCTATGATCTTGTCTCATTTACACCACCAGGTCCACACAGTTAAATAAAATACGGAGGAGGCTTAATCATAATTATGTCTAGCTGCATACAGGGGATTTGGTGGTAAAAGCAGTGATTTGCCTCCTAATAACCTTAAAATTAAATAATAAAAAGGTTACATACTATTAAATGGGCTGCTATCAGTGTAAATACCCAGCTTGCTAACTCTTGTTGACTTTACTTGGTTTTCTGCCAAGACAGACAACTCTGTGGGACACACTTCAAATCAAATGACCTGCTGTGGCCCATGAGTCATAAAAGGAGAGAGAGGTCACTTCAGAACAATTCACTAAAGAGCCATAGATTTTTCAAATGAAAAGTTAATTTTACTTAATTCACCTATAAATAGGATCCTGTGGGCTCCAGTTATCTTTCTAAGGATTACAGTAATTTCTAAAAATTTGTCTCATCAGATAGCAGGATCCCATAGAGATTTCAAAATATTAAAACACCTTGGCTGACTGAGTCTCTCGTGTTTTGAGAACTCTTCATTGGGACTAGCCATGTAATTATTTCTCAGTAACATTCGTATAAGTCGATTGGAAAAGGATTGTAAAATGCTCCCAGTCTATGCAAATTTGAGAGATAAAAACACCCACAGGAAGAACATTAAATACCAGAGGCTGGAAGAAATCAAGCTATAAGTCACTTCATCCTAGGTATGGAATGAGGTCCAGTTCACTCAGGACAAAAACAAGCAGAACTTCCTTGGGATCCTTGGGATTTTGCAAGGCTCCTAAGGGACAGGTTTGCTCTCAGAGGTGCTTAGCATGTTTCAAAAAACCAGTTGGTTGTCTGTTGGGTTCTGGAGGGCTTTGGGAGGCCTCCATCCTCGTGTTACCTGCAGGTAAGCACCCTGTGCAGAGTGCTTGCTAGCCGGAGCACGGGTGAGAGTCCCCACTGTAACCCCCAGGATGTGCGTGTGCCTCTGCCAGGTGCGCTGGGGCCAGACTCGCCTCTCACTGGGTTTGTAGGGAGAACAGTGCCAGACCCCATCTCATCTCAGCCCATGCTTTGTATGGACATCTGGACTGTAAAGGTAAACCAGATCCTGCAAGGGAATTGGAGACAGATACGAACATTTTGTGCCTATGAAAGCTCTGCTGCTCCCCCGACACGAACTTGCATGTCTGGTTTGAAGCACAGGGTGAGGAACATTAGCCAAAGGGTTGCATCAGCAGGAGAGAGGGGAACTGGGTCTGGCTGACCTGCAGTAACCTCAGCTCTGCTCTTCTTTAATGATAATTGCTCCTTATACTGAGGGAAAGACTTCTTTGCTTTATGCAACACTTCAGCTCAACTGCTCTGCCCAAGTAAGCAAAGCCTTGGAAAGGCAAATAGTTAAGGGGAGGCTTTCTAAAAGTACATCCTCCACATTGAATTAACAATTTCATGGCTATTTTATTTCTTCAATGTAAGATCTTGGAAGAAGGAATAATATCCTTATGAGAATTAAAAGGTGATGTTACAAACAACAGAGGAAGCCATTAATGATGCAATCACATGAGCTACGTTCACTGTGCCTCATACTCTTGGTACATTAGCTTCTTACATGTATTATTTAGACATAGAAAACCTGATTAAACAGACCAACACAACTGTTGTCCCTTGAAGTTCTGTGTCTGGACTTAGAAGAGATTCTCATGTTTCTGTAAAGAGACTACAGTCCCTGAAATCTGTTGATTTAATAATCCTGTGAATTTGCAGAAACCACAGCCAGAGGCTAGGGGTGCTGGATGCAGATATAAGAGATACACCACACTGCAGAGGTATCTGCAGATGAGGATCCTAGTGGAGGCACTACAGTGCCAGAAGAGAGTTGCCTGGCTGCAATTCAGAAGATCCCATCTCCCTGCTAAAGTTCCTGGTGCAGACAGAGCAGAGGTGAGAGATGAAGGGCCAGCCCTACCTTGCCCCATGAGTAGTTTCTAAAGCTAAATGGTGGCAAAAAATACTTGCTTATTCCTCAGCCTTCCCTGCTAAGAATGGTTTTACAATCTTTATTTATTATTGGTATTATTTCCACATAGATAAGGACTAGGTATAAGAATTGCACAAACACAGAACAAAACCACCATTCTTCTCCCAAGGATGTCACAATCCAAGGAAAAGACAAGATGAAACCATCCATCCAGTAAAGGGCAAGGAATCAATAAGGCAGCATTGCCAGAATGTCAGCTAGTGATCTGAAGAGACCAAGAGGTCAGTTAAGATCAAGTTTATCACAGGCATCAAAGCATCTTGATCAGGTCAGATCTAAAACATGAGAACTAGACAGTTTATACCAGAAGACAGAGAGGTGAGGATTAAGGTACAAAGCTCCTTGGAAGAAAAAAGAGGAAAGATTATATTTGGTACTATAAAGAATGCAGGACAAGGTAGCAAGGGAGGAGGGACAACAGCATAGATAAATGCCCTTTGCAGCAAATATATGAATGGATGTAGCAGGAGAGGAGAGGAGAGGAGAGGAGAGGAGAGGAGAGGAGAGGACTGGAAAAATACTGCAGCACAAGGAGGAAATGCTTGAGTGAATGTTTTGTTAGGAGAATGGTTAGGGAAAGCTATATTTATCAGCAGTTATGCAGAAGGCAAGACAACATTTGAAGAAGTGCATGGACAGTGACAGAGATTGCTGATGGGTCACCAAGGGTCAGGATAGGGTACTGATCTTGAGTCTTGAGCCTGACTAAAGACATTGTGAAGCAGCATCACTTGAGTGAAGCAGGTATAAATTCAGTTTTTGGGGAGCCAGAACAGCACTTAAAAGCAGTGCTCCAGAATGTGATTTTTTTAATGTGCATTCAGCAAGCTGTGAAGCAAGAAAGGAACAGAACACAAACAACACAGAAATAAGCTTGCATTAGGTCACAATGGTTAGGGAGGAACAAAAGGTTAAGGGAGGGCATGACAGGGTGGCTCTGAGGAGATATGATAGGATGGAGTTGGAAGATGAGGAGAAGAGGTCTTCAAGAGCATGGTTCTGTGGAAACCATGAATCTCAATTTCCAGAGTAGACCTCAGACAGACCCTATTCCAAAAAGTTACTCTGTAAACAAAATACAACAGCCTGAGTCCACATGCATGCACTATGCAAATATTTGCCACCACTCTGATCAAAGTTATTAGGTGATAATGTCCAGCCTTGAATCTGGCCTTGAACAGCATTTATTAAGGTGTTTCACTACTACAGCTATTGCTAAAGATCAGTACATCAAAGTGTACCATCAATCAGCCTTGAACCTTGTGCAGAGGACTACCAGTGAAGCCATATAGAGTATAATGTATCTGGAGCCTGCCAAATAGGACACACACGCAACCATCACCAGCACCATAGAACCACTGTACAATTTATGTGTTGTCATAAATATGCTGGATAGCAAGAGGTAGCTGAAGAAATACAGATTTTTTTTTTTTTACTTCTTCTTATGCTTATCTGGGGGATAATTCTAACATTTTTGAGGCAGGTTTTTTTCATAACCTAAGAGCCTTTACTTCAAGTTCCAAATTTCAGTGTAATAGAGATTTTTGTAACGAATATGTGGTAAGAATACAAGAAAGAAAGAGAAATAATGGGTGCCATGTATGTAAATGAAAATGTCTTATAGTCTGAAAAATATTAAGTTGTGCCACCAAATACTACAAGAAAATAAAATTTTAAAAAAGTTCAAAGTCCTATTTTGAGAGTGACAGACAGCTAAAGTGAGAGTCAGTTCACAGGTTAAGAAACATGAATTAAGTTTCAGAATTCATATTGCCAGCGGAGACCTGGCCAGCACATGCAGGCAGCTGAACACCAGCAGCTGCCAAAGCATGTGTGGTTACTTTAGGGTAAACCAAATAAATCTCTAAACTGAAATATGGCACTCACAAGGGGTTTGACTCATGCGTCCCCACACAGGAAGTAGAGACATTTGAAATACCCTGTAGTAACCCATGTATCTCTAGACTCCCTTCATAGAGACTTACAGTCCCAAAAGTCAGGTGTCGGGTCTATTGACTTCAGGGTGTCTTCAGAGACTGAAAATCTCCTGGGATCTGAGGGCAGCTGCCTGATCAAGCCCTAAACTTCCATGGAACAGAATGGGAGCTTGGCATTTCACATGCAAATGTGCACAGATAGATACCTACATTTAAGTGCCCTAATCTTTGAACTAAAACCCATTTTCAGAGTTTTAAGGACTATCAAAGAAATGTAAGCTCTGAATTCAGTCTTGGTCATCAGCTTTCAAAAGCAAATTTTTATTTCAACAGGGACAATAGCTATCAAGCATATAAGTAATAAAACTGCCCTGGAGAATTTTGCTCTTGATAACGCCCTGAAACTAAGTCCTGGAGAGACAGTGTTTTTGGTTTAGGAATTGTATAATGTAATTCTTGCATAAACCAAGGGAGTCAAGATTGCACAGATACAGAAAATATTTTGGCCAACAACTTCTGTGAAAAAAAATACAAATTGTAGTCACTCAAACCAGCTTTTCATCCACCAGCTACACAAGGTTCATATTTCCTGAAATATGAATTTCAGTTGGAAATACAAGAATTAATTATTTCCTTCCATTGTATTCTGAATGACACATTCCTGGTTTTCTTCCCATTTAAAAAGTTTTCATTTCAAAATTACTTCAAGTTAAAAGATTAAAAGGTGGAAAGCCTATGATTTTACTTAATTTGATCTCTACTGGCTGTCACAATGTTTTGATTTGCTGAAAACTCTGACATATTTGACTTAGGTCAAATCTACTAAATGGCTATCATCCAATTCTTTCTGGAATTAATTATTTTCATAACTTGCCTAGTAACTAAAACTTCTTTTCAATCTCACTCATAGAACTGTTAACTTTCTCCTACCAGGCACTCATGTATTGAAATCTACACAGAACTCATAGAGTATTTACTTTTGGAAACATTTACCAACCAATTCTTTGGAGTTCTTACACAGTAAAAGTTCCCCAAGACACTTAGTACTGTTTTGCTTCCCATCTTGTCAGTATCAGTAGGAACTTAACCTAAAACTTTAACCATGGGAAAAGAAACCATTGTGTACTGCTCTTGAAATTGTCCTCTATAACATTTACATAAGGAAAGTAACTTTGTATGTTTCTATTAACTTGAATGAACAGAAGAGATGTATCTGAGCAGATTCCAAGAATTATTTTCTATCTGTTGCTGTATGCACAAATACAGATCCATCAAACTGCAGAGATGTTTCTGTATTCTGACATTAAGTTTTGGTGTGCAGTGTCTCATGACTATCACAGCCATAAGGCACAAAGCAGTTGGTGAGATGCAATTTGCACAAACCATTTACAATAAATAATCAGATGCAGTGCTGCATCTTGGTTGTCTACTTTAAAATATAACAGAGAAGACCTTTCCTAATCACAAATCAAAGTCACAGACTGCTATCTTATAATACTGCATTTTTGTTATTCTATTTATTTTTATAAGCTTCTACACATTTCCATTTCTTGCTGCATGAGAATTTTATTAATTTACTTGCTTATACAGAGAGCAAAAGAAAACAGTCTCCAGTAACAGAAGGTAAAAAATATCCTCTCTTGCTCAGCTCATAAATGCATGTCAAATCTACTTTCACTGTTACTTCTTCCCCCCAAAACTCAGAAAGAAATTGCATTCATTTATCACATCATTCAAAGAAATAATTCTGAAGAAATCAGAAGAAAACTAGAAAATTCTTCTGGGTAAAAATTCTTCACTAAATGACAATCTCACTAGCATACAATACAAAACTAAGCCATATTTAAAAAGTTCATGAAGTCATGAGTCTAAGAGCAAAGATTATGTTTTAATCTTTGGGGTTATTCCCTTTCTTAACATCTATTCCCAACATTTGCTAAAAAAGGGGAAAGAAATCCTTCTTCAAGGAGTTGTCACTGGTGACAGTGGCCCTAACACGTCCACAAACCTTCATCTTTTCATTTGACATGTGCATCACATGTCTATTTTTCCTCTGCCAGGCTCATAGAGTAGTTTGGGTTGGAAAGGACTTTGGAAGGTCACCTAGTCCAGACCCCTCTCTGCAATGAGCAGGGACATTTTCAACTACATCAAAGCCTAGTCCAACCTGACCTTGAATGTTTCCAGGGATGGGGCATCCATCACCTCTCCTGGCATCCACTTCTGGTGTCTCATCATCCTTACCATAAAAAAATTTCTTCATCTCTAGTCTGTTTTTTACCCCTTGTCCTATTGCAACAGGCCTTGCCAAAATGTCCATCCCCATCTTTCTTATAGGCCCCCTTTGAGTACCGAAAGACTGCAACAAGGTTTCCCTGGAATGTTCTCCAAGCTGAACAACCCCAACTCTCTCAGACTGCCTTCATAGGAGAGGTGCTCCAGCTCTCTCTTTACTTCCGTGGCCCTTCTTTAGACTCACTCCTCATTCCTGTGCTGAGGACCCCAGAGCTGCACACAGCACTTCAGGAGAAGTCTCATGAGAGCAGAATAGAGGGGCAGAATCACCTTTTCATGCAGCCCAGGACATGTTTGGCTTTCTGGGCTGTGATTGCACATTGCTGGATCATGCCCAGCTTTTCATCCACCGGCACCCAGCAAGTCCTTCCCCACAGAGCCGTCCCCAATTCCTTCATTCCCCAGCCTTTGCTGATCCCCAGGATTGCCCTGACGCAGTTGCAGGACCCTGCACTTGGCCTTGTTTAACCTCTAATGCAGTGCTCAGAGGAAGATCATAAGAATAGTCACTTGCTGCTCAAGATTTTTTTTTGTTTTGTTTGCCTTTTAACTTCCTTATCTATAAAACCCATTGGATCACAAAGTGAGAACAAATTCCTGCTGACTTCTACAGCAATTCCATCTGTTCTGCTTTAGAACTCGAAGGAACAAGAAAAAATAAAAAAAAAAAAACAATAGAAAGGGGAAGTTCTCTCACAAAATAGGTTGCACTATCTGCAGTTTTTAGCATATCACGGGGTTGACAGATCAGCTGCAATGATGGCTAAATTCACATTACTGGGGTAAAACCAGGATGGAAATACTGCCAAAGTGCCCTGAACTTAAGTTAAACATGGCAATTGCCCACTTAGTCAAAAAAGTCAAAAGAGAATCAATGTCTTTGATATGGAAAATTTAGCTTAGCAATGGAGGAAAAAAAGGGCAGAGTGTAGAAAGCAGAGCTCATCAGTGATGTTTGCATGAAATGTGACACTTTCATTATTGAGTTGAGGGAAGAGTTGTTTTCTTCTCTTCTAATCTACGTCTTCCAAATAATTTCTTAATTATGGACAAAAATATTGCTCTCAGAAAGAAGGTGAACCCTTGGAATACAAACCAGTATGATCAGCCACCCAAGCACTCATTACTCAAGCAGAAGGATTAGCTGCAAAAGACCAAATAAAATGGATGAAGTGCAACATAACAGATGAGATCCTGATAGTACAGAGTGAAACTTTGCTGTCAGAAGACTCCCTCAGTTTCAGTGACAGATGTTTAAGAAGGCAAGAAGAGAAAAAAAGGAGTGACATTTATCAGAGATGGGCAGCCACCTTCATGGGAAGTGCAGGTTGAAAGCTCTGTGGGTGCTGTGATAGCTACAATAAGAAAGCAGTGTCTTTCATCGTCACATCTGTTTAAACTTTTCTAGGAGAAAACCTGATATGAATTATAACCTATCCCTTCCTCAGAATGACAAGATAAAGAGAGGAGAAAAAACTCCTCCTAATTACTTGCTATGACCATGACTATAACAGTATAGTTATGGAGTATAAGAGTACAGTTAGTTTTTAACTCCGTGTTACAGGACTTAAATATCCCTATAACTGTGGACAAGCTGTCTATAACAATGCTACAGAATCTCAAGTTCACAGAATATGTTACAAAAAATCCATATTATTGACTATCACATTGTTACTCTACAGGAAAGAGATTGATTTGTTCATCTAAGAGTACCATGGAATCATAGAAATGTTTGGGTTGGAAGGGAGCTTAAAAATCATCTAGATTCCAAACTGCCTGCCATGGGACACTGCTAAAATCCCCATCCAAGCTGCACTTGACCACTTCCAGGGATGAGGCACCCATGACTTCTCTAGACAACGGGTTCCAGCGCCTCACCTTTGACACAGAGAATTCTCTAGTTTCTTCTACCATCTAATCTAAACCTACTTCCAGATTGAAGTCATTCCCTCTCATCCTGTCACTACCTGCTCTTATAAATAGTCCCTCTCCATTGTTCCTCTGGGTTCCCTTTGGGTACTGGAAGGCTGCAATGAGGTCAGCCCAAAGTCTTCTCTTTTCCAGGATGAACAATCCCAACTCTCTGTCTTTCCTCATAGGAGAGGTGCTCTATTCCTCTAATTATCTTCAAAGCAAGTCTATTAGCAAAATGTAGCTTTCTTAACATCTCTCTATTCTAACAGCACTGAGTAAGTAGTGACTGTGCTTGTGCAAAGCCAGCAGCACTCTCCCAGCTTGGATAGGCTCCTCTTCTAAGAAAATTCATAAAATTAAATGCGTGTTTGTTGGTGGCCTTGGCTATGAGTAAAGGCCATTTGGAAATCACTAACTCCAGGTCATCTCTACCTTCTCTGCTTGCGCAGTTGGTTGGGTAATAACACCCACAGAGACAACGAAGGCAAACAGACCTTGCCAGGTTGACATGTTCTGATACTGGGTATCAGTCAAAGCAATAGGAGATAGAATTGATGGGAAGAAAAATGCAGTCATGAATATGATTTTTTATTGTTTCCAAGTTTTATTGCAGTAGGGCCTGAAGATTGCAACTACAACTAGGCAGCCAGTATTTTTCAGAATTGCAGACACGCTGAGAGGCATAAAACCAGCCACAAAAATAAACTAGGATGCAAGCAATGAACATAAAGTTCATTATTCTCATGGGTACTCAAAGGCAGGCCAGTAGGCATTGCTTAGGAAGACAGAACTTAAACAGACTTTCTGAACACGCATAAAATAATGTTTAGATGAGTAAATAAGTGAAGACCTCTGTGTGGAAGAGGTCAGTGCAGGTTAGAGAAGAAACATAAAGAATCAAAGTTCTTCCAAAATCTTTTCAAGGTTCTGGTTTTCTCACATTTATTTATTTGCTGACACTATGACTTACTACACATCCTTATCATATGTGTGACCCAAGCTTCTTTCTTAACTTGGGCCATGAGATACAATTATAAACACACCAAACCCCAGTAGAACTGTATTCCAAAGGCCCGGGTCTGCAACAGGAATACAGAAAGTACTAGCCAAGTCTCCCTGCACAGAATAAGATAATTTGAAGACCTTGGGAGCTGTAACTAAGAGCAAGCAATGAAGCAGGGAGCTAGGAAATAGCACCTCAGAGTATTTGTGTGCTCTTCCTTGCTTTATTTAATACTGGACAGATTTTCACCAAAGAGCAAGTACAGCATGAGACAACTGTTAATACATGCTAATCATACAAGTGTGTCCAGTAGTTTAATTAAACCAGAACATCTACAAACATCTCAATGTGCTGCTGAGAAAAAACCAAAACTAACCAGGTTGTGTTTATCGAAAATAAATGATTACAGAGGAGTTTCCTTTAAAGAAAACATTCAGGTTTTGATTATTTGGCTCTTGTGTGACAAAGGATCTTAGGAAAGTCAAGCAGAGGTGAAGCCTGAGCTTTCGTATGCTGCCTACAAGAGCAAGCAGCGGGATTATTACCTGTATTTAATGGAAACTAAATGGAACTCCCAAGCTTACCAGACTTACTGTGAGGGAAGATCATCACCCTCTACCAAGTTCTTTCTCCCTTGTAGCCAGTCTTAACTGCATATCCACATAGGTCTGCACTCAAAGAACAGTTTTGTGCCAAAAATGCCAAGATGTTAGCTAAATGAGTGAGAATTTATGGTAATAAAAGCTATGGCATAAAATGATGAGATGGAAGATTCCATAGGCTTTCAAGTACTGAGAAGCAATGAAGTATTTTAAACATAAGCATTGATACATTTTCTTAGTGTTTGACAAAATAATGTCAACTTCTGTGACCTCCAGTTACTCTCAGCTGCTATTAAATACTAAGATTGAACATGTATTTGAAACAGAGACTGTGATAATAAGTAGCTGTAGGCTTTGGCATAAGAGGGAAAAAAACTCAACGATTTAGTGAACCCCTTTTCTTCATACATCACTGCTTAATCAATAAAGGTCTTCAGAAGTAATAAGCAATGTAACTTTACCTTTGTTCTGAACTGAAATACGCCCAAACCACAGACTGCCCAAAATTGGTATCACAAAATTTAGCCTTGCATTTATATAGAGAATTGTTAGTATATAGTATATAAAATATATGTATAGTACATGACAACTCCTTTCTGTTTAGGCTTAAATATTTGGCCCACAATACAATCACCACTTTTTCACAATGTAAATTTGGAATAACACAAGAAGTCTTGTCTTCAATCTTTAACATAAGACTTTAATTACATAGCACATGAAATGAATTATGATTAAAATCATGCAGATATTCAGAATGCAAAAGAAAATACTTCCAAATACAATTGCATGTTTCAAATCTACTCAGTCAAATATCTACTTTGAGGTAAAAATGTAAGAATATACTAAGCAATTATAACCTTAACATAAATAAACAAGTACTGGTGTTTTCAGAACAAAATAATCATGGAAAACAACATTTTTAACACATATATTGGTACAAGAGATACAGCCCATCTACTCTCCTTCACAGTGTGATCCACTCATCTGATACAAATCCAAAAATACTAAGAAACTGCATACTACTAAAGCACAGCAGCCAGTCTCCCCCCAACATAAGACTCCTACCTGCTTACTGCAGTGTTGGGGCAAGTTATTTGAAAAAATATACAATTTCAAAGATTAAGTGGTTTAATTATACAGCTTCCAAACAAGAACAGCAAAAGCTGTACAACCAAATCCCCACTGAATACTACAAAATGCCTTTGGACAAAATTCCAAATATAAAGAACTGAAATTCAGGTCAAAAATACGTGACCAATCAACACATTTATGCTGTCACTTGCATGCACAGAAGTAGACCAGTTCTATGTTTGTGCACCTCAGTGTATTTTTATTCAGGGTTGTGTAAGTAACTTTGTAAAGAATCATGTCAATGCACAGGGTCCAACAGCATACTCAGATTCAAAATGACCACAGGCCTCCTCTAAGTCACATAATTTCCCCAAATGACAGTGGTCTCTCACATTTCTCTAACTTCCAAGAAGAAAAAAAATTCATATTTATTTTCATCACAAGTAGTACTACTAGAATACAATAAGAACATTCTATCATGGTCTGCAGCAGCTGAGGTTTGCATCTCCTGAACTGATTCACTCATACAAGCAACAATACAAGGAAAATGACATAAAAACTAGAATATAAATATTATACTGCACCATGAAACACTACAAATAGAATGTACAAAAATTATATTAGGGCATTATTATCTGTAAACCTATTAAAAAGAACACCTTAATATTAATACAGTTTGCAAGGTAAACATAACCTACAGTCTAAGTTTTCAAATGGCTGTTTGTCAATGCAGCATAGAACATTTCCATAGTGCAAATCTTACCAACTCTATGAAAGATACTGACCCCTTCAGAAAATGCTCCTTTCCCCACCCCTCTCAAAACAAGTCACAAAGTCCATCACATTTAGTATAAGATGTGGTTTGAAACATACTAACATACAGAAGCTTAATTTTAACATTGAAAAAAGGTTTAATAATGTTGAGAAATCAAAATAAAAAAGTTAGATATGTTATAGCTGGAAGACATGAAATCCAAAAATATGATCCCTGGAAATGAGGAAATAAAAAGACACTGATACCTCCTTTCTTTCATCTGTTGGAAACATATGACAGTACAGCAGGACAATACAGTCCCTATACTGTACAACAACCATAAGGTTACTTCAATTGCTGAAGAATCACAGTGTTAAGTATATCTGCTTCTTGTAGTGTCAGGCTTTCATCTGTTAGCTCTTTATTTGGAAAGGTAGTCACAAGAACAAAATCTGTGGTTGCAAATGCTGGACGGGACTGGATAATGAAATCTCGAATATGCTTAATCCTGTGAAAAGGATATGGACATGAAAACTCTGTATGATTCAATCTGACATATCTCTGAGCATTAAGATGATCAGAAAACACAAAACCATCAAGCAGACTAAACCACTAAGTAAAATCTAGATTTCACATTTGTCTTTAATCCAGATAACTAATGACTGTAGCCTACAATTTTTTGATTCTTGCATAAAAAAACACTTGAAAAATTATAGTGAATGCTGCTTGTTTTCTCAAGGAAGGGAAACAAAATTTGTAATATGGAATTATATTGCAAATTGATACATAACACAGGAAGCCAAGTAATTTCAACATCAGTCAAAAGTTTCATTAGTTAGTATATTCCAAAAAGGTGAAATTATTAATGGAAGAGAGAACCTTAAAATATATGGTCACAGTGAAGAGAAAGTAGAGGGGAATTACTAATGCACTTCAAAAGTAAGAGGTTTCCCCTACTTTCACTTGGCATGAACTTCTGAACAATACTTAATAAAACAATCACATCAACAAGAATAATTTAATTTTATAAAACACAGATTAAAAAAAGTACTTTAGAGATAAAATTCTGAAATTTGAGGTTTTTCTATTAAGACACTAAGATGAGAATAAATCTGTGAAGATATTTTGTAATTAAGTTGGCAAATATACTGCAGCCAAATAAGCAGGGATTTCAGCTTTCTACCAGTCTTCAAAGCCTATGACATAAGTAATGCACCTTAGCAGCTGATTTTGATCATATATATGTCAAAGATAACCATAAAGATTCACAGTCAAGAGAAGGTTAATAATGATTAAAATAAGCTCATTTCAACACAACCTTGGTTGTTACAGATGTTACTGGCAAGTTTACCACTTCTATACTTGCAGGCAGACAGAAGAACACAGAACTCAGCTACAGAGGCTCTCAGTAAGTGGCATGGTTTGTCTCAGTCACTTCTCCAGCACGTGCTATGAAGAAAGGATCTGGGCCTGTATTCTTAGGATATATTATCAGGTCTAAAGTATCAAAAAATATTGCTGTATCTTCCTCCCTACTGGCATCTCACCTAAAATTTCCTCATTGTAATCTGTGTATACTGTTAGGTAAAGAAAGCTACACATTGTCCTTATTCTGAGCCAGGAGACAAAAAAGGAAACAGATGAACTCTCCATGTAACAACATTAACATGCAATTGGGACCATGGTAACACCATCTCCAAGTCAGGATTCAAGCTGCAGCCATGTTCTAACACAATTGTGCAGATTTCAAATCAAGGCTGACTTTAACTGTGTTTAAGCATGGGTATAACTGCTGCTCAAATCTCTGCCCTCTGCCCAAAGTTCTCTCAGCCACACAGAGGAGAGTGGAGCTTTGCAGAACCTTGCACTAACACAACCTCTTAGACAAATAAATGGGGTTGGCCAACACCATTTGTGGCACTGCCCCAACAGTGTCAATAAAACTGGTGGCAAGCTCTAATCAGCAAATCTACTAACAAATCTAAAACCTCCATCATGTTCACACATTGCCAGTTCTTAAGAGATGACCATCCAGAACAAAGCAAAAGTAGGTTCTCAGTATTATCTCCAACCCACATGCTGGAATTGCAAATGAGCATTAAGTGTCTATATTCCCTCTGCATATGGGCTGTCATCTGCACTTATATCTGTGACATGTTTTGTCACAGCCTTGAGTATAACAAGGTAGAAAGCTAGGCCACAGGATTTCTCTGCCCATAGTGTGAACTATATTACATTTGAGACTATACTCCACACTTTGTAATAAAGTGCTTTCACAGTGTTTCCCAAGTCATCCACCTGGTCCTCCCAAGGAGGGCCCAGGGCTGGGATGACTGCATAGTGGGGCTATCCAGATTTCAGCTGTCTTGGGAAGAGTTACAGCTTGTACTATGTCCTTAAGAAAATCAAAGGACATAATTGGTTATAAAAATTTGTATAAAAGTTGAAGTTATCAAATATATTGTGTTTCCAAGTACAGATTTTTTGACAGTTTATCATACATCCACGTAATAAAAGTGACACATAACTATAAATTTCAACAAGGCTGGTATTTCCCCCTTTTTGATGTCTTGCTGAGACTCATTTAATGACAAAACACAAACTTATTGAAATAGTTAATGTTACCTGTGTGTTTGATTAAATCTTTGTATTAATCGGCTTCCGTCTGCTAATCTAATTTGAATTTTAGTTGCTGGCATGGAATCATCAATCAGAACAGGTGCATTAAGAATGGATTTCTCCTCCTCCTCTGGGGAAGAAGGTGTGCTGACTATTTCAGGTGTAAGGCTATAGGATTGGAAAAAAAAAACAAACCAGATGTTACTAATGGAACCGTGACAGAGTAGTCTGAAATTTTCAGTCACAGGAATGAAACAGGATATGAATACAGAGCACAGAATAGAGATTCTAGCTTTTTTCACCTTCCAAGTTTTTGCCCTTCACCACTGAAAGCTTTGAATCGCAGTCTGGGCTTCACATATTCCTGTTCTTGGTGATCTTCCATATCCAAATTAACCTGGCCACCATGAACAAGTCGCTGCAGTTCCACAGGAATTTCCCTTAATTACAAAAATAAAAGTTTTACAGTTACATCATGGACTGCAAAAAGAAATTATCCAAAAAGTACACATACTGCATGAGTCAATAGTAATAGTATGTCTACTTTGAAAGTCACATTTAATTATTTTATGAATTGACTTCATTCTAAAGGAAAAAAAAAAACAGTGAACTGACAGTGAAAACCCAGAACATACTGACAGCTGAATCACAGAATGAGCTAGGAAAAAAATGTGAACACAAAAGCTGTTGCAACAATTCAGAGTTAAACCCTCAAAAGAGCCAAAGTATTCCAAACTTTTAAGTGCCTTGTGCATCTGGTGACAAATGCAGACTATATTTTATGGGTTCAGGCAAAGAAGAAGTCTGGCAATTTAATAAGCATGTGGAGAAAGCATTTTTCTTCACTCCATTTCAAAGACATACCTCAAAAAGGTTGCCATTTTAACTCACCCTCTTTTAACAGACTCAAGAAACTGAGCATTTGTTGGATCTGAATAGGATCTCAACTCGCCATCATCTAAACTGAATCCATTCCTCCACAGTTTCAGCAAAATTTGAACCTACAAAGAAAAACCAGTGAAATAAAGAAGTGAAGACAAATAAGATAGTACAAATTCATACAGACTAGTTATAGAAGTTTAGATCTACACTTAACAGATTTTGTACCAGACCACAAATAAGAATGCAAATGACAAAATAAGAACAATAAATTTCACTGTAACTGTCACTGTAGATTCTTTTTGAAAGATCCCAATAGTTATAGACTACTTTCCTACCTCAGGAAAAAGAATCTCTTAATCTGCTATCCATGACAAAGTATGACATAGTGAGGGTGTAGTGATCTTTGCAGTGTTCTAGTTACTTTCAAAAGTAGTGAACATTTTTATTGATAAATTAAGAAATAAACCCATAAAATTACAAATTACTGCTGATACATCAGTTACAGCCAAACCTACACTTCCCTCCAATTGTTACATGCTGAGCTCCAACAAAGCTGAAAGTAGCTCCATTGAGTTCAAATGCTAAGTATCCTGGAAACCAGCTCCCTTTGCTCCCTTCTTGTTTTGCTACATCCTACATGAAAGGTCCAGCCAGGACCTTTCAGCTTCAAAACCTGCGCCTTTCTTCCTTTTAAGTGCCTTGTCATCCAGCAAAACTAGACTTCTCTAGACAGTAAAACTGGCTTCCCTTAGAAAAGAATTTCTGCTCCCAGTTACGGTAAGTCCACTGCAACAAGATTCTGGCTGGGTACAGCTGGCTGTTACTTGGAGAGTAGAAGGATTACTAAAGAGTAGAAGCTGTTACTGAAGTTAACAGCTCCTTGTGTGGCACAACAGCACCCCCTAGCCAGAACCACATCCTTTGGGCCTTAGTAATTTCTTGGGTTTCTAGACAAGCTGAAGATTTGCTTTAACCATTCACAAAAAATAGCAAAGTGAAGAGAACTTCGTTTCTCCCCACCCTCTCCTTCATATCTTATTTTTAAGTGATAGGAAAGAAAGGCCTCTAACCTGTTACTTCACTTTTCCTAGAATACATCCATGCCCTCCAGTCTGAGACTAGCTGCTTTGCAACCCTCAAGAAGAATCAATTCCCAAAAGGATTAAAATGTTAGCATAGCTAAGAGAATCCAAAACAACACCTGGCAGAAAGTAACTGAAAAGGAGGTGTGCCAATAATTTTAATATAATTTACATTTGACAATTCCATAATGGAGGCCTTAGGAATACGTAATGAATATCTGTTCTCTGTGGACACTTCAACAATTTCCACCGAACACACATCTAATATTTAGATATTATTTTTTCCTCAGAGACATAGTTACAGTAATACTGGCATTTCAAACTGTAAACATGATAAAGCAGACCTCTGCTACAGGTTCTGTTTTCTGCTATAAATTTTACTTACCTCCTGATTTTCTCCATATATGTATTCAGAGTGCTTTTGTGATGAGTCACCCAATCTGTATCCACCACCAGAAAATGACTGGAAAAAATACACAGAAAAGCTTATAAAACAATTCTCTGAAACAGTTGAATGTTTCCAGGAATGGGGCATCCAGCACCTCCCTGAGCAACCTGTTCCAGTGTTTTACCACAGTCGTGGTAAAGAATGTCTCCCTCATATCCTCTTTTATATACCCTCTTTTAGTTTCAAACCTTTACCCCCTGTCCTACCAAAACTGGTCCTGCTAAAAAGTCTATCCCCATCTTTCTTATAGGCCCCCTTTAACTACTGGAAGGATGCAATAAGGTCTCCCCAGACCCTTGTCTTCTCCAGGTTGAACAATCTCAACTGTCCCAGCCTTTCCCCACAGGAGAGGTGCTCCATGCCTTCCTCTGGACTCACTCTAACAGGTCCATGCCCTTCTTGTGTTGTGGACCCCAGAGTTGGATGAAGAAGCACTTCAAGTGGGGTCTCACCAGAGTGGAGTAGAGGGGCAGAATCACCTTCCTCATCCTGGTGCCCACACTTCTTGTGATGCAGCCCAGGAGATGTTTGGGCTGTGAATACACATTGCTGGGTCATGTCCAACTTTTCATCCACCAGTGCCCCCAAGCCCTTCTCCAGAGCTGTTCCAAATCACTTCATTCTCCAGCTGTTGTTGATACTGGGGCTTGCCCTGATGCATGTGCAGGACCCTGCACCTGGCGTGGTTGACGTGATGAGGCTCCCATGAGCCCACTTCTCCAGCTTGTTCAGGTCCCTCTGGATGGCATCCCAGACCTCAGGCACATCAGCTGCATCACTCAGCCTGGTGCCACCTGCAGACTTGCTGAGGGTGTGCTCAACTCCCACTGTCTGTGTTACTGATGAAGACATGAAACGGCACTGGTCCTTCTATGGATATCTTGTCACCATCCTCCATATGGACACTTAACTGCTGACCACTACTCTCTAGGAGCAATGCTACAGGTAAGATTGATTTGGGATGCAAATTTAGTTTGGTTTCTTATTTAACCAATTGTAATTGAAACCAAAGCATATCATTCCAGTTCATGATGATTTCTAACGATTTCTCTGAAATAGTGTGGCTCTTTTTCTTTGTTTTCTAGAGCAAGCTATTTGACCACAGACAATATAAATCTGTTTGAGCAAATCTGCTATTTACAAATTACAGAAAGAGGCACTTGCTCTTCTGTGGTTTTATGAATTTCAGAGACACAAATGTAAAGAGAAATCAAAATATCTCTTAACTTTTACCTTAGCTTTACTGAAATCACCAGATGCTCTTGAGGCTTCATCTAATGGGACAGCCCCATGTTCCTTTGCTTCCTTGAAGAGTTCAGCAACAATTTTACTTGGATTATTAGAAGCCCCAGAAATCTGTAATCCTCTATATTCTGAGTCACCTGAATAAAATCTTTAGAATAGTAATGCACATAAGCAACAATGACAAGCACATTTTTTCTCTTTCCATCAAAAGAAAAAAATTAACGAACAAAGAGACAAATTTGGCACAAAACCTTTTCATTCTGATAAATGTTTCACTTGGTTCTGACCTTCCCAACAATCCAAGCAGCACACTAAAGAAATTTGACTAACAAAGAACCAAGGTGTCTTCTGGAACAGACCCCAGAGATTAGGGGGAAAAGCTGTAAGTTTTAAGTGAACACAGTCCTGATGCAGCTGAGCATCTTATGTGGCTGCCACCTATTCTCAGAAAGACCGATTTCCTTAGGAATGTCCTGTGCATGGGACTGTGTCTGAACTGGATAGAATATAAATTCACAGCTTATACCACCTTAGCAGAAGAAGTATAAAACTATTACTGGAAAACCTGAACAGTGCTACAATTTGATTTTTTAATTCAAACATCTAGCATACTTCCATTCCTGACAGTATCAGAAATGGGATTTTTCTAATAAATTTAATTAACCTTTCAAGGCATTTTAAAATCTGCAGAAACTGTTGTGAAAGCTAATTTGTAGGTTTTTTCTTCACCACAGCACCATTACTAGGTCTTGAAGACAAACTGTTGAACTACAAATAATTCTGTTCAAAACTGTATCTGTTTGATTATAAGTATCAAGATATTCCTCAAGAATTATTTTGAGAAAGGCACTATAATCTCTAAATACCAATGAAATAGATGCTGAAAAAAAATCTGTATATAAATCAAAATCTGTCAAACCTGAGTGTTTTGTCTTTGATTACAGGAAGCGTAAATAATTAATAAAAGCTTTCTACTTTCCTCAACTTTTACACTTAACCACTTGGGGTAAGGCAAATCAATTAATCCATGTGAAACTGTCTCCAAGACCAATGATTTTATAATGTGTTGATTCCACCATATTTTACAATTACCAAAACATAGTATTGGGTATGAAGGTACTGTACTTCCATACTGTTTTTATAATGCCACATAATTGTCAATCCCTGGGAAAATGTCTCCTTTGAACATAAATCTGAATTTATTACCCCAACCACCATTTACATTGAAAATCTTTAATTATTAGATTTAAAAGAAAAATAGTGGTAAGGAGAGGAAACAGGAATTCTTACCAGAATTTGTATTCAGGAAAGAAAGGAAGTACTCAAATATTTGAGAATAGATACACAGAACAATTCAGGATACTTGAGAAAGGCAAAAAAGCTTTTGAGTACAAGTGTAAGTTACAACCTTTACAACAATACAAGTTAAGGCATCTACAGGTCCTGCATCACTCCAGCCACAGTTTACTAAATATAATTTTACGACCAGAGTGTTCAGCTAACACTCTGAAGCCCCCTTGCTCTTTGCAGGACAGACCTAGCTCACATGCATTTTGAAAAAACAGGACGGAGCAAAGTGCAAATGGGACACAAACCCCAATTACTTTTACAATTGTTAAATTATTTTTTCCCTTTTGTTTTAAAAATACCTTTGGTTTTCTTTGTCATCGCTCATGCTTCTCTCTGGTTTTCTCAACCTTTTAAGAGAATCCAGTTTAAGACTGCCAAGAGAATAAAAAAAAAAAAAATTGAGGATGACTGGCACACAAATTTCCTATCAAAGTTCTGAAGCTACTTATTTTTCAAAAACTTAGAATATCCAGTTGTGTTTTCTGGTTTTGGGGGTTTCAGTTGTTTTTTTGGGTTTGGTTTGGGATTTTTTACCAATGTACACAGCCATGAATGCTTCTCAGTGAATAAGCAGCAAAGGGCACATGTATGGCAGAGTCATTTTGCATTAACAGTGGGACTGGATGATCACAATAGATCTATTCCAAATAAACTATTCCATGCTAGCATAGAAGAGCAGCACTGTTTCCATGCAATTAATGCACTGCTCATCTGAGAGCAAATAGAAGTCTACTAATTCATCTCTTCCTTCTCACACAGATTGCAGAATGAATGACAACAAATAACAAGTATTTGCCAACTATCACACTGAAGTATTTGAGACATGGTATTGCAGCTTTTCCTTTGGCTGGGAGTAGGAAGTTGTAACTTTATGACATGTATTGGTAAATGGAGCTGCTTGCTTTATTTGTAAACTTTTTTCTATGTAGCTGGTTAGTCAGCTTAGGTGGTCTGACCAAAAGAAACAAAAAACCTAAAAACCCCCACACTTCCAAGTGTCACACACTGCTAAAATCTCTCTTCCTGAGGAGATCTGCATTTGCAGTGCACTTGAAGCATGACTGGTAAGATCTTTTCTGTTGCTTGACCTCCTTAAACACAGCAATCCATATTGGCAGCAGCTATTGAAAAATAAGCCACATACAAGACTTGCCATGGCATCACTGTCAATAATGTTATAAAGACTTCTTTAATTTTTTTTAAAAAATAATTAAAAACTGGAAAGATTATTTTATAAAAAAACCCCAAGACTACACTGAATCATCAAATGTTATGCGAACTGCAAACACTGCAGGTTAGCAAAAGCTGGACTGAAATATAAGATGTGTCTTTCCTTCCACCTGCCCAACCCCAAAAAATTCATTACGATCACCTTCTTATCTTATTTCTGTCACTCCAATAGGAGCCTACTAAAGAACCTACTAATAATTTTTAGAATCATTATTTGTCTCATCACACACTGACATAAATACAACTCTGAAAGCAGCTAACTTGCCAAGTTTCACACAAGCTGCTGGTTTGCTGAACTTTGAAGAAGCAAAGAACTGTAGTAATTTTTTTGATACAGCAAATTTCCAGAATCTGTCTGTGTAAAGAAAGAGCAACACAGCATTTTGCCTATAGTATTTTATATGAAGTGGGTTTAAAAGTGTTTTGAAATACCTGGAATACCAATTAGTACAGAAGCTCCTAAACAAATAAATTTAAAAAGCATTCTGAGAAGACAGACAATGCATTATTGCAGGGACTCACAATTTTTGATTATGACTTGCTGAGATTGCCTTTTATACAAGGAGGGGATAAAGCAAGAATGACAAAATTTTGTGAGCTAATACAACACCTACCCACACATTTCTGAAAAACAAAACATGCCTTACCTCTGTGACACCTTTGGGTTACTGGTCTTTGTAGCTGTTGGCTTGTCAGAACACAATGACTGCCTTTTAGCTTCATCTTCATATAACTCTGCCAAGGCCAGCTGTAGGAAACAAAATTCTTTTTTGTACATCTGTAACTCTAGAACTACATATAGAATAGAAATAAGACAAAAAATAATGTGAAATATGCATCTCTCCAGAAAATGAGAAACATCAACATGAGGAACCCAAACTAAAATTCCGCTTCTTTTCTGTTTTATGGAAAAAAAACTTCTTGATGCTTAAATGCCATGATAACTTGGAACTTGTACTCTGCTATCCTTTGGTTTCCACTGCTTCACTGACTATGTGTGGCCTGTTTTAGCTTCAGAGTCATGACAACAAATACTCACAGAGATACTAAGCATCAGCTCATCAATGATAACAAATTGAAATAAAGCAGCTAGCTAGCCCTCTGATAGAAAAAAAATAATAAATTTTACAAACATTTTACATAGAATTGTAAAAACAATTCAAATAAGCTTGTATTGGGGTGAAGAACAAATTCAGCCTAGGTGGCTTGAATTCAAGACATCACTCCACAAATACTTTAAAAAACCCCAACAACTTTTTCACAGAGATCCCTGAAATGCTGCTGTTATCACTGGCAAGTCCATTGTTAGAAATTTATGCAAGGGACCTGCAATGTCATTTCAACAATCTTTCTTTAGTCCTGGATAATACTCTACTTTGTCAAGTCATCCTTAGTTTTGTCCCCAAAGCATTCTGTTCACACTATGCGACTGACATTAACATTTTGTCGTACTCACCAGAAAAGGTACTAGGCTAAAATTTCATTACAGCTTTACGTAGAAGGAATACACATTAAAATAAAATGAAACATCATCTGTCCTTGAAAACGCACTGCTATGAACACAGGGCATTAATCCCATATTATTTTTTGTTGTTTCTATAATATTGTGGGGGATTTTCTGCAGAGAAAAAATAAATATGAGGAATTATGTCCATTAGGAAAATTAAATCGAGTGAAGACAGTCAAAAAAAAAACCCCAAACCTGCTGAAGGCCTCTATTCTCTTGGAGGATGGAAGAAAATACCTTTCAGATATGAAAAGCTGATGAGTAAATCATAGACAACATACCCTGTTACCATCCCTAATCCAAGGACTGAGGGATGCTGAGAGAGCATAGAAGGGCATAGCCAGGTTTCTGCGCTTTCCCCATAACCCATCTCATATTGTGGCACCAAAAATCAAGTACAGACCCAGAAGGGTACTTCCTTGGGGTTTAACACTTTATCAGTAAGTATATATCCAAGATGGCAGTCTGCTTCAGATAACTAAGACCTTGTGAACCAAAAGTACCAATGTAGACTTTATCACTGTTACATATTGTAACAACAATAAAGCAATCCCAATGCAACAGCAACACTGAGAAGGCCCCACAGAGACCTCACTGCGGGCTTTCAGTACCTAAAGGGGGCTTAGAAAAAAACAGGGAGAGACTTTTTACATGGGCAGATAGCAATAGTACAAGGCAGAATGGTTTTAAACTACAAGAGGAGAGATTTAGATTAGATATTAGGAAGAAATTCTTTACTCAGAAGGTAGTGAGGCATCAAAACAGGTTTCCCAGAGAAGTTGGAGATGTCCCATCCCTGGGAGTGTTCAAGGCCAGACTGGATGGGGCTCTGAGCAACCTGGTCTAGTGAAAGGTGTCCCTTCCCATGGCATAGAGGTTGGAACTAGATGATCTTTAAGGTCCCTTCCAACTCAAAGCATCCCATGACTGCAGCAAAAATAATCTTAAAAAGAACCTATGAAAATTCCAAATAGTAACCAAGAAAAAACCTATACTCATCTTTCTCTCTTAGTTATGTATAATTAAAGAGAATAGGGGAAGTTTCAGTTATTAAGTTTCACCTGTTTTCTAATTAATTTCTTGTTAAAATATTTCAAACCTTCATGAAGTGTCAAATCACATGCAAAAAACCCCGAATACTGCCAAAAGGAATACTGTAATTAAGCATTTAAGTACCAATGTTGAATTATATTTGTGATCACACTCTACTTTTCCCACATGCACCTGGAAAAAGGTCTTGTCCTTAGTTTTACACCGCATCTGCAGAGACTGAAATTTTCATGCAGGACAGGACATTCCTACCAAATTATCAAGAAATGCAATGACACTGAAATAACTCCAGGAACAGTTAAAACACAGCTGGTGAAGTGTCGGGAGAGTCCTTCCCATTCTTTGGAGAACTGAGCACTCGCCGTTTCCTAAGGGGCCTAGTTCACTTAGAGAGGCGTCCTTCCCTCCCAGCCTCAAAAGGGGCGTGGGGGCCAAGCCGACTGCGCTCAGAGGGCACGTCGGGGCAGCCCCGGCAGGAGATCCGCGCTCCTCCCGCTCCCCTCAGGGCCAGCCGGAGGGAGGCCGGGGCGCTCCCGAGGGGACGCGACGCTCCGCCCGGCCCGGCCCCGCCCCGCCCCGACAGCGGGGCGGCACCTCCGCCCTCTCACCTGCAAATCCCGGGCGCTGGGCGGGCGGCCGCCGCTGCGGGGCTGCCGATCCCTGCGGCCGGCGGCGGCTGGAGCCTCGGGCACATCCCCGTCCGGCTGCGCGGGCGCTGCTCCGCCGTCCGCCATCTTGTGGAGGCGGTGGCGAGGGCCGGGAGGGGCGGAGCCAGCGCGGCCGGGGCGGCCGCCATGGCAACGGGAGGGGCCGGCCGTACTCATCGCACCGGCCCGAGGCCCGCTGGGGGCCGCCGCCCCGTCATCAGAACTTTACAGGGCTTGTGCACTTCAGCAAACAAAACCATCAGCATTCATTGGCTGCCAGTTGCATAGCTTGTCTATCAGTTACTACGCAAAGCCCTGTTTGCTACTTGAACGTCTCACTTCTCGTGCTACTTAGTCGGCGGGTAGAGTTCTTGCCTTTATTTGAGTCTGGGGTCCATTATGAGCCGGCGGTCAAGGAGTCGATGGTGGCGATCTGGGCCACTGCCAGAATTACCTTTCACAGAATCAAATAGGCTGGAACAGACCTCTGAAATCATTGAGTCCGACCTGTGACTGAACACCACCATGTTCAACTAGGCCATGGCACAGAGTGCCACATCCAGTCTTTCCTTAAACACCTCCAGGGATAGTGACTCTACCACCACCCTGGGCAGCCTGTTCCAGTGTCTAATCTCCCTTTCTGTGAAGGAATTCTTCCTAATGTTCAACTCAAACCTCTCGTGGCATGGCTTAAGACTGTGTTCTCTCATCCTGTCACCAGTTGCTGGGAAGAAGCTGCCAACTCCCACCTGGCTACAGCCTCCTTTCAGGGAGTTGTAGAGAGTCATAAGGTCACCCCCAAGTGTTCTTTTCTTCAGTGTAAACAACCCCAGCTCCCCTTCAAAAGACTTGTGCTCCAGACCCTTCACCAGCTTCACTGCCCTCCTCTGGACCCTTCTCTTTCCCCTAGTTACTGCTCAGTTCTGCTGACTTCACTCCTGGTGGCTCTCATCCAGACAGGTCCTTCATCTTGGGATTGATTGTCTTCTCTTCCTTAAAACAGCTCCATGCACTGAGCATGATGCCATATTTTATGTGGTGTTCCTGTGGTTGTTTGGGGTCAGCTGTCCTGCCTGCGTCCCCTCCAAGCTCCTTGTGTACCTCCAGTCTGTTCACTGGTGGGGCAGGATGAGAGCAGAAAAGGCCTTGATGCTGTGTATGCCCTGCTCAACAATAGCCAAAGCACTATTATGTTACCAACACTGGTTTTCAGTCACAAATGC
The DNA here is from genome assembly GCA_020086605.1 of Lanius collurio. Lineage (NCBI taxonomy): Eukaryota > Metazoa > Chordata > Aves > Passeriformes > Laniidae > Lanius > Lanius collurio. The sequence goes on along the minus strand of JACBWW010000003.1, from coordinate 29,225,458 downwards.
AAAACACAGCATTTATGGAAAATTAACTCCAGCCTAGAGACAGGATGAAGACCTCTTGACTGTGACCTGAAAGCTGAACTGTGAAGCTGCAGCTGGAATGGCCAGCTAACCATCCTCAGTTTTTTCTGGGGCTGTTCAGCTCAAACACCTGCTGCTTTCTAATCAATCTCTCTAGACCCTGTTGACAATGGATTACAGCCCAGAAACGCTGCTAATGGTGGCAAATGGAGCTGAGATCTCACAGAACCGTTTAAGCTGGACTATTAAACTGTGCACTTCATGCCTTCATAGTCAGCCAAACCCTCAGTGAGAATGCTGACAACACAGTCTGTCCCAGCCCACAAACAACACAGAAAAAACCCCACAATCCGGTAATTAGATGCATCTCAAGGGTCGATGGTGCCACTGGTGCCACTGGTCTCTACACTGGTGACAATATTGTTCTTATGGAGTATGTAGATATGAATGACTGGGGTTTTTCTACAGAACTATATTGTGTACTTGACAAAGAAGAATGGCAGCACTGAGGAGATATATTCTATGTATACATATTTATATAACATTGCAACTATAATACATTTCATTCAGCTCCCACATTTTGAACTTTATATGCTGATGATGTATGCTTGCAAAGAAGTCTTTGCTTGATTTAGGAAAAAAAGGAACCTGAATAGAAATAGGATCTCCTCTCAGTTGGCTCCTGTACTTGAAGCATTCCTATGAGGACTATGCCAAGCATAAAGCTGTAGTCACATGTTATTTCATTCAGCTTTCCTTTGGTTGATGCGTGGTGTGCAGCTGCTGTCTAAGTCAAAATGTCCTGTGATGATGCAGACTGAATTAGCAAAGAGCATGTCTAAACTGTAATCACTTTAAATGCCAAATAACTTTATTATAAAATCAGGTTTTTTATAATTCAGGGTTCCATATTTTGACAGGCGTATCTTCCCTAAACATTGGCATTATTCCTGTCTGTCTTTCTCCATGATTGTCTCCTCTGCTTAAGGCTGTCAACATTTCAAGAGATCACCTGAATATAGATCAGCACATAATTTTATTTCTCAGTGAAATTTATATAGTCACAGATATCTGGAAATTTAAATTAGTGCAACCCAAGCATCCATTTTAATTTGCATAACATTATTCTTGCGACCAATGTTTTCTCACACAGCTATAGATTTAAAACAGTTAATTACTACCTGGCAGCTCTAGATTTTTAATTAAATTTGGTACTGTATATTTTTTTTATGTCTGAAATACTCTTCAATTATCCTAGATATTTTCCTCCTAGAGACTAAAACTAACGGTATTTACAGTCTTCTTTTTGGCAGTCAGGTCTTTTTTTCCCAAAATTTCACTACAGTGTTAGTGCTGTCCAGAAGCAAACATAAAAACACAAGTAAAAATAAAATAATCATTAAAAAGTACAAATATAAAGTGACAAAGTTCTCCATGCTAGAGTGTGGACAATGAAGATAAGTAAGATAAATACTTTAAAATGTACTTCTGAAGTCCCAGTGAACTATAATATTTTCTTGATTAAAAACTTGTATCTTTCCTACTCAAGAAACAAATGACTAAGGGTTGACATAGCATGTGTATTTAAATTAATTTGCATGTTTTTTGACAAAAGTGCATAGTCCTTTAAACCTGGCTTTGTGAGTAATGGGCAACAGTGGGAATTCCCTGGTACTAGTGCTTCTCTATGAGCTTCAGTCCTATGAAACTTATGCTGGAAAGGGAGGAATGTTATAAGGAGGAGGGCATTTGTGCTTTGTGATTGTGGAGTAAACTGTGTTAGAGGGAAATTTCCCATAAAAAATAATGTAGGAACAAGAAAAGGCTTGGGGTGAACACAATGGCTTATCATGGCCTAAGGTCACAAAGTGCCAGCTGTTTTGCAACTGATAACATTGTATGATAAATTAAAGGAAATTTCTTAGGGGCTGAGAGATTCACATTTGTATTAAAAAATAAAATCATCACCAAACACTTAAACAAATAGAACGTAGTCTCTTAAAAATCTATGTGTATTTCTAATTTCTAAAGCACTACAGTTCTTAAACTCAGTATGTTAAAATACTTTCATAGGCCTTTTGTTGTGGCTGAGGTCTAACATTCCACTATTTCATCATCATTTCAACCTAGAATTTCTTTGGCCTAACTCTGCAACTTGTATTGGATTTTGTTACAAACTGTAAATTGCAATAACTGTAAAAGAGCAACAGTGTCTTCATTTCCCTGCTCCCTTTGGTTGTCTCCAAATGTCTCATCAAGGACAGCATTTTGGGTTTTGCTGGTCATATTTATCTAGGATGATGAAAAGATTTAATAATGTATCATTCAGTTAGGGGGTCTATAAATGACAGGTATTTGGCTTTTATTTGATGAGAATTCCACATGGCAGAGTTTTCTACCAAAACCTAAACAGTAAAATAAAATGAAAGATTAAGAGAGGAGAGAAGCAACAACAACAAAAAAAAACCCCAGTCAAATAAAAAAAAAACCCAGCAAAACAAAGCAAAAAACCAACTCCAGAGTGATGGCTTCAGTTGTAGCATACAAGAGCAGAACTGAACTGCCTCCAGTTACAGAGGACAATTGAGGCTGGTCACTTCAATACTTTTGAAAGGGAAGTACAAGTCATTAGGATCCCTGACAACCTTAACCTTGCAGTTCACACTATGTGACCATAGGGTCCAAAAACACTTAGGAGGCAACAAAGGGCTTTAAGGATATAAGACAAACCTTCCAGATACAATACATGTGAAATAAAAAATAAAGCAGATCTTTTATTGTATTTTAAGGCTATTTTGAGATCAAGCTTCTCTGTTTTTCCTGCAGATGCACTGAAAACCAGGATATTTAAATTCATTATGCCAGTGCTAATGTATGATTATTTCATTTTGATGCTCCAGTAGCCATGCCCTTGCCTTCCTCAGGGGAACTAATGGGGGCAGAGACATGGTACAGACAAAGATGAAGGTTTCAGAGGTTTGACAATCAGTCTGTAGTGCAGCAACTGCTGCAAACCAGATTCATGAGTCTGCAGTAGGAAAGCATCTTGATGAGGAAAAGCAGTGAGGACATATTTACATCAATGTGAGAGCAAGTCTACAGGTGGTGGGTCTGCAACAGACCTTCCACTGCTTCTGCTGTGGGGGAAGGTGGAAAAATAGACACATTAAACAGTTCAATAGAACTGAGGATGCCAAATTCCCACAAATCTATATCCTGCATTCCTTATTTCCATTTCTCCCTTTATATCTCCTCCCATTATATCCTTCCCCAGTTCCAATCCAAAATATCATCTTCTTCCCTTCTGTCCTCCCTAAGGCCATTTTAGAACCTCCAGCCTCTTCTGTAAGCACCATTAGCATTTTTGTGTCCCCAGTATCCTTGCACTGCAATGGCCCATCTCCCCTGCCATGTCTTTTAAACACCTATTTTGACCCCTCTCTTGGACCATGGACAGCATCTGCTGTGTCTTGTCCAGAGCTGCATGGGCTGGCTGCCTCCCAGAAGAGTGAGCAGACTTCATTATGCTTAGAGGTTTCCCTTTTCCAAAGTATGAATAAATTATCTCCACTTCACTTGGGCATCTATTTGGTAGATTTGGCTATCTAGCAAAAAGGAAATGGAATTCAACTTCAAAATAGCAAAAGAAGATGATACATTTTGTCAGCTAAAAATAGAAGATGCACTCAGCTGGACTGGAAACATATTCCTGGATGTGACTGTGTTAGGTGAGATGAATCCTCCCTTAGAAATGGCTCAACAGGTGAATTGTAGTGTGTGTACAAATCTGTTCAGAGTCATTCACTGTGCTGATGAATCTAATCTTTTTATTTGCAAAAAAAAAAATATTATGAGCTATATAACATGTGAAAAAAATTATGCTAAACCAGAAGTCAACTCCCTGGATCATTTCTATTGGTTTCGGAGCAAGATTTGCCTAAGATAGGGTTCAAGAGATTTGGATAGACCTCTTACTCTATTTTCCTTAGACGAAATAACATCAGTATAAATTGTTCGTTGGAGTCTTAAAAGAGTTTAGGAAACAACAACCTTTCTTTCAATGCCTCCCCAAATATTTTTAGATCTTAAATGAAGTGTTAAGGGAAAACTTCCTGCCAGCACTGCAATGGAGAAGGTATGAGGTACCAGCAGGTGGCGCTGATACAACAAGTAAGCAGGATCCGCAGGCTCAGCTTTAAAGCCAACATTTCAAAATTTTCCCTTCCAGCTAATAGCATTACCACTGCCTTTTCTAATTTTAAATATTGGCATCTTATTTCTGGGAAGGGTAAGAGTTGTAGCTGTGCACTAGTGCCACACAGGTGTAAGTTCTATAAACAAAGAGAACGAAAAGACAATATAAAGTACTCTGTTCCTCTGCTGGTTCAAGAAAACAGGTTAAAAACATGTTATGTAGCAGTCATGGAAATTCTCATAAGTTTTGACAAAATGCTACTGGTGAACTACAGGTCAAGTTGAGATGGTTTATTTACCTTCAATATAGCTCTCACCTGCGTGCCTTTGTATTAATGCAAACATAAAGAGACATGCCTGACATGTTGTATTGTATGACAGGCATTTGAAAAAGAATCTGTAGAGAAATAGTCTCTGCATAGAATAGTCCCTACCACTTTAACTTCTTATCTGAAATGGGATCATTTACCCTGTAACTCATTCAAAGAAAAACATTTTTCCCACAAAGTCCTCTTAATACAAGTGCCTTATGGTTACACTGTTAGGGAAAGCATCAATTGTCCTTGATTTTTTTTTCCTCCTGTCTGTCAGCAGAACTTTACCATAGGTTAAGGTGAAATTTTAGGAAACATCAGTGAAAGTTCAGGTAACACATTATAAGGCATTTAATGGCAGGAAAAACTAATTTGTTCTTTAATTTGCTAGTGGTTATTGCAATGCATGGATTTGTTAAACAGTAAAACTCTTTCTTTTAAGTAAAATTATGCATAATTCTCATGCTTACTTTCCCATTATTTGCACTGACTATTATAAAATTCGATCAAGTCCCCAGTTCTTTTGGAAACCACTACAATTCTGTCTCTTTTTTTTTTGTTTGTTTGTTTTTTGGGGTTTTTTTTTTCTGTTTTTTTTTTCCCTCTTTAAATAAAGATCCTAGTTGCACAATAATGCTCAGAAAGGCAAATCTAGGAAAAAAATCCCCATATTCTACCATGTTCTTAACCCTAAGGGTTGCTTATTCTTTTTGGCCTCTGTTTCTTTTATTGTTCATTATGTCTTGGAACAAAGTGTGGGTAATTAGGGACAGGCGATCGGAAGGTATCGCGTTGTACGGGCAGATAGAACCCCTCCCCTCAACAGTTTATGTTACCTACCACCCTTAATTAGCCAATAGCACCTAGTTTATGTCGTGAGCAGAAGGAAGTGATGCGGTAAACCCAGGTTATACAGCCCCATGTAACCCGCTAATAAAGGCCATTTTGCCATCCACCACACTGGTGTCTGCGAGCTTATGGCCTGAGAGACCTGAAGTGGTCACCGTGCCATTCCTGAACCAGGTCATCACACCTCGGAGAGGCAACAACAAAGTTTGACCTGATCCTTTTTCTTTTTGGAGAGTGAAATGAAGAGTGCTCCTGGGAATATGGGCAATACTTCATCCCCATTCACTGAAGCTTCTGACCTTTAAATCAACGCAAGCTCTAGAAAGTCATCTACAGGCATCCTGTCCATGCAGCCTCTCCTTTCATTTCTGAATTTGACATTTCTCATCTTTGGCAGTTCTTTAATCTTCTCTCAATGTTGAAAGAGTAAATGGAAGCAATGAGGAGGGAAAGAAGAATTAAAGGAGGTGAATAACAGGAGACAGCTGTTGGCTTTTACTTCACAGCAACAACAGTATCTTCTAGGCCCTTAGAGACAAATGATAGAAATCTGAATCAACAAATCACCCTCCCATTAATCTGCATTAGTGGTGGCAGCCTGTGGTGGAGTCCTAGAACCTGCCACACCTTGCTAGCTGAGAGATGATGAACACCACCTGTGCCATTCAGTACATGTGAACTTTGGGAAAAGACATCACCTGAAAAATATCTATCAAGAAAGAATCCTGGAAAAAGAGACATCTCCACTGAGTCTTTGAAGTGCTCTGTACAAAGCAAAAGCAGGGGAGTTCAGGAAAGGTCACCTGTTGGGCCATAAATTGGTGGATTGATGCTTGCAGGGTTCTGCAAAGTAGAGTAGCTGTGAGTAAACCGCAACTTATTTTTGGAACTGAAATGTTTTTCTTCCATTAATTTCCTTTTCTTAATAGCAGGTTTGAGCCCTGCTCAAATAGGGATGAAAAACTAAAATCTCAAAATATATTCATGAACAAAGTTACATAGGCCACTTTTTTTAAAAAACTATTTCTTCATTATTTAGTTTAGATAACTTGAAGCAGCTTGAATTTCCAAATAATTAGCTTAGTAGATTTGGAGTATCCCAGTTACTAGTATGCTAATAGATATTTTGACAGATTCAAAATTTGCTAGTTTTCCCCAAAATATATTTGGGGACATATATTTGTTGAAACCAAAGCCCTTTCCTCACTAACATGTCAGTTCCGACAATCTGCAATGTGCAGTCAAAAAATCACTCAAGTGAGAAATTTCTGCTCAACTGTATTTATAAGAGGGGAAGGTTAAGCAGTTCTGCAATCCTGCTGCTTTGGTTTTCCCTGCAAATGACTATGAAAATACTCATGTGATTCTCCAAGTTCTTCATCTAGTATTGGAGTCCCTCACCTGAGCCAAGGCACTCTCTTGTTATGTGTTTTGATAGGGTACTAAATTTCAAACTGTCTGATGTGAAATCATACTAACAAGTTGTGGTAGATCTAGTGAAAGAACCAGGTAGAAATGGTTCCAGGTTGGTCAGTGGGAAGGGGGGGGTTGTGTGCACCCTGGTGATGCTGGAGATTCTCCCATTCACCACAATTTAGGGAAAAGCTGCTGGCTGCTACAGCACTGAAAAGCAACATTAGCAGGACTCACATTATTAAAAGAATTTCTGAAGAATTAATTCATACTTCTGTTGTGATTTGCTATTTAGGAACCACAAGCTGTTCATGGGTCCATCTGCCTTTAAAAAACAGGTTGTTGGAAGTTTGCTCTAGTGTGTTTAGTAAATCTTGATTTCTCTCTCTAACTTGTTTTGTATTTAAGTGAAAAGCACTTTAAAACAAAAGGGTCTTCAACACTCCCCATTTTCCCAAGATGGATATTTCAAGGCTGCAGAGTTATGATGGAGCCAAACACCCTGGAAAGACTCTTCCACATGGAGTATTTTACATAGTCCAGATTTCATGGGTGTCTGCACAAGCAGACTGTCAGACATTTCAGTTCTTTTTGAAATTACTTGATATTACATGGTATCAGTTTCTTATTCTACTGAATTTTTATTCAATTTGCTCTCAAAACTTTTCAAATTTGGTCACTTTTAGAAACTGCTGATTTGTTAAGGGTTGCTCTTACATTGGTCTTCCCCCCATGACTGTGGAATTACATTCAGTATTGCTGGCTTCACCAAGTAGTTGGCATTGGCCCAAAAGTCAAAGATACTAGCAAGGTGTAGCACTTTCAGATATGCTGACATTAGTCTACCAAAGTCAGTACAAATACTGTGGGTGAGCTTTATCAGCATACCTTTTCCAGGAGAGAAATGATAACAAGATAAAGATCTTTGATCAACAGAGAGATTTCTTTTGTAGTGACGTCTCTGGCATCGCACATCTGTGAAGCAATTAGATACTGCATTTGTATTAGGAAACAAATGATCCTATTTTTATTGGGAAAGAAAAGGGAAAAAAAATGGGGAATTGCTCAACAGAATATCGTTGCATTAAGTAATTCAAAATAAGCATATTTTGAGCCATTGGGGGACTATTCTATATTTCTCATATTAGTAATGACATTTGGCTCAAATTGCTTGTCTAAATATACCCTGAATTTTAAAACCCCCTCTGCTTCTGAATGTAAGTGGAGTATTGGTTTGCACGGTTGAACTTCTGGATCATTTCACTCATCAGAAGCTGCTTTCAATGCTAAACCAAGGAGGTCACAATGTGGGATCTGTATTGGAGTCTGGAGCTTTGATTGTGTGGAAAGTGTGTGCTGGTTTAAGGTGAAATATGGATTACAGGATTCAGGATTGTGATCTGTGATGAGTTGCTGCTTGTCAACCACATGGAGATAGCTGTTCATGTGTGTTCTTAGTGAGTGACAAAAATAAAGAAACATGACTTAGATTACAAATCTTTGAGTGAATATGGTAACCTTACAAAAAGTTCAAGTTAGAAAGTTAGATCTTCTGATTTAGGTTATGATATCTTGGAAAGGGTTAAAAATAGGAGTGTTGAAAGAGACATAATGTTAACAGGATTGGTTCAGTCATCAGAATAATTATGCTGGTAGCAGAGTCCAAAACTTTTTCACATGTAGAAGTTGGAAAGCCTTCAGGCTGTAATGTGATCTGCGCAGGTTAACTGTCCTGACATAGTCAATTATTGTACCCTTCCTTACAACTGAAGGTGAAGTTTGCCAGAAATCAACAGCTGAAGACTATAGAAAGCAAAATTCAAAATCTGAATTCTATGAATGCTGGAAATTGAGATTTACAAGGAGTCATTCTTTGTATTTAAATTTACCCAAATTTGTCGGTTGAACCTGCATTTTACGTACTTCCATAACACCTCTGAGCAAAGCCAGCATGTCTATTCTCTATGCAATATAACTTTAAGACAGAGAGGCTGATTTTTTCCAAGTCACTCAAGTGGCTACAGACACAGAATTTTTAACGGGATTTGGTGTTTAAATACTTTTTAAAATCTGGTCACAAGTGATTTGCTTAGGATTACAGTGCAAACCTGTGATGGAGACTTGAACTGACATTTTAGGAAAGGTCTCTCTGAAAAAGTTTAGTTTCAGAAGCATGCACTTATATTTGCCAGTTTTTTGCAATGACTTTATTTCCATCAACTTCTGACACAGCGCAGGTTCTCTTTTGTTTAGCTTTGCTGAAATTGGGAATGAAACAGCTTCCTTCCTGTTGTAACAAACTACCTCTATACGTCCTGGAAACTCACTTCTGATACAGCGTTTCAAACTTTGTTCCTTTTCTGAATATACATTTAATTCATTTGTTCTTTGACTTTGAGAGACCACGGCATGAGGTCAATGCTAAGAAGTGGTCGGAATTTTAAATATAGACTACAGACAAAGTTCTTGTTGACATTTGAAAAGTCTGAGCTCTTCTATTAACCGTATGCATTATAGGTCAGTTAAAAATTAATGCAGGATGGAAGTAAATTACTTCCTTCTTCATGGTTTAAGAAAAGGAAAATGAATCTGAAATTGAAAGGTTTTTTAACAAACCGGTCTCATAGGGCTGAATAAATTAAACTGTCAGACTTTAGTCATTACACATCTTCCTGTGTGAAGCATGGAAATTGGAAGCACAGACTGTGCATATTATGTTAATACTATTTACTCTACTTGGTATCCATGACGTATCCTGGTGAGACTAAGCTACAACAGAATTATGCCTTACAGAAAAGAAAGAGAAATAAGGTTAATGAAACAGCATCTTGGCACTAGAGCTAAGTAAAACACATCTCTGACTAGAGTGCTGAGCAGCACTGGGGGTATTCATGAGCTATTCTGCAGATGCTATGGCTCACATTAGCATGTATAACACCAAATCATCCTGTCAAAGAACCCTTTTGCTGTTCAACGGCGTAACAAGGCATTGATTGTGATTGTTGGATTATAGAGTCTGTCTACTGAGATTCGTGCAAGATGTTAAAGTGACACAAAGGACCATATTCTCCACTAGAATCCAGACGTGCTGCTTTCATAAAGTACATTGTCCCCAAAATATTAGGAAAGACTACATTTGGGAGTGACTTTCTGTTTTATAATGCTTTAGTATTCTGGAGTGTCTTACGTGGTATTTCAATTTCACGGTAAAAAAACTTTTCAGTTACACCAAAGAGCTATTTATCTTAAAATCATTTATAGAAAACCTATTAATTTTCCCTTGGGTAGAGTTTTATTTTGTCATATTGAGTGACATCCTGAAACCTGTGGCATTATTCGAGAGTAAGCAATTTCTTTTCAGGTAAAGATGAGACAAAGTTAATGAGTATTTTTTTCTGCTCTACATTGTATTTACTTTGACAGAGCAAACACCAAAGCACTATTGGATATTGGACCATTCTTTTATGCTATGTAATATAGATCCTGTATAATACTGAGCTGATACTTCAGGAATTAGTGACTATTTCTAGGGCTACAACTAGCCTCCAATCCTCCATTGTGCTGTCACCAACTAGTCTTATTTTGGAAAATCTTAGCATTTATTATAGTCACTAAAGACTGAGTTAGCATTAATTCACTAATACAACATACGTGCAAGCTGTGATATGTAGTATATGCAGGTGATGCTCATGCTCTGGACTTAGCATTGTACCACCTTGTGCAGTTAAGTGGTGATTCTGCAGCCGGAACAGGAATGACCTTACTATATTTGCTTTGGGGTCAAGTCCAAGAGTCATAGCTCAGCAAAGACAGGTGACACCACGGAACTGGGGACCACCAGTTCTGCATTCTGACTATCAAAATCCAATTGCAACTTTATGGGTAATGACATTCTGAAAGGATTTTTATGCCTATTAGCATAAAATAACTGGTGAGTGAGCAGAACCGCATCGCTGAGCCCTGATCCCAGAACAAGGTGAGCTTTAGAACAGATGATGGGAGAGGTTGCTCCCTCCAGCCAGCCACAAGCACTTGCTCACTCATCCCAGACCAGTGCTGAGGATTTCTGGACCAAGGCTGTGGTAGATACGCTCTGTGGCATGACTGCAAAGGAACAGCAATGTCTTTTCCTGGCCTGGCCGTGGGATGAATTTTCTGGCTCTGGAAATAACATTTGTAAAAAGTCTGTTTTCTGACTCTGAACAAAATTTGAGAAATAAATTATTTACTGTGAGACTGGTGGGACACTGGAACAGGTTGGCCAGGTTGTGGATGCCCCAACACTGTTAGTGTTCAAGGACAGGTTGGAAGGGGCTTTGAGCAACCTGGTCAAATGGTAGGTGTCTCTGCCCATGGCTGTGAGGGGTTGGAACTAGGTATTTGAGGTCCCTTCCAACCCTTGATATTGTATAATTCTGTGATTCTATACGAGTGTTCTAGCAAGAGTGAAATGGTGAAGAATCATCACTTCAGAAAGACTGACCAATTTTCATTGTAATTTTTTTTCTTCACAATAAGGCACAACAACCATTTTCCACCACCTGGGTCCCCAGATGCACGGGCAGTCAAGGCTGTTACTTATTAAATAAGACAGTCCTTAGCTAGTGTTGCTGATTGTGAGAGTTCCAGATACGTCCATGGACTATCCTAGAGATGTCCAAAAATAGATAAAAGGTGAAAAGGTTAAAAAGAAAGGTTAAAAAAAAATATGTATAGTGACAGTATGTGTGGTGAACAGGAGATGGGGAGAGGTGAGGAGACATTCTTGTGGCTTAAAACAGGCCAATATGTCCCTGAGAGAGGCTCAAAACTCAAGAATTTGGTCTGAGAGCAGTTGAAGTCATGCTCATTTCTGCAAATAGCCTATTTGATGTCAAAGAAATTTCTGAAAGAAGTTATGAAGCTGAGTACATTGACAATTTTCTTGCCCTTGGTATGCATCTTGAAGGTTGTACTATGATGCAATTTGGAGGCAGATATTTCTGCAGAAAGAAAGTAGTATTTTCTAAGTCATTGGTCACAGGCACAAAATGACCTAAAATGAAAGCTGAATTATGGCTCCAGTGTAATATAATATATAAGAATCTATTTAAAAGTGACATATAGCACTATTTTGAGAAGATTCTAATTTTTTTTTTAATTAGACAGAAAATGACTGATGAAATTATTTGCATTTAGCACTGTGGAATGTAGTGAATTAATTTATACATGACATTAATATTTCTGTTTAAACCAGCATAACCTATTCTTGATTTGCTTTGCTGATCAAAATATACAGCGGTAATAAATTTGACAATGAGAGGAAATTACCAAGTTCCAAAAGGCTGTTTCACAGCATGTTTTACCAAGTGAAAATTTGGGCAGAGCATCTAGAGAATCTATAATCCAATTTCTCTTTATTAACAGTAAAGCTAAATGTGTTACTTCATTCACTTTAGATTCAACACCAAGTAAGAAAAAGTTAGGACTGGATAAATGTAGCATAGGAAAAGAAGGAAAACCCAAATACAATTAAAAAAATATAGACCCCAGGATAATACCTTTGTTAAAAGACATGGAAAAATAAAGGAATGTAGGTGGCCACCTAATGGGAAAATGGAGGGAACCCTTTAGGGTTACCTCAGATATTTCTGCAGCTGACTCAGTGATGAATATAATTAATATACACTTAGTTAATTTTGCCATTTCCTTTAAAAATTTTTTGAAAGGGTGGTAAGGAGTCACAAAATTCACTGAATAAGAAATATATTGCTGCAGAATAAAAAAAAAATCTGAGAAAGAAATAAGATAATGCAATATATGTGTCACTTAGGAGGTTATATTCTAATTAAAAGAATTAATCCTAGGCAAATTTACATGAGAAAGGAAGAAATCATGGAAGCTCAGGGTGATTTTTGTGCAATGTTAATTTTATTGGACTTTATACTTTTGTCCAGATAACATAAGTGGGCTGTAGAACACAAAACAAGGCCGGAAAACTGCTGTGCATCTGCTTCCCTTTGCTCTGAGGGAGTGACAAATACGGTTCCCACCAGACTTCAAAAGGCCAATCTAAGTGGTTGAGATACCAAACCCTGCAACTGTATAAATACTCATGAAGTATTAAAATAAAATGTTTAAATCCAAATAACAGGACCTTTCTATAATCACAAATATTTCACTACATAAACAGACTCCCTCAGAGTGATGGAGAATGTAAAGGGAACAAGTCTCCCTTGAAGGAAGCTTTTGTAGAAAGCTGGCATTTGAGTTAAAATTGCTCTTTGATTCAGACTTCCCCAATGTGACAAGCCTCACACAATGTGTAAGACACAACAACTGCTTATCGAGCCGGGAAAATGTCAAAAAACAACATGATTTATTTGTCAGCACTACAGGAAATGCACTCTATGCTCCAATCGGCTTGACCTAAAGCCCTTTAAATTTAACAAGAGAATTTTATAAGTCCTGAGCAGCTACATCTTCAGGAGATCATAGAGAAGAATAAGCCACTTCATCAAACTCTCCTGACTGCACTGGTGTGGTGGTCTTCTCAATGTTTTCTCTCTCACCTCCATCTGGTGCTGGTACTAGCCAAATATTGATATACTCACTTGCTTTCCTGCTGGAAAAGAGCAACCAGTTTTATAGCTCCATGTCCTCCTTTTACAACAGCTCCATCAGCACTGTTAAGAGTTCTCTAAAAGTGCTGGGCAAACCTCAGCATTCACAAACCATCGCAATCAAAATGGGCCACTTGAAGCCATTACACCCAGCTGTGCTCCAAAGGTCAGACATTTGGAAACGGTCCTTGGGAAGGGAACAAATTGTTCTGTTTCCTTTGCACAGGGGAGGTTTTTGTGAAAGAGAAGGACTCAGGACACTGCATAGGGACGTGGGGCTCTTCCTTTGAGAGAGTACCTGTAGATGCTAAAAGGCTAAAGCAGAGAAATTATTTTCTCACACTCTGTGAGAGCCTCTTCTTTCACATGCAGGCTAAAAGAAAACTGGGAAAGATGGTTGTGTAAACTATTCTCTATCTTGCAGGTGTACTTGTTTTTCATAGTCTTGTTTTGGGAACAATGAGACATATTTTGAATATGGGTGGTCTTACTGTTCAACCTATCACCTTTGAGAAGTGGTGGGTCAAGAGGCCAATTATTTTTTTTCTCTAGCTAACTGTGCTATAAAAAACAGACTTTCATTAAAGTTTCACTTTGGCCATACATTCCTGACCTGAGTCTACAGCCTCTTTCTCACCACTCCTGAGCTCTACAGCAACAAGTACCCATGCACTGAAATGAAATACAGAAGTGTGTTTTATCTCCTCACTTAAGTAACAAGGTGCTGGATTGCACCCCCAAGGCAGTGGGAGCTAGTGGAGCTGAAGCAAATAGGCAGGTGACAGAGGGAAAATTTTAAAAATGCCAGATCTGGGGGTCTGGCCATGTTATTCTCTGTAGTATATTTGAGAAATAAATATATCTGGTTAAAATACAGTGACTGGCATTTTCTAAGCATTAAGGGATTCTGGATCTAATGTCTTGCAAACCCTCAGCAGCAGATGTGATTCCCTGGCTGCCCTTGAAAATCCAAGCACTAGAGATATGTCTTAGTTTTGGAGAAGTATGGAAGTATCCTACCTACATTGTATAGCTTTGAAACCAATACAATGACATTTTTCAGGTGGTCTAGCCATGTCATCTCTTATGGTTGGGTTGAGGTAGGGTTTGAGGCCCCGCATCAAACCCTGTGTTGATGTAACTGTTACATGTTAGCTCATGCAAATATGTGTGGAGAAGAAATGCCTGCAGTCTCACTTTTCCCTAGGTACATCTGTGCGTAAATATTTCATCTCTAAGTGCTTCATCAGGCAGTATTGTCAGTGTTTCATTTGTGAAATGTGGTTAGTCAGAGGGATTTGTCCCATGAAGCACCAAATGAACCCTGCTGCTGTAAGTGACCTTTTGGATATGATTAGTTGGATTTATTTTAAAAATATTATGATTATTTATTCTACAAGTCAAATTTATCTTGCCAGACTAAGGTTAGAATCCAGGTAGGACTGAACCTTGACATTTTAGCAATATTTTATTTTATAAACTTAAGGCTGTGTTTGGTGAATTTTATTATGTTACAAAACTAGAAGGAAGAGAATGGATAACTTTTTTTGCCTCTTCATGGAGATTTTTATATTGAGATTCATCAAAGGCAGCAGAGCCTTAAAAGCCCATACAACAGCCTATTCTATTCCGTTCCAAGAATATGTCATGTGGTTACATACTGAGCAGGGCTGTGTGCAACAGCAGACTTAGCTGAGCTGACTGAAGAAAATGTTATCATTAGCTCTGTAGGCAAACAACATCAGGAGACAGAAAACACTTGTGGAAGCCAATATGATTAAATCACTACTTGCTAGTCACGATCATGTTGCATGTTATGTCCAAAAATATCAATGCAGTTATTGAAGGTAGGACTAACAAAGAGTGCAAGTGTCAAATCTTTGAGGGGGAAAAAGTATCAGGCTTATCCCTTCCTTTTTTTCCAGGCTGAAAAAAAAAAAAACAAACCAAACTTGATTAAAGGAAATGATATCATGGGATTTTCTAAGCAACATTCAAGATACAGAATAGAAAGTTCAGCAGTAGAAATGAATCAAAACGTCAAGTAGATATTGTTAGGATGTCTAGCTTTTGCAAAAGGTTCCTCATGATTTCCATACTAATTAACCAATAGAAGATGATCCTTTCTCTGGCAAATTACCATACTTCAACCACAATCACTGTAGATTATGAGGTATCAGGCAGTGACTTGTAATGAGTCACCTTAGGGCCATTGATCTCATTGTGCAGTCAGTCCTGCCACCCCACACATCTGGGCTGCATCTGGCCACCTGCTGGGGCAATCCATGCAATGCTGGACAGCAGTGCTGAATTGACCCTCTCAGGCATCTGGGTTCCCATGACTCTGAGTACCTCTGCAAGACGCTCCTTTTTGTGATGTAGATGTACTGCGGGTTGCATGGAAAGGGGTGTATGAAAGAGGCCAAGTGGCACTGACTTGCTTGTATCCACAGTACTTAGCATTCTACTACTCTAGAGCAGGTTTTTCAAGGAGAGACCCTGTTGAAAAGGTCCCAAACAGAGCAGGCTAGCAATTAAGTAATGCGGGCACTCAAGGCCTTAGTTTCTGAATTCACTTCTATGCCCTCTTTTGTTTAACATAATAGTCCTGACCATGCAGTGCGAAGACATTCAGTTGCATTGTTCCAGCTCATATAATCTGCTACCTTCATCCCACTGCAGTGTCCTACTTGGACATACACAGATGTGTATGTTATTGTTGCTTGAAAGGACTCATTCCTCACTGCACTGCATTTATTATCTAAAAAGTTGGTATATAATTTGGTTCTCCAGCAATGAAAAGTATGTAAACAGATGTGTCAAAAACTTCGACCTATGAACAATATCAGCTGTCAGAAAAAAAAAAAAAAAATGAAGGTTATGTAATGAAATTTGGAGAGCCAGAATCAGTTACCAGGCAGTGGTTTTAAATGTATCCATTACTAGTGATGAGACTTTAAAGTCTTTCTGCCGCCATGCAATGAAATGAACTGTATTGGAGCAAATGTAATAAACACCAGAAATATAATAAGTATTGTAGCCTGCTGTGAAAGGAAATGGTTTCTCTAGCAATAAAAGATTATGCCAGAAAAGTACCCTTTCTCTCCTCTTGTTTTCTTCCTGAAAATTTTTAAATTCTCATGTTTATTGGCTGACAAGAAGAATCAAATATCTACTGTCTAGCTTCAACTGATGTAAACAAATGCAAAGTGAATAGATTTCATGCTGATTAGTGACTGGCAAATATTATGATTTCAGGCTCTATTAAAAATATTAATGATTTTAACATTAGTGTGCATTTCCAGATGGATACCATGGGAAAAAAACTGCATTATATAATTAGCATGACATTTGAAATGGTGAACATTGGCTTATCATTTATGGTGACTTCAGTTCTCATACCATTAGCTCACATGAATATATTTAATGTTCAAATCAAATTCTCATATTTTGTACTTGGGGGAAGTGGAAAAGAAAAGTTTCATGCTCTCTCCCTATCCTAGTAGCTATTAGAAAATAAATATCTTTCAGATAGTGATTGATTTCTGTATTCTTCTGTTGAAACTTATGAAAAATCAATCAGGAATTCTGAAAATCTGGTTCCTCTAGGACCTGATTCTTCTTTATACTGACACGCATACACCCTTCTGACAACATGAAAGGACTTGAAACAATATACACTTTATTTTTGAGATATAAGAAAAACTTACTTCTTATTCCTGAACACAAAAAAAGTATGTGCTTTTTAGATATAATGTATAAATCCATAATTCAGATTTTTTTTAAAAAAAATATATATTCTCCAGTAAAACAAATATACAACTATATACAAATTCAAACATTCTGTATTGCTCTCCTTGAAAGAAGTAAACAAAACCAATCCCCTCCCTGCAAGTCTCTTGCCTATAGCTTTTGTGACTTAGTTATGAACCTTGGAGCACTGTGTTGGGGGATATGCCGAGCTGGTTTTTGAAATAATGATCATAAAATATTCTGAACAAAGCCAAGGTGTGCACAGCATGCATTGCTACTGTTTTGAAAGTATATTAAAAAAATATATAGATAACACATTCTGAAAGGATTTGTTCCTTCTGGGGTGAATAGGGCAAGGGACTAAAGACCAGGTAGGTGAGTGGATGCTGCACAAAGCAGTGAGACAGTCACACTGAATTATATATATTTATTACCTTGAGTGGTCTGCAGTGTTGATGGTCAGGAAGAGTATTTTGCATCCACACTGCACAAATGCAATGGCAGTCTGGTGGACTAAAAGGACAATGGGATTTGAGTACAATTTGAGAGTATTTGCAGTGCTGCCCAGTGTTTAACACCACCACTAAATGCACATTTCAGTGTGAAGCAAAAAGACTCCATGCCTCAATAAACATGAGAAATTTTGACTACAGTTTTTCTGAAATACTTACTATGCCTGAAAGCAAGTCCAGTATTTAAGAGCTTTACATTTGTTTCTCATTCCTGCAATAATGTGTCTATGTGTGGCTGAAAGATAGTCCTTTAATTCCTGTCGGGCAATCAACTGGAAGGCAAACATGTAAAGTACATTGGTCCCTGAGCCTTTGAGACACTTGGGAAACAGTCCTGGTTTTGTGGTATGAATATAGATAATATAGTTTTATTTGAAAAGAAAACTTTCCCATGAAAAGCTGAGCCACAAATATCCTAAGGGAAATGTTCAGATGAATATTATCTGCTTGAATTTCCTCTTTTCCTGTGTGCTCTGTCTTCCAGACCAGCTTGGAGCAGACTCCAAAATTTGATAAATTCACATGAAGTCATCAGTCTCAGAGCCTCTCAAAAGAGCTTGATGCAGAACACCAGGCTGTTGATTTTACTGTATTGCTCTTGAGAGAGTGAAGCTGACAACAGCTCAACCATGTTTCAGGGGATGTGAATGTCTCTCATGTTACATAGAGGTCATCAAAGCAAAGTATTTCTAATACAATCTCTTTGCCATGAGTCTCTGGTTTCCTTCTCCTAAATGTGGACTTCAGCTTAGACTTCTCCAGCACAACGTTTAAAAATTGTTGTCTTTGAATCTTCCAGAGTTAGATCACCTTCATTTGCAGACTCTCATTCCATGTGTTCAAGGCAGCTGTCACTTTTGTTGTCATGTCCACATGTATTCTTCATTGTAGAGAGAAAAAATAGTTTCATTTTAATGGTTTCACTAGATAGAGGGCCAAAGCATTCTATGGCTCTTTACTCTCAGTAGGACTTTACTTTCACTTTAGCCATCTAAAATTACCTTGTAACTCTTCATTTGATCTCTGAAAGGGAGTGTCTTGATGCAAGAGGTAGCACAAACTGTATATATGCTCTTAGGAATGCTTTTTCTCCATTTATTTATGGTGTATTTTCATTTCCTAGTACTCCCACACTGTCAGTTTTATTCATTTTTATAGTCGTTGATACTATGATATGTATTATTCTATGAATACATTATTAATCTAAGAATATTTTTTTCTGAAGAAAACCAAGAGTTGTATATCTAGTGATTATTGATGTTCTAAGTCATATAACACCAGCTTGCAGTGCTCTTTCTTTTACCTCTGCCCATTTATTTTACTTTCACTACTGCCTTACACTGGAGTTGGCGAAGGATTGCAATGTCATTGCTAAATCTACAAAATATGTGAGAATTGAATCACAAGAGTAATTTCAGATGGGAAAGGAAGTCTCAATTTTATATCACCTTTTCTTCTTCCAAATATCCCATCATTAATTATGGAATGTAATGTGTGTTCACAGGGTGTCCTGAAAGTGCCTTGGAAGGACTGGTCACACTGAGTGAAGAGTGGTGTAGGTTCTCTCAGGGAGGCATTTTTATCCGATGGATAAAGGGTCAGGGGACTATGCCTCGTATGTCACCCCACAGCAGACACAAACCCAGATGGCCAGTCCCAACCCAGCTCATCCCATGGGAAATCTCCCCTCATAGCTTCAGAGACTTCCTCACCTCCTCCTACCCCAAACTCCCAGTCATGTGTTCTACCTGCTCCATAGGCATTTCTGAGAAGTACCTCTTTTTGCTTTATTGCGGGTCACACTGATTTTAGAATTTTTCTCCCACCTCCAGCTCCAAAGCTGAGTGTCCTGTCCCAGATGGCAAGGAAGGAGGTCACCAGTCTCACTGTGGAGGATAGTGTCTTGGCAGCAGTGCTATGACTCCACTGATCAGGGGAGGTTGCAGCAGCCTGGAGGGTGACTGCACACAAAATATGGGGTCCAGGCAGGCCTTCGGAAGCCTAGCAGCTTTCAAAGATTCCCTTCCACAAAAGTGCTTGAGGTTTTTGGAAATTAGTTGAGGACAGAGGATGATGTGTCAAGGCACTGCTGAGGTTACTCTGGTGGCTGAAAAAGCCTATAATTGGCAAAATATCACAATCCAGGTGTGGTGATGAATAAAATTTCCTTGTGCCTTCTCAGACAGTTCACGGCATCATGGGAGAGCGCTCAAGGGAAGGGCTCAGTATTACCCACAGTGGTGATAATGCTTAGATTGGGTAGTGGCATTTTCAAGTTTTCCAATGAAACTTAAAATATCACAGCTGGCAGCATTTCCAGCATCAGTTGCTAAAACTACTGTGATAAACTGAGTTTTCACATCTCCTTACTGCATTGAATAAATTGAACTCCCTTCAGCTTGCTACATGTTGAATATTCAAGACCAGACACCAAATGCTGTGTTTCTGTCAGAGCAGTGCTGACATTAAAAAATCTTCACCCTGATATATGAAGTATCTTCACCTTTCTGTCCTCAGCCACAAATTCCCTGTCTCCAAATACTGCAGCTGTACAGTACCACACGAACTACCACTCTTGAGGTAGCCTTATGTCACTGCTAGAGGTTGTGTATCATTAAATTATGCTTAGGCATTTTTTTTGTGTGTGAAGACCTATGGATATGCATTACTCAAAAAAAAAAAAAAAGCTTTTCCAAGACCTAGCTAGGTTTAGCTGACTGCTTATTCTTCTGGAAAGCAGAGAGGACTTGCATAGTAACCCTGACTCAAAGCAAGCATTCTCAGTGATGTTGTCTGATACATTGCATTCAGCAGGCAAAACTAATACAAAACTCTGGTTAACATGAAGTCATAGAGCATTCCTGTCACATAGCTTCTAGAATTTCTCTGTTGCCAAGGTCTGCAACATATTTCCCACTCTGTAAATATTCAGCTGTTTGTTTGGAGGTTTGGGGGTTTTCTTTAGCTTTTTTTAAAAAATACTTTCATTGCTTAGGCTGTGTTTAAATTCACTGAATGTAGCTACTGCTGCAGTGAAGGCAATGAGAACACATTCTGATATCATGGGAGGAAGTTCAGTTTCAGGCCACATGAGTCCTTTCCTGAGTGTGATCTATAATATTGCCTGTGGAGTTATCCCTGCCTGGCAGAAGGACCCCATTAGGACATGGTGCTATTAGGAGCTCTTTTTTATCTTCACTGTGATCTCAGAGGGACACTATATTCTCTCAGACTTCCTTAGGAACTAATTTATCTTTGCGGAGCTTGTCCAGCTCTTTGGAAGGCAGAGGCTCTTATAATTAAGAATCTGGCTAAGAACTATTCTGGGAAAAGATATATGCCTCTATAATACTTTTTTTTAAGTGTATAGAATATGTTTTTTTCTCTCTCTCTTTTTAAAAGCACTTATCATGGTGAATAATTAATATGATCTGGGAGCACATGGCAACTTTTATCTGAAGTCTCCCATTCCAGGTGGAGGTAACTGTTCTGGTGACAGAAGGAATGAAGCATTGAGAAGCCTAATTTGGGACAGATAAAGCTGTACAAGTCAGAGAAGATACCACATGGGGTAAAGGCAGTTTTGGGGAAGGAAGCAGCCCCTGAAAAAAAATGAATAATTTCATTTCTGAGTGTCTTTCACTAGGGAGAAAAAATTACAAGCAAAATGCTGAGTGGGATTAGGGCAGTCCTCAGGTCTAGGACCTAGAAGTTCAGAGCTATATGTCACTGTAGGCAGAAAGCAGCTATTATTCATAGAGCAGAGCTAGCTCTCTGTACGTGAGCTGGGTACTTCAGGTATGGCTAAGCATCCTAGAAGTGCCTGAGTTTATTCCTTTCCACATGCAGAAACATCATTTTGACAATGGAACCTAGAAATTGAATCATAAAATGTATTTGTTGAAATGCAGAAATGAGCTTTCCCCAAATTATATAAATTGCAAATGGGAATGAAGGGAAGCTGATTTTCTGCATAATTGAATATCCAGTTTCAGGAGACTAGACATGAAGCTTTTGCAGGGTAATGGGATTCTAACAGAAGCCTGCAGCTCATGAACACTGCATTGAACCTTATGGTTCATATGGCCTTGCTGTCCATGAATCAGCACGTTACAATCTGCTAGGCTTTTTTGTTTGGTTGGTTTTTAAAGCCAAGGCAACAGCCAAGCATCACACTAGCTTTTATATCTAACACAGCTTCCTAATCAAAAGAGTGAAAAACTTGTCTCCTCTACCAGGGGTTTGCACAGAGATGAAACATGGCAACGAAGCAGATAAGCAGATGCTTTCACTGAAGTCCCAAGGCTATGGAAGGATTATCTCTCTCTACCAAAGTCAAACACACTGCAGTGAAATACGTGTTCTTTATATAAATACTAAAGTGTAAACAAAAGGCTTCTCTCACATGCAAAAAGCTAACTTTGCTCCATTCACTGAACGAGGGCTCCTTAAGGATATATTCTTACAGTACTAAACTAAAATTCTCTGGACTCCTTCCATGGAAGTGGTGACAGCCAGAACCACATATCCCATGTAATACTCTACTATCTGGTAAAACAGGTGAGCTGCGTGTTGGGAGTGGTCCTTGGCTTATACTAACTCCCACACTATGCCTGAGAGCTGTGAGAAAAAGTGCAAATCAGTCAATGCCAAATACATTCCAGAGCCCCTTCTAGTGTTTAAAAGTAAATATGATTTCTGTTCTGTGCTTGTGGACACTTCTTAGTGTCATTTCACTTTGTAGAAGAGAGATCTATTATGAGTTAATTTTTTATGACCTATAAATGTATGTTTTTAAGAGAGGCTGGTGTTACACACAACATCTACAGTGAAATTTGGAACAGCTTTTTTTTTTCCTTGTTGGCTATTTAAATGGTTTAATACTGTTTCCAATGTCCAGCTCTTAGGCTGAACTTGTTTGAAAGTGCAAACAGATGTAGAAACAGAGGTAGATGCTCTTGTTAGCAAACAAGCTGCAACTTCTTACTAATGCCAGACAATTTTTGAAAGGCATTTTTTAGTGCTTATGTTTAAATGGATGGATATACACATTGGGATAGCTTGCTTTTCCTAACAAAGCTAATCCATGAGTCACTTTCAGATGATTATGTTTATTTTTTCCACACTATTTTGGCTTCCTTAAAGATCTACTTTAGAAGAGAACTAGGATTAAGTACAATTAAGAACTGATCTAACATTTCCTAGTAATAGGTATAGGGAAAACAAGTGAACCTTGAGAAAAGATGAGGATGAATTGTAGTGAAATACACACCTTATCCACTAGATTCACAGCCTTCCTACAGGAATGTATATATGTTAAAATTGTCTCAGGAGAGCTGTTATTCCTTGCTAGCAGCAACATCATGCTGTGAATTACAAATATAAAAACTTACATTGTTTACATAGGGCTGTTGTACATATAATATCAATCTTTCTCTGGACACATCTAGAAAAAATACCATTCCATTAATTTCACTAAGGCCAGTATACTAGCCATGGGATTGTTTGGAAACAGTAAAAAGAATACAACTGAAATTACTAAATTTAGTTTGATTCACCTCATCCAGTACCTCACACCTTATCTAATGGTAGTGTGTAATAAAGATCAGGACTGTTGATTTTATTTGAAACAAACAGATCCATGTAGCTAGAGGAACTGCCTCATTCATAATTCCCGAGAGCTACCAATTCTGCTAGACTAGGTTTGTAACTGCAGTAATCAGAAACCCAATTAATATTAGGTGATCATCCCTTTAAAAAACTTGGGTTTGGGCCTCTCTATGGAAATCATACCAATTTGGATAAATTCTGATAGGTCTGAATGCTCCAAGTCCAACATATCTACCAGACTGGTTTGAGGCTGGTAGTCAAACACCACTTCAGCATAGTGCACAAAAGTTTTATTTTATTTTTATTTTGAGATCAGACAAAAGGGTGGTCTGCAAATCCCTGAGGCACGTGACAAACATCTAAAGCATTCATGCAAGTACTTCAGGGGGAGAAAGTTTTCTGTCAGATGGCTTAAAATCACCAGGTTACAGTCTGATAGTCGAAAAACCTCTGCACTAGTCTTTCTAAGCAGTGAGAACTTCCTGTTCCCTCCATGTTTCCCCGGGTCATAAAAGGGACAGCTGTCACAGTAGTGGAGTTTTTGACACCCATGCATGTAGGTACATGCAATACAGTGATAGCTTTAACCACAGAGAGTTAACAGGTGGGGTCCAAACATTGTAGTAGAATAAATCTCATTGGTAAGTTGTGAGCATGTGTGCATTTGTGGGCAGGATTGAAGCCAAAGTTAGGAAAAAGGTGTGATTTCAGTGATCTTGCTGTGGCTGCATATAGTGTAACAGCAAAAGCAATTTAGACCATGGAAGTTAAGGGGTTTTATTGACGAGGTAGATCATGTTGTACAGTTCCCATGTGGTCCTATAAACACACCATCAGCCAGCTAACCCAGCTAGCAGAAAGTGTAACTCGGTTGGGTTTAATGAGATATATTTAATAAGTACATTCACAATCAAGTTCAACACACAGGATTTTTTGTTTTCCCCAGGCTTCTGACAAAGCTTGTGACCAGCTGTGAAAGTTAATTGTATGTTATATTGTAACTGTCTGGGGCTGGCAGAGAACCTTTATCCTATGGTATATTTTTGTCCCTTGGCAGCAACGCAGAAGGAAGGAGGGAAGGTTGAATTTCATTTTCCCCTGGTTTGATGTATAACTAGTATGGCAATGTGCTGGGACATGTTTTTATGTTGCAATGAGTTCTAGATGTGCTCTTTTAAGATTTTGACTTTTTACTTCTATAAAGTGGAATACATACTCTTGAGGGTTCATTTTTGTTTAGCCCAGGTAAATCCTGCAATAGTGCTTGCCTAGATTGCCACTGCAGTAAACACTGAAGGAAATTTTCTGTATTCTTTTGTATCCTTGCAAGGCTTTGTTTATCTCATCCAAGACATCACTTGGTGGTTTTTTTTGCTTTGCCTTCTCACACCTTATCATGCCTTTATTAATAGTACTTTACCATCCCTTTATTAATACCGCTGTGATACCCATCCATTCCAGTTGCATGGTGGGCAGTATTTGCATTCTAAGCCATCCTATTTGGCTTTACTGATTATTTGAAATCATGGCAGCCATTTTCAGTGGTCTGTTCCAACAGTAACTATGATAATAAAACTACTTATATCAGTCAGATGATTTGTGAAGTCTCATTTTCTTTGCCTTTGTGGATAATCTCCACTGCAGCTTCCTGAGGACTACATAATCACATCAAAACCAGAAAGCAGCAGAATTTTTTTCATGGCATTTATATTAGGAATGTGCTTGGGCTTTCCTTATCTCATGGTGGGTTATGGGTTTGTTTCTTCACTCCTGAAAACTCATAGATTTTCATATTTTACCAGAATGAGTGGAAGTGAATGGATCAGACGGAATGGGCATATTGCAGGATTCCTTTCCTTGTGTTTCAGAAGCATCTGGTTTTGCTTTTGTTAAATCAACATTTTATGATCAAACAGCAGAAGCACATCATCTTCTTTTCCTGCTTCCCAATGCTCCTAATCAATCAAATTTTCTGTGAATGAAAGTTAAATGATTGCAAAATAGTAATTACTATACTATTTTGAGCATATACTATATACTATAGTGTGATTAGAAAGTTAAATACTAATTGAAATACATGCCCTTAAGTGAAGAATTTTTAGATATTTTCTTCTGAAGGTCTCTATTTTAACCTACCCCCTACAGATTGTCTAGGTATCAGCTGAGGGGCTTTACAAAAAGTATGTTCGAAGTTATTTAAGGCAGAATAAAATCAGCCTCCCCAAACTCACAGTTGCATGATTTATAATACAATAGAATCATAGAATTGTTCAAGTTGGAAAAGACCTTGAAGATAGTTGAGTCCAATAATTAATCTGCTATTGACAATGCCACCACTTAACCAAATCCTATGTGCCATATCTATAAGTATTTTTAATATCCCCAGTGGGATATCTACAACTTCCTCCTCTCAGGAAGTTGTAGATGTTGGTAACATACCCCTTGAGCCTCCTTTTCTCCAGGCTAAACAACCCCCAACTCCCTCAGTTGCTCTTTATAAGACCTGTGCTCCAGACCCTTCAGCAGCTTTGTTGCTTTTCTCCAGACACATTTTTGTTAGTTTAAAAAAAAAAAAAAATCAGGCTTTCTGGTAGCATTTTGAACCTAAACTGCACAGTCATCAGTTTGTTGTAAAGTGGATCCTCTTAGACAGACTTGTAGTTTGCTTTTCTGGCTTTGGCTCTTCTGCCTGCTTGGCCTCTGCAAACCTGTTAAAGCTGTGCTCTTGCTCTGCACAGCACTAGAGCTGAGCTCAGGGGTTCCATGCAAAGGATGCTGCTTCTTGGTCTAACTTGGTTTCCAAAGATGTTTAATTAAGCTGGTGAGGCTTTAGGAATAAAACAGAGAAAGTACCTGGGAGAAGCAGGAGCTCTGCCTGGAAGTGACAGAAGCTGATAGGGTGTGAGAACTTCAGTTCAAATTGACCCCTTCAGCATGGAAATAGATGCATTGGGCTGGCATCCCCAGCACTGTGGCACCTTGGTACCCATCTACAGTCCAAGTCCTGCAGGTAGCTCTACTCTGCTCTCAGGTGTTGATCTGCTGTGGCATGGGACCTGCTTGTTAGGCAAATCACCTGCTGCTGGTAAGGGGATGCTCCTGGCTGCTGGCTCCTAGACTGGGAAAGCAATTCATCTTCAGCTGCAGGTGAGGTTAATAAAAATCAGACCTTGTAAGGGTGATAAATGACTCATTTAAAAGTTACACTGATAGTCTAGTCCTAATAAATTTTAGCAATTCTCATCCACTCTGATGCTGCTACTTTCCTGTAGGAGGCTGATAGGAAGATAACACTGCACTTGTGGAAATCATCCTCTCACATTAATTCAAATCAACACTTCACCACAGATACCTTTTAGTGTTTTCAAATAAAAAAAATGTTATTGGATTGTGTATTTCCTGTGACTGGTTTCACTTTTGCTCCTTGGCATGCCCTCAATACTTCTCTGGGCACACCCCCTCAAAAGGAAAAGATAATTTCCCTTTATCAGTGTGTTCTTTTTTTCCTGTTCTAAATATTTACAGCTGATAATTTCCCAGATTCCCTCCCAGAGCCCTCCTGTCGATCGACTTCTGCTGTCCCTTCCTGACAATGACTGGTTCAGCCCAGGTTCTGAATTCTGCATATCTACTCTGTGGAAGTGCAAATTCTTCTTCAGCATCACAGAAGATACCTTGAAAGGATCATTATCTCCACTGGATAGGGATCAAGCACTTTACAGAGCTGCTTATCCTTTATATCCACCTGGAAGCTTTGACCAACACAGGACATGCTCAAATTTTTGTAGATAAAGAGAGTTTTTGTAAAATCACATCTGCACTGACTGTGGATATAACCCCGATCTGGGTTCAACCTGCACACCTGATTGCCTCAGCTTCTTAGTTATAAAGTAGAAGTCCCATGCTTATCAAGTAGTTTGGAGTAAATGTGTTCAAAATTGTGAGTTGGCAAAAAATGTTGAGTATGGTCGTGGAGAATTTAATCTCCAAATAAGTTTTAGGAAAAACTCTGAGCTAAGCAGAAACTGAAAAAAACAGGCATTTTGGAGAATTTTGCTGCTTAAATCATGGGAAATATATGAATACATACTGTCAAGAAATTATAGATTTTTTTGTTTAATATAATAACACTATGACTGTAGTTAACATCCATAGGATAAACTATAAAGTGTTGTTAAAAATTGAATCATCTTGTTTCCTAATGAGGTTTTCCAAACAGAACCTTACATAACCTTTACTTAGTAGGTACCTAACCTGTAAAATGTATTTGTTCATTCAGTGCCCATAATACTGTATGAATATTATAAATGAGCAAAAGTTACACTATATACCACAGAAAAATGCATTTCCTCCATTTATTTCTATTTTATTACTAGATCTTTTCACAAAATTGCAAGTTTCAGAATGAAAGGTCAAATACTATAAAATAAAGATGTCATTAAATATTCCAAAAGATTTCTCTCTAGAGTTACAGCTTCAGAGTAGGTTTCTGACAAATTCCATAAATGGAATGATTTTTATTTTGGTGCTCTGCTTCCTGTATTAAATGAGGGAAGGAGTCACCATAACAACTGTTCTACCACCAAGAAAAGCAGCATTTTCTTAGAGCAGTACATCTATCATATAACTATAACTATAAATATATATTTGGGGTGTATTGTCAAAGATTGACAGCAGTTACATCACTGCTGGCACAATTAAATGAAGAAACACACCAACACCCTGTGTCCTAGCACCCACAGGACTTTTTATTTCCTCACCTTATTTAACATCGTATATTCAGTAATATTTCTACATGGCACCACATAGTTCTAATGTTTCTAATTTTTCTTATTACAAAACAAAAAAATATATTACAAGGCACTGACAAAGTTTAGCAGAGAGCAGGATCAGTTTCTTTTGTTCCAAGTGGACCTGGATTGCTCGGGCTATTTGCCTACATGAAGAGCTGTCCTACTGACCTGGCATTTTCGGTAGGTGAGTAGTCTTAGAGGATGTCAGGTCCTAGAGCTTTGATGCAATGTTAATGTTTAATATCACTACTGAGCTTCCTGTGTTAAAAGTGTGTTTACCTCGTTATCATCATCAGTTCTTTCATTATAAAGAAAACAACATTTGATACAAAAGAGAAAGCAATCTAATCACAGTTGGAGTATTCCCTAGTTCATTCTAAAATTTAAGCGTAGCTGGATAAAATAATTACAACACAGCAGTGTTGGTAAACAAAAGTAATTTACATATAATGTCTCACTCCATACATCTAAAGAGCTCTCTTAATCCCAGGTGGAATTTCAGTCACAAGATTATGCATGTAATAACAATAGACCTTTTTATCCCTCAAGTCTTCCATTTAGCCTCTGGAGGCAGATAATATCTCATAGCTTGTCAGCATGACAAAGAAAATGCTCTAATCAAACACTCCTGTGGACCATTATAGCACATAATAACAGGGGTTTTGATGGCTTTATCAGACATGCATTGGAAGGTTCCCTTTCAAAAGACAAACAAATTATTTTGGTTTATTGCAAGGCTTTGGGGTATACATACATTAAGAAGGATAGAAACTGAGAGACAAAATGGAAGGACAAAACTATTATGTCTCCAGTGACACAGAATAATGTGGTTTATAATATATTATATCTAAGTTGAAATGCTCTCATCACTGATTCCCAGGGTTTTCAGCATGATTTCCTGGGTCTGCCCTGGTAGCTGGGAGTGTGCAAAAATCTGCAAATTGTGTTTTAACCTTTGAAGTTTAAAAGCTGTCCAGAGCTTCCCCACTCCAGGGGTGATTATATCAGGATTTTAAAGAATGAAATCGAGCCAGTGTGGAGCAAGCTGGTGCACAGATCCCTACAAGGAAAGCTTGAGGGACCACATGGAACATGTGGGTCACTTTGAAGCCTTCCTATAGAAGAAATAGCTGTGGAGGGTGTTAGATTGTCTAGCTGAGCTGTCTCTAGTTGCAGAGGGGATCTGGTGAGTTCCTGTGGTATCCAAGAATCTGTCATGGACATGAGCAAATTTCCATGTGGACTTTGTACATGCTGCTGTTTTTCTTACAGGTGAAAGAGACAGAAGGTGGACTGTGCTGTGCGCACTGCTGGGACGTGGAAGAGCACAAATAATTTTGCAAAGGACTGAAATTATGTCAGGTTGAAGCATGAGCTAATGAACACAGTGTTGTTAAGCTTTTGGAAGACCGTATCCCCACTATTTTACAGGATTTCTTAAAATATGTGTGTCTTTTCAGTCTCTTTACTGTTCCTCAAACAGCTTCTCTGTACTTTCCTATTCAAGGAAATGATGCTATAGTTCTTTAATCTTATGATATAATAATACATTTCAGGATGATCAATATACTCTTGTTTTTAGTACCTCTTTTGTTTCTCAAAAACTAGTTGAGGCTACATGGGACCTCTGGAGATTGTCAAATCCAAACCCTTTGCCTAAACATGATCAGCTAGAGCAAGTGCCCAAGGTGGTTTTGGATTGGACTTTGGATATTCCAAGGATGGAGGCATCACATCCTCTCCCTGGAAGAGTTTGGCTTTAAGCATCCAGTTCATTACAGCTTCTCCTCCTGCCCAAAAGTGTAGATCTTCCTATGCTGCCAAGTGCTGTTTTTCTTTTTAATCTGCACATAAAAATATCACAGACAACCTCTGTTTCCAGCTCAACAGCACATGGTTTGTTTATTAAGAATCAGAGACAATCACTTGCCAGAGACTGGGTGGTGGTGCTCTTGTTACAGTCCAGACCACTAGAAAGTTTGCTAGCCAACTGTCCCAGAGCTCAACCACAAAGCAAGCGTGTCTGTGAGGAGGCTAAGAGCAATACCCTGAAACTCTGGCATGTGTTAAAGTATCTTGTACTGACCTGAGAATTCAGCTTCCAAATATGATCACAAGAGACCAGGTTAATACTGCAGAATGGGTGCACCTGCTTTGAAATTACAGGCAAGGTACAAATGGTACTTCATTTATGTGATGCAAGCTTGGCGTGCAGATGGTTTTAATAAATCCCTTTAAGGCAGAATAGATAACTTTTTAGAATTTCATTTAACATAAGTCCTCATAAATTATTTCTTTGCATTAAACCCTATCTCAAAGACTGTATGCCATCTGAGCAGATATCAAAATTCTGGGGCTGAGCCCACCCGCTGGTGCAGCTGTGGAGGCAATGACAAGGTTGGTGTCACAGCAAAGATGCCAGGTACTACATTTAGTTAGCATGCCCAGCAGGTGGATTAGTTCGCAATTAAGCAACCGTCTCTTAGAAATCTATTCCCCTTTTCTTCTGAGCTGAGGTGTAGGCACGATAACCCAGGAGAGAAAAGTGATGGCTTCAACAAGTACAAATGCAATCTTGAATAACTTAATTAAATAGGGAAGGTGTAATTCATTCCATTCACATAAGGCAATATTCACATTGTAATGAAAATAGTAATAATAAGCCATTGTATTCCAGAGGACAAGCTAGTTAAGAAAATACTCTGTATCACATTTTGCCACTTTTGGAAGCATAAATTGGTTATGATTAACTCTAGAAGTGTTACCTTGTCTTTTGCAAAACAGATGAGTGGATTTAGGGATTTGTCCAGCAAAAAGGCAGCCAAGGGCTTTGCTACTGCCAACAACTACTCCACAATTTCCTCCACATCACTCTCACACTTGACCTCACCTCTGAACTGCAATGAGGTCTCATGCTCCCCTGCCTCTCAGTTTTTTCAGGTATTTTACCTGCCAGATACTCTCTACGTTTGTTAGATTTTGTTTGCTTGTTTCTGAAATATTAACAAGCCTTGTTAAAACCAGCAGGCTGATTTTTGTTGCAGTGCAAAACAGAGCTGTGCCTACTGGCACAGCAGGCGGGAGTGGGCTTGCAGAGGCAGACTGTGACAAGATCTGCTCCATGCACCGCTGTGGCTGGAGTTCAGTGCTGTGGTTGGGATAAAACCCACTAGCAGAGTGTCCTGAAACCAAACAGTGCCTCAAAGAAGTTAAAAGCAGAGGGAATTGAGTAGCTAGCTTTTTTTTATTATTATTATTTTTCTTTTTTTTTTTTTTTTTTTTTTTTTAGTTATTAAATTTGTAAAGCTAATACTACAACCAAAACAGAGAAACACAATACTCTGACTTCTTTAATCATGACTCTGGCAGAACATAAAGACAAAAACTCACAGTTTGGCTCACTGTCACATATTTCTCTCTTTAAATAAAGAGTATCTTTAAAGAATAATTTCTAAATGCTGTATCAGCTTCAAGCACAGTCAGTGATGCTTTGAAAGGATCCCTTCTCCAAGAATACCAGTTCTTCAGTACTCGTGGCTTAAGTTTTTTGCCACCCCTGATGCTTACCTTCAAAGAATTTTTTTCCATTGTTTTATTTACCATTTTCACAAATAAATACTCTTCAACACGTTTTTCTTCCCTGCCCTGAATTATTCTAACATAAAATACCAATTCTAAATCCTAATGTTTCCTATCCTACTGCACAAGAAATGTAAATTGTTCGCATTCCCCTCTGCTAATGTGACCTATGCCAAGTGAATAAAAGTTATAAAGATCTGTGATTTTCCCCAACCATGATTACACTACTTCAATTCTGTCAATAACACTTTCTTCTCCAAAGTAGTGCCATTGATAGACAACCTGATTTTTTCATGGTAACCTGGGATTAATCATCTTTCTGCTCATGCCAACATGATCTCCAGGACATTTTCATGATGAGTTTCTAACACCTCAAGCTGGGGGCTAATTTTAAAATAACAAAAGGATTCCTTTAAAAATAACTGATATGCTGGAAACCCTAATATAATAGATTTGATAGAGACAAACATATAAGGATGAAATGGAAAATTATGTTAACAGTATTCGCTTTTGTAGATTTTGTTAGCACCTGTGTTTCCCAAGGAAACACTACTAGTTTAAGTGCAAGAATTCATAATTTTCTGAAATTTCTGTGATAAATATGACAATTGACACTTTAGGAATATGTGTTACCAAACCCAAAGGAGCTATTTTTGTCCTGAAATAGACCATACAACCAGTAAAATTTTATGGTTTCTAGTCATGAATTTATTTTTCACCTTCTTCTTCAGGGACAGCAAGTATAGCCTTATTACCAAGAGGAGCAGCTTTTCCTTGGTGTGACAGAAAAAGAATTTAATCATTTACCTTAGGCTTTGTCAAACATTCTTTACTGCTGTGTTGACAATGAAATGTCATTTAGGTCCTCAGAGCACTAATTTTATTTTACTTATTTGTTTGGATTGGTAAGGAATGACAAAAGAAATAACTGTTTTTTAAACTTAAACATCAACTTAAGCAAATAAACTACTCATGTCATTGGGAGAGAAACTGTTTCCAGATTGCCTGCATGCCAACAGATGAGAAGGGGACAGAAATGAAAGTAACAGCCTGGTAATTTTCTCATTGAAAAGGTCTCATTCAGAATTCGTTCGCTACAGAGAAATACTTGCACTTCTCAAAGCTGAAATGGGCACCCAGCACCTTTAATCAGCGCTTCACGGGCAGCAGCACATATCCCACATGCATGGGGACTGGTCTGTGAGGCTGGATCTTGCCTCAGATCTGTCTCCCAGTCTTTGCTCTCCATCAATATGCACAGGTAAAAAAATTATGAAACATCTCTGGAATAATGATACACAAGTGATGTGTTTTGATTCCCAAGAGATGTTGTGTGTGAGCTACCCCGCTGGCCTGCTGGCACTGAATCAGACCCCATAGCCAGTTGTGCTCCTCCCAGCCTTTTCCTCCTTCCCCTCTCCTACTCTGGTGTTGGAGGTAAGGTAGAGTTTGCCAGCTTCTTGGATGTTTGACTGTCTTACAACTGCATATTCCATACTTATACAGCATAAACGGACAAGTATTGAACTCCATCTTCGGTCTGAGTTGAGTTTCCTGCTAGAAAGAGCATTTCATTTGACTGTTTCTGTGGTTGTTTAGGATGAAAGAGTTCATTGGGAGGGAGAGCTGCTTCAAAAGGCACAAAGTTACTCCTTTGGGAGCACTGCTATCTGAAATAGCCTCAAAAGAGAACAACAGATCCTATTCAAGCAGGCCCTGGGCTCAGGGTCAGACATAAACCATAGCTTTAGACCAAACCAGAGCACTGAGTCGGAATGTGGCCAGGTCCAGGAAAAAAGAATTGGCTACAAATCTAGACCTGAGCATCATAGCTCAGAGCCTGTTTCAGTGCATGCTTCAGTCTTTATTATTTGTTGCATTCTGACACAGCAGGATATAAGCAAGTGCTGCTGAGCACACTGGATCGTGTTCTGGTGGTAGCAGTGGGGGCACTTCATGCACACGGCCCTGTTAATTTGTACACATGTACAAATGCAGGGATACCACTTTTGGGATGGGGAGCCCTTGACCCAGCTGGAGGAAATGCTGAGGGAGTGCCACAGGAGGTATTGCTGCCTCTGCTTTGGTCCCATACCCTCCCAATCAATCTCCTACAAGTTGCTTCTGGAAATTAGAGAGTGAACCAGGTGAAGCTTTTGGCTTCTTTGGTATGGCTGGTCTTAAATGCTGAAACACAAAGGCATCATTTAGTATATAAATGCTAAGTATCAACACTGGCATTACAAAGAAGATAAGACAGAGCCAAGTGCATAGGCTGTGAAATACCCTTTTGCACTGCTTTTATGGGGGCTTTGGGGATTCTGAGTCACAGAAGCTGCTCCTCTGCCAGCCTTTCTTGGTGGCCTCCTTCCCATGAGAATTGAGAGTGAGCTGTGCTCTGGTTATCTATAACTGCACCAGGGCCTGGTGGGAGCCCTGGCCAACCAGTGTAAGTCAAAAAATAAAGGCTTGGCAGGCTCAGCTCTGTACTGGCTGCTGCCCCCAGAGTGATCTCACAGGGAGAACTGAGAAGTACTGCTCCCAGAAAAGATGGGATGCATTTTCTCACAATCTGATTTTCCCAAGGAACTACAATCTCAGTCTCCTCAGCAGTGTGAATTATTGCAGTAAGAGGGAAGGTGCAGGTGGACAAACACTTCTGTCATTTAAAGTGCACTTGAAATCCTTCAAAACACAGTAACAGCTCTTTCTTTTCCCTTTTAGAAAGACAAGATACCATTTAGTAGCTGATAGGTCTCAGAACAGCAAATGGATGGGATATTCTTTACCAAAGAATATTGTTGTTAGTTAAGCTAGTCCCTATTTATCCCAGTGGCAGATTTTAGCTAAGGTGGAAGCTTTGGGGCTAACCTCAACATCCAGTTTGAATTTGTCAAAGAGTGATAGTGATGCCTCCTTCCAAATGCAGTTCTAGATCTACAGATGAACAGTGTTGTGAGAGAGGATGGTGCTGCACAGACACTATATGGATTACTATATGGATACTCATGACTATGTCGACCATTTTGTGGAAGTTCAGGGAACTGCCTCGGGGAATGAAGAGTGAGACATGGTTTGCAGCACAGCAAAACTAAAAAAAACAAAGTTCCAGGAGAGTCATCTTCAGCAAACCCTTTTCTGAGATTACAGCTGAAGCAACAGCAATAATTGATAAACAGGCATTAATCAAGCTAGCAGATTTCTCTCAGTGAGAGTAATTAGCTACTCTGCCAGCTCCCAGTCTGCTCTGGAGGGTTGATTGGCTGGTAGAAAATTTTCATGGCAGACATATGAATGTACACACCCGTACACAGATCCTGACCAGATTATAAATTAGCTTCACTGTGGAAGCTTCCATGCATAAAGGCTATTTTGAGAAAGAGAAGTGCTCTGTACAAAGCCACTTAGTGTGATGTCTTAGTTCTGTGGATGTCAATGGGACATTTTCTATTTATTTTTATGAAGCTAGGATTTTACCTTTGATTTTACTCACATGTGTTCTCTCTCTGCAAGCTTAATCTTCAGGGGGTTTGAACGTGTGTCAGACTGAAGTGGCAGAAGGAGATGGGCTGGGTTTTGTGCAGCGAGCATATTTTGGAATGCAATAATGGATTCAGCTAAAGCTTGAATTACCCCGACAGCAGATACACTTGGGTAAGCACAACTGAAACATAGGCTAACTTTAATTTTTGCGTCTGATCTGCTGTCCACCTGTAACACAGGGAAAACTCATGGGAGTACACTTCCTCCATAAATGAAGTTACTCATAGATACCTTTACTTGACTAAACCCTCACTTTTTTTTCCATCCTAAAGCATACTCCTATGCTAAACTGCAACTGAAGAGTCCATCTGATAGAGTGGATTGGCAGTTTGGGACTAAATAACCATGGAAGCATAAAAAGGAAGGTAAAGAAGAATGAAAATACAAATATTTACCTTCTGCAGGGTACATTCACAAAGAATAATGCTTCTGAAAAGCAGGTAACAATTCTGAGTTTTTAAGCAAGTTGATGAAAGAAAGACCATATTTCCAGAGGTCCAAAGCTGAGTGTTTGGGAATTCTGCATCTGAAAATTGAGGGATTCAAAATTGTTATTCACCCAACAGAAATATTGGCTGATATTATTGGATTTGGTAACATTCCTAATTTTCAAACTTTCAGCTGTTTTTTTTTTTTTAACAGGTGTTTTTCAGTTCAAGTGTTCCTCTTCCAATTTCTTGATCTCCTGCTCTCTTGGTGTTTTTCATTAAAGAAAAAGATAGATAAATAACAAAGTTGAGGGAGCTCATTTCACATGCAAGAAAACACAGGTTTTTCAACAACTGCTGCGTGTTTCTCTCTTTCTTTTGCTACTGCTGTGTTTTAAGTGTTGGCATGAGCAACCCATGTAGCTGGAGGAGGAGGTGTGTATGGTGCAATTTCTGATGCTTGTGTGAGATTATAAAGGCAGCACATAATTGCATGGAGATGCCTCCTATTGTAGAGAGCCTGTAATGTGCAAAATGCTATTTCCCAGCTGTTCCTCTCATGTATCAAAGAATTTAAATTACTCAAATCCAAGGCCATACAAGACTTCTACCTCTCTTGTAGTGAGCAGCTTATATATGTATGTGAATCAGACAGTAGAGCTGAAGTCAAAGGTCTGAGTCTTGCAAAACAAAGCTATTCAAGGATGTTAAATCTTCACAGGACTGAAACATGACTGGAAAACCAAATAGATAATAGAGTCTGTGTTAACCAGTAATTTCTGCTGGAAGGATTTTTAACTCATCAAAGTAGAGGAAATCAGCTGCATTAGTGTTTTATACAAACTATTAGGCATGTCTGAACTTTCAATTAAGTAGACTAGAAGAAGGATCAAGTGCCGATTTCATCAGAGGCTTTCATTTGTTGTTTACCTTAAGGGTATATATATAATTTGTGGGCTTTCTGTTTACAATCGAAAATAAAACTACTTTTAGCTACTTCCTTGTGAAAAGCAAATATCGCATAGCAAGCCCTGCCTTCTTCAATATTTGTACAGATTGGTAAGGCAGGGATTTATGTGTACGTCTGACACTGCAGATGTGTATATACAACGTGCATATATATTTTATATCTTATAAAAGCATGAAGAGAAGAAAGGCTTTCTAGGGTGTGTCAGAATCATTACGAGAACCAACTGATCCAGAATTTGAGACAAGTATTTGTGGCACAATGTTGTGCTGTGAGAGATGCCAAATCCAGCCCTGTATAAACCTATTGAGGTACCAGCCGTGCTTAACTGTGTTAAAGGGCATTGCACCAAATGTGAAGACACAGGACCAGTTTCTGCAGGGCTCATTTGGTTATTCTGCTTCTACAGGCTGAATTTAATGAGACATTTGTTCAGTTTAGAGCTCTTCATTTCTGGCTTCTTGAATATTGTTCACTTTTTGTATAGTGGCACAACATAAACAGAGGGACAGTGTCTTGCTTTTTCTCTATGTATTTCTCTTGTAGCATCAAGATTGGGACATATACTGGGAATGACCAATGTGCTCATGACCTTTTCTTCCCAGAAGAACTCCAAATTCTGCTTTACTACTTCCATTAGCTATTGGTAAAAATTGCTGTTATTGTCCCATCTGACTATTTGCAAAATAGGGATGCTGTTTGTAGTAGAGCACATGTAAGTGCCACATTGGGAGCAAGTTCAGATGTTTGGTTTGGTATTACTGAGGCAACATTTATTTGGAGGAATCAATATATTTTGTTAGATCATCTGATTAAAGTGGGAAAAAAATATGTACTTGAAAATATAAAAAGTTAGGAGCCTTTCTGCTCATCCTAGACATTATTGTGTCATTCTAGAGCCCCAGTTTACAAATAGTGTGTATGCTAGCTGTACCCTTTGTGTTTCTTTCTGGCTGTGTAAGATAAGAGCTTAGCTTGTTTGTGCATGAATGTGTCCACTTGGAACAGATATTCACATGGAACCGATATTGTTAAAATCAGAGAGGAAAAATCATGGAAACTGAATATGCTAACCTTTAAATTTCTCATGTGAAAACAATTAACACTTTATTTTATATTAATAATAAAGTAGGCTAAAACTCTAGGGCTTTTCTGGTAACTCTGCTAGCTGTAACACTGCTGATAACAAGACTCATCTGCTGATTATGCTGTTTTTAATGCTCCTTCCTTTCACCTCTTGCTCCCATCTACACTCTCATTTTGGCATCTGTAATTAACTGTGGCCCTCAAAAATAACTACCATCTCCCAAGCCTATCTTCTTCCCAGGGTTTCAGTAGTAGTATCCATTTCAGGGCCTCAAATCAAGTAATGAAGGAAACTTGTCCTGTTCCTATAATAAGTCACAGATAATTACTAGGCACAGAGAAAGGAAGAGAATGATCAGAAAAAAATTAAAGAAAAACACTCAAAAAATGAAAGAATAGCCTGTGTCCAGAATCTCTGTGAGGGGGCCCAGGAGCATAGAAGGAGGGCGTTGAGTCAATGATATCCATGTGACAGTGACACCCTTCCCATCCAATAAACCACAGCCTGCACTCAACGCCTCATCTATCATCGCATAAGACATGATGTTAATTTTTGGGGAGTGAGTAATAAGAACAACTCCTACACGTGCACACCCCCTGCACAGGCACACTTGAAAGGCAGGAGCATCTCTTCCCCATAACTGCCCTGGAGGTGCTTCTTTTTAAAGAATCACCCCATGGGACACGTGGCAGTGCCAGCAGCGGCTGTGAAAGCCCCATGGGATGCAGCGCCTAAAGGGTCAGCTCCTGGTCACACAGAGGCCTCTTAGTAACCCTCAGAGAGAAGAGGAAATGAAGGCAAGCGAGTGATGAAGCTCGAAACCAGGGTACTTTCACGCAAATCCTTCCTGGCCCAAGCTTTAGGAAGTCTGAGAGAGGCCGAGGGAGCTGCTGTGGCTCCGCAAATCGCGCCGTGCCAGACGCGCGGGGGAGGACCTTTGGCAGCAGACCCTTTATCCGCAGTGGCCGCTGCCTGTCCCTGCAGCTGAGCCCCGTCTGCCGGCACGGCTGGCACAGCTCGCCCAGGCCAGCACAGCAGGGCAGAGGCCAAGCCGGGCGGAGCTGCTCAGGCAGCTGAGCCTTTGGCAGAGACGTTTGGCACGATTTCCCGCAGTATGGGATATCTGTGGCGTCAGGAGACCTTCCCATGCTGCAGGGAAGTTAAGCTCACCTGGCTTTTGAGACCGTACCAGTCTTCAGAGTTGACAGGATTAAAAATGCACAGGGTTTGGTGCAATAAGCTTGGCTGCTGCCAAGCATAAATGGGAAAAATCTCACAAACTTCTGGTATTTAATGATGAACAGTCTTCATGTTCCCATTTTAACTGGACAACGCTCCCTTGGGAATTGTGGCAGATAGACAGAAGTCTCAACAGCAGTCTGGGCTCTGTTTTAGCTGCAGATGACTGTGAGTGCAATCAGAAGCATGCTCTGCCCCACTGGTGCAGCAAAATCAGTCAGGTGGGAATGTAATCCTAAGGCTGACTACACTGTATCGATCCAACTTCCCCAAATCAGTGCCATGTAAAGGAAAGCGATAGTTACAGAAAAGCAGAACCATATTTCCTTTGAGAATTGCCTCCTTTCCCTAAGAAGTGTGTCAATTTAATGTTACCATTAAGTCCTGTGACTGGTACATGTCAAAATGCTAGTACTCACTGTTATCTTTCTATAACTCAGCAGAAAGCTGCTGGTAGAAGTGACAGTGATTCTTATATGTGAGACAAATACTGATGTCTTACTAGAGAGATTTGCATTTTTCAATCAGAAAAAAAAATAGTTAAAGGAGACTGGGTATTATTAAAAGGGCACGAGCAAAGTTTCCACTCTCTAGACTGACATAACCTCCTGAGAATACAAAGGACAACACAAGGCAAACATCTGTTCAAATAAAAGGAGTTAGAGAACTGCCTTTTGTTGCACTGAAATAATATTACACCTATAAAAATTAACCTCTCTCTTTTTCCCCACACTTTATACTATACTCACTTCTTCTTAGGATTATGTTTACTGGAAAGTTTTGATTGTGTCATTTATTTTCTCTGCAAGCTAATTTATGGTTCCATGTAATTTAATCACATTTTCCTTAAGCCTTCTACTACAATACAAGTCTGGGACAAATAAAAAGCCATCATTCAGATGAATAACATACCTCCTTAACACAAACTGACATAAGAAAGCAGGCTAGGGCTCAGACAGTCCTAGACCTGCTCCATTAAGAGATGACATTTTTAACAACAGATCTGCCAGACCCCACTGGAAATAATGGGCCCTCATCACGGCACAACAGGTGATTATGTTCTGGAAATGTTCCAGTGCCAGCTGTGTAGCTGCGTGTTATTTGTAACCTCTGTAATTGCAGCTTTTCAAGACCATTTTTATTTGGAAAGCCAGTATAGAGGACAAAAATCCCCTGAAAACAATTTACCACCATTTATTCAGAGAAGAAAATATCAGCGTATCAAAGCCTGAATAATAGTGGCCTGTTTTCTGAATCGGTGGCTTAGACACACTTCTTCTAAAAACCCCCAAACCTTAATGTAATCATTGTTACATGTTTTCCCCTTTCCTTATAGTCCAGTTACTGTTCCTGCTTACCAACGAATGGATCAACAAGCATCTCCTTAATGCCTGTGAGGGCAATTCCTTCTGAAATATTAAAAGGCTGAGAAGCTGAGCCTGTTCATGAGGGTTGCTTGAGCAGTAAGAAGAGAGTCTTCTGTGTGTCTGGGGTTGAACCAAGCAGGAGTCAGAGAAATGACACATCTACATTTGCTCCCAACTAAGCTTCATGTGTTTTCTCAATTGCACGTGCTTTTAAATACTGTGTTACCATCAGGCTGTGCTGAGAATGAGCCCACTACCACCAGCTCTGGACCCTGCTGCTCCTCTGGTTAGGTCACTATTGTCACACCAAGTCACCGTTCGTTCAAAACCACCCATGGAGAGAAGATAATCATTTCTTTTCCTCTGAGCAAAGCAAACTTCTGACCTCCACGTAAATTCTAATTCTTTTGCACTGTTCATCTTGCTTGCCTTGGAACTTAAGGAAAATTCCAGTCCTTGGATTTCTTTCCTTAGGTCACATCTGAATATAGATTTAGAAATTAGTGGGAGAGGGTTACTCTGCCCCCCAAGTTACAAAAATTGCCTATCCATTATGCAAGTGATGGATTACTAAAGCAGGAATGTGGGTAGTTATATTCCTGGTGGAATAAATAATCTAGGCATGAATCACCTTTTCTCCATTGCTGTATATTCAGAGCAAATACATTTATATCCACGATTTCTCAAACCATCCGAGAAAAAAAGTATATAAAAAGAAGTCACATGAGAACGGAAGGAAGTTTAAAGAGCTTTCCTAGGATTTTTAGTTGCCAGGGTAACCATTTTACTCTGTAATCAATATGTTTGGCATGTTTCTATTGCTTTGTGACTGTTCCCACAGACAACGTTGAAAGGTGTTTGGGGAAAAGACTGAAAGCAAAGACAACTACTAACTTTGGGATAAAATGATTCAGAAATGAGAAAAGGAAATAACTTACCCCCAAATAGTCTTCAGACTATATCTGATTTTCCTGAGAAATAGCAGTGTAATTTTGTTTAATAGGTTTGAAGGATTTGAGAGGATCCTTTGGAGTATATGAGTTTCAGCACAATGCCTACCAAGCTGCACAAAAGATACATGTTAAATATTTTCCCCATGTTAAATGCATTGCATTGAACACAGTATCCTGTGTCAATTGGTAAAAAATGACCTTTTGAATGAACACCTCCTAAGTTCAAAAAAACACATAACAAGCCCAATATCAGGCTGCTTTAGGAAAATAACTGACCAATGGACTAATGTTACCTATTTAATTTATTATTGATAATACAATGCAAATATTAGTTACTGATCCAATGCACATTGTTAAGAATTTTAGGAGTATCCCTATTTTTGCAGTGTTTTCTAACTGAGCATTTTAGAGTGTTTTAGTAAATACAGGTTATTATTCTTAATCTAAAGGCAGACATATACTGGCAAAAAGCAGTAAAACTATTTCCTCAACTCTTTCACAGCAAAGCAGGACATGGCTTGTGGCTACAATTATGGTTTATTCCTCTGCAGACATTTCCACCATTCATGTGTCTGCAGCTGCATGGAGCCAAAGCTTACGACCTAATTCCTCTTACTCATCTGCTCCTGCCCTGTTTCTCCTCTTTCTTGGAGTGGTGCATTACAAGGCCTGCATCAGACATCTGTGATGGAGCTCACCCAGGTTAAGGAGGTTGCATGACCTAATGCCCTGTGTTTCAGAAGGAAAGCAGCAAGGGAGCTTTAATACTTCTGCCATTTTTCAGATCCTCCTCCTACCCCCACATTCTGAACCCACGAGACATCAAAATGTTAGAATAACTATTTATTCAGTTCAGCCTATTTTTTATTGCAGTCTTTTTCAAACAGAGAATCTTCAAAAACTTCACAGCTCAAGATAAAATTAGAAA
The DNA here is from genome assembly GCA_020086605.1 of Lanius collurio. Taxonomy (NCBI): domain Eukaryota; kingdom Metazoa; phylum Chordata; class Aves; order Passeriformes; family Laniidae; genus Lanius; species Lanius collurio. The sequence goes on along the minus strand of JACBWW010000003.1, from coordinate 29,183,309 downwards.
CTGCTTTAAAGAACTTGCTGCAGAGATGGCAAGATTGCAAGAGAGAAGTCATAAGGAGATATGTCAGAGCAGAAAAGGAAGATTTTGTTTAAATGAATGAATGTATGGATGGGCATTTCCCATAGCTACAAGGCAAAGAGAAAGGGGGAAAATGAAAAAAAAATGAAATGAGCTATTAATTTTATCCATTGGCACTTATTTAGATCATAAAGCATTGTTCCATTTGTTTCTGGATGGTATTGTGCAGATTTTGTGGTGTCTGCAGATGCCCCATGTGAAGGAGTCTCAGCTCAATCAGTTCTTACTGAATCAGTCCAAATTTTCTTTAACTGAAAAAATATCAGTGGTCTTGGTGGTGAATTTAGTGAAAGGTGACAGACACTTCTGTCATTGATCATCCCCCTGTTAACTGGTGGCTGTTCCCCCTCCTGGGAAGTGCTGCAAGGCAATTTTGAGATATTCAAGTCAGGCAGGTATTTGCTTCATCTGTGGTGCTTGTGTTCCTTCACCTTACATTGTCTTTAAATACTAACTACTATTGGTTTTGCTTTCTATTGTAATTAAGGACTTGTTTTGTGGCCGTACCAGTGGGACCAGGAGCTCAGGTACCCTTGCCTGAGGAAAAAATAAGCCTGTGGAGTACAAGCCTGTCATGTCAGCGTCTGTTGCTTCTGATAAAGAAAAGGGAAACGTTATTTTTGCAAAACAAACTGTAAAGGCTTCCCATCTCTGCTCAGGAAAAAGGATGGACAGCATGTTCACTGTGGGCCACAGATGATGGCCTCAGTGAGCTCCCTCCAGGCAGGTCAACGCTGCAACTCCTGGACCTGCCCTGACCCCAGTGTGCCCCCAGCTACATGAAGTAATGGGAAATAGCATGGCTTTTGCAGGCTCTGTTGCAAAAGGCACCACTCCAGATTGCGTTGAGACATTTGGCAGTTCATCTGTGCTGTCCCCTTGGCTGTGCCATCTAGAGCATCAGCAGTACAAAGCTGGCTGCTTCAGGGCTGGGTTGGATGCTCTCATGGTGTTTCTTATCCTCACACTTGCAAACACAAAAATTTCCAGCCTTTTCCTCATATTTTTTTTAACCGTGTGATCAATCTCCTGATGTGGAAGCCTCATCTCATATTTTTTTTTGCTTTTTCAGGTTGACAACACTGTGTAAAAGCCTGTTTTACCAGCAGGAAGGAGCCAGCAATGTGATGGTACCAATTTTTTCAAGTCTAACCCCTCTTGGCCATTCTTATGGGAAGGACAGTAATGTGGACAGGGTACCTCTTTCCCTCAGAGACATTCCTGATTTCCAGTTTCTCTGCTGTACCACATGCTTGTCTAGGCTACATATTAATTATTAAAAAATACATATTAAACTAGAGTTAGGCTTGAGACTATATACCATTGTGTTAAGGTAATAAAACCTTACAGGGATGTTATAATTATCCCATAAAGAAACATGACAGTGACTTGAGATGAAGCATAAAAGAAATTAAATTGGGTTAGAGATAGGCAAAATGTCTCCATATAACCTTTACAAGGCTCTCTAGTGAGTTCCTGAGAATTAAAAAAAAAAAAAAAAAAGGAAAAAAAGATCAGTTTAAAGAAAAATATTTTCTTCATAAGCAAGCAATCATTGCTCTATGTTCCTATGCCTTACAAGAACACTACACCTAAACCAGACTAGCTGATGGTGTCTGAAACTTAATTAGTATCGCTGATTGCAGTGTCTGGGTCAACCCTGCCTTGGTTTGCAGTGCTCTTGAGAGACAGGCTGCAACACATTGGAGCTCAAGTGAGGACATAAACATGGCTTTTGTTTGGACAGAGCTTTCCCAGACTTGTTGAGAGTGTGCTCTACTTGCTCTCTTCTCATAGAAGAAATTACATTGTTCACACTTGACGCCATTGTGTTGTCTGGAGATGTTTCTTAATTGGTTTCAGTTTAAGTGACACCCATGTGAAATTTACAAAAAGAAAAATAAAAGAAAATTTGATTAAATGTTATGGAAAAAGAAGCTGAGTATAAAACACAAAGATTTGATGAGTAAAGGAAAACATAAGTCATAGTGGGATATAAGATGGCTTGATTATTACGGTGCATTTTCATTTCCATATTGCATTTTAATTCAGTGGTATTGAGATACACTGACTGTACAGCCAAGATAACAATATCAAACTCAATCAGACTTCACAGGTTCCAACCTTTCCAAGGGCAGCTTGCAACTGTGAAATGATCTATTTATCCATGCAACTGCAAAGCAACTTCTCTGCACACAAAAGGTGGGGAAATGTCAACAAATACCTGTGGTGATTGCCACTAAATTAGAGTTACAGACTGGAATGCTACAGTCATGCAGAAGAATGATACGTGGGAAAATGAAAGGAGGTGACTTAATCAAAGCAACTTTTTCTGTGTATGTGTTTACATACATAGGCATGTGTGCCTGAAGTAATGAAAACTGGGTTTATCTGGAGGAGGACAAATAGGTCAATGCCAATCTAGTTTTAATGTTGTGTTTAGATACTTTAGGTACCAGGCAGCAACCAGCTCAGGTTCAGCTGAGCTCAGAAACCAGCTCAGTTGTAGCCACAGCTCAGTATCCAAACTGATTTTGTGTTAATTCCTCCCTTGTGTATTGATTGCCATCTGTTCTCACTGTTGCTTTTTTCATGTTGATATTCGCCCTTTATTATTCCACTTTGCAGTACTGTCATTTATTAGTAATGCCAGGATTAGAGTCTCCACAAAATGAGCACCACACTCCTATTATCACTTTCTGTTCCTCTACTTCTGCCCCATTGCCATATGCACGTGTTGAGCATATAATTTTACTTGTTCTTCAATTAGTTTTGTTCACAGATTGAAGCATCCAGTGGACTCCTTGGTTTATGTGATATATTATATTCCATATGTTGCTCAATATTACCCAATATGACGCAGAAGAAGAGGACTCATCTTGACTACCCTTCTGATAGTGAGTTTCTGTGTTGGTTCAACTTCTCAGATCAGCTGAAATGTGGCAAAGGCATGATGGGTTTTACTCGCGCATTCTTTATTAATGCTGTAGGTATCTATTTTGCTACAAGATTAGTCTGGGCTGCTGCACTTGAGACAGTCAGATCCCTGCAAGGGAGGGAGAGAAGGCAGCAGCAGGGAATGTTTGCAGATCCACAGCTGAGCTACTCAAGGACAGATGCTGCATCAGGGAGATTGCCACACAGAGGGGCTGGAGGCTTCTGAGCAGGGCAGGAAGAGCAGAAATGCAGCCAGACCTCAGAGGTGATGGAAAGAAAGACGTTTCCCCAACTGTGTAAATTTTCTTGCAATTAGGAAGTCAGCAAAAGTTTCCAGTCCGTGAACAAGACTGAAAGAAAGGATCTAATCTGAAGAACAGGGGGTTGGGATGTGGCAGGTGAATATTTATTTACAAGATATTATTTTCTAATCTGTTTCAGATGCAGCTGATTTGGGTTTCCTTGGCTGCAATGGTGACTAAACTCTATCTTGGCTTTTAGTGAAATGGACCTGCAGAGACTGAAACAGTTCTCATATGCTCAGCAGAAGGAAAAGGTGTAAGGAGATCTACCTCACAGCTCAGCCTCACATCTGGTCATGTCACGTTAGTTTGAGTAGAGGTCCTTTTTCACCTTTTCATATCTAATTCAAATCCACTCTATTATGCTTTTCTTGAACAAAGCTGACAAAATCCAGCCAGGCTTTTAGCAGTCCTCTGCTCCAGAAACTAGCATCAGTCCTGGCACTGGTTTTTCTTTTCTTGTGGTTTGTGCATACCTCTAAGTACTTAAATCATCCTCAGCTCCTTCTAAGCACCCTCACAGAGAGAGAAAATCACTTCAATAAATCATTCTCTATTTAACAGAGGAAGATTCTCTATAAAGCCAGACTTTCTATTGAGATTAAGTGTTAGGGATGTTGTCCATGCAGTTTATCTTGCATCAGTCTTAGTCTGTGCCGTGGTTTGACACGGAAGTGTTTTTTTTGCAAAAAAAAGTCCTTCTACTTCTGATCAGAATCAATCAATTGTCTGGCTTGATTATTGGCAAGTTTTAAGCCACTTAGGAGTTTGAAAAGCCTCTGCGAATCACATTTTAAGATAGACAGAGCCCGGGAAAGCTCTCTGGACTTCCGGCCATCAAGGAGGCAACTTGGGCCTCTGGGCCCTGCGGCCCTCAGGGCCTGGCCCTGCTCAGCCTGGCCCGACCCGGGAGGCAGCCGCCCCTCTTTGGCCCTGTTCTATCTGGGCCCCCCAGCCCTGTCCCATGCAGGTAGAGCTGGGCTGGCAGCGGCCCCCCCTTCACTGCCACGGCAGAGCTCAGCTCCAACTCCCCCAGCAGAGATCATGGAGCCAAGAGAGATAAGAGAAGTTCCAGACAGGCCGGGTGAGATTAACCCTGTGAGATGGGCCTGAAAATGCTGTTCCTCTCCCAGAGAGAAAGGTGAAAGGACATGAAGAGACACCCTAAGGTTTAAGTCAGTAAAGACGGAAGGGCTGAAACCCTGAGAGAAAAGAAGAGTGGAGATGCTTTAAATCTGGAAGCTGAAATTCTGTTGCAAAAACCCTTTGGGGATGAACTGGACTATTGGAGTCCCTGCTGTAATTTCATAGAGCATCTGAGGGGGGGTGGAGCAATTGGGAGCTAAGGTGCCTCTGCATTTTTTTTTCCTTTTATTCTTTTGGCTCCAGAGTGTTTGGACTCAGTTTACCTTCACCTGGAGGAGTGTGCAGTACATCTGAAGTTGATTCTGCCTAGTGAGTGGGGGGCATGGTCCCACCCTTTGCTGTGGACTGATCCACCCATTGAACCGACAGTAGAAAGGAACCAGGAGGGGTCAATGCGAAGATGACCCCAGTTCCTAGAGATGAAGATTGCTCCTAGAGATGAGTAAAGAAGACCTTGCTCCTGAACGGCTCAGCCTTAAATTGACACCCCGTGTTAGCTCAAATTGAAATCCTCGAAAAGCTGCTGTGGGAAAAGCGGTGATTCGAGGTTAAGGACTCTTTCACTGCAAGCAGAAACCTCCCAGGCGGCTGTTTTGCTGTGATATCGAACCCATAAGAGAGTTGTCTCTAGTGGGAATGTCTCCATAAGGTCAGCAAGAAAGACTCAGAGACTCCTATCTCTTTATATGAACTGAAAAGATTATAAAGGTGGTAAACTGACTGAAATCTCAAGGGTTGTTTCTACATTATCAGCATGGAAAAAGTGAGGGGAGGAAAAGTGTTCTAAGGGTCTAGTCTGATTCTAACTTTTGTTTCCTTCTTTTAGGTCTGTTGATAAACTTCTTAGAGTCTTTCAAGTTTATGCCTGCTTTGTTTTCTCCTAATTCTTATGTCACAGAGGTAAAATAAGTAAGAGATGATCTGAACCAAACCACTTCAGTCTGTTAGCAACATCCATACCAATCCTTCATGATTTTCAGTCACAAGTGCTACTACTATACATACAATCTGTGCCCTTGGATATTTTAATAGTCATCAGTAAGTAATAATAATCATAACTACAGTAGTAGTTGCATTTTTTTTCTAGTACTTCTCCCACCTTCTTGTCACATGTAAATGTCAGTGCTGCTTCAGGGATTCAACAGCCTTCTTTTTCCTGCTCTTTCCTTGGTTTGATTTTTTGATCCATCTAAGTTCAGTCCAGACTCTGTGCTCGCAGGCATTGCCTTTAGGACATGACTGTTCTTTGTACGCCTTGTTGTTGTTAGAACAATCGATCAAAATGCATGGTAAATTAAAAGTATGACTCTTCCCTGCTTTTAGATATTGTTGTTGGCCACTGTCTACTTTGCCCTCAGCCATTTCCCTGTACCTTTTAATCTCTGCAAGCTTCATTCTATTCAGGTGGCACGTCACATCGAGGTGCTAATGAGCCTGCAGCTCAAACAATGACACATATGTTGCTAATATAAATGCTAAGCACACGAGTTTGCATGCAAAGTATGTTTTGAAAAATGGGCTGATTATCATGAAGAGAATCAGGAATGTGCAGATGGTAACTTCATCCCCATCCTGCTCTGGGCGAGTGACCCCTGCTCTGTTGTGCCACGAGAGTCCATTATCCCAGCTCACAATGCTGATAGAGCCACAGTCCCTTCATGCATATGTAGCACCAGAGAATTTTTCCTCTGTGTGTCAATATCTCTGTCTCCTTCATTTCAGAGGTCACTGTGGCTCAGATAACAGGATTTTTATTTACAGATCATGAATGAAATTTGGCAAATCCTTGGACAACGTTATAAACTCATTAGGTTTAAAGTATTTTCTTTGTGGTGTTTTGAAAGATTGCCAAGCTGCTGGGCTTGGTTTGAGGTTCCTGCCCATTCATAGCAGGACATAGCACACTAGAGATCATTTTTCATTAATGCCATTATGCATTTCTAAGACATGGCAGCGTATAATTCCTTCTCCAGCATACATGAAAAGCAGAAGGACTTGGAACATCTAGTCAAATTCTCACATAAGAAATGTGAGATTTCTCACCTTCCCATCCCATTCTTCTGCAGATCTTTCACCTGCAGCATCCTTCCCTCTCTGGCTCACATGCCACTCTCCCACCACAGGTGTGTAATATCACTGCAGTACAAGCTGTCTCTCAGCCCTTCTGACTTAAGTATTGTGGCTATCTCCAGTCAGATGTTTCTTTTTTCTCAAGCTTTTGTGTTATCCAAGCCTCATGTTCCAGTTTTTCCACGTAATTCTGACCTCTTGTGTCTTTGAGGTTGCTAAGTCTGCCTTCCCTCACCTGCTACATGTCATCTTGCTTGAGATGATATCTCTAGTTCCTCTGCCAAGTTCACTTTTCTTCTCATCTTGACAGATTTATGATTTCAGGCTACGAATTCCCATTTTCTTCAGAGTCCAGAGTCTTCGGTCAAAGCTGGAACAAGAGTGGTGCACCTTCTGCCTATGGTGTTGCCATCTTTCTCCCATCCAAATTTAGTAGGACCCAGAAGAACAGCCTCGTTGCACATGAGCTTCCCAAAGCTGCCCTGCCACCCTCCAGCCTCCTCGTATCACCTTCTCTTGTCAAGTTTTTTAATCACACTTTCTAGCCCCCTACATTTTTACTATATCTTTTCCTGCCTTCAGCATGAAAATCTTTTGCCCTTTCTGTGCCATTTAGCACACAAGCTCCCAGCCCCATGTGTTTCCCTGGCATGTTCCCATTGCAAAGACTAGGATAGGCCTTGCCATTGCCTGGGAGAGGTCTTGGCACCAGCACAGCTTCTCCTCAGCTCGGAGAGGGGCAGGTACTGCTCAAGGGAACATTAACACATCACACCCCTGGCGAAGCTGTGCTGGTGAAGACCCCTCTCTCTACTCACAGTGTTGTGTGTAACTTTTCTCTGCACTGCCTGTGCTGGTGGGAATGGGTGTGCAAACCAGGGGAGCATGTCAAATTTAATTTAAATTTTATACATATTCCCTATAATAATGAGATTGCAGGTACAGGCATACTAACCATTATGTTAGGTGAAAATTATATTTCCACATTTTCCCAGATGAAACATCATACAGATTTCATCTCTTTTTTTTTTTTCTCCTGGAAAGGTCTGGAGGAGAATAATTTTTTTAATCTACTTTCAATTACTACAATTGCACAACCATAAAAACCCTACTAAGATAAAAAAACCTTTGGAAACTATTATAGAGCCACAGAAACGAACTCTTAAATTGCTGTGCTACATTTATTACCTAGCTCAGTTGGCTCTCAATGGTTTATTATAATTTTAAACTCAATAAAGAGTGCATTCCTCAAAGGGCAGAAAAGACTTCATACCATTATTTTATTGTTTATCGAGTTAATGCAAAATCATTTCATAATGAATACACTTTTAGTTTCTAAAATTGTACTATTTTAAAGCAGTTGTCAGAGAAAATAAATGTTGGTGAAACTGAAAATGTCTATTCTTTGACAGTTTCATTTTATACTATTATTGTTTGGTTGTTTTCTTCCCTAGTGAGATACTGACCTGTGGAAACACTATCCAAGTTACAAGCACATTTAATTTAGGTATTTCCATCACCATTTCTGTATACTCTGTTTTTAAGTGACTATTGGAAAGATGATGGTTGGTTTGCTGAACAATTAATTTACTAAAAAACCTGTTTATGTTGTCTTTCCACAATTAAATATTTTTAATAGAATATTTTGTTGGATTTAAAATGAAAATTTGTTTCACTGAGGAATAAAGAAAGAGCTCAGTTTCATTTAAATTCTTTTTTCCCAACCGAACCTCAGTTAAGTTCTGTACTGATGAATCCATTCTTTAGAATTTTACTTACAAGTGGTGCTCCAGTGTTGGTAGAGAAAATTTGTGCAGGCACAGTGGTCACATTCTTGTATGAATTGTACAGATGCAATGTAGGGATCCTAGAGTCCACAATCTATTTTCAAATTTTTGGCACATATACATAAACATAAATAAACAAAAGACTAATGCAAAATAAAATACAAATTTCTAAACACCTCGGTGATTATCCCACTGTGGCTAAGTACAGAACAGTCTAGAGTCTGGTTACTGCACTGAGAAATTTCCTACCAAGTTTCTGAATCAAAGTAATTCAATTCCAGCTGAGGTCACTATTTTGTGAAAAGTATTACCCAGTCAGTGGAAGATGGTTTGGTGTCACTGTCAGTGTCAGGACATACATGCAAAGATGGGCAGGTTTCACATTTTGGGCAGGTTCGGCATGGTGCTGGACAGACCCATAGTATGGACAGACCCAACTCCTCTTCCACTGGTAGGACCTCCAGCTTTCCACCAGGACTTACCCTGACTTGGAAGGAAAGGCATGACAGATAGAGAATCTTCCTACTAAAAGAAGAGATTCACTGTAGATAGAATTTCAGGGCACAGTTTTCCATGAAAACATCAAAAAATTGTGCGGGTTGATAGCTCAAAACCTCCTTTGAAAAAAGAACTAGCAAGGACAGAAGTCCAAACATCATACTTACCCTGCTTTCATCCTCAGCCAGTGCTGTGAGACTGGCAGTCTCTCCCTTCATGGAGTTCTCCATGGTTCAGTCAGTAGCTTTTAACCCCTAGACATTCCTCAGAGTACAAATGACTTTAGTCTGGTGCCTGCTCAAAAAGTCAGTTCAAACCATCATCCCATGGCCTAAGATGCTCTGCAAGCATGTGTGCTTACACCCATGTAATTTTGTGGACACATACCCATTGCTGGCAGTAAGAAGACAGAGATGAGTGCATGCTCAGAAAATTCAGTCCCTCTTGCAGGGTTGCTGACGAGGTCAAAATTGGAACTTGTGAGATAGTCACAATCGTTTCACTGTTACCCTGTCGTGTGTGCTGTGTTTTACCCACTTGGTAGCACTTTGCTCTGCAGCCAGCCTTAGTACTGCCTGTCAAGAGTGACTTCAGTGTGGGTCTAGAGCCTCACAGAACCCTCCTGGAGATGGTTCTCCAAAGGCAGATATACAGTAATAGAGAAGAGACTTTGTTCAGTCAGTCAGCACAAAGGTGGATTGGCAGGAACTTAACAATGCTTGCTACCTGTGAGTAGCTTTGAAAGCCTACAGACCATCAGATGCCTTGCCTGCTTATTGAAAGGTTTGCCTTTCAATACTCCAAAACAACAGACTTACTTTGTAGTGAAAGGTTGCTTTTCTTGTCTGTTAAAAAAAAATAAAGACAGTGTATATAGAGGGCAGGGGAAGAAGAATTTGAGAGTGCTCTTGAAGCAAAAATGAAGAAATAGTGGGAAAACTGCAGAGAAGAATAAGATCATTCATCCTTCCCTCTGCAGGATAGAGGAGTGCAAGAAGATACACAGTGAAGAATGATTTCCCAGGACAGCTGACTTTACAAAATGAATTGCTAAGGACTTTACCATGTAGTGCTAATGCTCTGAAGACATCATTGTAACCTCATGTTTAACATATCTAATGATGGAGGAACCTCACCCTCATGTCTCTTTATCCCCAAGTAGGATAAATCACTGAGTTACATCCCAGAGCTGTCTGTCCTCTCTTGGCCCAGTTATAAGTCTCTGAAGTGTTATCTTGAATCATACCTTCACTGCTTTGTTCACATTATGCTAAGCAGTTTTTCACACAGTTTCTTGTAGGGCAGTAGATGAAGGACTTGGTTGATCTGACTACTTGTGAGCCTCACCAGTCTGGGTTCTCTTGGTGTGGACTCTAAATCTTTGTCCAGTCTAGCTTAGAAGGGTGAAAAGTAGCTGAGTACAAAGAAATTGGAGGAAGTATATCCTCTCATAGGCACTACCCATGTGCAGCAATGAGTTGTGCAGCAGGAACAGTGGAATCTCCCCAGCTTGTGTCAGGAAGTGGCTTTCTTGGTTGTAGCAAGCAATTTAAAATCTTTAAAATGGTTGCTTACTTTGGAAAGAATTTGAAGTCATAGGCCATGAAACTGGAGGTGTCAGGTTTGGTGGTTCCCTCATGCTAAGGGGACACTGGAGGTGGGAGGCAGGAGACCTTTTTGGGTACACCAGCTTTTTCTACATGAGGAGGTGCTTTTTACTTTTTTCTTTGTAGTTAAACAATTTGAACAGAAGAGAATGTGACTCCAGATGTGTTTTGGCTTTATGCATTTGTTATGCTAACTGCACCAAAGAAAGATGTTGAAATAAACTTTCATTTAAAGGAAGATTTATTTGTAAGGTGGGACGCATGTACTCTTCCTGTCTTGCTGCATATATCTTTGTCTTACCTCAGCTCTTTGACTTCTTGTAATTTTCAGAGAGCATATAAAGTCTACTGTTTGCTAGTAAAGAAAGTAATTCAGATCCAAAAAAGGCTTGTGGAAGTTCCCCCTTAACATTACCCCTTATTATTACATCAGGATTTTCTTTGTCATTTACAGGTTCATTCTCAACAGCTGAGTAGTGTTGTATTTTGCAGACCATGATTCAATATCATCAGACAGAAGGGAAGCTGAATCGTTTTAAAAGTCTACCTGACATATAAGGCAAATACTATTGTTTCCTTTCTAACCAAAAATGTCAAACACAAAAGGTCAGCTCAACCCTAGCAAAACCAATACTATCATGGCCTGTGTATGCATACAGCACCCTGTTTATATTCCTCAGATCTCAGCAGCTAAAGTGAGACTTGAAAAGTGGCCCTTGGGGTGCTGTGGTACTGGTTGAGGGGCTTCTTTGAAGGAGATGATGCTTTAGCTCACCCCAGGGACGGCTATGGGTGATTACACTTCTTTAGTCTGGGTGTACCTGGTTTTTCTGCTCAGCTGTAATTTATTTCTTCAGCCCTGAAAGTTTTCAAGAGGGAGGTCACTGCTGCTGCAGCAGGAATCACAGACTGAAATGTCAGAGAGCTCAGATATCCCTTGGAATGCACTCAAGTTCTTGTGGACCAGTTTCATAACTGAATAAAGAAGATATTGTAATAATTAGAAGAACCTTGTGATTATAGTCACAAGATACTAGCAGATAAGAGTTGAGTGTGTACTGGGATATGGTTTCAAACAAAGAATATCTGCTTACTGGCTGTGGAAAGTCTTACTCTCTGGATGGAGTGTCTGCCTTTTCACAGATTAAAATTAAAACAGAGAAGAGGGAAAAAGTGAAATTAAATGCTGTGTTGATACAAGATGGAAAAAAAATCATGTCTTGAAAGAGACACTTGGCCATTTTCATATAAATTTGCCTTTAGAGCAAAGAAATATGTAGTGGACAGCTAGTGTTATGCTTTAATATGTTTACTCTGGTGAAATGTTCAGCAGTTCTTCCAAATTTTAGAGCAGGCAAGAAAAAAATACCTGTAATATGCAGTTTCATAGAGTTATCAGAGAAGAAGCAGCATACTCAGCCAATACATCCAGGCAAGTTTCTTAGAAGAGATCTATAGAATGCAGAATGCAAGCTAGGCTGTACATGTACATGTGGATGTGTGTGTGTTTAAGAAGACTGGAGCAGGCTGTTACCCTGAGTCTTGACTCTTGCCACTAGCAACACTGCAGGCTGAGTTCCCTCTGCAGAGATGCTGAGAGTAGCATAGCCTCCCCTAATCGTGGGGGATTTGGCATCTTGTTATCCCTTCCACAGAGGATAAATGGGAACATGGTCTCCCAGAAATAGCGGGATTTACAGGGTGACTTGATAATGGAGAGGGCATTCGGGTCCCCTGTGGTACTCCTGCCCTCAAACAGCTGAGCTTTACAGTTTAGGAAGAGCTCGTCTTTCGCCTCTGTTCCGGATCCATGTATTTATGCAGGCTGTGTGTTCAGAATAGGGATGAATACAGAATGCAATAAACAGTATTACAAGGCTCAGTGATTAAATTGATCTTTTCCCCCTCTGGTGAAGTCACTGATTCCACTTCCTTCCTGTATTTCTTCAGCCATCACTTTCTCTCATCACAGAGGTTGCACCTCTGTGATGTGAATTAAAGGCTTTTTCCAGCGTTAATGAGGTGCAGTGCTTTTCCTGCTATGAACACTTGGTGTGTTTCTGTACAAGAACCTTGCGCAGCCTCAGCGCTTTTGCTAAGCTGCACGGCGTTATTGATTTCTCCAGCTTCTGCTGTGAGGGGTTTGTGGTAAAAAGCAGTGACTCAGCTGATGTGCCCAGTGGAGCTGTTTTACATGCCCGGACTGTGCTGCTGCTGCTGCTGAGTGGTTAAAAAAAAAAAATCACAGACAAGCCTTTCAATTTGTTTGAAGTAAAGTGCAGGCAGCAGCAAGGTTTTCTGGCAACTTTGCAGAGATTATTGCAAATACTCTTAATGGCAGGCCTGATTCTGGGGATAAGCCTCTGTGCTTCTACAGCTCCAGAAGGGGAGACGGAGATCAGGACTCCAACTTCCCTCTTGGGTGGAGCTTGATATACTGAAGCTAAGAAAAATCCCACCTGGAGAGCTGGGGTGTTTGGAAGGGGAGGTGCCTGGAAATGCTGGCCCAGTTACTGAAACAGTTCAAGGAATATTGGGGCAGATTTGTGCTGGTGATCTCAGCTCTCTATCTGCATCTACCTCCCTGTCTATGACAGTGATTTACTCAGGGTGACAACACTCTTAATGTGGTCCCATGGAAACTTGCAGGTGTGAAATGCTTGCTGTCTCAACACAGAACAAAGCTGAGACCTCTCTGAAGTTCTCACAGACAGGAAATTCATCAAGTATTCAACCTGAGGAAGGAGAGGGAAAAAGTACAGCTGTCCTGGGAGGGGACAAGTGGGGATTGTTTATCTGTTTCTGAAAGATAAATAAGTTGCTCCTGTCTGTGATCTTGCTTATCTGAAGAGCAGAACTCTAGAAGCTTTTACATCACCACAGATTCATGGAAGTGTGGGTCAGAAGGTACCATTTGAGCTTTCTAGCTCAAACTCCGGCTAAAACTATGTTTATCACCAACACTGAATGAATTCATGGCTTTGTCAAATACTTCTAAATATTGAAAAGCTCAAAGGATGGAGATTCTACAAACTCACTGGATGTCATGCTTTGGTGCTGCACTGTCACCTCAGTAAAGACATCTTGTCTAGCACCTGTCCTGAACCTCCAAACACAGAGCTTGTGGCTATTGCCCTTTGTCATATGATCTTCCACTACTTAGGATTTACATCTTCTTTGCAACATTGGTTATATTAAATAACCTGTGCTATTTATTACCTTCATTATTGACATAGATGAAGGGATGAAGTGCACCCTCAGCAAGTTTGCAGATGACACCGAGCTGAGTGGTGCATTTGACACATGTGAAAGACGGGATGCCATCCAGAGGGACCTGGACAAGTTCAAGAAGTGGACCCTCAAAAGGTTTAACAAGACCAAGTGCAAGGTGCAGTACCTTGATCAGGGCAATCCACTGTCTTCACACAGGCTGAGGACGAGCAGGTTGAGAACAGCATTGATGAGAAGGACTTGGGGGTGCTGCTGGGTGGGAGCCTGGACATGACCCAGCCATGTGCACTCACAGACCAGAAAGCCAAATGTGTCCTGGGCTGCATCCAAAGCAGTGTGGGCAGCAGGGCCAGGGAGGGGATTCTGCCCCTCCACTCTGTTCTTGTGAGACCCCACCTGCAGTGCTGCATCCAGCTCTGGGGTCCAGCACAGGAAGGATGTGGACCTCTTGGAGTAAGTCCAGAGGAGCACCACCAGGATGATTAGAGGGATAGAGCCCCTCTCTGATGAGTAAGGGCTAAGACAATTGTAATTGCTCAGCCTGGAAAAGGAAAGGCTTCAGGGTGACCTAATTATGTCCTTCCAGTACCTAAATGGAGCCTACGAGAAAGATAGAGAGGGATTATTTACAAGATCATTTAGTGACAGGACAAGGAGAATGGTTTCAAACTAAGAGTAGGTTTAGAATACATGTTAAGAAGAAATTCTTTTCTGTGAGGTTGGTGAGACATCAGAACAGGTCGCCCAGAGCAGCTGTGGATGCTCCATCCCTGGAAGGATTCAAGGCCAGATTGGGTTGGACTTTGAGCAACCTGTACTAGTGGAAGCTGTCTTTGCCTGTGGCAGGGTGATTGGAACTGGATGATGCCTTGCAACCCAAACCATTGCATGATTCTGCGATTCTGAAAAGCTGTAGGCTCCTATTGGAATCCCCCCAGCCTTCTCTTCACCAGACTAAACAAGCCCAGCTTTTCACTACAGGATTCATCCTGTTGGGTCTCTCCTGTTAACCTTCCACTGGATATTCTCCAGTTTCTCCAAGAACAAACAACTTGGAAAGCCTGAGAGCCCCACCAATGGAGCAAGACCAGGACTTCTGCGTGTGTCAGGATATGGAGCTGAAACTCTCAGGCTTCCCACCACAGTGCTAGAAGCCTGTGCTGTGACACCACAGCTCTCATCTCAAAATGTTTATCTCGTATTCAGGAGTCTGTAGCAGGTACCCAGATGTACCCAGAGGTACTTAGGCAGTTGTAAACAGGAGACAAACTGGGTGCATTGAAACAGAACTTTTTTTCACTGGGCATTTATATTTTAACACCCTGATGTTCTTCAATTCCAGTAAAACTTCCAAAATCATATGGGTTACTTCAGGAGAAGGGTGTTGGCTGGAGGAAGGGACTTTTGAGGGGCTTAACCCATGCATGCACTCTGAATTGCTCAATAGAACTGCATTGCAAAGCAGAAATGGAAAAAAACAGAGAACAGAGTGACCTGAATTCAAAGAGCCTGACAATAAGCCCAGTTGTTGAAAGACTGCGACACAGAAACCTCACAGTGGGATCTCTGAAGCAAGGAGACCTAGGATCTTGGGAAAAAAAACCAAAAAACATGGACATACTGACTTGTTGTCCATAACAATCTCTTGAGTATCACTGGATTAATTATATGTTGTTGAGATCTCAAACTGCCATAGATAGGAAAAATATTTTCAGTTGTATTTAGCAGTTTTGTAATGTCAAGAAAACTGTCTTACCCTTCTGAGTCCTAAGGGAGCTGCTGTGGGGAAACAGCTGAGCTGCTTTCTTTTAAAGTCTGTACTCTCCCTGGATTTATGCATTCAGTGACCTTGGCAGACGTACAGAAGAACACTTTACCATAGCAATGGATTGTTTTTCATTTCTTTACAGATTAGGCACAAACAAATTTTCTCTCATCAAATACACAGATTTTGAAATTCCACTTTTTTACTCCCTCTTCAATAAAAGTAATTTTAAGTGCAGAGAAAAACCACATACTCCAGCTGCATGGTTTCTCTTGCCCTCCTACAGCATCCCAAGATAGTAGATAAAAAGATGGTGTTTGAATTCTCTTTTCTGACTCCAGCATTTAAATTGCAGTTGAAGTTACTATCTACATTAGCAATTTTAGCTCCATCATGATTGAAACTGATTCTTATTAGCTGGACATGGGAAGATGTGGTATGTTTTCCTTCATCTGAGAATGCAGGAATATTATTGAGACACAGATGATGGGAACTTGGAGGATTCCCAACTTCAACACAGTATTTGCTATGCTGGATCAAACAGGCTTTCTATCCCACCCCTCTTCCCCCCAGTCAGGACCGCTGCATTTGGCAATGGCTGGGATTCATGTGAGGAAAATGACAAAACCTATTCATGATATTCCATGCCAGCAGTGCAATACTGTAGGTGAAGTGAAGGCAATTTCCTCCTGACCTTGGAAAAGAGCAGCTTAAGCAATGAAGTTACTGTTATGAAGTCCAACAAATGCTGTAGTTAATTTTAAAATCTATCCCTGCTTATGGAAAAAGAAGCTGGATGTGAAAGCTATAGTACAGTCAAGAAACACCAGCCAGTACCGTTACTGATATTCAACAGATTTTAATTAAATGTCCAGACATTTGCGTATTGTAGAAGCTTTTCTTATAGATTGAAAATCTTTTTCAAAGTTGAAGTTGACCTTCATTCTAGCCCAATACCTCCACACATTTCTAACTAGAACTACTTCTTCTTGCTGGGAAGCTGCCTGCAGGATGTACTCCTACAAGCTTAGCAAGAGCCATCTCTAAGTACAATGAATTCTTTCCCTAAAAACTTCCACCCTGCAGTCACTCTAAAAATCCTTACAGGATTAGCCTGCAGTTATCCAGAAAGATACAGAACTGCTTATGTTTTCAAAGGAACACTTGTGTGTCTTGCTCTTATCATGATATTAGTGGAAACCAGCAGATTACAAAATGTCTCTTAAGCTCGCACAAGCTGTTATGGTTATTGGGTGTATAAATGCATTCCAGAAAGCTGGGTTCATTCAATCCCTTAGCCCTACCACTTTTCTTTTCAGTCAAGCATTACAGTTACAGTGTTAATGATGAGAATACCTGATTGAAACCTTTAGATTAGAAATTAGGTGGTTTTGCTAAATTGTCTGGTCTGTTTTCATTGCCCTGAAAATGATATCATTCCTTTTGGATAATCCTGGAAGTGTGATTACGGCAATTTCATCAGTTGTAAAACAAATATTTATGTTACATATTTTAGCAACATCAGTTTTTTACTCCTAACCTGCATGCATGGCTTTTCATAGACAGTGGCATCAGCAGCCACTCTAAAAAGGTTTGTTCACAGAAACACATGACTGATGCCAAATATTTGCCAACTTCCAAAAGATTCTTATTTACCGTTTTGTTAAATAGTGCTAATGTGATTTTCATTAGCCCCTCCTGAAGCACAATTTACCTGTGCACACATCACACCGAGGGACTTCTCAGTAGATTATTGACAAAAAGAAGTACCAGAGCTACCATTATGACAACACATATTTACAGGGAAGGTGTGGTGTAATGCACAAGGTCAAAACCTTTTGAATTAGAGTATAGCTCCTCTGGCTCAGTTGCTCACTGGTTTATCTTCAGAAGGGGTTGCTGTTCCTTGCAAACAGTGTAGCAACATGAAGGCAAAATGGAAGCTGCCATGTTACCCACAGAGATATAAACACCAGTGATCTCCAGCTGTTCTCATGAGTGCAGCCCCCTGCTTCTGTTCCAGGTCTGGCTCCCGCTTTGTCTGCGACCTGGCTATTGCCATGTGTGGGAGAAGGAAGGAAAGCAGATCATGCTGCCAGTGGTCTCCCCCACCAGCTTGTCCCTGGACAGGCTCCAGGGGCTTCACACACACCACCATGCCAGCTGGGCTGGCCAGGGTCCAGCTGTGGCTGTTTCTCTGTCTTTCTTCATGTCTGGTGTATTCTCACAAGAATCTCTGGCAAGCAACAAGCACCAAGGGTCTAAATTCATCACAGTTGTTTGCAGAGAGCAGCCTGGAGATCTGCATCTTCCCATGCAACCCAGCTGCTGAGAAGAAAAACAGACCTCTGAGGTAGACCTAGCTTCAGCCATTCCCCCTCTTTCTTGTCTGGTATTGCACATTCATTCTTCAAATGCTCCCACATGGTAGGGAAGAGAGCCACAGCAGTCAGTGCCATGGAAGGATGTGGGCACCGGTGACACAGCTGGGGAGAGACATCCATGCTCACCCAGACATTCTGCTCCCCAAGGCTGTCAGCAGAGCAGAGAGCTGCAGGCAGTGGGTCTTGGAGAATCTACAGAAAGAGAGGAGACTGTAATTTATAAAGATTGTGAGCCTTAGTGAGAGGAGGGGGACATTTGGCTTACACCAACCTTACCTGAGAAAGTAGTTCACAAGTAAATTTATAATGTACAAGTGCATTTATTGTTTCCCCTCTTGACTGGGCCATAAAAAAAGAATAAATACAAGGTAGACAGATAGAGAAGGAGGTAGGTATTTTGTCTGCTGGGCTTTCACTTTACAAGCCATATATTGGTCTAAGGCAGTCGCTATTAAATTCCAACTCAAAATTCAATTGATAAGAAACAACCTTGTAAACCTTGTCTTCTGCAGAGGCATATTTTTCCTTAGGAAAAATATTCTGTAATGCCTTTAAGCCACCTGCAGGCAGACAAGAAAGCAAGATGAAGGATTTTCTCCTGAACTGAGAGCTTTGTGAATGAGACCTGTTCTTCTGAGCTTGCAGAGACACACCGTAGTCCACCTCCATTCAAAACCCAATGCAGTGTCTACCCAATGAAAATGTCGTCTTATACAGATGCAGATGGGACTCAAATCTCTAAGCACTGATGTAGTTCATTCATCCTCTGAAACCTCAGGAAATTAGTACTACCTCAGCCTCTTACAACTGAAACCTGTTTCTCCCCATTTCAGATAAAAAACATAGAGATAATAAATGGCTTTACATGCATTAAATAATCTGTCATACACCTAGACTTTGAACCCAAACTGATAGTGTCCCAGGTGGAAGGCTGCCCCCAGAACAACGTACTGGTGAAACAGTGTCTATGGACACATCCTGAAGCTGGATGCTGTGCCATTAAGTGCAGTTCATTGCTCATAGGGATGGCAAGGATTGCTGCAAGTGAGCACAGTCCTCTTCTGGGGCTGAGAACAACTGGACTAATACCTATTATTTTCTGCCCTAGAGTTGTTCAAGTGTAAGGAACCCTGGGGCCCAAACCATTAAAAACTTGGAAAAAGGAAAACAAAGACCTAGGAAGAACCATTTGCATTCATACGAAATATAATAAAGGAGTCTTAAATTCTTGGGGTTTATACATGCTGAAGAAACTTTGCAGATCTTACTCCCCTCTCCCCCTTAGCAGAAGCCCAATGTAAAAATATAATTGAGAGATTAAAAAGACCTCACCTTGCATGTTTTCACATATCTATCCTAGGGCTTGACTAACTTAAGCTCTCTCTATACAAGCACCTTGTTAGCTAGCCCCAGCTGATCAGAGGCTCTCTGTAAGCACATTGGGCTGGCAGAGCAATGCTATTTCTAAAGAACAAAAACTTTTCTCAGCTGGGTGCTGGTTTCTGTGTGAAGCCTTTCAAGCAGGTTTATAGCTCTGCCATGGCACTTCTGCTCTGAGAGCTTTGTGCTCTGCTAGGTTTGGTACCCGTGCTCAACACTGACCTCTCCTTGTTTAAGTTGGAACCCATGCTGGCTTCAGCTGGCATGGATGGAGGGTTCATAGCCACTTGGATATATTTTGTTTGGGAATTTGCCTCTCTCAAACAACCTTTTGGAAAAGTAGAACTAATCTCCTTCAGCTTTGGTATCTTAAGTCCTCAGTGGACTCCGTCCCACTTTTTTCACAATCACTGGTGTAGATTAAAAGGTGCTTGAAGGAGCAGTAGTTCAGCTTCTCTGCTTTCCAGTCTTTGGGAGTCCTGCTTTTATTCTCCAGGACATAGTTATTCATCAATCTAGCAGTGAAAAGATGTGAGGATTAATTTAGATGTGTTCTCTTTTACATACCAAAAGCAAAGTTGTGGGGATTTTGTTATTTCACAGTTAGGTTCCCAGACAAAAGTATGATTGAAATCTTTTGGGTTTATTACGGTTATGATAATAATGTAGTCTACTTCCTTAAAAAAAGAATTCTTTTGAACAAATATTTTTCTACCAACACTGTAATTCTAGAAATGGTATACTGCTACTAATCTTATCCTTATTCTAATGAGCTTTGGTTAATTCAGACTTCTTTGCTTTAAAAAAAGGGTTTCCTTTGATGAGTCACCATCCCTGGAGGTATTTAGAAGATATGTAGTTATGGCACTTAGGGACATGGTTTAGTGGTGGACTTGGCAGCTCTGTGTTAATGGTTGGACTCAAGGATTTTCGAGGTCTTTTCCAATGTGGATGATTGTATGATTTTATGGGTCTGTGATGCTGCTTTGTTTCAGCTGCTCCGTTGTGTGAGCTGCAGTGACCTGAGTATACCTAATTCCCGGATAGCCAGCAGGTTTTCTCAGTGTGTTTCTTCTATCTCTTTTCCTTCCCAAGACACCTTGGAAGTTTAATTACAGACAGGGTAGGAGTAAGAAGTGGGTAAGGGGCCTGGGAGGGGACAAAGCTGAGTTGCCATTGCCTTGTGGCAGAGCTCATCAGGGGGAGAAAGGTAGAGCACTCCAGTCTCTCTGTCCATCTTCTACCTTACTGCCTTCACAGTAGTTTTGGGAAACTGTCCTGGAGGAGGTCAGAAAGTTTCTGCAATAGCAAGAAATGAAAATATATAGAAATTTTGCTTCAGTCAGATGTATTTTCTTTCTCTTTTTTTCTTAGTGGAATCTGGTGCCTAACCATTTCTGTGTCTTTGTCTCCAGTTTCTGTTCTGCTCTTGAAGGCAGAAATTTTGCTCAAGAGATTCATAACAATAGAAAATAGAAGACAAAAGTTTCATTGATATTTTAGACAACAAAGGAAAAACTGAACAAGAAGGTAATTAAAGTAAAATCCTGAAAGCTCTTCATTCTACAAGGTAAAAAAAGTGTCTCTAAATCCCAGATTAATTTTTCTTGTCATGTTGACTATCCAGCTCCAACGAATAGACAAAATATTCTAGTGTATCTCCCTTTATGTACATATATTTAATTATTTTCCCTGTACTTATGTTACAAAAGGTTGAGAAGCTGGAAGTGGTTATGCGCACAAAGGAAGAGTATTTGCTCTACAGTCTTCTTATTAGGTTTTAAATCTGTTTGAAATAATGAATTGCAATCTACTGTAATTAAATATGACACATCAATTAGCTGACTGTTATTACCTAAGCAAACCAAGAACAGTTTGTAAAGTTTGTATTTACTTTCACAGACATTTCCCTGCATACAAGGACTCTGTATGTTAACCCTTAAAGGCTCCATGTCAATCACAAAAGACACTTTTCATTTTCAGATGGGAGAATTGCATGTCTTTTCTCAATGTAATATTATATTATTTAAAATTCAGAATCATTGTATGAAAATCTCATGCAAGAATTTTAGCTGTAAATCCCATATTTCTCTTGTTGGAGATATTTTGCTATGCATCAGTTTCAGCAGAGAGGTTAATATGAGCGGTATCAATGAATTACTTAAATACACTGAATATTCATGATATATATTGCATGATAATTTGGTTCTGAAAAGCCACACCACAGATTATTATCTTGAGCACTCTGACACTGATTCCTTTTCACAGCAAAATTCCATCCAGGAGCAAGTAGTTGAATTTACTACATGTAACTCAGATTGTAATTCTTAAGAGTTGATTATGTCCCATATAGTACTTTGAAGGGCAGTTGATGAAAATTATTTTGGGTCAGAAGGTATTTGTCTTTGACAGACTAATGAACCTAAGGCTTCTTTAGGCTGGGGAAGCACAACATTCCCAGGACATGTATGATAGCAGATGATTACTGTAGCAAAACTTCTTTGGTTGCATGGTATTGTGCACCAATTCTGCACTAGTTTCCTTTTTTTTTCCTATCTCCCTGTTGCAAGGAACCTGCTCATTCTAATACATCACTGAGTTGCATGATGTGCCTTCCAGGATCCAGCAAGGTACAAACCCAGGTAATACTGCTTTTTCCCATTTTACTTACACTAAAGGCAGCCAGTTGACCAGCACACCAAAGCAAATAAAACAATTCCTAAAAACTTAGTAGCTGCTGGGCTTTTGAGAGGAAAATATTGCAAAAGAAAAGTGTTTCCTTCCAGGCTCTGAGGGGAGAGAGACCGAAGAATGGCTCCAGTGTAAAATGAGAATTTGCCTTGAGCAGCATCCAAATGCCAGTATTTCACCAGAAGTGCAAGTCTTTTCTGCACCTTGAGTGAAGCCAGAGTCTAATTGTTAAAGTAGATATTTGTATTAGGACACATGGCAGCACACCCTGCAAAGTAAGGAGGCTCCATAGCCTCCACCTTGCTCAGAGAGCAGCACCAGCAGTACTCTACTAAGCTGTATGCAGAAAGATGTCATTTATGCCCTCCTAAGGAGGGTTTTTACAGGACTTCCTCCCCATGTTAGTTTTAATTCGGTGACATGGATTAGGAGTGAAGCTGAAGCTCTGCAATCCTTTAGCCCATTATTTCCCAACTTCTCAAGACCCACTGTCAGTAAAAGATAGATGGGTTCAGGTTTGTGTCTTTAGCTCTCTGTCCTCCTAAGTGCAGGGGAGTGTTTGCATGGGTTTTGTGTAGCTATCCTTAACCAAACCTGAGTGTTCAACCTGGTTAATCCTCATGACTTCTCTGTGCATGCACAATCCAAACAGCCATCTTTCTCAATATTTTACTTTCTTATTTTCTGTTTGTATAACTCCTGTGAGGTTTGCAGGCTGCATCTAGTTCCCTCAGGGAGGTGGGAAAATCACAGCAAATCAGGCTCTTTGCTCCAAAATTTCCCAAAGATCAAAGTTTAGTTATCATTAGAATGTAAATGTCACAATATTATGAAACTGGTGCATCAGGAAAGAACATATCTTCCTCTTTGAAAGTGTTTCTATGTGATGTGACATTTTGGTAACATTTGAGGTAGGACTTCTGTTTCTTTTTAATGATCTTTCCCTTATTTTGTTGTTGTTGTTGTTGCCTTTATAAGTATGCTGCTTCCACCTACTAAAATAACATTTAAAATAAAGTATTTCACGAAATCTTTTCCTTTTTCAAACTGACTGAGACATCCACTTTGTTGTTTTATTTAATGTGTTTTTCAAGGGTAGAGAAATTCGAATGAGTTCATGAATATTAAGAAAGCCTGGCTCCTAAGCTCTTCATAAATATACTCAAATTATCAATATACCACAGCAAGAGATGGGTTGCTAAGTGTTTGGGAACAGGGGATCCACTCGAGAAAATACTGATGAAGAAACAGAAAACATGAGCTGATGACATGCTACATCTCACACTGGAGGTGCTCTATGCCAGTCAGGATGGAAGCATCTCACAAAAGCAGCCATTAAAGTCATTAAACTAATGAGACAGAGATTTCCAAAGATGTATTGCCTAAGATGTATTGACTGTAGGAACCATGTAGGGATGTAATGCTGGTACATCAGGTGATTACTTTAAGCCAGCAGCCTGGAAATATTCATCATTCATCAGCAGCCAGGTTTAATAAATTATTAAGTGACATTTGTCAGCTTAGCCTGAAATAAGTATTTATTATTAGTATTATTTTATCTTAGGGACCTGGAGACACTGGTCAGACAGTCAGTGGTGGGCTGCAAATGGACATCCCACCTGCCAGCCCCTCCATGGTGCCACTGGTCAGCCTCTGAAGCATGGCCAGATAACTCCTCTAGCATGGTCTTCATGGAGGAGAGGTGGAAGCAGCTCCTACTACCTTCTAGTGCATTAAATTCAAGTTAATAATTTTAAACTAGTGCATTTCTCCAGCCATAGTAAATAAGAAAGCAAAAATTGAGAAAGCCAGTGCAAATGACTTGGGTGGCAGAAGTTGAGGAATGATGTTCTTTTCCCATAAGCATTAAAAACCACTTCTATTTTAAATTATACCTTTTTGAATATCAAAATTTGCAACTGTTGAATCTTGGCCTGTAAATTTTAGTGGAGTTACCCCTGAAGGATCCTAATTAGCTGGAGGGGCTACCTGAAAACAGAGGCTAGGCAAAATTAAGAGAATAAAAGCAGACATTTATTTGAAGGGCCTTCAAAGGTACACCCTGGGCAGTCAGAAGCCCTCGAGGGGCTCCACCCAAGATGGATGATGGGTCACAGGTTTTTCACACTTTTATAAGTTTGATCCAGTTGGTTAATTCTCCAGTTACAATTTTAGGTAATGATGTCATTAGCCCAAGTTTGTTTCCTATTTCTAGAGGTTTAGTTTACATATTTTGGGGCCTGGAACAACAAGGTGTCCTTGAATCCTGGCCCAGAGAGGGTTTGCTATGTCTAACCAGAATGGCAGAGCAGTAGCTAACAGGCTGTGGAGTTTCAGAGTTACACACTAAAGCAGTCCAGGATCTGAAAAATATAAAAGCTAAATCCTAAGGCATCATCAGGACAAAACTTCTGAAGAGTAAAGCACATTTTGGTTTTTAACTTTACCACCCAGAGACTTCTGCAAGTCAGGAGACAGCCTGTAGCTGTTTTAATACAAAAATCTTTAATGGCAGTGCTAGTGGCCATTAAAGAGAAATTTATAAGAGAGTGGATCTTGTAAAAAAGAAAACAAGTCTAGACTATATTTATTTGCACATTTTGGATTGGACATCTTAAGGAATACTTGCAGTCTTGACTAGCTTAGGTGTTTTGTTGGTTGGTTTTTTTTTCATTATAGTGCAGCCAGAATTATAGCCTGTAACAACTCTGATAAGACTTGGAAAGGAAACGTATATTCTAAGAGTTTTAACTTGGCTTGCTTTATTTTCCCTTTTTTAAAATAGCATTTTTCAGATTATGCCTATATTTCGAGGGGGTTTTTCCCCTCTGTAGGTAAACACTATCAGCTTACACCATCATAACACTGTTAGTGTGCAGCAGGCTACCTAAGTAAATTCTGTTGTTCAGCCTCTGTGGTTGCAAACCCATTTTTGTTTTAATATGACTAAATTGGTGTGGAAAGGTAGGAATATTGCCTATTATTGCAATGCTGTAAACATGTTGTGTATGGAAAACCTAAGTGATAAAGAGCTTAATTAAGTGTGATTTATATTGATCTATATGATCATAAAATCACCAGAGTTTGGAGCAACCTAAATTGTTTTTAGTAAGTGTTGCCTGAATGACTAGTAATTACAGTCATAAACCAATTACTGAACTAAAGCACAGTAAATTTAAAAACAAAAGCAGTAACAAGATATTTCATTAGAAAGCCCACTAAGTTAAAACAAAAGTTAATTTATGTTTATATGACACTGGAACTACAGTAGCAGCTATAACAGGTGAATTTTCAGGTAGTTTCCCATTCTAAATCCATATTTTTGATATTTCTAGAAACATTTATGTTTTGGCTTAAGAGTTGTAAGCATAGTCCCAAAGCTGTCTTGTTGATTTAAGTGGACACTGTTAATATTATTTCTGTGCTGTGTGTGGGTAAGAAACTGTGAGTAGATCCAGAAGTTGGCAGGCTGGGGTGAAGCCGCAGTGAAGGACTCTGGAGAGCAAGTTTGTGGATTAATAGAGCAGGAGTTGCCCTTGACAAAGCCAACAATTGTTGACTGATATATGAACTAGACAAGTAAGAAGCAAAATCGTTATTTTCACTCTTTCAAGTCAAATACACTTCAGCAGGAATAAGCCAACATGCAGAGGTCAGGCTGTGTGAGAAGTGGGGAGCCCCACCCGCTGTAACTGGACACTTACACACATATAGCACTATGTTTCATCTCTCTTCTGCTGAAAATACCTTCCTTTTTAATTAACATATTTCTAAGGAATCTGAGAGGAAGTTTAAGGTGTGATGGTAAAAGGGTAATGAAGACACAGAGGTACTAAAATTTCCACAAAGTGACACTTCACGGTGCCTGTTACAAGAATCAGTTGCTAGAGGAACCTTGGTTCTTCTGAGAGCTTGTGCTCCAGGCATCATGGCACTGGGGCTCCATTTCTGAGGGAACAGAAGAGAAAAGGGAGTTGCAAGGAGAAAGTAACTACTCCACGTGGTGAATGGAGATTGACAAACACTCTAGCTGTCTTCATGTGATCTCTGAAGACAACATTGAGGGTTACACATCTGTAACACTTACAAGTTCCCACAAGTGTATCAGTAGAGTTCCTCATTAAAATTTGGCAATGACTTACAACAGTAACTCATTGAAAGAGAAAATTATAAAACAGTATTGGTAATAGATCATCAGTCTTGGGGAACTGCAATTGCTTAAGAACTTTGAAGAACCATGGCTTTTTTTAACAGATAAAAGAATTCTGAAAGTGGAGCAAAACTGGTTTGGTTATGCCAGAGCAAGCAAGGAGCCTGACACTGACAACTGCTGCACACTCTAACACAGCAAGGTGCCTGGTCAGAATGATGTCTAGTGAGGTTAACCATCAGCTAATACAAAGTCAGGTGTATTGAAGGGACAGCTGGGTACTAAGCTAGGTGTAAATATTCCAGGAAAAGGGGGTCCTAATAAGGATTGTTCAATGGAATGTGCAGGTGACCCAGGGCAGGTGCTGATGCTACTGCTCCCCAACCCCATTCTGTCACCAGGATCTAGGTTAGCCTGAACGCTTTGAGCAATATGTTGGCTTTTTCCTGTTGCTTTTTGAATTGTTTTTTTAACATGGATCATTGCAGCTGAAGTGGGTTAGGGAGAAATGGCATGTGGTGTTGTGCTAACAGGTCTGGTGACTTTCTGCCTTGTGTATGGCAGGAAGGGTCTGGTCAGGGGTAACTTCAGACATGGCCTGTGAAGCTCAGCTATTGCTCCAACACGTGCAAAGACTGCACAGAGATAAGAGAATACCATTAACACTATATCAATGGTGCATGCAGGGTTGGTTATCTTGGCTATGCTAGTCACTTCTGCGAGGACACCTTGGAATGGGTAGGATGAAAACCTGTTCATCTGACTGCTGTTTAGTGTACCCAAGAAAAAGTTAAAGGCAGACTCTGTGCAGTAAGCAAAGCTGTGGTAGTGGGCTCTTCAGCCTGGCAAACGTACAGCACAACCTCAGGGCTGCTCTTTGAAGCTGGACAAATTCAGACTGCAAAGGAGATTACAATTTATCTAAGCAGGGGGTTATTAACCACTGAAATGATTTAGTAAAAGCTGTTGTGGGTTCTCCATCATTGCCTTTGTTCAAATCAAAATAGGATTTCTCAACTGAAATACAGTATAATTCAAAGGGGAAATATTTCATGACGGGTTATAATTGGTGTTATAGAGGAAGTCAGGCAAAACAATTAAAATTATCTCATCTGGTCTAAAAATAGATGAGTCTGTTTAAAAGGAAAAAATCCCAAACCAAACATAACAAAACTGACTCAGGAGGAATTAATTTCCAGAGGCTGCATTTCAAAATGGCGTATCGCTTTTCACTAGCACAAATCTGTACCTTGGGTGATAGCGCTGCATCTCTCAAGAACACTCTTTAAGGAGACAAGCTACTTTTTAAAGGAAGTCGCAATTGTAATTCTTGGGTGAAATCAGAGCCTCAGAGACAGAAATGACAGGAGTTTTATTTCTACAGGAGGTCAGAATTTTATCTGCTTTTTCCCTCCTTTCACAACTATAAGCATGTCTCATTCTGCAGGATTTTATAGAAGGATACAGGGGATTTTCTGCTCTGCAAGTTGTGGTATTTCTTTTGGAAATGAAGAAAACCCAGCATACACTGGCTGAGTGGTTGGCTTTGATCTGATGAAGTATTGAAGTCAAGGATTAGATGAACAGAGGAATGTCACTGATATTTTTCAGCTACAGAGGGTTGCAGTTATATCAGTGTGGCATCCTCAGAATTAATGATCTGGTGGTTTTTATAGTTTATTGTTAGGAAGGTCTCAAAATCAGAGTGAAAATGCAGAGTACATGCAAAGAATCACTGCCAGCAGTCCAGAAATTTAACTACAAATGAAAACATACATAATACATTCTAAATACATTGAAAGAAAACTGATTAGGTGAAAGAGATACTGGATAAAGTTTCCAAAACAAAGGAAAGACAACAACCCTCTTTAGAGCAAGGTTACAGTATGGTTACTGTGCAGAAGAGGTAAATATTGGGTCCTCAGTGCAAAGCCTGCTGCATTTTGATACGCTGATGTGCTATCCCTGCACACATACTGAACTGTCAGAGACATTCCACTTGGTGTCCAAGGACCCCAAAGAATCTTCTGGTCCAGATTCTGACCAGGGCTGACTGCCAAGCTGAAATGCAGCATTTTGTTTCTCATGTTCACATTCTGAGGTGGCACTTTGTTTGAGAAGGTAGTCAACCCAATTCCACCTCTCAGTGGTTGCCAACTTGCAGCTGTTTTGCAATCTGAAACCTAATGTGCATAAAGAAAAATCTGTGGCCTCTGTTTATTTAGTTTTCAGTGGTTTACGTGTGACAAATGTACATATTTTACAATATTTGGTATGAGCATGGACCCTTTTTCTGTAGTGTGAACACTCTCAGAGAGCCTAAAAAAGGAGGTTTTATTCCTACATTTTCCTACAGAGAACACATCTCTACGTTTTTCAGATTTTCTTTTGGAAAGTACTGGAAAAAGGAGGGACTGTAACTGCTATAAATGCCTACTTCACCTTACAGATTAGTCTGAAACAACAGCTGGCAGTTGTGCTGACAAAAGCAACCCTGTCTCAGGAAAGAGTTCTCTCCAGATATGACTGAGATCTCAAAATTCAGTTTTCAGATAATTTTGAAAGCTCACAAAGAGCAGAAAACACAAGCCTTTGTGGTGCAGAGAGCAGGGTCTCAGAGCAGATGTAACTAGACACCGTGACGTACTGATTTTGATGTCTGTGAATTCTCCAGGCCCCAAAGATCTACCCAGCTTAGACATGAGTTCCTTCATGCCAGATGCAGGCTGGTACATGAGGGGACACCAGCAGCTTCACTGTCTGTCATCAGCTGTGATATCATGTTGTGAAAATACCTTTGCACTGTGCTAAGTGTATGCTCTTACTGAGCACATTAAACAATCCATGGTGGTGCAAGGGCTACTCCTGTTTTCTGAAGGAGACTTGTCTTTGGGAAGTGAGGAAAAGAGAACTTGGTAAAGCAGCTGCCATCTTAGAGCTTAGACCTACTCATTTCAAAGATGGAGCCAACTCCAGTTATGAGCAGCAGCCCCTGAGCAGTGGGCTGGGACAGAAGCAGGGCCCTTCCACTCCTTAAAGACCACAAATCCCTGGGAGCAGAGATTTATTGCGCTTTCATGACTCACTTGTCAATCAAATTCTTTTCTAGAAATAATGCAGAACTGTTTCAACCAAATTATTTGATTTGGAGTTCCTCTAACTAGAAGGTGGCTTTTTTATTTCCCCTGTTCCACATAAAATTTTCTCAATGTCAGTTCTATTATGTTCTTTTGAAAAATAAGCAGGGCTCAAAATGAGTTATTTCTTGTGGGAAAACGGTCTGTTGGGAACACATTACACATTCCATTTACTAATCAGAATCTTCTGATAATTTTTACTGTGCATTGCAAATGCAGGCAGCCCGCATTACATCTGCAGTGCTCAGATAGACTGGAACTGCTCCAAACTGCTCCTCAAAAATTTATTTTTAAAATTTTCCATGAACTTACTGTTCCTTCATCCTGGTCACAAATACATATTTATGCAATGGACTAACTACACATATGCAGTAGTTTAGTAGAGTTACATGTACCATAGCATTAAAAAATAGACTGTCTCTCAAAGAATGTAGAAACTGTTGCCTAAAGAAATAAATGCTTCAGCCTGAGGAAGCTGAAAGACTGAAAACATCAGCAAGGAAGATAAATGGCCTCAGCTTACAGTAAAAAAAAAAGAAACAGGAAAACTAAAATTTTAGTGATATGCTTCATGAAACAGTTTCATATGGCTGGTCATAAATAAAGTGGAGAACCAGGTTGTTGTCAGAAAATTTCAAGGATGAGCCAAACAGCTGCAGCCCTGGCTTCTGGTTTCACCACTCAACATCAGAATAATAAGGTCCAGGAGAAAGGACGTTCAGGTCCTGAGTAGCTCCCTGTGGAATCACGGGGCTGTGAAAGAAACAGCTCTAGTGAAATACAGGGCAAACATGGAGGCAAGGAGCATTGCTCTACAGAAGGGTACCTTCCTACAGCGTGGTGGGAAGGGACAGGTGAGCCAGTGAGCTCCTGAGTGTCTCATTTCTCCCCATACCTGCTAAATCACTGCAGAAATGCTGCTTATTTGCAGCAGCAAAAGGTGGTGGTGAGCATAGTTTATATTTTTTGTAGTTTATATAGTTTTTATAGTTTGAAAAAAGTTGCAATTTGTTTTCAGCAGAAGCTCTGAGGGTGCCTGGATTTAGCATCTTGTCCAACAAGGCAGGTAATTCCTTTCCAAAACCTTTAAAGGATGCAGCTCCTGCCTCCACTGTTGCAGTGCCTCCCCCAAAGTGGCCGGTTTCTAATGGGAACTGACTGAGAAAAATTTCCTGAACTCCCAGACCTTTCCTATCGCTCTCATCTCTGCTGTGTTACACTGCTGAGAGTACAAAGACCTCCAGTATTCTTATCTTGGCATTCCCCACTTAGGGGAATGAGAGAAGCATTACAAATGAGTCTGTATGGATGTATTGTGAGTGCAGTAACAAAACTAAAAAGCCGGCACCGGTGACCGTGGCCAGTCAGATCCTTTGGGAGCCCTGGGCAGTGAAACTGTTCCACGTCCCTGCTCTGAAATGCCTGGCATTTAAACCTGGTGACAAGCTCTGCTCCTGCAGACTGTTCTTGAGGAAGATCTTATGGTTAGACTGTCACAGTTAATGTTATTTTCAGGTCACATTTCTGATCCCCCTTCTACTCTCCTGCAGTCCATGTGCTAAAGCAGCTCTCTCTCCCCTCGCTGTCCCCCCACACCAGACAGGACATGATCAGGTTACACCAACGTCAAGGTTGTCCTAAAAATTCATGCTCTCTTTCTTGCTTTCTTTCTTAATGGTTTTAAAGATAGCAAGTCTATCTATACTTTTGGAGCCTAAAAACTTACTTGTAGCTGTTGGGAAAGACATGCAATAGTCAGCATCACTCAGGAAAATTGTCTCTATGTTTTATTTTTAATAATATTATTCTGAAGAGATTCATCTTCATAACTCAGCCAGTCATAACCTACTAACAACCCCATATTATTACCTACATGACCTGCTCTCATCTAGCCCAGAAGAAAAAAGGTGCTGTGTGTCAATAGCTGCCAGGGGTTCATACTGAACTACGTCTCTAATTTAATATAAAAAAAAAAAATAAAACAAACCATCACTATTCACAAACACATTAAGCCAATGGATTAGATTTACTGCATATTATGAGGCTATAAATTATTCTTAAAAATACTGTATTAAAACATAATTAATTGCCTAAGCTTGGCTGGTGGCATGGCTTGGTAGAGCTAATCCCTCCTTCCAATGCACTCAGTCCTCCCCACACCTGGCATGTTGTGCTGCATGCTGATGCAGCAGCAGGACTTCCTTGCTCCTGAAGTCACATGAGCTCTGCCCTTCAGTAAGCCCATCAGACCACTGACTTTTGCCCAGTATCTACTGAATGAGTGCTCTGCCAAGATTTCAACCATGGGAAATGCCATTTTTCTGCTCAGTAAAACACGGTCAGGAAACCACTTTAAGTTTTCAACGCATTCCATGATTTCATAGCATTACACATCTACTCACTCAGCAGCCCCCTGAATATAGCATGACCCTGAGCATCAGCTCTGTGTGGAACTGGTGTGGGAATGAGCCCATGAGAAAAATCTTCAATTCCACACTACAGCTGCCTTTGGGTATCAAAGCATCCATGTCTCTGAGCTATGACAGCACATGAATGTGCTGCACATGGTGGGGGGGAATTGCCAGAACAGGGCCCTGAAGAGCTCTGCTTGCTGGCTCTTCTGTGGCCAAGCTGAAATTAGGACAATGACAGAAGTGCACACTTTTCCATGGTGACCTCCAAGGACCAGAGTCCATCCCAAAACCATCAGAAATTATGTCTCAAATAAATAACCACCCATAAAGATTTTTGATATCACAGCTGACTACTTAAATGTGGTTTGGAGTAGGGTAAATTTGTTTTCAAGTAGCACTGGTCATACACTGCTCCTGGAAGACCTCATTGGTGGTTAGAGATGAGCAGCAGGGGCACCCCTGAGGCTTGATATGAATATTCATGATGGCTCATTAGTTTGCAGGTTTTCCATAATCTGGTCATTAGCTTTTCAGTAAAAATTCAGAAAACAAATGATAATATGTGCTACTTATGTGTAGAGACACACCCTGTGCTGGGTGGGTAGGTCCCAATCTTCTCCTCACACCAGTACTAGCGTCTGTGCTTCCAAAACTCTTCTTTGTCTCATGTCTGCAAGGTTTCACTCCTCCCAGGTCTCCTACTTGCAGTCTCTGGAGGGATTTCCCCCTTGAACTTTTTGAGCAGACAGAATAATAGGTGAGAAAGTGGTAGAAAACTAGTGCATGATATTCACAATACAGAGAAAGAAGCCCCATCCATCCCCAAAGAGACCAAAATGTTAAGTTCTCACAGTGGGTGAAATGCTACCTGTCCCACTAAAGATCAGTAGTAAAATTCCCCCTGACTTCAATGGGACCAGAATGTGGGTATTAATTTTATCACAATCTTTCCAGATGAAGCATCCAGACAGATTTTAAGGTTTCCTTATGCTAGACAGGTTTTAAGGTTTCCTGTGGGCAAAACCCAGAATCATGGAATGATTTGGGTTAGAAGAGACCTTTAAAGGCCATCTAGTCCAATCCTCCCGCAATAAACAGGGACATCTTCAACTAGACCAGGTTGCTCATAGCCCAATCTAACCTGACCTTGAATGTTTCCAGGGATGGGTCATCGACCATCTCTCTGGGCAACCAGTGTTTTACCACACTCCGCAAAAAATTTCTTCCAAATATTTAGTCTGACTACCTTCTTTCAGCTTACACCCATTATGCCTTGTCCTATTGCTACAGGTCCTATGATATATTTTTGCACATATATATATATCTATTTACACAATAACACACTTTATTAGCTTCTTTGGCTCTGTTTGACTGTACAGCATTTTGGAGGAAAAATACCACCACCAAACCTGCAATTTCATCAGGAAAAAAACAGGAAAAAAATTGTTTTACACTATGGCTCCATACCTGCTCCCTACCTCCTAAATTCAATACCAGAGGATATATGTACTGATACAAACCTTCTATTTTCACTCAGTGTGTGCAAGAGGGTTTGTAAGACCTTGTTGGTTGGACATGATAGAAACAAACCCATGGGAAATTTAAAGCACTTTGACAGCTCTTTGTTCAGAGTCATTAAGTGCAAAACAACCACAGAATCTCTTAGGTTGGAAAAGCCCTTTAAGATCACCAAATGCAACCTTTAACTCAACACTACCAAGTTCACCACATGTGAACAAAAAACCATAACCCCGAGTGTCACATGTACACATGGTCTTTTAAACACCTCCAGGTATGGTGACCCTACCATACAATGCCTTTTCTCCTTATTCTGTCACTTGTTTTTTAGCAGAAGAGACTGACTCCCACCCAGCTACAACCTCCTTTCAGGAAGTCACAGAGTTATAAGGTCCCCTCTGAGCCTCCTTTTCTCCAGGCTAAACAACCCCAGCTCCCTGAGCCACTCCTCATAATACTTGTGCTCCAGACCCTTCACCAGCTCCTTTGCCTTTCTCTAGAAATGCTCCAGTACCTCAATGACTGCCTTGTAGAAAATACACCACATGGACACAAACTCATGAGCTTCCAGAAAGCATTTTCAGATGGGATGAGTGAGTTTTGTGCCTGATACATGTAAGCTGATATGCTGCGAGGTATGCGAAACATGAATGAAGAAAATCAAGCCTTTGCCAAAAGCCAATACTGTAATTTTCATGCAGACACATTGGCCTGTACTTCCCATTCTTATTTGAAGGACAACGGTAGTAAGACTACATTAAATTTCTATTTCCCCCTACAATCAATTTAAAATAAAGAACAAAACCATCCAAAATTTTAGTAAAATAAAGTTCACATTCAGCTAAGCACCCTTTTATCCTGTTATTGAAGTCACTCCAAATCACCATTGGTACAATTCTAAATGCTGTGTGCTGAGAGTAGCAAAGCTTTTACAGTTCAGAATGGCAAGACAGACTTCATAAAAGATTAATATACTTAAAAAGCAGGTCATTTATTAAAAATCTTTTAAAAGCTTCCTTTCTTAAAAAGCAAAACTATATGCCCACCTCCGCATCTTGTCTGAAAGCATTTGCAAACACAGCTGTTCTCTAAATTTCAACCCTGTTCATTTTTTTGCCTTCATGTTGTAAGACATGAATACCAGGTACTTAGTGAAACAGTAGCAGGCTTCAGCAAGTGCCTTCTGCTTCCACACACTGATTTATCCTGTGTCCCAGACACCCAGATACCCTTTTCTCATACACAGGATTAAAGTCTCAGACCTTCAGCCCCAGGGCTGCATAAGATGGCAGTTTGAGGACTTCAGCTTCTAAACCTCTTACCACAGCTGAAAGGTTTCCACAATAGCCAGGGTGAGGACAGGCTTTGTCCCTCCTGGACCTTCCACTGTGCTTTTGTTTTACAGGTCCTTTTAGGCAGTGCTCTCTGACTGGCTGCCTGGGAACTGTGCATGCAGTGCAAGTGGCCTGGATGCCAAAGCCACAATGCATACAGGTACCCTGTTACCAAACAGCAGAAGGCAAAACAATAAATATTCCTTAGCCAGTGGGCCCATAGCATTCTGTTCACTGGAAATTGTACCACCTTTGCCCACTGCAGTCCTAAAGCCAGCATTTTATTTGGAGAAAAAGAAATAGCAGGAGTATGCATTGAGTGAGATAAGGCAGAGAAAAAAAGATACAGGCAATTCTGTGCCAAGAGGTTGATACTTCCAAGATATGTTTGACATCCTGCTCTTCATGAGTGTTTTCAATCACTGTATCTTCCTGAAGAAGCATCTCTCACTGTTTCATCTTGTCTGCAAATAACACGGCACCCAAGAAAATTAATAATAATCCATTAAAAAGATTACTATCTTTTCAGGACATGGCAGCTCAACTGTAGCCAGAGTTACTCCCTTGGGTACAGGCTGTCATGAATACAGTGGTTATAAAAGACAGAACAAGTTGTGGGAAAGTTGCTAATGAAGGAGGTTAAGTGAGAGGAATATGATGACCTTGGTTGTAAGTTTCAAAGAAGAGATGATGTAAAAGTCAGACACCACAAAGGAAGGAACTCACAGAAAAGAAGGAAGCTGGGAAAACTCGAAAAGGGCGAGACACCAGGAAGGTGGAGCCCACTTGCTATGCCAAAAGCAAGAAACAGTAATAGCACAGATACTAGCACTCTCTTACTTGTCATAAGATCATCATGAAAATTAAATTTAGAAAAATGACATTCAAGAGACTACTTTTTAGGTCTATAAATGATTGTTTTTCAAGCAATTTTTTTAAAAAAAGTCACTGTTATCATTAATCAGTTTTGATGGGCAGTCACAGCCAAGTTCCTAAGTGATCAAGTGTAGAATATGCTTGAAGGCTGTTCATACGTACCAGGACAAGACAGATGGTGTAGTGTAGGTGTCTCCACTTTAGACTGCACTGTAGGCCAAGGGACAGCAACTGAGTGTTTAGCAATAATGTAGTAACTGTAACAAATGGTAGGACTCATCCATTGATCACCATTTGGGCTTTCAGGGAGAAAAATAAAAGGCATTTATGGGTTAATACTTCTGATTGAAATGTGCTTATTTAGAGGTTCACTTAACAGATGCCATCATCAGGAGATAAAAGTCCTTACACTGAACAGACAATTTTAATGGCCTTTCCCATTAAGCTATGGATGACATATTTCAAAGGGCAGATTATTGGAGTCTTTCTGCTGACAGCAAGGAATGTCAAATGAATTCAGAATATCTGTGAATGTTTAAGCCTTGGTAACAAGGATTTTAATATAGAGCTATCTTATAATTCAGGACAAAACACCTTGACCAATTTATTCTCCTGTACAGCACATTTATATCTGCATTTATATTCATTACCAAAATAGGCAATAGACCCTTACTGTTCATGGGAACAAAACTCCAGATGCTCTCATATTCTAAGCCTAATGTGTTCAGTTACTGGTGTGGCAGCATTAATCACAAAGATCAAGAGTTTATTTATAGTCTTGGAAAAACCTGGGAACCTCCCAGATTTGCTAGACTACTCTGCTTAATAAGAAGTTTCTTATAAACAAATGAGCTCTGAATACAACATACTAAACGTATCATCCCATAATCAATAGGTATCAGGATGACTATTTTTAAGGTTTAGTTCCCTTCCTGTTCTCCTGCAGACTGCAATTATTCAGCTCTGTACTGCAGAGCTCCATTAAGCACTTTGTTTTTCATTGAATGACTGGAATCAAGTGCGTATGGCCTCCACGGATGGATAAACTGCTGTAAAAAGAGATAAGTCAGCAATACTGATTGGCTCTGTTGTCTGAGCGTGCCTTTTGATTTTTGAATTACTGCCAAAAGCATCATCATTCTGTTTACCCTTCAAAAGCCCTCGGTCAGTGCATATTCTCACAGCACAGAGCTCTCCCTTGCAGAAACAGTACCCATAAAAAAATGGCAATTTCAGTACTTGCATTTGTTGAATGTAATTTTGTGGCACAGATCCTCTATCTCTCATCCTTCATGACATTGTTACTATATAATATGAAGCCATTAAAATACCAGTTTTACTTTGATGCCCATCTCTTTCACTTAGATAAATGGTTTATCTCTGTGCAAAACTGTAGGTAGCTTTCAAAGTGTACTTGGTCACACCGTTTTCCTCTTCCTTTCCCATTCTGGCAAGTCAAATTAACAGAACCACCATAACTCTGTGGTAGTTTCTTTTGTGTGTGTGTGTGTATGAATTCATACCAATCCCAGAAGACACACTGCATTTTTCTCCACTACTGTGGCCAGGACTGTCAGTGGTGGGCTTAGTACCGGCTTTCACAGGACACCACAGGCTTACATTTCCCTCCAGAGCTGCAACAAGAGCTGTTGTTTAGCTGCAAACACTTGCTGTGCACTTTGTATCTGGGTAAATGCCTGCTGGGCACAGCAGGAGCAAGACCAGAACAGGTACCCGATGAAGCATTTGAGCTGGTTACAACTCTTTGTGAATTCAACATTCTGCACTCAGGATCATACAGCAGAGACAAGCAATGCACTCTTAACATGACAGGATTACCTGACTGCAAAGGCAGATAATTATGATATATGATATGACATGTCATGATATGATATATAATGGTTATTCCCATTTGAATACAAAAACAATCAGACACCAATGATTTGGGTTTTATGCAAACATACAGGTAAATAACAAGACTATAAATAATTAAATAGTATCTGCATAAACAGCAATAAAGCAACAAATGAAGGCAATTGTTACCTGCTTGTTCAAAACCTTGTGGATGTTTTGCAATGCCATGATTTCTGTTACTGCATTCTCACCAGAGCTGCAAGTTCAGCTGACTGTGAAGGTCTAGGTTCTGTAAAATCTTATTCATGTGCACATTGTAGAAAACAGGGATGGCAAAGACAGAGCAAGTGCTCTTTCAAAGGTGCTGCCTATGATCTTGGGTGAGGAAATGCCCTCTTACAGATAGCTCACAACCCCTTGCGTGATTAAAAGGAAATTATTTTGATTTCTCAAGAGCCCATGGCTTCCCAACAAATGTTGGGAAACAAGTTCAGAATACTAGCATATGCTCTAATCCATTTTCTAGTTATAAAGGCTTCTTTATTACTGTTTTTGGCTGACAACACTTGAGATAGCATGTTTATCATCATTCTTAAAACACTTGAGAGAGAACAATATAAGTGCATTTTTTTATTTCAGTTTTAACTTCTTTATTTCATTGCTGTACAGCTGCATTACACTTGGCTTTAATCCCTCAAGCATTATTTTCCTTGGCAAAATAGTCACTGAACTGAGTAGAACTTACTGTTGGAAAAATATGCTTGAAAAACCAGTGTGATGTCAATGCCAACTGAAACCCATGGAGCTTAAAATGTCACAAATGTGCCTGTAGCTGAAATACAGAGCTCCTCATTTTTTTTGTCTGAGCTAGGAATGTTGTAAGTCTTAGGTTGTGAAGTCAACTGTAAAAATCATAGAGTAGCCTCCTGAAGCTGAATGTGTGCTGAAACTGAATATGTGCTTCCCCCCCATCATTTAGAGAACAATTATATAAAACTGGATGTAGGATAATTCCATAGGAAACAAAGGGCTGCATGGCTCCACTTCCAGTCTTGCCTGCATTAACTGTAGCTATCTGTAAGAAGTTGGTCTACAGGCTTCTCAGAGAAAAGATAGAACCCGACTTTGTAAAACATCTTTAATATTCAAATATATAAATAAGCACTACTGAAGAATAATTCAGAAGACTGCAGTGATTCATTACGAACAGATGCTATAAACGGGAACAGTAACATTGCTAGGTAAGGAAGAAGCAAGCTATTTTAGGAGTCTTGAAAATTTCTTCTAGTTCTTCAGACAGATCATGCTGCTATAGTTATTTTATAAAAAAATTATATTCTGAAAAGCACTTTAGGAAAAGAAACCTTTTACTGGAACTATTATTTAACCAAGACCTTCTACAGCACTAAAACACACTGCAATTGAGTTCCTGTTATAGTTTTAAGAATGAGAAGGGTGAAAATAAGAACGAAAAACCCTACCATACCTGCACCAGGAGCTATTTATTAGCGTAACACTCTTCCTTTTAAAGATTTCGTAACAACTGAAGTATATACAAAGTCTTACAGCATTTACACAATAAAAAAGTTTCCTATTAGCTGATGTAGTATAAGGTAGTGCTGCAATTTACTTCAAAGCATGTATACAATAATAATGAAGCAGACCACTGTACTTTCAACTTCTCCACTACCACACCACCACTGTCAGTTGAAATGACAGTTAATTAAACCACTGGGAAGACACAGATTGTTTAAAGGTTTGTAACAGGATGATTTGCAGCACTAACCATCTCAAGGAGGAAAAAAAAAGAAAAGAAAAGCTACATACTGTCATGTTTCTACACTTTCCTAGAGCTGGAACAAACTTTCACAGCCTTAGAGATAACATATGCAAGACAACATAATCACATTTTTTTAGATAATAGTTCAGCTACTGAGTGTGTTTACTTCTGAATAGGAGGCATTATATTGATATGGCTGTGTGTTTCCATTTTTGTTCATTAACTGTTCAAATAGGTCTACAAAAAAAAATTAAGACAGCATGGAGTTTGTAGTCATGATGTGTTTTGACTAATAAAGGCATTCAATATCAGCTATAGGATCTAATTATTCCTGTCAAAAGTTTAAGACCAGGAATCTTTGAGTAAAAATCAAGCCCACAAAATCTTGCACCTGTGCTGTTTTCATCTGTTGACTCCAACCTTTTTTAAGCTTTTCCAACTGGGATAATACAAAATCATTATAATGCTTACACCAACCCAAATGCAAGACTCCTTTAGTTTATGAGAGGTCAAGCAGATTCACTAGACTACGTCTGCTGTAAAACAGAGGGAGCTTACCTGGGAAAAAGAAACTTTTACTGAACAGTGCCTTACTACAAGTAGGGATATATAGTTTAACAACGATACATAATTTAAGAACATAGCATTCTCTGCCTTTTAGAAACAGCTTTCATGTGCCAATAATGCACTTTCTGCAAGAGATAAGGCTGCTTTGCCTTTTGTCATATGCCTAAACCTCTTATTTTGGCCAATTTCACTTTTCTTCCCCCCAAAGGGATTCTGTTCCAACTTAGAAATGAGTAACATCAGTTGACAATATCTGTATTAAGACAAAAAGTGACATATATAAAATCCACAAGGAACCACATAAATACGAAAGAAGTCATATAACCTTTCCATGTAAACACTTTGATTATACTGAAGCCCTAATCAGATTCATGTCTTAAACTTTTGGCAGATAATGTGTATACTCAGCCAGGCTTTGTAGTTAGTTATTGTTCAAGTGGAAGCCAGGTCAGCTCACATGTTGACAGGCATGCAACTTGGAAACATTGCACAACAAGCAACACAAAGAGATTTGAGAAGGGTACAGGACTTCAAGTAGACTTCATAACCCTTCACAAACTGAATATTCACAGACAAAGATACAGTCCTTGCTTTTTTCTACGCTGGATTTCTCTCTCACACATGGGACACTTTCTGTGACTCTCTAGCTTGCTTGATGCTATATAACCACTTGATGATTCTGGCATTCCTTTCAATGGCAGAAATGCCATATGGCACACGGTCATTGGCACTGTCATCATTTCTAAGGTCACTGTTGCTGTCCTGAGACTGTTCACAATCTGAGCTAATCATGCTTGCACTGCGAAAGTTGAGGGATATAATATCAGAGTTAGCCCTTGCAAAGTTTTCCATCCCGAGGTTTTCAAGCTCTTCAGGATCCAGTCCGCAGTAGTTAAAGAATCGTTCAACATCTGCATCAACACGAAAGTATCTGTCGCTTAAGTCTGATTTTGATCGCTGGAGGGAGGGTCTTCTACTAACTCCGCATCCAGACTCAACTGCCTCAATCTCTGGGGATTTCAGGGTGGCAATGGCAGCAATTTTGGGTTTTGGAGGCAGAGGTGGGGCTGAACTACTGCAGGGTATTGCTTTTAAGGGCTTTGCACTAGTTACTTTCCTAATGTCTGAAGAGCTGTGAGAGACATGCAAGAAAGTCTCTGCTGACTGATCTAGGAGCCTTCTGCTGACATTGGAGCTGCTCTCCTGTGGGCTGCTCCGGCCCTGCGTGGGGTAAACCTTCAAGGATTCCGCAAATGAGTGTCGGTTCAGCTCTGTCGAATCGGCTCTGTGGGGTGGCCAGTTTCGGGGACCGTGCTTATGCCCTGAACCTGAGCTGGAGCCTTCAGAGCTATTGATGATGTTCTTCAAAATCTCGAGTTTCAGATTTTCTCTCTGGACTCCACTCTCAGTCTTTGCATTGTTGCTGAAGACCTTCAAGGTGGGGCTCCCCAGTGCTCGCTTGGCTGCGGGACAGACCGGCGGCTTCGCCAGCACCGCCGGCTTCACAGGTTCCTGCTTGGCATTGATGACCTCCTGGCTCTTGACATACTTCGCCTTGTCGGCTTCAAGCCTCTCCACTGCACTCAGTCTTTTTGGATTAGGCTCCGCCTGCCTGCGAAAATAGTCAGGTCCTTTGTTCAGGATGCGGAGAGGAACAGCAGATGTGAAAGTCACGGCAGGGCTGACCGGCTTCACCATGCTACCTGTCGGTAATGTTTCTGTAGGCATGTTTGGTGGTCTTTCCCCCGCAGCCGTTTTGGATTCTTCTCTGGGATCTCCTAAATGCACGGTGCAGAAACATGTACATTAAGCACAATGAATAGCCGATGAATCCTGGGATGTGAGCGTTAGCAGCAGTGCCTCATCTCACAGCTCATTAAATAACACTGCGTTTCTCTTTTAAAGGCAGCCTTTGTAGGGCAAGGGCACCCGACACAAGTCCGTATTAGTCTGCTCCGCTGACTCCTTTCTTCTCGCTGAAAGATGTGGGATTCTCGCCGTCCCCTCTGCGCTCCGCGAGCGGCAGCGATCTGAAATGCAGAATAACCAACCACGCGTTAGCGGGAGCGCCTGACATCAGAGCGATAGCAACAGCCGCCTCCCGGCCCTCCTCTCCCACCGCCGCCCGGGACGCTGCCGCGGGCGGCACGGCGGGGCAGCGCCCACGGTGCCCCTGCCCCGCTCCTGCCCAGCACCCCGCTGCATCGTGCAAGGCATGTATTGCTTGATATTTACACTCTGAGCTTGGATTTAATGAAATTACACTGGGGAAAAAAAAAAATCAAACAATTAAGCCCCACCACAACACAGCCTTACGTTTCTACAGGGAGAAAGAAGCAGAATGAGACAATTCAGAGACTCAGACCCACCCATCTGCCAGTAAAAGAGAACTTCATCTGAATATATTTGGCTTTGTTAACTTGGATTGTGAACACATTTTATCTCTAAACTCCAAACATTTTTCTCTTTATAGGAAACATACTATATTGATCTCAGCAATTAAGCATATTTTCTTTATTTTTTAAATTGTCCAGAAAACAATCTGGTCTAAAAAGCAGAGAGCAAACAGAGACATGTAGTGTTTTAAGTGCAATGCACATCTGTCATTGTAAAACTAATAAAAAACTCAACAAGGAAAAACGGGAGATGTCACTAAATCCACCAATTCCAGTTCCAAGTCTTTTGGAACATTAGTACCCACCGGTGCTCCAGCAATAAAAGAAGGCTTTCAAAGCTCTCATGATCACCTTACAGGCTTAAGGGAACAACAAAAAATGGCTTTGGTTTTTTATGCAAGATTTTGGGAACATGCAAAAACATTATGACTGGTTTTGAAAAGAACTTGTCTTCAACATGTAGATATAATCATTCAGATTTTCTATCAGGCAGTAAGTACAAATTAATCTTCATCTAAATTATTTCAAGGTTCTAACACTTAAGATTGTCACAACAGTCTAAAATCCAACACCATGGATGATATTACAAATGCTGAAACAATTTTTCCTACATGAGGCACTGAAGGGCACTTATCACGGAACCTACTTTTCAAGCAGCGATTTCACTAATGGGTCTCATTTGTTTTATTACTGCCCCATTAATCTGTGCTGCCCTCTTTAATATCCCATTTCTATTATCACTGTGATCTTCAGGGAGAGAAAGAATAGCAGCTGCTACTTCTTCACTCTGTCCTAAGGAGCACAGAGCAGCATCCTTCCCTGGGATGACTTGCTTTCATGTTACTGTCATCCTGTGTGTGCTCATCCATCAATACACAGCTTGCTAATACAGGGTTTACATTGTTTTGAAAAAAAAAAAAAAAAACAAACAAAAAAACAAAATACAAAAAAACCTCAAACCAACAAAAAACCAAAAAACAAACAAAAAAACCCCAAAAAACCCAAAATTAAAGTCCACCTGAAGTTACATTAACAATAAAAAGAAAACCATTCCAGCAACTGATGCTCAGAAATATGTGATATATACATTGAATATTCTCTATATATTATCCAAGGTGAAAGCAAGCAAATAAAATATACAAATGCTATAATGAGATTATAGGAAAAAGCTGAGCTTTCTCCTGAAGGCTCACTATCACAAGCATTCTTCAAATACAAACTAACATATTTAGGTGGGTGATAAACCAGACACACGTTCAGTGCAATTGAAAGGGTAGTGAAATGTTAATTAAACTTATCTTTCAATGTTGTTTTATAAATCCTAGAGCTAGCTCCTCAGCAGTTTGACTTCTTGAATTTAAACTAAGTCTCTCTGAAAGAAAAAAAGCTTTCCTTATTTGAATCAACATATTTATTGATACTGATTTGAAATTAGGTATGAAATTTCCAAATGCACAGAAGGCAATTCCAACATGAATCTGCACACACATTTCTCTTCAATACACACAAATTAAATCTTTCCACATTGCCAGCTCAGAGCTGGATGGCTAAGTGCCTGTATGAATACCCCATTGATGTGTATATTTAATACTTGTGTGTGGAAATGAAAGCCATGTGAGAGCAGGGGTTTTGTCCAGAGGAAGAAAACCCCACAAACAACCTAGTTCTCTGTACTAAACACTGTCACTCAACTGAGTTAATACTACTTGAGTAAGCAAGACAACTTTCCTCCTTGACCACTGTCATTAAAGGTGACCATGGTCCTGCCCCAGAGGACAGCTGCCAACTCCATTCTCCTGCTGGTGAGTGGCTCCACAAACATCACGCTACAGATCAGAGCTGCAACTGAGGCCTCGGGC
Source organism: Lanius collurio (assembly GCA_020086605.1). NCBI lineage: Eukaryota > Metazoa > Chordata > Aves > Passeriformes > Laniidae > Lanius > Lanius collurio. The sequence continues at coordinate 29,139,548 of JACBWW010000003.1, read as the reverse complement.
TTGAGGCTGCTTTTGGAAGCCTTTTCCCAGCATTTAACAACTTCCTCACTTTGGATAGCCCTCATCAATGTCAGCAAGCATTGCTTAGGAGGCTGAGCATACACATTGGTTTCAATACCACACTTAAAAGGAAAAAGAAAAAAAAAAAAGAAGAAAAATAAATCTCACCATGAAAGCATGTTTATCTGAGAGAACAAGTGTGCTTGTTTGCAAGCACATATGGAGCCAAGTGCCCCGGAGTCAACAGAAACATGCTGCAACTGGCAATGGGCTTCAGGCATCTAGAAAGAAAAGCAAGGAGCTGGTGAGGAGCCAGGACAGAAATGCCCACCTGAGCCAGCACAAGGAGCCTGGGGGGGTAACAGCCAAGTGGTTATGTGGCCAGATATGGAGGCTTTGTACCTGTGGGGCTGCTGGTATAAATTAAGGAACACGCAGCTATGAAAAGGGATCAACATTTTATGTATTGTTTAAATTACTCCATTTCACTGAAGTGCTGCACTTGAATATCACCAGAAAGCTTATTCATTTTCTCATCTCAGAGAGATAAAAATTACTAACCAGATACAGTTAAAAAAGAAAGTGTGACGAAAGAGAAGTGGATGAATGTAAAATCTAATGAAACTTCTGCCTGTGCTGGCGATGGCTGCAGCCTGATCCTGCTGCTAGCTAGGAAAGTGAGTTCAATTCCTACTAGCTTCTCTTCTATCCATGGGCACCTGAAACATGCCCACTACAGAGAGAGACACTACAGAGCCTTGCTACTTATCAATTTTATTGCTAAAGATAGAGGCCGAGAGCAGCAGTGCAGTGTAGTCTTAGGGAGACTTAAATTCCAGTTGTGAAAATCATCATTGCAGCAACCAGAGTATGGAAATGGCTTTTTTTCTGGCCTAAACTCCAAAGAAACTCCTTGCTTAGGCATCTGAATTCCCTCTTGTGTACATCTCTGGTACCACTAATGCTCTGCAGAAATTCAAAGGCAAATAGGTTTTCTTCCCCCACTCCCAGACAATGTGTGAAATAAACCTAGGGACACAAGAAATGTTCCTTTCTCTCTGTTTACACCCAGATGTCTGCTCTATAGGTGTAATCCTTCTATGAACTGAACTGTTTGTCAGGATTCACTCTAGATTTCCATTATTGCTCTTCCTTACAATACTACTGGAATTAAGAAATTATTTCAAGAAAAACAAAGACAAAAACTTAGGCATGCATTCAAACATAGTTCTATTTAATACTAAGCATACACTAATAAAATCTTCCTGAAAGTTCTTACTGAGCTCCTCTAATACCCTCTGACTATTGCAGACCGGCTGAGTAGAATACAAAATGCACAAAGTTTTGGGTTTTTAAAGCTGCATTTTCAGCCAGACACTTCAATTCAGTATTCCTTTGTGGCAGAAGCAGAGATTCAAAGCATTTAATTCATTTTAGGCATCACACTCTAATCACTCTTAGTCCCTGATATGTTTGTCAGATATTTAAATAACCAATGCACTATTTGCATGATTTAGGGGAACATAACACAGCCTAGAACAGCAATAGCTATACAACATTAACTACAAATAAATCTATAAAATATTCTTTCCTTAATTTAAAGCCAAGACAGTAGGAGGAGATAAACTATGCAGAAACTTTGGAATCCCAGGCCCATATATTCTAAATATGCAGTTTCTTGAAATGTATGATAAATTTATGAACAGACCCTATTGTGGCAAGTATTTATTTCTAGCACTATTATGAATACAATAGCATTGTACAATAATAGAGTCCATTTTTATCTCTCATACCCAAAACTGCATTCTAAACACAGACTGAATGATGTCAACTAACACTAAATAACATGCTTCACTCCCTGGTTCTGTGGTGCCCTGTAGCTCCTACACATTGGCCACGTTTCAGTCTTTGTCTAAAAGCATCCACAGAAGGGCATTACATATTTTAGCAGTATTCAAGTTACAAAAAAAGCAGCAAAAAGCAATGTGAAAATGTGGTACAAATGAAATTAGTGAAATTTCTGTCCTTGACTTTGGTGAGGACATTGCTTCACCGGACAAAGTTACAATGAAGCTCATGCTCTTAATTCATTCCTCTGGAACAGTAGACGAAGGGATTGCACAGAATGTAGGATGATGCACAGTGAATATAATAAAGGTTGACAGCCTTTACTCTGCTTTCCTTGATATTTAAAGGCCTGTGTCAATTTTAATTTCCAGGTGATAAAATATCACTACCACTACCTCAAGATGCACCATAAACATGACATAAATTCCAGTATAAGTAATTAAGAAGTGGCTGCAACAGGACTCAAAGAGTTCCCAAAACAAAATCTGCACAGGAACACAGGACACAGATGGAAAATGTCAGGCTCCTCTAACACCTGGGTGCACTTCAGAGCTGCAGGTCCCATTACCCAAGATGCTGGTTTGTTAACAGTCACTGCAAAGCCTACAAATGAGAGCTTTGCTGAGAACCACTGGCTACAGGTCTATGCACTAAGTTATACTACTGTGTATGCCTAAAACTGCTGCAAGTTCTTCTGTGGATAATTGTCTCTGTAAACCTCACATATATATGTTACTAAGTTTAAAAATACATGCAAAGCCTAAGTCAACTTGGCTGAAATTGATAAAAGGTCATCCATATCCAGAATGGCAGCAGTATTTAATTTTTTAAACCAATTTTAGATAAAGATATGTATGCTGTGTAGACTTGATCTCATATAATATTAACTGTCAAGATAAAGCATGAGGAGATTAAATAGTCTTTCAGATATACCATGACTCAAAATACTAATGAAAGTGCCTATTTTCAAATCTGTTCCTCCCTAAAATATGGAAAGGTGAACAGTAGGAGCAATATCTATCTGTTCAAGTATACATTTAAACGTTTGGAAGGTCATGAATGATGTGAAGTGCAGTGACCTAAAACTAAGAGTGGCAGAATTATGTAGACAAGAGAAATTTCCACCAAGTGGGAAAGTATTGACTTCAGTCACTTTTCACTGCTGATGTATTACTTCCAGCCCCAAACCCCCAAACTACAATGAGCATTGTTTGCAATAGCTTATATAGCTGAGCATAGTATGGGCTGATATATTTATGCTAATTCTGCTTTGCTCTTACATCAAAGACTTTTAAGACAAAACTCTCCATTAATACAACAGTGTCAGCACTGAGCACTCTTTCTATTTCAATGTGTGTTGAAGGTGATGAGGCTTAAAGCACGACGTTGCCATAACCACAAATGCTAACACTGCTAAGTTGAAATGGCTGCTGGAAAAATCTGTGGAGGTATAAACATCTGGAAAGCAGGAAAGAAACCTAGCAGCTACAGTTACAAACTAACCCTGTAAAGTATGCCTAGAGCTCACTTAGAGCTGGACAGAGATGCTTCTTCGAACTTTAGAAAGTATTTTGCTTCTTTTTAGCTCTGAAATCCATCACTGTTACATCTCCTACCCAGTAGCAATAATCCACTCTCAGTGATGCTTCTGAGTTAAATACTGCCTATAGACCCCTCACAATGATGAAAACTCTGATTTCTTTCAACAGGCTGCATAAATGCACAAGAAAGCCCAGAAATGAAGTTTCCCATTCTTCCAACGAGACAGTACAAACCAATATAAAATGTCTTATTATTTAGAGCAATACTACCAGCTGTGTTTGTAAAAGCTGTAGTGGAAATCAGTTCTGTTTTCTTTGGACCCCTGTGTTGCTTAGACAGTATTGTGTTCTTTGCAATAATTTCAGTTGCTCATTTAATAATAAAAAAATATAAATCAAAATCAGAGAAGGGCCTAAAAATTATAATAAAGAATGCAATTTTTTATTATATTCGTAGCCTTATGTGAATATTTCTATTTCTATCTCATTTTATGAGAATGATGCTGCAAACACTTCCCAAAGTTTTAGGAAACACCCTTACTGCTTGTTCATCAGCCAGGGTCAATGGTCTCAAGTCCAAACCACTTTTATTTCTGCATCTCTCCATAAGCATCATGTTTTAAATTTACGGCCTCCTCCTTTCAACAACTCCACAATTCCCAGTTTATCCTGTAGTCCCCTGAGCCACAATTTTCCCAGGATCTTTTATGCACTTTTAGAAATCGACACAACCCCCTTCTTCAATACAGGATACTTGGCCCTAGTGTTCAGTAATATTTCAGAGGTTCATCAAACCCTGATTATAGGTCCCTGTTGTACCAAGTCCCACCTGCTTGGTCCCTCTTCTCTGGGAAAAGGGGGATTTTTACTTCTCTCCTACTTCTCCACCTCCTCTTCACACTGCTTCCCCATTTCACCATCCCATTTTTGCAAGATGCAGTAACTCCTGCTCTGCTGTGATGGGAGGAGCAGTGCTACCTGCACTACACTTTTTCTTTCTTCTCTGTTAGGAGAAGTTAGCATCTCATCTCCTTGCTCCTGGTAGATGTCCTTCATGGCCATGCTTGGATTTGGCACCTTGGTAAACTACCTTTTTTTTCCTAGTGGTAGTGCTTCCAGTGTGCAAGGGAAAAAGAAGTTAATTGAGGATTCACTGCTGCAACGTGGGGGAAAACAGAGGGAGGCAGAACAACAAAATAATACCAATTACAAAGCTCAGCAAAAATGTTTTAAATGGAATACTATCTATTTTAGTTCCCATCTCAAGTCAATGGTAATTCTTAAGAAGTCCACTTTCAGAGAGAGATATATGTTATACTACCGAAATCCTTATGGCAACAGGTTTAGTAGAAAACATACATACTTGCCAAGAAGGAAATAATCTATCTGCAAGAACGTGGAGATACATCTGCAAAACACCCTTCTTCTAGTATTACCTCAGATATATCACATCACTAGCAGGATTTTCAGATTCCATCACCCATGTAGCCCTCAGAAACACTGCCAAGTCTGGTTCTCAACAACAGAAGCACAAGTGTCATCAGTAATCAGGCAGCTGGAAACAGCTCTAGCTTCTGCAGCATCCCTCATCAAAAGAATTATAGTCATTAACTCACCTGTAGAACAAACATCTTGATAGCAGTATTTTCAAAATGCCAATTCTGAGTAATTTGTCGTACTGGGATAAATTAAACGTAGCCCTAAATCCTTAAAATGTTTGAAAACTTGTATGAATATTAAAGCACTCTACTGCAGCATACCAGTGCAGCTAGAGGATTAGACTAGGCCTTACACTACGGAGTAAGCCCTGAAACATAAATCACTTTGGCTTAGAAGAACTTGTTATCTTGGAAACACTAAGAAATCAAGCCAGATTTAAATGGACAAAGTTCAAGCACAGATTTTCAAAATGAATGTTTATATTAAACGTGCAGTGTGTCTACCAACACAGCCTTGTAGTCAAAGACTTGAGGACCCATGACCAGAAGATACTGTATGCTCACCTCCTTCATAACTACTGCTGCAAGACAACATGACATCAAGCTGAGCCCTCAAAACTCATCAGCACTGAAACACACACATCTAAAATGGCATATTCTGTGGGGAAAGAGTGTCTGTTCACCATTTAAGTGGCAGCAGTGCTCATAAAATTTTGGGTGACTGGTATTTAGGCTTGGATCTCACCACAAAGCCAAGTTCCTCTGCCAATACTTTCCCCCCTCAACTAACACATTGAGTATCACTTCTGAGCTCTTCTGTCTGTGTCCTGAACATCAAACCAAGTCAAAACCTGGACACTTTTCCCATCTCACATATATGACTTTTATGGCTGCCCATCTTCCCTATTTCACTTCTATGAAAAGGAACTGTGAGAAATCTGGAATGAGCATGTAGGACAGAAGAGATGTTCAGGAAAAGAGGCCCATGAGCATGCCCTGAGTACCCATGCCATCCAGCATAGGTGAAGCTCTTATTTCTTTTAAGAGACATGCAAGCAACTAAGACTGATGATAACTCCCAATCGGTAGAAAAACCAGAGATCTTCTCACCTTAAGTCATCCAGCAGGTACCTGTCAGTCCTAAAAATGCAGTCAGAGTTGTGGAGAATGACAAAGAAAACACTTCTCCACTAGATTTGGAGTCAAGATTGGAAGCAGGTCTCCAGGGCAGATACTCAGAGTGCCAGGCTATACCTAGCATTATGCAAATGTCTCAAATGTGTGTGTCAAGAGCATGGTGCCAGACTCTTTCCAGTGGTGCCTAGTGACAAGAAGCAATGGCCAGAAACAAAAACAGAGGAAGTTCCATCTCAACATGAGAAACAACTTCTTTACACTGAGAGTGGCAGAGCCCAGAACAGCCTGCCCAGAAATATTGTGGAGTCTCCCTCTCTGGAGACATTCAAAACCCACCTGGGACACCTTCTGTGTCACCTGCTCTAGCTGACCCTGACTTGGCAAGTGGGTTGGAGGAGATGATCTCCAGAGGTGCCTTCCAACCCTTCTCCAGCACTTCCTCTCAAAAGGCTTCCACTTAAAAAAAAAAAAAGTATTTGCCATATTTCTTTAAAATAAATAAAAGAGCAAAAAAGGACCACGTAGGGTTACTTGACAAGGAAATTGGATTACTAACCCTGCTCCAGTGCAATTAAATAATTTCTAGCAAGTAGGACATTTCAGCTGAAATAGGAAGATCAACTTGGTTCTTCCTCAGGAGGTTGGAAACTTGCCCCAGTTTGGGGACTGGGGATTTGACCTAATCTCCCATTTCTCGAAAGAGTGCAGCAATCTCTGATTTTATGTACTTAAATACTGCTGCCAGTTTGTTCTTGTGAGAAAGGCAAAAATCTACCACACTGTCATAAAAGGCCCAAGGCCGTGAAACATCAAATTGCCATGTTTAGACTCTTATTTATTGATGAAAGTTCTCTAAAACTGTTTACAATGAGAAATTCGTTAAAGGAACACACTATCACATGCACGAACACATTTTATGTGAGAAATAATCATCAACCCACAATAAAAACAGATTCAGTTAGACATTCCCTTGCAGTTACTAATCCTGCAAAACTCCAGAAATGTTCAAATACATGAAGACCTAAAGTAAACAAATACAATCCAGAAAAGAAAAACAATTCCAACAATTTACGCCGTGAAAAAAACAGAAACCAGAAAGAGCTATTATAAATGGAAAAATACATCACACTTAAAATTTCCTTTCCTTAAGAGATTTAATTAGAAAAAGAATCTTTTGAAAATGCTTATTTTCAACTTTTCAAAACAATGCTTAATAGCACCTTCCTGAAGTTTCTTACATGGTGTGAAAATACATTTGAAAGAAAGAGTGCCCAAGCATAAGGAATATTTCTTATAGTACTTGTCAAGATTTTACAAGCAAGAAACCAGAAAGCCATCTAGTTATTTATATTTAAATATTTTCTCTCTTATTTTAACAGCTTATCATGTTGCATGGAAAATTCTTTTAAGCAAATTTTATACATGAACACAAGTATTTAATCTTTAGAAATAAACATTAAAATATAGCTAATGTCTTCCACTGATATTAAAAATTGACAAGGCCACCTTTAATAGGCAGTACAGTAGGCACAATTAAAAAATGAGCATGGCAAAACCAGTACCATTAGAAAAATGGTAATGTTCAGCTAGGAGAATACAATAGAGCAGCCTAATTCTGACAACTGTGGACTTTGGGCTGCTCTTCTGATTAGCTCTGGGGTCTTATTTGTCTAAACTCTTTGCATTAAACAGCCTTTTCTGAAACATGAGATATTACTGCAGTAAGGTCAGCATGGCTATTTAAAAATAATGCCTACAACCTAATTGCCCTGAGTTAACCACTTCTAAGCATTGCAGCTTTACACACATGAAATATTGCACATTTATTCTTTTCTTAAATAAGCACACTGTAAAAGTTTTGACTATGTAAAAACAAATCGAGTCTTTTTAAAATTATAACTTGGAAAAAAAAAACCCAACAAAAACAAACCATACATGATTTACAGCAGTGTTCCAGATCTGTAACCTTCAGAGCAACTCAATGAATGACATCTTTTATTTTTGACTGGTACGGCTATGTTTTCCTCTAGATAAGAAGACATTTTCCCATACCACAGGATAGTTTATTCTGCTTTTCTCCAACCTCATGTCTAAAGGTACACGTTGTTAGAAGAAAGAAAACTGAAGGAGTACTTAACGCTGTGTCTTGAAGACTTATCTAAATATTACAGAGTTCTTCAAGCAGATGGTTAAAAATACCAGTTTTGGCACTGGAATACAATGCAATTTAGGTCTTCATTGTTATAATGATGTTGCAATTAAGGATACAGCTGTATAAACTCAACACAAGTGCTTGTGTGTGTAACCCCTCAGACACACCAGCACTAACTAAAGTTGCTTGAGGTGTTTGCTGTTAGAATACACTGAGTATATTTTCTTCTTAGTTGCTGCATGGGAAATATGTGCCACTGAGTCCACATGTTGAACTACAGATCTTCCCAACCTGTTCACAACCTATTTAACTGGAGATGAACATCCAGTTAGCTACTTGCTAATCAACTTTTGCATCCAAACTTTTGCTTATATGCAAATTTGACACTCAAAGTGTGACTTTGTATTACTGTTTATTTTAATGACTCTTCACTAAAACAATATTCTTGGAAAAGAAAGCCTTGTTTAAGAAATCAGACTGTCCAGACTCTTTCAAATGGTTTTTGCATATCTGAGGGGTTTGGTGAAGTTATGATGATGATGCTGGAAATTCTTCCTGATACAGATTTTAAAAAACCATAAAATCATTACCATCTTAAAGAAAACAAAAGCTGTATCGGAGTCATAACCATTGCATTTAATTAAATGGAGAGAGGAAGGCAGTACGGGGAGAGCGGAGGCATCCTCTCTCGAAGAAAACAAACAAACTAAAGAAACCCAAACCCTGGAATTGTAAGTGTGAGGACAGACAAAGGAAGAGTGAGGAATCACAAGACACAGAGAGGTAGAAGAGAATTGCTATTAACCAGGCAAAGAGCAGAGAGAGGAGAAGGTGTTGGGAATAAAGAAGGAGGCACTGAACAGTGAGTTGGGAAGCAGAAGTAGATTACAAGGACAGAGAGGGATTATAGGAAAAAGGAAGAGACACCTCAAGTTCTTTTCCTCAACTCCTCTCTTGCAGGTCCTTATATCCTGCAGAAAGAACAGAGCTGGCATAAGGGTGTTGAGGAGAAAGGTGAAGGTCCCAGTGAAGCTCTGCCAGAAGCAAAGCTCCTGCTAACCCAGACCATTTTTGGGTTGCAGGAGAGAGATACATCTTCTCTCTCCTGCAGCCTCCATGCCTGCAGGGGCACACTGTCTGCTGAGTTTAGAAGGCTGGTGGCAAAGGAACCAGCACTGGGTGGTTGGCAGGAGGATATCACAGAGGGATACCAGGCTCAGAGCCCTGCACCCTTTCAGGAGAAAAATGAATAGTGGAGTGTAGTGGGTTGAATCTGAGTTGATAGACAGATGTTTAGACCAATAACGCTTCTCACAATTTACACATTTAAACCACACGGAAAGGCAGGAGTTCCTCTTGTTCCAGCCTGCCTGAGGGAGGTGGGGGGGCCTCGGAGCCTCCGGGCCCAAGCCCTGGCCCCCTTCCCCTCTTCCTGATGTCGCAGCACAGACCCTGGGTCGCTGGGGGAAGAACCATCCCAGAGCCCAGGTGGCTAAACCCAGCCATGGACTGTCAGAGAGCTAGACCCAGCCATGGACTGGCACACAGCTAAACCCAGCCATGGACTGCTGCACAGCCGAAAATCTTTCCAGAGCGGCTTCTTGGGACTGGCGGTTTCCCCCGTTCTCCACATGGAGCCGGCGGGAGCAAGCGGGAGCCTCCTTTCTGCAGCCAGCAGCACAAAAAGAGGGAGGCTTTCTTCACCATAAAGCCTGAACAAGAACACCCTTCAACACGGAAGTTTTGGAGTCAGAGAGAGTGAGCCATGTGAGACAGAGCTGAAAATGGCGACGGAGAAAAAGGGGCGGTGCCGCGTTCCTCGCGCGGAGCTTAAAAATACTTCTGGCATGCAGTGGTAAGAATCTGTAACATCTCAAACTGTTTGTCTCTTTAATCCATTTGAAGTATATGGGGGGATGGAAGACTTACGTGCAGCCCGTGAAGATTGTGAAGAGAGAGTGCCTATGCCAAGATATAGAAGCAGCAAGAGGCTTTTAAAGATTTGTAGCAGAAAAAGCCTTTGTGTTCAGGACAAAATAACCCATCCTTAAAAAGATTCATAACCCCATGTGATAGCCCAGGTGTGGCAGTGTGGAAAAAAATGATATTTTTTCATAGAAGAGATGTATTACACCACAGCAGATTGTTTCTTTCCAGGCGGGTCTGTTGTTGGGGGCAGCTTGAGAAACCATGTGAAGCAAGAAGAAGAAACCCTTTTTCCTTAAGCATAAGAGAGAGACTTTTCAAGAACTATAACACTGACTAGAATCCTATGTTGTGTTATCTTCTGTGCTAGTTAAAAAGAAAGAGTAAAGTGCTGAGAAGAAAGGAGCAGGGGGAGGGTGTGTGTGTGTGTTTTAATTTCTTGTTATATCTTTTAACTTTTAATTCTGTTAGTAATAAAACTTTCTCCTTGTACTGCAACCGTTTAAGTTTGAACCTGTTTTTTGCCTCGCAGCTATCTAGTTTTCCTCAATATTTTCTTATTTTGTTTTCCTTTTAAAATAACTAATATTTTAGATGCTTGATGCTTAGTTGTGTCAAACCACAACATGGAGTAAATCCAGCAGCCAGAAACACTGACTAGTCAATTGAATGAGTGCTGAGGTTTGCTGCAGACTCCTCAGTAAATCCAGTTCTTCCCTTTGGCAACACTTCTGACCCCTCTCCTGTGCTGATTGCATGATGAGATACACAACAGGCTTGTCCCTGGGGAGTGCCAAACTAGGGATGCTCTTTACCCTGTCCTCACAGGTGCCATAGTCTATTGCTTAGAAAGACTTACTCCATTCCTGCTCTCCCTTAGAGTATCAGACCACCCCAAGATAGCTACACAGCCATTCTCCCCTAAGACGTGATACACAGCCACATTAATAGACCTCTTCTGTAAACAAAAGTAAATCTCCAAGTGGGAAGTTAAATACAGGATTGATATTGGCTGCGCAAAGTAACAAAAGAAATTTATTCCAAACCCAGAAATCACATAGAGGTATGCCAATCTTGTATCTACTGCTTTATCTTCATGAAGAGATGAGTATCAGCAAACTGTTTAAGTAGTTAGCTGAAATGGAGCATCGCAGGGTTAAACTGCCTAAGCCAGACAAATAATGGGACATGGAAAGCAAGGTGCCAAACCTCAAATGAGGACACATGGTGTCTGTTTTCTCATCTGTTCATGTCTGCTTCATAAAAGTAACCTGTCCTGCCCAGCTGCCCTGCCAGCACACCATCCCCACCACTACTGGGGAACTGAATCCCTCCACTGAAGATGTCCCTCACTCCCAGTTTCAGCTCATCACTGATCTGGACTGGTTTCAAGGCATTCTTTAAAAGCTAATGAAAAGGGAAGGTTGGCTGTGTCACCCCAGCAGGACTGAATGCTGCTTTCATCATAAATCACAAATCTAATCTTTTTTTGTTGAAAAAATGAGCAATATATTTCCAACAAAACTACAGACCTACTGGAGCTTCTGTATGAACACAAAACATTGAATCCCATTTCCAAGACGGCAGAAAAATAATCCCATGCAGCATGACATGAGGAAGGTAAAAATATGAAATGTGACTGTAAAATTACTGTAGGTTAACTTGTGATCACAAAAATTAACACAGATCTTTATATATTCCTGATGTCAGTCCTCGGCACAGCTAAAATGGTTTTGCTGCCTTAATTTCATGCTGTGTATGAAATGTATCTAGAATTTCAAGTTCCCAATTCTTCAGCTGACAGAAATGGCTTCTGAGATGATTTCCACATTCTGGGAACAGATTTTTACCCTTAAATTAGCCATGTGTACTCTCAGACTTAACATTTTGTCTTGAAATAAAACAGCAGCGATAATTGTTAATTTAAGACCCCACGCAATGCAAATTTATGTTCTGGAGCCAAATATGGTGACTGGAAACAGATGAATATGAAATGCCTTCTACAGAGCAGAATTAAAACTAAGTATTAGTGAAGTGTGTTGCTAATTTGACATGATACATCAGACATTGATTACTGATTTTTTCTTTGCTACAATGAAATACCAGAAGTGCTCGATTAGTATTTCAAGAATTGTACAACCCTTGCTACAAAATGCCACACATTCAGCTCCTGTCCCCTCCTGTCCACAGGGGTTTCAGCTGGTTTCTGTACTCACTGAAGATTGAAGCTACTCTTTCCATCATTCCTGACACTGGATTTCCTCCTTTTCTTAAGGAGTTTTAGTGACAAAGTAAAGATTTTAAGCTTTAATGCTCATCTTCTGCTCAGACCTTGTGATCAAGCTCAGTGTTGTGGATGCACTTGCACCTGAGGACAGGAAAAAAGCACCCCATCTTTCAAAATGGGCAGGAAAGAGGATAAATGGAACTACCAGCCAGCCAGCCTCACTTTCATGCCCAGAAAGGTGATGGAGTGGCTCATTCTGGAGGCCATCTCTATCCACATGGATGACAAGAAGGTGATCAGGAGTACCGGTTTATTACCTCACGAGTATCAGTTAAAGGTTAATCATGCTTGACCAACTCGATTGCCTTCTGTGATGAAACAACAACCTGGATGCACAAGGGGACAGCAGTGGATATTGTCTATCTTGACTTCAGCAAGACTTTTGACCCTGCTTCTCACAACATCCTCACAGGCAAACCCAGAAGTATGGGCTGGATGATGCCTGCACAGTGAGGCAGATTGAGAACAGGCTGAACAGCAAATCCCAAGGATCATGATCGAGGGCACAGGGTGTAGTCAGAGGCCTGTCACCAGTGGCGTCCCTCAGAGTTCTACACTGGGCCCAGAAATGTTTAACTTGTTCATCCGTGATTTGGACAAAGGGGTACATGCCTCTTCAGCAAGTTCACTGAGACACAAAGCTGGGAGCAGTGGTTGATTCCACAGAGGGCTGTGTGGCCCTTCAGAGGGACCTCAACAGGCTGGAAAGATGGGGAGAGAAAAATCTTTGGAGGTTTAGCAAGAGCAAATGCAGGGTCCTGCCCCTGAGGAAGGATAACCCCAGGCACCAGCACGTGCTGGGGGCTGACCTGCTGGAGAGCAGCTCTGCAGAGAAGGCCCTGGGGGTCCTGGTGGGGAACACCTGTCCATGAGCCAGCAGTGCCCTGTGGCCAAGAAGGCCAATGGTGTCCTGGGCTGCATTAGGAAGGGCACTGTCAGCAGGTTGAGGGAGGTGATCCTGGCCCTCTCCTCAGCCCTGGTGAGGCCACATCTGGAGTGCTGTGTGCAGTTCTGGGCTCCTCAGGACAAGAGAGACATGGAGCTCCTGGAGCAGGTCCAGGGGAGGGCTACAAAGATGATTAAGGGACTGGAGCATCTCTCTTATGTGGAAAGGCTGAGGGAGTTGGCCCTCTTCAGCTTTGAGAAGATACGACTGAGAGGGGACCTCATCAATGTCTGTAAGTATCTGAAGGGAGGGTGCCAAGAGGATGGATTCAGGCCCTTCTCAGAGGTGCCAAGCAATAGAAAAAGAGGCAACAGGCAGAATCTGACCCATAGAAAGGTCCACCTGAATACGAGGAAGAACTTCTTTACCAGAAGAACTTCTTTACCAAGCACTGGAATAGATTGCCCAGAGAGGTAGTCGAGTCCTCCTCACCAGAGATATTCAAGAACTGTCTGGACAAAATCCTTAGGATGACACTGCTTATGCAGGGAGGTTGGATCAGATGATCTACTGTGGTCCCTTTCCATCCAACCCATTCTCTGGTTCTGTGTGACTCCGTGTTTTGAAAGTAGTAGTAATAACCAAAGAAGTAACAGAAAGCTCTGAAGTACTGAGGCTACCATTGCTTGTTTGCACTGAAGGTCTCTGTCACAAAAAGCTAACAAATCCACTGAATGGAAAAACAGTAACCAAAGTACAGGTTGGGAATAAAGGATGGCAAAAAGCCTGGAAGTACTGTAATACTTCCAGAAAGGACTCAGATAAGTAACAGAACTAACAGAAAGCTCTGGAGGACTAAAGCAAGAAGTGTCCATTTGCACTGGAGGTCTCCATTGTAAAAAGCTAAAACAGATTTACTCAATTGAGTGAGTGTTACCAAAGTACAGATTGTGAATAAAGGGTGAGAAAAAGCCTGGAACTACTGGAGTACTTCCAAAAAGGATTCTGCAACATTGAAATATACATTGCTGCATGACTGAGGCCAGTAAAAAAAGAGAAAGCCTCAATCTTTCTGAAAAAGTATGGAACTGTATACTTGCAAGTAATGAATCTGCCAACCCAATTGACTAGTGAAGGTAGAGGAAGAGAAACTCATTATATCACAACACACCTCCCCAGACAGCAGAGGAGGACATGGTGAAGTCTTTCTGGAATTGTCCTCTTTTTATCAACCCCTGGGAAAAAATATGCACTTTAATTCGAAAAGGTACCTGTAAAAGCAGAATGCCAAACTCTTGTCCACACTCCAAACAGGGGAATGGAATGCTCCAGAGGACTCTGAAAAAAACCCAAGAAAAGAATATATGAAAAAGGCATTAAAAAACCCCCAAAACACAATGTAGCAGTAACACTGCAGGTGCATACATGTCACTGTTGAAGGTCATGGAAACAGGACACCAGGGCCAGTCCATGCCAGGAGAAGGGAGGGGAAGAAGTGCAAGGCAGCCACAACAGCAATCAGGACTATTTCCCATGAAGGGTGGGATAAATGATGACATCAGTGTGGCTGAAGCCTAAGAGCTGTGTAATAATAACAACTAATTAAGAGGTCATTTGGGAAGTCTCAGAGCACAAGCTCGCACATGACGCAGTATCCAAGGCATGAGATGAAATGTATCTGTGCTAGGGATCAATGAATAAATGCAAACAGGGTCAAATGTCAAAATGCAATTTTTAATTCACTAATGAAGGACAACACAAAATTGTGCCTTTTAATTTCTTGTTATAGATAAACAATCCCTTTTGTTGTGTTTTTGGCTTTATTTCCAAATGAAGAAGAGAGAAAATATTACAAAGAACAAAACACCACTCTATTTCTATGATATAAATTTAGTAAAGTATGGAATCAGTGTCAGATACTTAACAAGTAACTCAGGGAAAATATCAATAAGTAAATGTTAGTGTTATTTCGGGGCAGCTGCTAGTAGATTTTGACATGAAAATATAGAATCTACAGTGATGAGCTGTTTTCCCATATTCAAAGTTAAAGGTCAAAGAGCAAAATATTTGTGTGTTTAAAAACCCTCCATACCTCCCCTGCTGGGAGGGCTGACAGGATATGTTCCAAATTTACAACAAAAAGCACCAAATATCTACCTACTCTTTAATTTTCATATGTCTATATGAAAAAGTTTTGCTTTTTTTTCCTTAGACTTTCTCCCTTTTCTAAAACATTTTAGACAATACTTTTTAAAATCATGGCAGTATTGTATTTACAAAACACTACTTCTATCTAGTCAATCAATGCATCGTTCATTTAATTCATTTTATTGCACTACCTTCTCCTTTTTCTCCCCAAAATTATTAGCTTCTTTTTTGAGAGTTAAATGTGTTATTGAAGTCCAAGAAAAAAAAACCCAAACCTTTGTATTTTGTGTCACCTGCTAAAAATAATTGCAAATATCTTCACAATAAATTGGATGAGAGAAAAGCATGTAATTTTAAAATTTTGAGATAATATTCCTGTAATCAAGCATTTGTGTACGCAATGGGTAAGGGAAAAATAAGTCAGTGTATTCATTTGGGAGGAAAACAGCTCTGCTGTGGGATGCAGCTTTCTACACATCTTTTTATGTGCAAAAAAGGCAGTGGTGGAGGAAGGGAAGAAGCAGTTTTCCTCTCTGCTGTGGGGCTGGTGACAGCCAGCAGGAGGGCAGAAATACCAAGCTGAGGAAGACCCACTATCACAATGGTTTGTAAGAGAGCTCCAGAACACAGACACCACTTAAGGCATACACTAAAAAGTTTTCTTCTTCCCATACCAACAAGAATACACTTTTATTTTCTAAATGATACAAGTATATAGGCATAATAACTCACATACACGTGGTTTACTCCAATAATAGTAATTCAAACAGACACATTTATGATATGAAAGTCAGTGTGAACTATATAGTGGAATAGGTTGTTGTTTAGTGAACAGCAATGTACACTGTGTTAAGAAAGTACAGCTTATTTTATCTTTTAAGTGTTAGAGAGAGGTCACAGTAATAAAAAATGGAAGCATTAATACTGGAGTAGTTCTTGTACAGTGAGTTGCCATAGCCCTATGGTGCCACAATAAACATACTGCTCCAGGTCTCAAGGATTTCCTGCGGGAGTATCCATGAAATTGTGAAACCACCAGGAACGGACACACCACATGGGCTTCACTGGGCTTGGCTCTGGACCCAGGACAGAAATGACTGAAGAAGATATACGTACAAAACTCAAACAGATAAACGCTCTGTGAAGCTTTTATGTATGACTGGTTTCATCATTCACGCCACGGAACAAAATCCCAACAGTACTATTTAATATCTGCAACAGCAGCGTGCACTGACAAAACTGCCAATGTTTTGTGGAAGCAGACCAAGTTCTGAACTGCCTAAGTTACAGGCTGTGTAAGTTTTTCAACACAAAATATTCTCAAGACTACACGTCTCATGCATGGGACCGTGAAGCACCGGTGTGGACAGCCCTCTGGGCGGACTCATGTCTCTGCCAGCAGGACAGCAAATCCTCAGACAGGCAGCACTGGGAGGTGCAGGATGAACAGCCCAAGGCAGAACCATGTATGAACTGCCCTGTTTAAGCAGATGAACTGTTCTGGTAATAAATGTCCAGTAGCACTTTATCAGTCCAAGATAATACCCTTCAGCAACACATTTCAGACAAACCTCTCAATCAACACAACACCCATAACACAGCTGAGAAGGGCCACATACACCACAGTGAGTACTTTTAAACATTAACATGGAACTGGAGGCAAAAGTAGAAAAAATGAAGAGTATACATAAACTTCAGTAGAATTCATGAGCGAGGACTTACCAGATAGCTAAAAGCATCAGATCCTTCTTTCCCAATTTAATATACTGTTTAGCATAACAGGTGTCACATGAATATTTTTCAAGTTCTAGTAACTCGCACAAGTGCAATTCTTATGTGTTTAGCAAGTACCATGGCAGACCCCTCTCACAGAATTTTGGTTCCTCCAGCTACCTCCCTGTATGGCCCAGTTCCAAAGCAGAACCCAGAAAGGCCACCACCAAGTTACACACACTTATTTTTCTCCATGAAAACATGAAAGTAAGATGATAAATAGACAAGAAATAAACAGACTCTACTTGTCCCACTCCTTCTGTGGAATTTGCAGTACAATACAAGGCCAGCCTTGCACTGGAAGAACCAACCTACTTGTGATAAAGCACTACCAAATGCTTAGCCTCCAAGAAGGCAACAGAACATATGTCTGACAACTACTATAATTGATTCTTAGGTGCTTTTTAATTCCTTCTTGGATTTCTTCCTAGATCTGGAGGTCCAGGATTTCTTTTCTCTTGTAGTTGTATGATTCAGATGAAAATACAGCACAGTATGTTGCTGTACAGTTTTACACTGGACGCACTGTAGAGCTGGAAAATGTTTGCTACTATTGAGAGCTCAGTGCTTCTTCCTGGTGAGGGACAGACCTGCTCCCTGCAGGCAGGCGCAGTGGGGCACAGCTGCCATGGTGTGCACTAACAGCTGCGCACAGTCACCATTTCTTTCTCATTTACACTCTTTCTTGAATCTTTTTTTCCCCTTCAAGTGACCTAACAAGGCCTGTGCAAGCAGATTTGTATCACAGAATCATAGAATGGTTTGGGTTTGAAGGGACCTTAAAGATCATCTGGTTCCAACCCCCTGACCATGGTCAGGTACACCTTCCACTAGACCAGCTTGGCTCAAAGCCCTGTCCAGCCTGGTTCACTCCAACAGGAAAGACTCATCTCCACAATATTTTCTTTTAGGAACATTAAGTGTCCCCACAGTACTTCTCTTAAAAATCAATAATGGATATGCTCATGCCAAACACATGGCAACTGAGATATGTGCAAAGAACTGATTGGTCACTGGCTCCTACTAGACAGGTGCAAATGGCCTCAACATGAATAATTAAAGCAACTGTCCTTATCTTTCCAGTTCTCTTTGGGGGAAAAAAAAAGAGAGAGAAGAGTAAGAGAAATTAAAAACAAAAAATTACTCTAAACCATCTAAGATCCAAAACAACATAAGGACAGCTGATAGCAGACTTCTCAAAATCACAAAAAATCACAACACTGAGTGACATACACAAAGCTGGTTTCCCTTCTAAGCTTCAGCTAAGATTTAATCTCCTCTGTATGGGCAGAAAATGCCTCACACCTAGAGAGGGAGCACCCAAACCCAGATAAGAAACTCTGGACTAGACTCAGACTGTAAAAAAATTTAATTATATGGGTGTGAACTACCACATTGTCCTCTGAACTGACATTTCTCTGTAGCTTTTTTCTCTATAAAATCCCACACTCATTCAAGTTTCTCTCCAAAAAAATCCATCTGGAAGGCCTAGAAAAACAGTCCACAATGGCCAGGCAGCTGGCATACTGCAATGGCTCATTATCCTAATTTCAACAGGAAATCTCTTATCTGCTGGTGAAATCAAGGTCAAGAGGAAAATTTTAACAAATATGAGGAGATCTGTGGATCTTAAAGTTATGTTTGTAACTAGATAAATCCTCAACATTTTTACCATTTTTTAGATATGTATTTTTTTGACCATTTGGGAAGCAAAAGGATATGCAAATTGTTCAGGGAGAAGTGATGCTCTTTTTCAAGACTGACTGACTTGGGGACAGTCACACCCAGGCTGGATAACAGCAGGACAGAAATTCTTCTGCCATTTGTGGTGCCAGGCCATTCTAGTAACACAACACATTTAGTAGACTCATTAAATAATATCTTCATAATAAGGTTGAGACCTTTAGAACTAAGAGTCATTGAAATGCGAATGTAACATACAAAACTACAGAAAACTCTACTTGGTTCCACTAGTGATCCCTTTAGCTGGTCCCTTGCCATTTCCATATTCTTACAATAAAAAGCACCCATGATATGAGAAAAACAAATCTCAGAGTCCTATGACTGGCACTGCATATTAAAAATTTAAAAATCTCAAAGGAAGGAATGACCAAAGTGTTTGTCACGTAAGCAAGGGCCCAATGAGGATTTTAAAATGGAGAAAGAGGCCAGCCTAACATCTGGATTTCTTACTGGAGATACATCTGAGGAATGGAAGAGACATCTGTCCCTGGATATTACCAGCAGTGGGACATATCTCATAACAAATTCTCAAGGGCATTGTCAAGGACACATTTTCTTCAGTATCTCTTAACTCAAAAGCATGGTGTGCCCCGTGCCTGAGGTAAGCATGAAGGCACTGTGGTAAGGATTCAGGGAGTGTAGTTGATTTTTCCTATTTTTACTTGCTGGAAAACACGGAGTTGCTTCCTCAGCCTGGCTCCTCTTCAGATAACCACAACCTGAGAATTGCCAAATCTTATCTCACTTTAATCTCAGAGATATGAATCTTAATGAAGAATAATTAAAGCAAAGACTGTTTCGCTTTGCTAATGGAAACTGAAATTAAAGAAAAATGGAATGAAATTATTATAAAACTATTTTCAGGTAGGCAACATCTTGCCAACTAAATGCATCTTACGAAAAGCTAAAATATTTATACTTAAATATATTTTCTATTATAGCTGCTCTGCTTTTTGCCTTCATGCAGGTTCAGAGAAGTCTCATCCTCGAACATTAAAATCATAGAAATACCACAACAGGAAAAGAGAAAACCACACATGAAACTTGATTTGAACTACCTGGATGATAACAAATCTTAATTAGGAGACCACACACCACCATGTGCAGACACACAGAGAGGAATGCTCTGTGCCCAAGCTGGCCAACCTGTAAATCAGTGGAGAGGGCGCTCGAAGCTGCTGCCCATGCTCTGCTGAGGAGCACACAGTGCATGGAATATAGCAGGAGGTGGGAACCTCAAGTTGCATGACAGACTTTACTTACAACATGTTTCCCACAACTGAAAAAACCAATTATGTTAAAACAGCTCTCTTTGCAAAAATAGGAATCTCAATGCTTTTTTGAAAAAAGTACCATAATAGAGGGGAAAAACAAAACAAACCCCAAACAATCAAGGCAGTTACACAGCCACAAAAGAGAAATGGAAATGTTTAAGAGAATGAAGTTCAATTCATCACTGACCTTTGCCTGAATGAAACATTGGGAAATTTTGCCATGTTTGGTACTGCCAGCAAAAGGTGATTTAAAAAGTTTGATGGTTTATATGAAATATTCACATTTGGATGTCAGTGATCTTGCTCAAAAAGTGTACCTAGTGTTTCCATAATGAAATCCTCTATTTCTTCACTTGCGGCTTTTTTGTGTTTTGTTGCATTTTTCTTAAAAAGCCTCACATAATTATGATTCACAAAAATAGCAGGTAACTGAACAGATTTTTTAACAAATCTAATTTTATTCAGTTTTGCCTAATCTACCAAAAAAGAAAAACAATTTTTGAAATAAATAACTTAAGTTGGAGCATTGTAATTGGAGCACATTTGAAGCTTATTACCTTTCCCAACAGTTAGTCCATGTTATAGATATAACAACATTTTTATAAACAGATATGCTTTTTCATAATTTTTACCAAAAAAAAAAGGGGAAAGATGAATTCAGGGAAAAAGTTAGGCCTGTATTTTTTATGGAAATGCTTAATTAAGCCTGAAGTCAGAGATTTCTGTGCATACTTTCAAGAGGTACTTAGCATCCAAAAGTCAAACTGTGTCCATGAAATGGGTGCTTGGTGCCTGTGGACACCAAATTTAGCAATTCAAACTGGAATGTACAAAGTTGAAGACAGCCTTTTGAAATATTAAACTTTGTGAACCTTTGCTACATGAAGAAGGCACTGTGCAAAAGGAACATAGTCCATTCCTCCTCATATCCCTGGCCCATCACCCTTGGCAGCAGATCATACACATCTCTTCCCAACAGCTCTTGCTGAAGAGGAGGACATGAAAACAGGACTTAGCTGTATAGGTGCTTCAAGCACCAAAAGGAGATTCTTGCTTCCTGTCTACGAAAGAATCCCTTTGATTTTTATGCAGCTACCTAATTAAAGTTCACTGTGCATATTAAGTTTTCAGATGTCTAGCTATTTTACACTCAGCCTCATATCAAAAGAGCACACATTCATAAATGACCCTCTCACTAAAAGAAACCAAACCAAAAACTAAGTTAAGGCTTGTTGTATGCAAAGATATCCCCCACTCTAGTTGTTTCCTCGGTTCAGCCCAGGAGAAGAGATCATGCACATAACTTCTAACTAGGTCACAAACCCTACCTTTCTAATATTTTATTCATGTACCTCATAAAGGGATGCACATTATTTCAAGTTCCAGGAGGAGCATCATGCTATGAGCAACAGCTCTTCACGAGTGCTGCAATACTGTGTTGGGATTACTTTATTTTAGAGATGGAGAGACAGATCCAATTTCTTCAGTCAGTGAGAAATAACAACATGAAATCAAGTTGTCACTCTCTTGACATACTATTTGCTTTAACTTATACTCAATAGTTCCTTGATGAGCTGGTGGATTACTCTAGAAGAATTCTCAAATACACTTGTAAGAAGAAAATGCATTGTCCAAAGTCTAAATTAACCATGCAGAATTTATACATATATTAGACAATACTTAATGGTCACAATGATTTCAGAACACTTATACAGAATAATTGTGTGTGAGTTTTCAACTGGGAGACAGTGGATATCTTAAAAAATTACATGAGGATTCATCAAGTGCCATAGCTCTCTGCTCATTAACCTGGATGTGTAAGTATGTCTGATCCTGTTTCTTAAGATATTTACAGTCTGATGTCTTCTTTCAGGCCAGTATTTGTTACATTTGATTCACTAAGATTTAGAAATTCTATATTGAAATTTTCATTTTTCTCTGATAGCTAGAAAATGTTGGGTATCTACAACACACTCAGCACTGCTGAGAAAGACAAGGGCCTTTGTAGAGGTTAAAAGCAGGCTCTGGGCACTGAGCCAGTCTCCAAATGTTCTTTGCCTTACTAAACTGTGTTTGGATTTGCTGTGAGAGTATACAGTATCTGCAAGAAACTCTTGAAATAGCAGGGGCAACCTAATGTAAAAAATAGGAAAGCAGCAGAAGAAACTATTTAAGAGCCATTTTTCCACTTCATTTGCTAACAGAATATGACTTACACATAGAGACTGGACCTACAGTAGCATCTACCTTTTTGGGTTGGATGCTTGCATTTGACTGCAGAATATTTAATTTTACACTGCAAAACATGTTTTAAGTTCTTCAAGAAAAGTCAGGATTAAGTCTTTCTGGATGGGGATAGTAAAAATGAACATCATGAGAGATGAAAGCAACTGAGTTAAGAATTAATAGTTGCTTTTTTTTTTTCTTTCCTATTATCATACATAGATTTTGGTGTGACATCATATTCCATGCAAGCACTTCAAAATGTTACTTTTTTGGAGATGTCATGCAAAAAGGTTGAATAAAGAAAGAGTTTAAGGTCAGTTGAGATGAAAGGAGGAATCAGTCTAAGGGTACACATGGGATGCAGCAGAAGAGAAGAATTTTTCTTGTAGACATGCTGCCTGGAGCAGTATGGGCTGACCAGTGCCAGACCCATGTTGACCCACCAGAGCCAGTTGTGGAGCTGGAGCATAGGAGGAGAGGGTGAGGGCAGTGTGTTTGCTCAGTCCTGAAAAGAGAGGATTACAGGGAGACTTACCCACTATCTGCTACTGCCTGATGGGAGGGGACACAGACTGACCTCAAAGGTGCACAGAGAAGGAGGGGAGCATCGAGCAGAGCTGCAACATGAGATGTTACATGGAAATATAAACATGGGAAAAAACTCTTTCTATTTTCAGGGAGGCAAAACACTGAAACAGAAGTCCAGAGGGTCGGCTGGACTATCATCCTCGGAGATGCTCAGAACTATCCTGTGCATGGCCCTGGGCAACCTGATCAGATGGGACTCAGGCTGGTCAGCAGGATGGACTAGATGACCTCTGCAAGTCCCCTCCAACCTATACGATTCTCTGATCTCATCTTGCTACCTCTGTTTCAGTGGTGCCAAACATCAGTGTTTCTTTGTCTCACCCTCTCCTCAGCAGCAGATGATCTAGACATGAAAGACAGAGAAACAAATATATGTTTAAATTAAATCACCATCTCTATCCACCTCTTTCCATTTCTCCTCTTCTCCATGCTTGAAAGACTGGAATATTTGCTTCTCAGTATGCACCAGGCATTTCCTCTGCTCTTCTTCTTTTTGCATCACTTGGTGATTTACTTGCCAACAGCACACAAAACAGGATGACTTGAGAAAATCAAGAAAACATGAGGAGGAGAACAAGAACTATGTGGAGAAAGAAAAGCATCATCTCTTCCTTTTTAGCACCTGTAACTTATTCAGCAAGGCAGCAACTGAATGGGCAGTGCTGTGCAGGACTGCTTTGTGTACAGCATTAAGGAATCAGTTCAGGAAAGGGGGTGAGAAGGACAAAAAAACTGCTAATGCCAGTGTTTAAGTGTCAGTAGAGGCTAAATAGAGGGCTGGTGGGCTGTGCCATTTTGTGCATTCTGCGCTGTCGTGCTAAATATGTGCCCCAAATTCCCTGTATTGGTGATACAAGTATGCAGGGACACACTGGGACACCACAATATAGTGGTACAACATCAAGTGACAGGTATAAAAAATACTGTTATTTAGAAACTGTCAAACCAAAGGAGATGTTCTGATGCCCCAAAACATGAATTAGGCAGAGAAATTTCCAAAGGTACTCCATATAGTTCTGTGGTATGTATCACATGGACTGAACTAGCCAGTTCAATAATAATGACATGATCTACTCTTTGCAGCTCATATTGAGGCAGAACCATGCAATGTTTTTGTCAAAACAAAATAGAAGATATACAAGCAATAGTTAGGCTGTTTGACTCTCCCCAATGTTTCTGCCAAGAGTACAAGCAAGAACATACCAATATTTGCAGTGATACAACTCAGTACCAGTATTCCCAGCAGACACTGAGCAACAGAGATCATTGAATATATTTTTTCTGTTCAGTGAAAGTAAATAATAGCATTATTAGAGACTGACAGAGGACAAACAAACTAAAGCAACTCAGCAAACCCACACAAAACCTGGGTAATTAAACTCCTGTTTTTCACAGCAAGGATGCCTGGAATCTCAACACTGCAAAACATGCTACTCTCTTCCCCCATTCAATTTTCTTTAAATCAGCTCTTTTTCTTCACTATCCCAAACAAACACAAACTACATTTTGAAAGGATCCATTTTAAGAGATAAGCACAACACCATAATGAAGCTACTGAAATCAAAGCCCAATCCTCTGGTAATTTGTCACATGGCTCCTGGGAAATGCTGAGGGGAGTCATTAAAGGAGCAAGTACTCAGTGGCTTCTCATCTTAAAGATGTTTGGTGCAAGACTCAGAGCCTGGAGTCACAGCTATCTTACCTGCTACTTACTAATTCATAGAAGCAAACTTTGCAATGGTAATATCAATGCGCTCAACACCAGTGAATTTCCAAATGGCTTTGCACTGCAGATATTGTCCACACTGGATGCAAGCCATGATACTACAAATGTGGTTTAAGGTTGGTGAGATTTCCAGCCAGTGTCTCTGCACTGACTACAATCTCTTCTTCAGTTCATTTTCTCATCTTATTGTCTATGTTGCCATTATCCAATCTGACTATTACACCAGCACACCAGGAATCTGCTGCAAAGGAGTACTTATGAGGGTGATTACTTTAAATATTTCCTATGAAAAAATAAATGCCTACAGCTCCCACCTCTGCATCTCTGTTTTCAGGATCCGAGCATTATTAACAATTCTTTTGATACGGAAACTGTTATTGTTTTTACACAATAAGAGGTGGTGCTAAGGATTAATAATATGTATATGTAATGTTTATTAATTTCATAATGAACAACTTATTTGCACTTATAATCTATACCTCAGCTACAGAGTCAGAGCAGCTGCCCTCCACTAGTCACCCAGAGTCACATTGCTTTAATCCTACAATTCCTCCACCAAAACTCATGGTTAAGAAAAGCACAACCAATGTAATCTGCATCACTTCTGTATCGCTGCTTTGTGAGCTATGGGAATGCCATAGCAGCCACAATTTATTAACTGCAAAACACTACACCTACCCTGAGTTCTCCTTCAGCAAAGAGCATACCTGGTGGGACCAAGCACCAGAGCAGTGATAGGTGAGAGACAGCCAAAGCAGTGCCTGCCCTTTCCAGCCCTTTCAGCTGGCCCAGATACTGGTGGATGGCTCACCTGGTGGGTGACAGCAGCTTAGAGTAGAATCACCCTGGGAAGGGGCTGCGTTACAACAGCTCTCAGCACAGCTGACCGCGACAGTGCTGGCTTGGCAGAGGTGCTCACTGCTGTGACAAACTCTGGAGCAAGTCCCAGGAAGCAGGAGTGGAGAGAGGCAGGACACCCCAGCCCAGCCCAGCCGAAGCAGAGAGCACTGTTTGCACTGCAGGTCAGCTCCTGTTCCCCTGTCTGACAGTGGCAAATCTCTTTGTCACTATGCAGTTCTGGGAACAGAATACTGTCTTATGAAATTACAACGCTGTTTTAATGCTACCATTATTAGCATTGTCTTCAGACAATAAAATGTTCTGTTGCAGTCACTGTGGGCTCAAAGCAGTGAATACACACTGAGTCACCCTACATTAACTCAAATAGCACAACTGTGTGAACACATGTTCTTCAGTTAAATCTGCACACACTCAAAAGTAAAAATAAGCAGATCTCCAAGAAAGAACTCACATTCTACACAATGCAAAAGAACCCTCACTGAGTGCTTCCACAACCTCAACAGACATGTGGCGAAACGCTTAGTAAGACTACTCTTATTTTCTGATCTGGTAGGAGATGAGTACACAAAGCTGCCTCCAAATGGTTATGTAATTAAGAAATGTGTGTGCCCAAACCTGGCTTTATCTATCCCAGGACCCTCACAACACAAGCAGGGGTGGCACCCACAAGCAGCCACTGTGCACCACAAAGCCAACACAGAGCAGCTTCCATTCCCCTCCTTTCCCTTCAAGTCAGAACAGCATCTCTCAAGAAGAATAGTTGCTCAGATGCTTTCTCAATATCTGTAATAACATACCCCTTGTGTTATGCTCAACCCCATTCAGAGCAGGAGATACCCAGAAGATCTCAAGGTGGAGCACAGGGACAGTCTACTGCCCAGACATTCGCTCTAATCGCAGGGCTCGCTGTGCTGCCAATCCACCACGCACTGCTGATACCAATGCACATAAAACCAAAGCAAACAACTGATCTGTGTTCAAACGTGTCTGTGCTTCTGCCCCTTAACTAAACTCTCACCAGGAATAGAAACTGCATAAAGTCAAGAGATTCAGTACTTTGAAATGAAACTACAGAAGGTATAGAGGGTTAAAATGAGCACACTTTTTTTTTTTTTTTTATTTACACCTCTGAAAATATCCAGCACAGTCCTCCTCACACCAAAGCTTCACAGCTGCCTGCAGGAACATTATTTTACACTTTGTAAAACAAAACCTCCTATGTCTACCAGTTCTAATACACAACCAGATATACCCCAGCCAGGTATCGTCATTTTAAAAGGATTTTGATGTCGTGTGCATTCAAAATACTGGGCACTTAAATAACTGTCTTGCCTGATAGAGCATGACTTCAGTACGATATAAATTCAAGGGATGCAAATTGAGGCATATAAAGCACCAAAGATACCTTAACTCCCTTTCTCTAAGAGGAGTTCTGATGTGCTCACCTGAAGCTCCTGTCCTTGCCTAACTTGTTGCAGGAACTTCTCTCTCTTCCTGTCCAGTAATTCCTCGTGGACAAGAGCTAGGGAAAGGAAGTCCCCAGCTGCTTGGCAGTTTTAAGCTCAAGTTAGAAACTATGAGTAAATAATACAGCATACAAGAGCGTTCAAATGAAGATCTAGCTATAGGAAAACTAATACTAATAAAAAGCCTTTGGTTTTTTACCACAGACTAAATCTGAAGGGGACGTAGTTTCACAGCTCCTTTAAGTTTTCGATCTCTCCCTCTCTACCTCAAAGCAACAGTGTCCAACGTATAGAAAAGCTACTTTCTTGCCTAACTGTGAGGAAAGCTGTGGATCATAGCTTCTTACATATCCAGAATGAAGACAATACTTAAAAATCTGAAGTAACAGATTTTTTACCACCATACTGGAATCCTTAATTTCTGCAATTGCCTGTACAGAACAATGAACAACATTAGACAAACAGCCAGAAGTCTTAAACTTCTTTAAGTCCCATTTTGGAGCTGGATGGGAGGAGGGGGCAGCTGGCCACCTCACCAGGGACCAAGGTGACAGGACACACTATGTTTTGGAGGTGCTTTTACCCTACACTGATTTCCTCTGTTATCTCTGGCAGGTCTCTTGTGCACCTGGTTATCTCTGCCAGCCCAGAAGAGCCCAGCCCTGCCCACAGAGTCCCTCCCAGTGGCTGAATTACAGCCAAAATGAGCGTGCCCTTGTCCAAAACATACACTGTGTGCCAAAGGTTTGTGACTGCTGGGCTTCCTTGGGTCCCCACGGCACAGTTTATGTGGTGGGCAGAGTCAACAGCTTCCCCAGTTCTCTCTTCTTCACCCAACAGCAGCAAAATGCAACATGCCCTGTGCATGGTAACCAGCTGGAAGAGCAATGCCAGAGATACTTGGGACACCTCAACCTGGTGAAGAAGGGCAGCATGCTACGGTCACCAAACACTGATGAAAGCTTATCATACTCACTACAGAAACTAATGACTTCAAGCCCATGGACACATGGGAAGGAGCAGGGATTAGAGAAATTGGTAGATGTTTGCACCCCGGTCCCTTCTGCCCTTAAGTTTATTGCTCTTGCACACATTTCCTTCCCCCAGATGAGGCCACTGAAAGTCTTACAGGTCATGGGTGGGCTGGTGTCACCCTTGCATGTGACAGTCCATTCCTTCCAGATTAGACAAGGGAGCCAGGAACAACTATTCCAGTGTTGGAATGAAAGCCCCTCTGGACTTAGGCCCAGAGGGAAGCCAAGGCACAGGGATTGAATTAAAACCTTTGGACAAGCTGAGATACATGAAGTCACACTAAAGTGAAGTAGAAATACAGATTTTTTATCTTTTAGAAGAGATATATGCTAAGTGCCTTGAAAAGGGCCTTAAAGACTGAAGAGCTGCTGCAGAAACCTTAAGACACAGACTTTACTGCAGCAGTGTCATCCTTTCACAGAATTTTTTACTTTAGACAAAATATAGATAGAATTATACTGTTCACATTTTTTAGATAGAGTGTTCACATAAACAATAAGAATGGATAGAAACTGTACACGTAAATTTGTGTAATACCTATGTAATACTTGTGTAAGAATTATGACTGTTAGGCCAGGATAGGTTAAGAAAAAGAAAACTAGAACTGTGTATTAATCTGATTGGTTAATTAACAAATATAATGCATACTTCTGTAAGAAATAAAAGAAAAATAGTAGAATAGGACAGAGCATATAGAAGAAGTAGTGCTATGCCTGCTGTTTGCCTGCTGCTTCTGCTTGGCTTTATCATGTATCCCCTTTGAACTCTGCCTTCAGAAAACAATGAGACTGTGAAATAAAGAACTTAGCATATCAGCAGCCTCCTCTGTTCCTTTACCCTGGTCAGGGAAGGAAGGGTACCCATCCAAGCTCAACACTCCAGTACTGAACACAACTAGCATAAATGACAAAGTAGCAGAGGGATTTGAGGGAAAAGTTAACACAGCGTTCCTGAGCTAAAGTTTTCTCTGTTCTCACATCACTGCCATGAAGGGAAGGGAGCGAGGTTTCTGGGGCAGGTTGTTATGGCAGCCCTGCACTGCCTTGCACCAAGATTGCCTAAATGGCAAAGTGCAGCACGTTTGGCTGAGGGCTATCTCCTCCTGTAAGCCACTGCTGCTTATGTGGAATCAAGATGGGTATTTTTAACCACGCTTCCTAACTGTTGGCATTTTCATAGTAGTTGCCAAGCAGGTGAATCCTCCAAACAATACCATACAAAAATGACATAAATCCTCAAAATTTCAGGTCAGACAATCTGCTCTCCTGCTTAACACCCTAGATGTTTCAAACAAGGAGAGATGTGCAGCACACAGGGGTAGTCCTCTAGAAAAGCTGCCTTTCTGAGGCTTACACCTCATCCTCTGCAGCTCCTGGAAGGCTTATGCTTCAACCATGTGAAAATGTTATCACTTATTATTACACTGTATTTCATGCTCAATATTTATGCCCTTTTCTCCAGTACGAAAAGCTCATGTTGATGATACCTTAAACTTTACTGTGCAAATGCAAGACTTCTATTTTTGGGATGCCTTTTTATTTTTTTCCTTTTCTTTCTTCCCCCTCCTCCCTCAGACATGAAAGTAAGCTTAAGACTTATTCAAAAATCCAAGAGCAATGCAATCTTGTTAAAAAACATCTGACAAAACACCCTGAGAATGAAAATATATTAAAAACACCAATTTTTTTATTTCACACATTCAATCCTAGAGTGATTTTTATTAGCCTACAGAACATTAAAGCCTTGTAAAGTCAGATTTACAACAGAACTTGAAACAGCCCCTCTATAGCCTATGAAGTGCTGTTATAACACAAATTCTAAGTGTCAAACTTTAGTGAATTATGTAACTCAGCACTTCCCCCCTTTTTTAGCTGTAATCTTACACGAAAAGAAGCTATCACAAAAACTGCCTGACCTTGTGCTGTAAATATCCTATTATTTTATTTATCTTACAGCTGTCATGAAAGTAAAAGTGACAAACCACTCATTAAATTGCTGATTTTGTGAACTTTTTTGAAAGCTAGAATTTTATTATGAGTTCTGGATTAAAATACATGGACAAAAGCAAAGGGATAAGATAAAATAAGAATGAGTAGGTAGATCAAAAATCAGGTTTTTAAGCTTTGTATTGTAAAATGTATGGGAGGCAACAGTCAACAAGAAATATCAGTCAAAAACACCAATTTGGGCAATATTTAAAATAAAGAACTGCATATTTCTTCTTGTTAGATTCTCTTTGTTTCTTGTAATTACTCCAGGATTTGAGCATACACATAAAATATTCTGATTTTTGGGCACAATCTTTGGGTAAATCTCTTTTGTTTTCTTCTCAGTAGCTAAAAATAAAATTTAACACATATGAACATTTATTTAATTTCCACAGTTCACAAAGTGAACAAATACTGCTCATTCTGAAGAAATTTATGTCAGTAAATATGCAAGACCTATAGGCAGACGTGCATTTCTCTTGAAGTACATAGAAGCACAATAACTTGGAGTAAAAACCACACAGAATTGCTAAATAAAATCTATACAGTGAAGCACCACATTCTATCAACATTGCACCTTTTTCTTGTGATGCCATGCATGCACGGAAAAAATAAATACATACCATGCTGCTAGTGAAAACTTCTATACAAGATCATGATCTTTTTTTACATTACCTTACTAATCCTTATAAAACTGCTTTTCTTCCCCACTTGAATTCAGTTATATTCTTTCATTCATCACCAGTAGAAAACAAGTAACTGAAATGCCAAATGTCACCATTAATACCAGCATTGCAGGAGAAAGCTCAAAACCTGAAGAGATAATTAGGATTATAGAATCATTAAGGTTAGGAAAGGCCTCTAAGATCACGGAGCCCAGCCTTTAACTGAGCACCACCACATTCGTAACTAAAGCCGTATCCCCACACCACACTTCCAGGAATGGTGATTCCACCACTGCCCTGGGCAGCCAGTTCCAATGCTTGACCACCCTTGCAGTGAAGAAACTTTCCTAATACCCGATCTAAAACCCCAGGGAGGCAACTTGGGGCTGTTTCTTCTTGTCTTGTTACCTGGAAGAAGAGACTGACACACCCCACCCCCCAGCTCATTACAAGCTCCCTTCAGGTAATTGTAGAGAGCAATGAGGTCTCCCCATGAGCTTCCTTTTCTCCAGGCTAAACAACCCCAGGCCCCTCAGCTCCTCCTCATCCCATTGTGGCTCCAGACCCTTCATCAGCTCCATTCCCCTTCTCTGGATACACTAATTGGGAATACTTACTTATTTACATTACTTAGATACATGCAGGGGGGTGTGGTGTGTGTTTATAGTATTTATTTTCATTCTGAATGCCAGAAAAATCACTGCTTTCCTGACCAGTATACTTCTCCATCTCCTGCAGAGAAGGATGAAGATCCTAAGAAAAATGTCATTGTTTATAATACAAAATATTTTATAAAGAGTAAACAGAATCTACCTCATGGATGGGGAAGGTAAGAGTATGTAGGAAATGTCAGAAATACTATCAGAGTGTGAACCTATTCATTAAAGAAGTTTTTTAGTTCCTAGACTAAAATATCAAAGTAGAAAAATAAATGATGATCACCATCCCCCCAGATCACTCAGATTTGAAAGAGGAGAAAAAAAAAAATCACTTCTAGACTAACAAAAACTACAGGATATCAAATGTAGTCATCACATCTTGTGAAAACTTTTCTTATTTTCCTCATGATGCAAATTAAAGCTCCTTCTCCCCCCACAAAACCTTCTTTTTCAAGACATTTTCTGGATTAGTTCCAGGGGAAGGGAGAAGCACAGATGAGCTAAAACAAGTAACCCAACTTATCAAACATACTGCAAGGCTGGATGCATATGGAAATGAAATGTATTCACAAGCAGATAGACTAGATATGTCAGTATGTTTTTGCCATCTCTGATATAAAAATAGGTGTCAGCAAAAACCCAGTATAAATTCTTGCAAGCCCCTGCAGGAATGCTGCTGTTTTCCTCTGGATTGTTCAACCAGCACAACCACTCAAACTCCTCATAATTAAGGAAAAAAAGGGATGGGAGAGGGTCCACCCCAAACCCTTTCTCCTGTTGTGTTCAAACCCCCCCAAATTTTTCACATTAGTTGTAAAAAAGACTCCTGGGTCATCACCACTGAGCCAGGGTTTGTCCCTTGTCCAAGAGGGAATGACAGTATTCCCTTCCTGCGGTACTGGTACCATCACAGGGGGTCAGGAATGAAGTCAAGAGCACTTAGTGGCCTAGAAGCAAACTAAAAAAAAATTTATCTGCTTTTAACAGCAATAGCAATGCAAGGCATGCTCCTACAAGCTTCACCTCACTGAGGAAAACCTCCCTGGCTTTTTCTGTTCTGTTTTTCTGTGAGCAGGCATCACAACCGGCATGTGTGGGGGCTGATGCCAAGCACTCCTCAAACTCACACTCCCACATCTTGGATGTGTGTGCCCGTGCTCACGCACGCATAAAAGACGGTGGCAAACTGTGGCAGCTGTGACCTGAAGGAAGCACCAAGCACAATTGGCCACCCTCCGAATCAATTTATGCAGACTGCACAGATGCTCTCTCCTCCAGCACCAGTGTGGGCAGCAGCAACACACACAATGAAAAAAAGGAGCTCTCTTAAAAAAATTAAACCAAAAATAAATTACAAAAGGGAATTAGAAATGTTTTGCCTTCAGGGAGCTCTTGGTTTCTCCTCCCACCCAAAAAAAGCTAATGTGTTGCTTTTGTAAGCTATTATTAATTCCTATACACATAAATATAGCGATTTCATGCCTGTTCTAGAAAATTAACAAATTGAACTGCCAAAACACACCTCACTGTATGACCAAAATGCATTATCTTCTGCTTCACTCAAGCTTCTCAACTGCATCTTGTCTTTTTTCTGCATTTCTCTTGCTTTCTCTTTTTCCTTCCATTCTGCCCCAGATTTCCAAACTCCAGAATTTAGTAGATTAAATTGTTAGAAATCTTGCTCCTGAACAAAATCACTTTGTGGTCTGCAACTGCAGCAGACAGCCAGGCCGCAGCCTGAGGATGCTGGATCAGCCACGGAGTATGGAGCATTTCAAATTTAGGTCACTTGTGCTTCTCTGACCCCAGCGAACAGTGGCAGCGTGTTTTTCCACACTTGACTGTTTTCCTGCTGACCCATGTCTCAAACAAAACAGGTCCCAATGCAATTTAAAGAACAAGGTGAGCACAGGAGATACCGAATGCTAAATATGTTATGAAAGGGGCAAAGTGACTGGGAAGAAGAATTCACTTTCCCAAAGTTTGCTGATGGCGACTGAAGGTGCAAACACTAAAACTGCACGAACACACATCCTTTGGCTATGTTTGCTGCCTGCATCACTGGGATCCAAAGGGGGGACCGATGGCAGGCAGAAATTGTCACCATGTGAGGCGAAGCAGAGCTGAGCCAGCAGCACACACGATAAGAATTATCTCTGCTGGAGGCTGCTTGCTGCCGCGCCAGCACCTCGACTCAGCGCTGACAAATGCTGGGGGGAAGCCGGCGCCACGGCCAGAGCCCACTGATGATAAATACAGCACCTCAGGCACTGAGGCTGCCAAACCAGCTGAGTACCCACCTTGCTGCAAATGAGCCAACCACGCCACATTCAAGAGAGTAAAACTCCTTCAGGAAGTAGCTGCTTGCTGCAGGAAGGTGGGAAATGTAGCCAGGTCCCAATGGTAGCGGAAGGTGAAAGGGAGAAAGCTCCAACCCTCCTCCTTTGGGGAGGGTTGGAGCAAGAGGCAGGGCAAGCTCCAACTGCTCCTTTGCAACAACACCTACTCAAACTGCTTTCTAGTTGTTGGACTCAACATTTGTGGCTGAAAATAAGGATTATATGCTTTGCACAACACAACTGTATACAAAAGAATGGCTCCTGCACAACTGAGGTGTTAAACTACATGTGAAACCAGAGGGGTAAAGCCTAATGGACAGCAATATGAGGTATTTTAGTTTGTTCCTAACTCTTTTCCTACTGGTTCAAAACTCCAGCACTCCTCAGTGGACATGCTCAAGCACAAGCAGCTTGGGGAGACCAAATGAAGGTAAACTGGAAGGAATTTTGCCCACTGGCTATAGGCTTAGCAAAAGATTAACATAGGGATCAACCAGAGAAGCAACACCTACTGAATACACACTGGCAAATAAAGCAGCCAAGCTGGCCACTGGGCATTGCATAAGACTCCCAAAGGGAAAAACCAATCTGGACAGGCTCTAGTAGGAGGAAGAGCTTTGTTTTAATGAGTTTTGGATAAATGCATGGGTTAATGATGTTTCACCCAGAGAATGAAATAGTGTGGCTAGGAAGATTAGAGCAGTGATCTCCTGTACTTGGCACTAGTGAGGCTGAATCTTGAATCCTCTGCCCAGTTCTGGGCCCTTCACTACAAGGAAGAAGTTGAGGTGTTGGAGCGTGTCGAGAGAAGGGCAAAGGAGCCCTGGTGAAGGATCCGGAGCACAAGTACTGTGAGGAGCAGCTGAGGGAGCTGGAGTTGCTCATCCTGGAGAAAAGGAGGCTCAGGGTACACCTTATAGCTCTCTAGAAAGGATCTTGTAAGTGAGGTGAGGTCAGTCTCTTCTCCCAGGTAATAAGCTACAGGACAAGAGCAAATGGCCTCAAGTTGTGCCACAAAAGGTCTGATTGGATAATAGGAAAAAAAATTTCATCAAGAGCACTGGAACAGGCTGCCCAGGGAAAGAGTTGAGTCACCATTCCTGTAGGTATGTAAAAGACAGGGAGATGTGGTGCTCAGGGACATGATTTAATGGTGACCTTGGCAGTGCTGGGTTAAGGGTTGAACTTGGTGACACTGTATGTCCTTTCCAACAGAAATAGTTATTTGATTCTCAGTTTTAAGGAATAGAATAAAGAGATGTGCCAGAATAAATCCAACTAAGATAAAGATACAAACCTCACTTTACGGAGATGGAGATAGGTTACATGAAAGAGCTGAGAATGAAATTGTAAAGGGAAGAAAAGTCAGTATCATCTCTATATTCTGACAACAGAAATCAGATCTGTCATAGCAAGTAAAGTTCATATTCTAATTTAGTTAACAGGTTTTTAGAAAAACAGCAAAGTTCATTCACAGGATACAATTTTTTTTTTTTCACTGGTGAGAGATTTACAGGAGAATCAGAGACAGGTAGTGTTCTTATAACTTTCACATATATAAAAGACTAATAAACAATTAGGAATTACAAATGCTAGGAAAAGAGGCTGATCCTTTCTCCAATCCTGCCAGTTGAAGATTATTCTCTACCATCTCCTAGATAATGGCTTGTAAGATCTAGAACTAGAGACCACAGGTGTCAGAGCCTTTTCCCAGTTTCTGTAGCAGACCAGTATCCAGATTTATGCAGCTACAAAACGAGTACTTTTACATTTTTCTCTGTTAATTTCTGATTCTTGTTACATGACCTATACTGAAAGTTTCTTTTGTACTTCAATTTTATTTCTCACATTTGTGCTTTTCTTTCCTGAAATACTTCAAATACTGTTGATAATATCCCCCAGGGTATAAAGCATCTATGACTGACTGCCTAGATGAGTTATCCACACAAGAGAAACACAGAGTTTGCTGCAATGCCAACCAACATTAACAAGGACCCAACTTCAGCGGGGTCAGAATCAGACCTTCGGAGCCACTTCTCCCCTCTGCAGTTGAGCATCTTCCTATGGTCAACTGTTGTGAAGCTCCCTTCCATTTTATTTCAGACCTTTGCTGGTATCATTCCCAAGTATTTTATGGCATTACCCTTTTTGAAGTCTCTCCACAACATGCAATAGTTTCATTTGGGATTAACTTCTGTAAAGTTAATTGCACTTTTGCATTTTGTTTTATGTTTCTGACCACTTTCAGTTCTTTTGAACTTGGAATATTTGTCCAGACATGTATTTTCAGCTCTTCGTAATTCAAATGTCATTCATACAGCAGTTGAATGCCCTTCATATGATCAGTTTAGTTTAGAAAGGACAAAAATGAAGCCTTTTGGAGAGGCAAAGCAGGACAAAGTTTTTGAAGAAACGCACAGATAAATCCTGTTTTATCACACTCCCCATTAGATTATTTTGCTGAAGCAATTTTGACTAGAAGTCCTAAAATACTGGCAGAAATTAAACAGAACCTCTTTTGAAGTAAAAAAAAAACCCAACAACACAGAATTAAAGTTGTATGAGCTTAGACTGACTTCTTTAATAAAGCAATGGGAAGTTGCAAACTGAGAAGAAAACATCAGTAACAGACCCATGGATCAGAGATTATACTGCTGTATTAAAGAAAAATAGACACAACAGAGATGCCCACCTACTGGGAATACTAAACAAAATTGCTACTTAAAAAGTAAGAAATTGCAGAAAATAATTCTTTACAGAGTTACAGCTATTTTTATTTTCTTTACAGCTACAGTTAT
Source organism: Lanius collurio (assembly GCA_020086605.1). NCBI lineage: Eukaryota > Metazoa > Chordata > Aves > Passeriformes > Laniidae > Lanius > Lanius collurio. The sequence continues at coordinate 29,103,043 of JACBWW010000003.1, read as the reverse complement.
TTTTAGCACCTGAGGAGGTTTTTTTTTATTTGCTAGTCTAACAACAATGCCTCTGCAAACAAAATGCAGGAACTTGGGGAAGAAAAAGAAACAGTTTGTACTGAAGACTTGAGTTTGGAAATGGACAACTGTTTTCAATAATTTTTCTGCAGTAGACAAATATAGAAAAGAAAGGTGGTATAGGGACCATATGGTGTGTTAATTCCAGTTGTGACAACAGCTCTGTCGTTTGTCTATCCATTTGCTAGACTGTGAGAAAACGTGCAACTTGTGTCACTGACACCAGGAGCAATGCCCAGTCTCATCAGGCATGGCAAATATTAATACATAGGTAAATAAAAGCTTGGAACTGGGACCGAAAATTGAATGACCAGCCTTGCAATCCATCTCTTTACTGATGGGGAGCATTGCTGAGTGCACAAAGAAGTAACAACTTTTTAGGTGTTCAGGGCAGTTTAGATAAACTAGACAAAAATAGCCTGGAGCAAGGAGGAAACAAGCAGCTTTTGAAAAGGAGCATACAACAACAACAAAAAATTATCCGTACAACATGCTTGGAAAAGAAGCCTGGAACACTCTCCTATAAATCCAACCAGTCTGTTCTGCACTAGCACAAAACTTAAGTGTCAAACAGGACACTGGTATAGGCGCTGTGGGTTAAGAGCACCCCACCTTTGTGGGAAGTGACAGCCCCAAGAGCCGGGTGGTGATGCACCCACGTCTTCCTTCCAGGCGAAGGAATGAGGAGAGGACAGGGATGTCCTGTACTGCCAGTCCACAAACTGGCTAACAAACAGCCTGCATCAGGATGCTGGAAGCGGGTATTTGGATTTGGGGCATGGAAAGAAACAAAACAGCCTCTGCTTTCACACTCTGTACCGCAGCATGGCAGCGGGCGGCTGCTGCTGTTGGAGGCAGACCTCGGCTTTGTCTCCATGCGTTAGACTCCTCATCTGGCAGGCAGGCAAACAGAGAAAGCAAAACAAGACAAACAAACCAAATAACCAGCCCCCTGAAAACCAAAACCCTCCCAAACCAAAAAACACAACCCAAACAAAAAACCCCAAACCCAGCAACTCAACACAGAAACAGAAGAAAAAAAGAAGGAAACTACCAACACCACCTCCCCTTGCCAGCCCTCTGAAATCAATTAGATTATGGTTATAAGAAAAATCACCCTAATCTATTTCAAGCTTGAAAAACTATAGGATACTGATTCTCTAGCAACTGGAAATGAGAAAAGCCTCTCAGACATCCAGAAAAAACATTGAGTAGCAAAGGGATGGGGAACCAGACAAACTAAACAGGGTGCTCAGGCAGGACACAAATTCTTAAACTAACTCTTGTCAAAATGTATTTTTGGTAGGTAAATCCAGATAGACCTACAATTTTTTTTATCTCTAGATAATTCCCCAATGTCATTGCTGCTGCTACTGAGCTATAAGGAGCAAAGCACATGAAAAAAGGAAATTGTTCTTGCTAGGTAATGTAATTCAAACTCTAAATATTTATTTACTCTTCCAGGGGAAAGGGAGCAGCTGGAGCACAGCTGGGATAACTCAGCAGCACGAGCCGCCACGTGCTCCCCATGCCATGGCCGCTGGCTGGACCAGGAGGCTGCAGGGGAAGGAGGAGCAGAGCCAGGCTGGAACAGACAGCTGTGGTCCCAGCAGCTCCAGCTTCCACTCTCCATCCAGCATGCAAAGTCAGCCCTAAGACATGGCCCACCTTACCCATATTGATGAGAGGAGGCTGGATTCCCACCCACCCATCCCTAGCAGGGCTCCTCTCCAAGTTACACCCAGCATCAATGTCCCTGGAAGGGTCCCATGGATGTGTGCCCCAATTTCACCCCAAGATCTGGTCAGAAGCCCGTTCCAGTCTGAGACCAGCTTCCTTAGGTACTGTTCCAGCACTGGTAAGTTACCTCTCTGACCTAAAATGAGGCCATTTTGCATAAAATAGTAAAAATAATAAAATACTAAAAAATAATGCCATCTCCTCAAAAAGAGGGAGGGATAACAGGGAGGAAAAGCATAATTTATAGCCTGGCTCAATTGCTAATGCACTCATAATTGTGAGGAACATGCATGATTTCCTTTATCTTTGTTGAGTTTTTCTTTAAAAATCGTAACTTTAATGACTTTAGTTAACACATGTGACATGCCCTGTTCACAGCACTGGTTACTGCTTATAAATTCATACCTGCATAGCTTTAATAATGATGGGAAAGCTTGAAATCCTGGCACGAACATGACACCACCTTGTTTTGGTTTGGGGTGTCTCTCCCCTTGAGCTGCAGAGGAGCCCTGCACAGGGGAACACTCACTGCCTGTTCAGATGAGAAGATACAGCAGCCCTCAGTCACAGGTTGAAGTTGTTCTGCTTCAGAGTCAACACCCTGGAAGGCTGGTGTGGCACATGAACCATCTCTGCAGCACAGAGACACCTGAGCGTCTGTCAGCTGCATTCTGCTCAAAGATTTAACAGTAATCCTTCTGACCAGGAGGGCTCAGAATGCCTTTTACTGTGTCTCTTTTTTTACTTTAATAGAAGCTCAGAATCTACAACACCCTCATTTTGCCCAAGCTGGTGTTACAACCTAATTGTACCTGTTGATTTCCAGATCTGTCAATTTAGTACTGCTTGAAAATTAAGATTAAAACCTACCTCCACTCCCAAAAAAGGATTTAAGAAATGATCATGAAACAAGAAGTACACCAAATTGCTACAAAGAAGACTTGGTAAAGGAGGTTACTGTTCAGTCAACTCTGTTTTAACTGTATTTCTCAATATTCCAAACTTTTTGTCACTTATTTTCAGGCAAAAGTCTTCTTTAGTTAGACTGCAGAATCTGTTCAATCAAGATCTAATAAATAATGCATATTTCCCATGCAGTTTTGCTTAACTGAGAAAGGTAAAGAAGTGACAAATCCAATTGTGTGCATATATAGATATGAAACACAAAAAACCATTATATTTTCTACTGTGAGTGAAGAATTGTTGCCAAAAATCCCTTGTAATGAAAAAGGCCATAATTTAGCAGCACCCCAGGCATGTACAGGCCTTGCTAATCCCACACAACTCCAGTTTTTGCCAACCACAGTCAGAAACTAGGGCTCATGGTAGCCTTTGAGGGTGTTATGAGAACAGGTTCAAGGAACTGATCCTACAAATTCCTCTACCACGTAGGAATTTACCCATGACAGGCATGATCCCTACTGCTGGCACCCTTTTTTGGTTGTTTATAAGTTAAATATCATAGTACTAGCTACACAGCACTTCAACAGAACTATTTTTTTTTTCAAATATGCAGAAATTAAATGGCAGTAAACTCACTGGTCCAGCTGACACAATTCAATGCCACTGGAAAAAATCTGTGACCATACACAAGTAAGATGATGCAGGACCTGTTAACATCCAGGACTTGAAGTGCAATTTACAGTCCCACATATCAGGAGAATAACAACCCCCTGTAGCTGGGAGACTAAGCAGCTGTACCTAACATGGCCTTCACAATGCGACTCCAAAGACCAATTCCAAGGAAAAAACAAAAGGATATAATAAGAAACACTGTGCAACCATTAAGATAAATCTTGTTCAGATATTTTTAAGAGTACAAGCAAATGTGGATGCTAATGGAAATTTTGGGGGGGGGGGGAGGAAGTCCACATGTATCTAGAGGGCTCATCCTAAACATTTAGCACTTACTTTCACAATAAGTCTTTTCATGTTTTAGTACACTAGTGCAATGTTCGTGTTCTCAAAGCTAGCCTGAAGGGTTTCTAAATTAGTATGTCAATGTTACCATGGTAACATAATGTACTACCAAAATGGACCACTTTTTATACAGCCACTGTAATCAAATTAGTGACCAAGCAAGTTATAAAAACTCTTGCTTTTTCAGTTTTGGGAGGGTTGGGGGTTTATTGGGCTTTTTCCTTTGTTTGTATTTGGTTCTTTTATTATTTATGATTATTTTTACTATTCCTACACCTTTCTAAAAATATTAGTAAGAATTTGTTCTGTTTACCATGCAGGAATAAACAGAAATAGAATCACTACCACCAGCAAAAAGCAATTCTCAGTAGCTGCAGTTTCAGTTCCCAGATATACAAAGTTTTACACTCCATCTCTAGTTTTACTTTTGCAGACTGCTCACAAATGGAAGACATTCTTTACTTGTCACAACACTATTTAAAACAGAGACACCTCACTCTCAGAGCTTCTTACAGACCAGGATCCTGCCCAACATGCTGTCTCAGATACCCTGGGGCATGTTAAATGGTACTGGATGCCCTAAAAGTCAACCTGCCATTCTCGATCAGACAATCTTCAAACTGAGAATAGTCAAGTTAAAAACGTTCTCATATAAAGTTCGGTGTTCAAAAGACATCATCTTCATGGTCATCACATCCACACAGACCAGAGTATCTATCCTACATTCACACAAATCTGTTAAAAACATGAAGTTCTTTGTATCTCCAAAAGAAACCATCACCCCGAGAACAAATGCTCTCAGTACAGCCAACCCTCACTAACCAGTGCCATTGTACAAGGGCTGCTACAGGACCCCAGGGGGACAAGGAGCCACATCCACCCAGCAGGATTTCATGCAATGGTCTTTATTCAATCAGCATCAAGTACTTGAATTAAAATCTTGAAGACTTGTTTTTTTTCTATTCAAAGATAGTATCCAATAGGATATTTTTTGTATTATAAGCCTGCTGTAATGACCTCTTTGGGGCATTCCTGTGCTCTTAGTGTTTATAAAAAGAAAAATTAAAAAGATATTGAGATTATATGAATTTATTTCTGACTCTTGCTGTGTTGAAATGAAAGGAAAATAAAAGTCATTGGTTTATGGTTGACATAGAGCTTGACATACTGATTTACAGTATCATTTGCCAATAGCACTGACATTCTAAGTTGATCTCTCAATTCAATGATTTGAAAAGTTAAAAAATACTTTTGTTATGAAAATTAATGAGAATGTTTGCTCCCTTTATTAGTGCGAGAATATGTCAAATACCCACGTTCTCTACTTCTGGTCTTGTGGACTTCTAGATGATACTGCCATTTATAGCTGAAAGGTAATGCCTAAGCATATTTGATTAATCTACTTTTCAGTAGATTTACTATTTACTATAATTTATATTCCTTTCAGAAAACTGGAGGAAAAATAAGAAACAGTGTCCAAAGGCACTATGCAAATCCTTCCAAAAAGACTTACATGAGCCCAAAATAGCTCATTGCCTTCATTTGCCACACAAAACAACAGTAAAGGAGAGAGTAGGCTCGGATTCCCATCCCACTCCACCCCCAGCTTTCCAAAAAATCACATCTGGAAGATATAAAGGAGAACAGCAGTCAAAATATACTACATATATGTGTGTGTGTAGTGGCATATATATGTACATACAAACACATGCAATCTCTCTATGTATTTATATATAGTGCAACTCTTGTGATTTCCAGTGTGGATGCACTCATTCTGCTGTATGGGTGGAGCCTGGGGAAAGAGGATACCACAATCTTTTCAAAAAACACATATGATGCATGAATGAGCCACCAAAGTGAAATTACACATAAAGCTCAAATCATTGTCTACCTTCAGCCTGCTTGACTTCCTAACTTTAAATGGCTGGTTTAACAGAACTGTCCAGTCTGCAATATACTGCAATGATTTGTGTGTGTGGCTTCCTCTTCTGCTGATTACAGCCTTTAGGCTATAACTAAAACAAAAGGTGGCTCAGGGGTTTTCCACATATAGCACTGAACACACACCTGAGCAAAAAAGTTAAAAATACCACAATCTTTTTTTATTCCCTAAAAAGTACAAAAGTTCTGTATCTGCAAGTGCTCCAAATGTCACAAGAAAACAAAGTTCAAAGGCATTAGCAATTGTACATTCTTCTATTATGTTGTAAAAGATGCAGTGTGAAAAATCCTTTAGGATAATCTTCTCTGAATCATTAATTCCCTTCCATTTACATAAGAAAAGAAACACCAGATCTTTTTACACAGTCTGTCACAAAAATCACAGCCCGGGGTACTTCTCACTATACATTGAAGTGTCACAACCTACTCTTTTCCCAGCTGTTTTGAAGGATAGATCCTTACTTTAGGATTTTCCCATTTACATCATTAGATAAAATAATCTTCCCTCTCTCCAGAAGTCCTAACAGCTGCATCATAATTGGAAAGAAAAACTAATAAGGACCAGAACCAACAACTGTTACTGCAAACTAGTGGCTCTGAATGCCAAGCAGCTGCCTTTCTGCCAAAAAACAATACATGACTTGTAAAAGTAAAGTGCTTGAAAACAAATCAAGTACCAAAACTAAGCTACTGCCAACGAGCACATTGTATTTTAGTGATAAAAATGCATGAGACACCAGCCAATTTCAAGCTGCAATCACTTGAACATAATCCTTACATGTAAGACATCATTTATAGGAAATAATTTGAAATACCAACTGCAGAACTTATGACTTAATAGATGGGATGCCAACTGCTAAAACAACTCACACACCTGGTTGTTTTCATAATATGTGAACTGATGGGATGGTACAAAAATAAAAGTTATTTTCGTTGATGACCAAACTGAGAGCATACCTGTCTCCACCTGAGGGTGGAGAGTACTTGTGGATCATTTTCAGCAGACCTCTCATGTTATGTCCCTTTGCTTCTCTACTGATTGTCTTCCTTAAAACACCACAGTTTTACTGGAAAATTTTGCTGCTTGTCAGAGGAATGTTTAAAATACAGCGTCTTCTCTTGTCGAGAGCAATATTTATGTACATGCAAAAAAAATGAAATTGCTGTGACAGTGTGAAAGAGCTGTGAATTTGCAAGGGGAGCACAGTACGAGCCTGGGAGCTTCTCCATCACCTTGGCTGTGATGTGTGGAAGGAAGGAGAGGGGCTTCTGGGCAGCCACCCCACAGGGCTGCTCATCCCCCTCCCCTCTACCTGCTGCAAAAACAGTCCGTGTGTAAGGAAAAAAATCCCCTTCTGAAGTGTTCTGCAGTTGCTTAGCAACCATTACCAAACCTTAAGAGATTTCAGTCAATGGACTGGCACACCCACCTCTCAACATGCCGACAGGTACATGAGGAACACACCAGCTCAGCACCAGGATGGCCCAGCCCCAACAGCAGCATGTCCCTCCTCATCTCCCAAACCTGCTTCCAGCTGCTGCTTTCTTACCCATTCCAAACCCCCCCAGAACCACAGAGAGGCACAGCAAAGCACCCATGGGCTGGTGGTGAGATTACTTTTAACTGCAAAGATGCCAGCTACACCCTTTCCTTGGTTACCACACACAAACCCCGAGTGCCTTGAAAAGCAACCGAGACTGAAAAGCTGTCCCTGAACTTGCCCTCCTGTGGTAGAGACCAGGTTTCTTCCCAAGCCATGCAATGTTTAGGCAGTGACCATTACAGGCAATTCCCACACCTGTTATCAGTTTCGGTGGAAAGCATTGGCCAAATTGCACAAAACTTTCGGCCTTTGTGATCACACCTCAGTGTCACAGCAAATGTTTTCAGATTTTAAAACTTTATCTATACATAGATAGATATAGATGTGTATGTGAGTATACAGAGATTTTGATGTGGAACAAGTATTCTTCCACCACTCTTCTGTAAACTGCCACTAGATGCATAAATCTACATAAACCTGAAAGGCTGATACAAGGGAGCTATGCTGGAAAAAATATTTTCTTTTTTACATATGCTCCACAGGAGAGTACATATGGAGGGGAAAAAAAATCACACCACACTGCAGTGCAACAAGTTTGAGGTTATCGGTATAGAAAACGCTGCTAACTAAAAGTAAAAATTTATGCTGGAAATGAAACCATTTGCAACCACTATAGGAGTTAGGTTCAGAAACAGCTTTCCAAGTACAGCAACACAGCCATTAAACTGCAGCCACATAAAAGACATGTATCTTATCCCTTCCACAGCTGGCAGAGGAGAAGGACCACCTCCACCACCCACACTGGTTGGAGAAGGCATACCCACACCTGCCTGTTTCTCCTCACTGACAGTGATGGCACTGTGGCAACTAGTCAAGGGGATTCCATCCTTGAGGTGAGCTGTCCCAGGGTGAGGGGCTGGAGGGTACATTCAGGGACCCCTGCCTGTTCCAGCTTCCCTCACTGCAGTTCAGACTAGAGCTGGGAATTGCCCAGCCCCAGTGGTTTTGTGCATTTTCTGTGATCCTTAATGACAACTGTGAACTTTTCTCACGTGTTACTTTTATATTAAAATAATTCAACAAAATGTTGCCCCTGTGGTAAACCCAGTAGAAATAGGCCACCGTATTTCTAAGACTGAGAAAGGCTCAGAGTCCATTTGAATTTCAAGGTGCATCTCGTTTCCTGTACTTACTTCAATCTTTAAACAAGGAAATTCCTTAATTTTAATCTGTTCTCTCCCTCCTTTAAATTAGTACCCACTACTATTTCAAAACTTACCTGCCCTAAGTTATCACCAGTGACTTTCACTTACAAGTGTGGTGGTACTGAGTGGACCTCTGTGATCGTATTTCACAAACAACTTACTTGGTACCTCCAAGGGACTTGTTTACATTCTTTAGAATGGAATTCTTAGTATAACAAAAACAAACAATACTTTCTCAATTCTTAAGAACGGCACTGTTTGCAAATCTCTCCTAAATATCGAGTAGCAGTAAATGTTCAGAAGTTTTTGATTTCTTTCAACAGTGCCCCAGTGATTTTAATAGCTCTGCACTCCCAAGTGTTTTTATGTGAACACTGGAAATAGAGGTAAAGACCTCAATAAAAAGGTTTGGTTGTGGGTTTTTTGGTGGTGGGTGGTATTTTTTTCTCCTTTGGTTGTTGTTCTCTTTTTAAGAGTGACCTCACAGTAGTATTGCCAATTGCCTCCACTGGGAGCCAGTGCATGGAGCACAGTTTTGAATAATCTGGCAAACAAAACTGGCCTTAAGACTTTCAGGCATCTGTTAAAAGTCCCCACCACCAAACCTGAAAGGATAACAACAAAACCCCCTCTGGTTTTCCAGAACAGTATTAAACGGAGTTACTTAATGCTTGGAACCATGACATGGGTTGGACCATGTCACTTCCATCTTGTACATGGAGAAAAGCACTCAGAGGAAGAAAAGCACTCAGAGGAAGAAAAGTGCAATAATTATTGCAATTCCTGGCTCCTAAAGGTAGGTTGCATCCCCTCTGCCAAGTCACAACACAACCCTCAAGTCTTCCTTTGCTCCCACAGCCACCAGATCCGCAAAAATCATTTCATGAAGCTTCAGAAAACACATACTGAATTTGTTTAGTACCTTCAATACCAAATAGCTCCATAACAAGTTGCATTTCATTATTCTTTAAGACTTCCTTTATCTTGTATTAACATTATACTTTATCCTCCTTCCCAGGACAATTTGCTTTTGTAATTGATGGTATTTCTCACTGCAGACAAATCCATTCATCTAGAAATGCCACTGGACTAGACTTGTTCTCTGTACTCAGTGTTGCCACAGAAAGTTTCTGCTGCATTACAAGCCTTTGCCTATCATCTGCACAGAAAAGTCTTCCCAGCAGATATAATTCTGCAGATGCACTGTTACAACCACAAGTACAGGTCCTTCTGAAAAGATCTTTTTCTCAGTCTTAATTGAAATGTTACTAATACTCATTTTGCATGATTGCCTGGTGATACTAGGTAAATTAAAAGAAGACCATAACACAGTGGAGCACACTGAATTTATTTAAACAGTATTAGCTCTTCCCAGCTGGAAAGGATGTAAAACAAAGCACAAAGCTTAGTGTTTGAAAGTGTAACAACAAGGTGACTTAGGATGGCATTATGAAGACAAGAAACAAAAAAAATTGGTAATGAAAGGAAGACGACAGATAACGTTAGGATATCTTACCAAGAGTTTCAATATTGGGTACATTAGAGAAAAAGGAACGAACAAAAGACGTAAAGACAGGTGATACGCCCAAAACCACAGGCTTTGGGAAAAGCTCTTTCAGGCAATATTCAGAACTGAGGTAAGTGGGACAAGGCTGCTTTCATCTAGGCTTGAAAAGTGACAACACAGTACTTCAGTAGTAGGATGAGACACATGGATGGCAGATTTCACAGTATGGGCAGATAGAGAAACCTGCATCTCAGGCTACACTGGGAACAATCTTCAAGATATGGGCTTTGCCTGCTTGTGAGGACCTTGGAAGAAATTAAATAGGACTAGTCAGTTTTTATTCCACTGCTATGGTACATAGTGATGACTGCTTTTGTTTACATCTCCATTTTTTCATTATTACTAAAGATTAACATGTTTAAGACAGCATGAAAAAAGGTATTTTCTAATTCAAGTGGATTGCAGAATTTTTACCTTATGGAGAAATTATGAAATTGTGTAAGTGATACTTTGTCTGGAAAGACCATCATAAAGGCTCCTAAAGGTGCAAGGTTCTCAGTAGATTAACTTGACAGAAATTACACTTCCTACACAAGTTAAGTGACCTTTATCAATAAGAAATACTGGGATACTGAAAGGCTCAGTAAAGAGTTTAAAAGGCTCTGAAGGCAAATTAAAGATTCCAGCTGAGCTGAGGACAACTTAGAAGAGAGATTAATGCTAACCCTGCTTTCATGTACTTAAAAATTACACAGACAAACCCCACATCTAGACAAAAATAAAAGTTTTAATCTAACTATACCAAAGGTAAAACAAGCATTCAAAACTTAAGCAGACTATTTAAGGACTTAAATTTCAGGGGAGAGTACATTTAAAGAAGTACAAGTCACGTCAGGTGACAGCTCATGTGAAATAAGGAAATCCTCCTGGATTCCAAAACTATGCTAAAATCATACTAGATACAATGGGGACTAAAAATAGAATTACACTTACTATGGTTTTCTCTTTGAGAAGGAAAAATGCAATTACTTTTTTTGAGGCTGTATCAGTTCTGCATCCGTAACTGGGACACCTGACTTCTCCCACAAATGTAAAAAATTAAAATAAACCAGTAGTAAAAATTAACCTCATCCACCTGTATCTTAGTCTTAGCAACTTATTTTCTAAATGCAATAAAAAATTTCACTCTGAAGACAAAACTCAGATGGAGTCCCCAAAGGTATCACCATAGCTGGGTTTCTCTCCTCTTTACAAAAACACTCAGAGCTTCCAAATTTTTCCATAGCGGAGCAAGAGCACCGATGCAACAGCACAAGGTACAGGGTCACATTTTGATTGGTACCTCTGGCTGAAAGAAACCAAACACTGCAATGATCTCAGGCTATTGCAACAATCTCAAAAAGTCACACCTCTGTCACAGTGCTCTGCACAAAAGCCCCTGAGTGCATGTCTACCTTTGTGGAACTTGCATTTGCTTCATCACCACTGGGCCTGGTGTGACAGGATCCATCAAATGGCAGGCTTCAGGAGGAAACATCCTAAAAAAGGAGCTCATCCAACATCTTCACACTTAATGGAAACTCCTTTCCAGCTGTGAGGAAAAGTAATAAACTCACACCCTGGTACATGTCGAAAGGAATGAGGGACTTCTCTTTACAAACTAGCTGTGGGCCTGCTGGAAGATAAAACTATTACTGAGCGATACAAGAAACAATGGGAAGGATTCCACTGATTGATGAATGGAAAGAAAGATATTAAATTATAGTCTGCCAATAAATGAAATTGGATATTGAGAGTTGAAGGAAACAATGAGAAGAACCATAAATTCAAAAAGAATTAAAATAAAGGGGGTGTTATACATTAGAAAGGAGTCTTAGGTAATAGGCATTTCAGGAAGTCTGTACCTCTCAAGTACCTCTGCCTCAATGGGGAAAGAGAGAGGGAAATGCGGTCAGAAAATTAGGATAAATAGGAGGCTGCACCCTCCAAAAATTTAAGAGATGCCAGGGGAAATGCCCCATGGCTTCTCCCTTTATTCAAATAAAGTAACAGGACTCTTCTGTCTCCTTTTTGGACATAAACCTCTGGTGTTTGTGCATTAATTTTCCTGACAATGTTGAAGGCGTTATTGCTAACCCCATTTTGAAGGTCTGACATCAGGTTCCTAAAATAACCCCAGTAAACTCAGAGTAAACTCTGCCTTGGGGAACACCATGTCAATAGTCCAAGCAGTTGAACAGGAACTTCTGACAATTCCATTGTCTCTTCCCTGTGGAGTTTGGAAGGGCAGAACCAAGCAAGAAAGTGACAGTGACAATGCTGACAGCCTGTGCTCGCTCACTGCTGGCAGCGCTGAGCCGACCTCTGGCTTGCAGGGCAGCTTCAATTACAGGCAGGTCTCACAGGTCTTTTGTGAACAATGTCACACCAAACTTTTGAACATTTCCAGATATATCATGAAAAGGAAAAGAAAAGCAAGTTTCACACTTTAAAGTATGAACAGGACTTTTTCTTCTTGTTTCAGATGGCCTAACAGTCCTTGAATTTGAAAATCACAGCAAATATGAGCTTTATAGATTTGGGAAGAAAAGGGGCTGGGGGACAGAGAAAGGAAGGGATGATTAAAAACACACAGGCAAGGAGGTATAGAAAAGCAGGGAAGGGAGACTGAAGCTGTCAGTGCAAACCCTTTCATTCTGCATGTTTGTGATACCTGACAAGACAACTTCACTGCTAGCGGATACCTCTAAATGACTTTCTAAAGACAACTGCATTGACCCAAGAAAGTAATCTATTCATAAGTAAAAGGCATAACTGATAAACTAAAATAAATGGTACAGCTCGTAAGGATTAAAGGGTTTATCAGATTAATTTTTGAAAACTCAACAGCAAAAAAAGAGTTCTGATCTTCCTAGTGGCTGTGATTGAAGCTGGTGTGTTAAGCATGGAACTAAGCAAGCTCTCAGAACCAGAGACTGGTTTCTTTCACCTTCAAAACAGATTTTACTATTACTGTTGTCATTCGTGCAAGTGCATTTCTAAGAAGTTATTTCAAAACTTGTGAACAAGAAGGGAAAACTAAACCCCACATCATATTTGACCATGAAGCACCAGAAGAGAGAACGGGGCATTGTAATTTACTTTAACGAATAAAAATTCAAATGCTTATAGGAACAAAGGTAATGGTTTTTTCAACTTTATATATAAAATCCCAAGTCTGAATACTCTGTAACTTATCTTGACCAAGATATAAAGAAAATCTCTTCAACCCCAAACAACACAATACTAATGATGGTCATAATTTAAAGAAGGGGAAAATTGACTTTAATGTGGGTTGAAAAGGAGAAAGAAAATGTGTTAATGCTACAAGGCATCATGGTTTTGATGGGACATGATGAAGAACTGTGCAAGTGTCCCCTTTTCCCCACAAAGTATTCAACTCATGCTACAAAGGATGCTCACAGCTTCCTCCAACACTACCCCCGAGGATCACCTATACACCAAGAGACTACATGTAATTTTAGCAGTCAGCCTTGTCCAGCTTTATAGTTTTCAAGAACACCATAAGACAGACAGACAGCTGTGGGCTGCAGAAATAGGGCTGAGTACCAGCAAAGCTGTAATTATGCCCATTTAGGACTCCAAGAAGTATTTGAAAAAATCTAAACTATTGAGTACTTTATATAGATACATAAACTTGGGCCAGTTTTTACATGTTTACTGCTTAATTTAGAGCTACCTTTTTGAGAAAGAGGAGTCTAGCTGAGGGTGAACCTCCCTCTTCTGACCCAGAGTCTTTTGCTCTCTCTTTTCTCTCCTCCAGATCTCCTCCTGGACGATTTGTGCCCACTTACACACAATGTGCACTGAAACAAAGATGCAATTATGGATAAGTAGTGCCCAAGAGAAATCATCTAATAAAGACAAAGCTTTCTTTAAAGCGATTTTATCCAGCATTCGTTTTACTATACATATGTAGCATATTTATGGGAAAGGAAAAAAACCCCATCAATGGCTGCATAAAGCATGTGTGGCCTGTATGAAATGGCATTAGGATATTTAATATATATATATATATATATATGTAAACATTCTACTCCTCTCTTTTCCATCTCTGATGGATCTCCAGCTTGTCCTAGTTTTCATGTATGTTTACAGTGGGGACAGAAATAGGTGGGTTTATACATACCTATGCCTGCACACTCTCATACCTAGGGTATACTCAGGAATAAAATGTTGACTGTTTGGATAGCAGAATTAATATATAAGAAAACAACATGCCTGGAGCTGCAAGGCCTGCTTGGTCTGTTATTTGGAGACGTCTAGTTACAGAATCACAGAATAGCTGAGGCTGGAAAGCACTTCTAGAGCCAGTATAGTCCAGGCCCTTGCTGACAGCAGGGCCACCTAGAGCAGGTTGCCCAGGACCAACATCTCAGTTTGGTTCTGAAAATCTCCAAGGATGAAGACGTCACAACTTCTTGGGGCAACCTGTGCCAGTGTCTGACTATCCTCGGAGTAAAAGCATTTGCTTACCTTTAAATGGAATTTCCTGTATTTCAGTTTGTGTCCATTGCCTCCTGGGCTATCATGGGAAACCACAGAGAAGAACCTGTCTCCATGTTCTTTACTCCCCACAATCAGGTATTTATATACCCTGAAAATTCCATAATTAATTCTAGTGAAAAGCAGGGAAAAAAAAAAAAGAGCTCTGTATAGGATCTTAAGGACCCTAATGCTTCCAGGACTATGTTCCACAAAGCCAGAAGTAGGAGTAAATACAAAGAATCAATGGTAATTCAACACCAGATGGATTTAGTATCTATAAGGTCTTCTAAGAATGGATGCATTTTAAGAGTTCGTTACAGACATGCTTTTGTTGCAAATTTAGGCTTCAGAGTTGCAAATTTAGGCTCCAGTACTTCATGCTGAAATAAAAGATGAAAGTATAAGTTGTTTTGTAGCATAAGGAAAGAGGAAATACTTGCCAAAACTCTGTCTCTAAAGAGAGCTCAAAATCAGAGTTGACAATACAGAAGCATCCCAGTTTTTCTACATATACTGTAGTACTCATCAAGTCACACTACAGATGAAGAACCCAAATCCTGTATACTCTAGCAGAGGATAGGAGCATAATGTGCTTGGCTGTTTTTCTGTAAGGAGTTAGTGAAGGCAGCCTGAAAAACCTCCTCCCAGTGGACAGCCTGTGGCAGGATCCTTTAGGCACCCAGTGTGGCAAATGTGCCAAGTGCCAGCAAAATAATAAGAGCAAAATAAATGTGACTTTAAGGCAGTTAAGTACCCACACATCCTGGAGCCCTGAAGGCACCAGTGAAGTTGTCAAAATTCAGGTCAGCAATGTGCCACAACCATCTGAGACACCTTTGAAGAGCAGGAGGAGCAGAAGCAGCTCCTTGGGTCAAGCTCTTACAGAAACACAGCTGGTGTGAGGTACCTGTATAAAGGCATGATGGAAAGGAGCCCTGTTTGCAGAAAGTGGTCAGCAAAGCTCATAAATCACTCAAGAAATGCCTGATCTAGAGATGACAGGAAGATGAACAGAGGTGCTTGCTTTCAGTAAAGAGGTAACTGGCTGTGAGGAAAAAAAGCAGGTATGTCAGACTTGAAAAGGTCAGGGGTACAATTTGTATTTGTCAGAATGAGCTTTCCAAGCAGAGTCAAGGACATCTTGCTCCAACAAATAAATACATAATAACGTCAAAAAAATCAAGCTTCTTTGGTAAGAGAATTTACATTCTTCACCTGTGTATCGTCCTTGGGCACCTCTGCATAAATTATATTTTTGGATATTGTTGTGGCTTAACTCCAGTCAGCAGCCAAGACCCACACAGCCACTTGCTCACTCCCCCAGCGAGAGGGATCAGGGAGAGAATGGGAAGGGTAAAAGCTAGAAAACTCATGGGTTGAGATAAAGATAGTTAAATAGGGAAAATAAGGAATTTGCTGCTTCCCATGGGGAGGCAGGTGTTCAGCCAACTCCTGGAGAGCAGGGCCCCATCACATGTTAACAGTGGCTTGGAAAGACAAACATCACTCCAAACATCCACCCTTCCTCCTTCTTCCCCCAGCATTACACACTGAATACAATGCCTTATGGTGTGGAACATCCCTTTGGTCAGCTGGGGTCACCTGTCCTGGCTGTGTCCCCTCCCACGCACCCCCAGCCTCCTCACCAGCATGGCAGCACAAAAAGCAGAGAAGGCCTTGGCTGTGTGTAAGCCCTGCTCAGCCACAACAAAAACATCTCTGTATCACCATCACTGTGTTCAGCACAAATCCAAAGCACAGCCCCTCACCAGCCACTGGGAGGAAATTCAACGACCTCAGCTGAAACCAGTGCAGATATCCACCTCCCAAAAAGGGGGAGGTGGCTGCAAAGAGTTCAAAGAGCCCAAAGAGCATGACAGGTAGAAACTGAAGGGCAGAGAGAGGGATTAGAGAAAGCGGGGAAAAAAGAAGAGTAGATTCAAATGGGAAAATGGAGTATACAAATTTAGAAAGGTGGTGGCAGCAAGGTGGTCAACAGAAACAAGAAGCACCAAAACACTGGAGGATAACGACATCATCATATTCTGAGGTCCTCTTCTGCTGCACCCTCTATGGTACCAGTCTTTCACAGAAAATTTACAGCAATTGTAAAGTCCCTGCCAGGCCTTACCCAGTCCCTGGAGAGCTAGGGGCCAAAATAGTAACCTCTGCACTCCATAATATGGCAAAGGAAAATAGGGCACACCACATGGCACAGAACAGTAGGGCTGATGTACAGTAATGGAAGAGGAAGGAATACAACTTATCACGTCCCTCATACATCTTCTGACTAGACTGCTGTTGTAATGTCACAGTAGAAATACAAAGCTGCACACTCATTTCCAGATGACTGCAATGCCCAAAATACCCAATGACAATTATGACATTGAGATAGAAGGAAATCATCCTTACCCTGGGAAGTTTGTACTGTAAGTGCTTATATAGACAGGAATAGTTACACTGATCTTATATTTTTTACTCTTTGTAAAGACATTTGCACTGATGGTTTATAATCCTAAAGCACAGACTGTTCAGTCTACCTTGCAACTCCACAGTTTGTGGTCACATAAAAGATAATTCATCTTTACTGTCTCTGTTTCTCCCTTCCACTCTAGCCTTTTTCTGCCTAGATTATACAGGCAGGAAACATTCTGGCACAGGCACTGTACCATATTATTCTTTTGTATTATAGGCCAACACACCACATTGTATTAATATCTCTCCTTCAGTTATGTTACATACAAAACCAGTATCCAGACCTTAAAAAAAACCCACTTATAACCATGGACTCTAAAGGATCCGAAACAGATGAAAGAGTCAAATATTCACAAACTTTTGAAAATGTGCATACCACTGCAAATCTAGATATTCCCATTTCTCTCCAGCTAAACAGCACTAATAACCCATACAAGTCCTCTGACACATTGCCTTACTTTGCTACAGAATTGTTTCTACAGACTTCCTAATCAGGAAGTAGAACAACCTGTGTCTTAGTCTACCAACTTCCACAGTACTAAGCTCTCTCAAAAGAAATGCAAGAATTTAATATCCTTCTTTGCCATTAATTGGGGTTTTTATTCAGGAAGATATGGATGACACAGTAAAATTCTACAGTATTCTACAATACCCAACAGATAAGCAGCAAAGTAAGTAGATGGTCATGGGATCATCATCATCAATGTATAAATACTGTTTCAATTAATAAACCAATATACTACAAAAGTACGGAACAGCTACACAAGAGGGCACAAACTCAAATAACATTTGTTATGGAACAGACAGTTAATGCTTAAAAATTACACATATACAAAGTAAGGATCTGGGCTGGAAACTCCAGGTGCTTCATGGAAAGATGCAGCAAATATTTGTGTCTACAAGTGGCCAAAGCACATTCATGAAAGACAACATGAAATTAAGACAGGAATCTCATTACCAGGATTATGCAGACAATAGCGTCCAGGATTACTATTTGCTGGCTGTATTCTACATTTAATTTATCAAGTCACACTTAATACTGCAGGTAATACATTTAAGAACAATTAATCATAACAGGAGATTAAATGTAAAAAAATTAATATAATTTTTGCCTTTAATTCACCATACCACTGTGAGAACTGCAAGAAAGAGCCACTTTCACTCTGTGCTCTATAAAACACAACCCTACTCTTAACATTGCAAATGTCTGTCACTCAGCTGCCCCAAGCTAGACATATTCCATCCATCCAGTTTCTAAATCCACACGGTTAGTCCCCAGGATAACTCATGCCGGGCAAGCAGAGCCCTGCAGAAGGGGAAGGGAGGGCAGACATTCCCTGTCATTGGCTCTCCTGTGCCCAGTCCCAGGGCACGGGAGGACACATGTCTCTGAACTGGACCAACAGCTGTCTGCATATGACAACATGGTCACATTTTGGACCCTGTTAAACAGCTGCTGCATCAGTGTGGGTAGAATGTCTCAATAAGTAAGGCCTTTCCAAGCTGATGCACACTGTGCTGAGCCCACGGAGAGAATCTCCACCAAGGAATCTTCATCTTGCACCTTCACCCTACCCAGTGCAGAAGTCTTCAGATTTGAAGAATAAAATGACCTTCACTCAAAAAAATACAGAAAACAGGCTATTGATTTCCCGTGAACTGTCAAAGTGTTATAATAAGCATTTATAGATGGGCTATTGAATGTCTCAACCATTTAAGCAGACAGTCATTTCATCAGCAGAGTAATAACTGGAGTTGGTTCCAAAAACAGAGGAAAAGAAAAAAGGAGCTTTAGGGCACAATGTCACTTTTCTCATTCTAATACCTTTCCACATATATCACTTGCTGCTACTCGACTTAGAAACTGTAAGGCATGTAAGTACAAACCCTGCAAAATAAACACCATGGTAATACTTTAAATCCCTACGACTTTTTCTGGAGTATCTCTTTCATTGCTAACAGGCTACAAAAAAAACGCGTTAACCTTAAGTATCATCTTTCCCCTTCAGACTTTGTAAGGGTTTAAGTAATATAAAATTCACTTATAAGCATAGCAGTAAAAAGACATAATATCTTAATAGAGGAGAGCTAGTGTAGCACTGTTTATTACAGCCACTCAGTTTACTGCATATATCCCATCTCCAGCCATCAGCCAAATCTGGTATTTCTAACATTACTCTTCCAGGAGTATTTCTAATGGACTATGATGAGAATACTGGAAGAACAATGGAAGTGTTTTCTACACAAACATATGTTAGAGTTACATGGTAGAAAATACATATGTATTTATACATATTTACATGCATATATAAATTAAACACTTAAGATCTTGATTTTCATGACATACTTTTGGGCCTTTACCATACGTATGTAAACGTATATACTGTCTTGCTGTTGGAAAAGAAACTTTATGTGTTCTTTTTCACATAACAAAGGACTTGGAGATTTAACTACAGGGCAACACATCAGAAATGAGAACAGTTCACAGAGGCACATAACAAATATGCTATGCATACATCTCCTAACAAAAGAATAATTAAAAACTTCTACATCAAGAAACTCACTGACAAAGCTTGAATACAAAATCTCATTGATAATAATAATCTGAAGTGTGATAAATTTCCCGGAGCAATACACTGGTTATAGTTAAAATATGCTCAGAGCAAAAAGGATGTCAACTCTTTTTGGGAGTAACAAACTGTTGCTTCAATTTGTTTTCTTAGTTTAACAAGAAGAAAAATAAGGTTGTAACAAAATGAAGCAATAACAAAGTAGCATATTCCTTGCTGTTAAGATATTGCAAAGTTAAATTACAATGTCACCAGGTCTAATTTTACTACTGTCACGTTTTCTTGTGATGCTTGCAAAGATCATCACAGCTCTTTCTGGAGACAGAAACATCCATGCCCGAATAGCTGCGGGTGCAGCATTTCAGTTTCAGTGGGTGGTGGTATTACCTATATCCACCACCAAAAATATGGTAACTTTTACAGCATTTTTCCAGACATACTTTATGTTGTTTACATATAAGAATAGCCTAATACATGGAGCAGAAAATATCAGCATCTCTTCTCTTGAAAAGCCACTGTCTGGATATGGTAAACATGATTCAGCTGAGGATATTACCTTCTACATTTCATTGTTAATAACAGTGATTTCAGTTACTCCTTCATGGGATGCTGTTGAAAAGGTTATAAAAACATAGATAAATTACTTAAGGTGAGCCTCTGTTAAAAAAGGCAGAAGGCATAAATCAGCTTAGAGCATCTTTAAAACACTTTTGGTTGGTAGCTTGGGGCAGTGAGGGAATATGAAACAGCTCGAGAACAACATGCCTTCACATCCTGAGTCCTCCCTGTCCAGGCTTAACTGTCACAATGCAAAAATGCATTCTTCCACGTCTACCTAAAAGAAAACAACTTCGAAAAAAAACTCCTAGAACATGGAAAAAAAACTTGTTCTTGACTAAAATATATACCAAGTTAACTGTTTCAGTCAACAGCAAAACTTCAAACAAACAGTTATGCACCAGCTGTGATTAAATCTCCCAAATACTCTTCTGTTTGAATATACAATCACAAATAATAAAGCAGGTGTCTTTGTTGTACTCACTGCCACAAAAAATTGATAGCTGAATAAATGCTCAGATGTAATGGTATCTACTCAGAAAGTAACACAGTTTCACACCCCATACTTTAAAAGGGAACAACCTAAATTTTGCTTTGGTTTATTCAATAGAAAAAACTTCTTCAAGGATAAGTGCAGAGGGAAGAATGAAGACTAATACCAAAATAGCTCGTGTTCCCAACACCTTTCTGATCCTGGCTGAGACAATCTACTCGTACCTTGGACGCATGGTGGCAGCCAGCCAGCCAGATGACTGGTGACTTAATATACAAGTTCATGTGGGCTCTGGAGTCTGACACAGACAAGGGCATTAACTCTGAAGCCTCACCAGTCAGCCTTAATATTCAAAGCTCATCAAATGAGTCATGACTACATTATGAGACTTTTCTTTAATACTTTATACTTGCTTCCTTTTGTTCTGAACAGCTTTCACTGTAGAACGTTCTCATTAAATATGCATGCTTTTTATAGGAAAAGTTGTGATCAATTGATGCGTAGGTCAAGTATGAAAAGAATTTAAAGGAGTATGATGCTATGAAAAATACTGTAATAGTCTCAGAATCATCAATTAAAAGATTGACATATATATATATTTTGTTTCTAACTGCTGGAGGCAGTTCTCACAATAAACAAGGCTTTGGGCCAAAATTCAGCCTTTGAGAACAATAAATATGTATAAAATACATGTATGTGCAAGTAAAGGATATATTGAAATCTACCAGGCTGAATAGCTTTAGTTTCATTTTGAAAGCCACTTAAAATAAAACCCAGTAGATGAAACAAAGAATCCACCCAAACATGAAGGCTCCAGCATCTTTGTTGAAAGAACAATAGCATATTACTCCTCATCTACCTTGTTGCAAGAGAACCATCAAGATAGTTATTGCTATAATCATGTTAAAGAACACTTTACAAAATTATTCTTTAAATTAATCACTTTTTACAGATTTATCTTCATATGCTAAGTTACAAATGCTTTAATTCAATTGCTCGGCAGAAAACATTCCAATAAAAGAAATATTGCCATTAGCATAACAAAAGGCAACCAGTAAAATCGCTCCCATGCATAGGCTCAAAATTTCAAATGAAAGCAATATTCTCATATAAATACACTCTATTTTTTAACTGAACCCACTCTCATGATATGTTTTGTAATCTGATGGCTCTCCCACCAGAGTGTACATGATATTAATGAAAGCAAGATCAAATTAAACAGATGACATGATTAACAGTATTCATTTCATGCATGACTGTTTTACCGGAGAGATAAAGACCTGAAAGTAATTACCACCAAGTAAAACTCCTTCACTGACCTCTCTGCTCCCCGCTAGCAGTCCTTAAGTACTGATGCCTCGCAACAAAGACCAGTGCCTTTCATCTGTGGGCTTTCTTTTACGCTACAAGCTGAGCACCTCTCCCACTGCCTGCACGCAGTACCTCTGTATCTATGTCTGTAATGCAGCATAAAGATTACTGGGGAAACCTATCAAACCGGCAGGCAGCAACCCCGGCCGCCAATAAGCGGGAGGCACATGCAGAATCCAGCACATGCTCGCTGAGGCTCGCAGGCTGGCAGCGCTGCCGAGCAGGCTCCTAATCTAATTATAGCCCTCCGCCGAGCACAGGGCTGCTGTGCGGAAACAGAGCCCGACACATCACACCTTTCAGCCCACAGCATCAACGTTTGGGACTGCTGTTTGTCCGGGTGCGTCAGGATAAAATTCCTGTTTGGGTTTTTCCGTTGTTGTTGTTTTTCCCGAGTGATTCACCTATGAGGGGGCTTGTCTCCATCTCTGAAAACAAGGGTCTATTTAGGTGTGCCCTATGAGAAGCTGACCACTTGCAGTTTGCTAGATCTATTTCAAGGAGACAAAAAATGCAGAGGTTTATTCTGCCAGTAGGAATTCTTGTTTTGAATGCAAGCATTGCCAGCATCACACACAGCAGACCTCAGATCAGGTTTTGCACACTACTGCAAGTTTACAACGTGGACCTCAGACCAGTGAGGCACCACACGCATGCTTCCAGTGCACAGTAGCCCTACAGAAGTCAACAGGACCCCCTCTGTCTGTCCTTTACGTTTACCCGTGGGCAGACACCCAGATGATCAGAGGGCTTCTGTGTGCATTGGCACATAAAGTCCTAACTAAGCTTTCACGAGGCTAGGGTGCAAATGCCAAGGAAATTTTTGCCATTGTGCAAAACAACTTTAATCGTTTGGAAAATACCATGAGCAAAGACTACTTAGATGTATGGGGAACTAACACAACTAAGTCCTACATGCTTACTTAGGCTTATTTTATAAGTAAGTCCACTAAACAAAGAAATGTTATGATCCAAGAGAACATTGTGTATTTGGAAGACACCGGGAGCTTCTACAACATCAGGCAAATATTAGTGAAAAAAAGATACAGACACTTGTTGTTTAGTCTTCTTTGGTAGTACATTTCAATTAATCCTCACTCTGTTTAGCACAAATAGAAAAACACTCTTCAGGTGTTTTCTGTTCCCACATGGTTCATATGATCACCTAAGCTCTACACTGATCAAAAGGTTTTCAAACATCACTGACAGGATGGAAGTACACAGCCTATCAGAAGTGCCAGTTGCAATGTCAGCTGTCTCTTGTGAGATACAGTACATTTTTCATGACTGATATTACAAAAATATCATAACTGCTACAGCATTACACACATACAAACTACAATGCATTTTTAAGATATTTCACTAAGTTACACATAAACCATATCCCACAACATTACACTAACAAGATCCTGAACCCCACCGCAATAATGAGTTCCACTGTGCCCCCATTGGCATTTCTCCTAATTCTCTACTCTTATCAACAGCACCATATACTACACCACAGTCCAAGAGCATGATATTAAAGGCTGTCTATAAACATTTTTAGCATATTGTACTTACTTCAGTACAAAAATTGTATTTGCTACTTTATAAAATTTTACTAATGGAACAAGACCTCAATGTGGTAACAGCGCAAGACCATATTTACTGGCAATATGTAAACAGCTATGTCACAGCTTTCATAATCTGCCAGTGAAAATTGTTCATAAAGAGTTGCTCTGTGCTAGAAGAAGACTTCATCTCTGTAAGACTAATATTCTCAAAGCTACATATGGCTAGAAACAAAAAAGAAATGCAGGAATAGTGACATTTTGCTCCTTGATTCACTGTTCAGTCAGCATTAAGTTTTGTGTTGCAATAAAAGAGGGAGGCTGTTTTATTAAGTCTTTCTTTTTAGATTACATCATCTAAGGAGCTCATCAATTTTTATAAACTATGCTTCTACAAAATACTGTGGAATATTCCAAGTTTCTCAGCCATATTGCTTGAAACCAAGAAACTATATATTTAATGAAGAAAGGCAGGAGAGGCAGTTATACAGTGGTTAAAAACTTAATTTGAATAGTTCAAGAGGCATGTGAAAAAGATGCACAATGATTTGAAGATCAGATCCACAATGTTGTTTTTATAACTCTTTGCCCAAGGTAGCAACAGGGGAATAAGACCAATAAGAGTCTTTACCTTAGTCCTCTGATCCAGCTATTGGGAATGCTCACATTTGCTAAGCAAAAGAAAAGATGCATGAACACAAAAAATAAAATCAAGGAACTTAAAACATTCTTCTAATCTAATCCCCATTCACAAGCCACCAAGGCATTTATGACGTGAAAAAATGACCAAGAAAACTGAAACAGGAATTAACCAGGCCTCAGCTGCTACGTGACTCTCAGTTTCAGCTCCCTCCCCTGCGAGTTGCTAAGCCTATGTGCACGTCCCCTCTCTGCCCAGCAGCTCCCCGAGCCCTCGCTGCTTCACCCTGGTCAGTTCCAGCAGCTCCCCAGCATCCAGCCTCCCGCCTCCTCCCACAGAGCTGCTGGCTCCAAGGGCACATTCAGCCCACATCCCCAGCAAGGCCTGCCCCGGCAGCACACTCTCAACATCAATTGCAGCACGGTGTTTTCTCCAGGAGTTGCTTTGTTTTTTAAAACCTCATGGTAGCAGCTGTATTTGAAAGACTCATAAACAGCTGCAAAGGTGAATTTAAAGAAACACCTATTTGTCTCTGCAACATAATCAATACTCACTAAACCTCTGTGCTTAGCTTAGCAGATCAGCCAGAAGAGTGTCAATGTCTATGTCAATTTTTACTCTAGCTTTTAACCATCATGACAATATGCTGGTTCAGGAAGGTATGGGCAACTGCACAGAGAGGCGAACGTTTAGAGCCAGTGGTCATTCACAAGAACCCACATTTGGCAATGGCAGATGGTTAAAACTCCAACTGAGGACAATGCAGAGCTCCACCAGCCTGCCCTGTCCCCCGTGGTGATGGCACACGAGCACCTGGACCACGCACTGGACCTGTGACAGGATACAGCCATCTATAGATGTGCCAGCAAGAGAAGCCAAGAGAGGTTTCATAAGGACACAGTCACAAGAGACTCCTCAAATCCCAGAGAACACAGGTTTCATAAGGACACAGTCACAAGAGACTCCAGCAAGTCTCTGTTGGAAATGAACAAATTGTGAAAGGTACACAAGTTGGCCAATATTCGGCAGACTTTCATCGAAAGCAAAAGCCTGTCCCTGGCACAAGTTACCCGCATGTGCTAAGCTTCAAGTTCCTGCTCCGCTGCATGGAAACAGAAGGTCTCTACAAAATTTTTAGCAATTTAGCAAGTTAAACTAAGCTTTCTCCAGCTCTGTTCCTTGACAGAAGAATTTCAATTAAAATTTTCTGAAACCATATGGTCCAAGGCAGATGCCCATCACAGAGGGGAGGAGAGAGGAAAACCTATGAGGATATGATGAATTCATCATATGACACTAAACCCAGCTTCCTACAGTGAAAACTGTCTAGCTAGCACATTAATGAATTTTACACTTCATTTAGGCATATCTAAGTGAATTAACAAACATATTAATATTTTGGCAACAAATAACTTTTTACTAGGTTATTATCAATTTTATAAGTAGTTCCATGTCCAATTGTTTCAATACAAGAATATCTTAAAAATTCCTGATGTATCTTGCAACTGAACAGGTTTCTCTCACGATACCACTTAACCTTTGGCTTAAAAATGTATCAAATATTGCTTGCAAACTGCTACCTCAGTTACTTAATTATATTTTGAAAGTATAGCAAGCATATGGAATAAAAATGAGTTGAGCAAAATGGTTGGTGAGCATGCTGCATTTCTAAAGGCAATAGTGTGTATATTTCCAAGCTGTAGCCTTGAGAGGTTGAACTGAACCAATTACTCTAATGAATATTTTACTTGGCTTGATGCATCCATTAGACTTCTAGAAGTAAGCTAAACCATCTCATGGTTAAGTTTATGTAAAAACAAAATCTTAAGATTTGTTTGTCTTAAGATTTTTTGGACGGTACTTCTGACATTTACACAATTTAAAAGATAAGGGGACAATTTTCTCTTCCACAAATGTTTCTACATTTCAGTTTTCTTTCCCAAATAAATTTATCTAGCATTATTTTCTTTTTCTTTTGAAAACCACCTTTGATTTCACAATAGCTATTTGCTGAGCTCTTTCCTTTCCTAGCAAGTATTTGGGAAGTCTGCCAGTTGGTGGCAAACTCATCACTAGGCCCATCATCATTTATGTAAAAAAATAAAACATGGGCCTAGTGTTTGCTATATAAACTTTTCTCTGGAAGTCACAAATGCCTTGAGGTTGGAACTCAGCATCAACAAACTTATTTTCGTTTTGTGTAGCACAGGGACATTTCTTGGATTGCTCCAATTCTGATTGGTAAGCAAGCAGTTACCTGTCCACATGCGTGCGTATGTCAATGCTCTCAATCATGTTTTGAAGTTGGACAGCTAACCTGGAACTTAAAACTATTTTTCTTTTCAAATATGCTCATTACATTCATAAATGCCCCAGACAGAATGCCTCTGAAAGCTTAATAACAGTCTCTATATTAATGCCAGACACTTGTTGCAAGATGGCACTAAAATTGATTCTTACAAATTCTTACAGCATTCTTATTCACTTTTATCTCAGAATCATAAAAAAAGCAAACAAAAAACCCCCACACACCCACATTCCAAAGTACACTACCATTCCTCACCTCCACAGTCCCACACACTGTCAGTATCTTCACAGCAGACCTAACTGCCTGAAAGGATGACACCAGTCCATCACTGCCACTTTGGAGAGCCAGGGAAGGAGCAGTTCAGCTGTCAGTGAGGTGGGTTTCATCCACCGCTGATGGATGTGGCAAAGAAGGATCTGAAGTGAAGCCTGCAAGAGGTTTACAATGCTGAGCACTTACACTTCGGACGCAAAACCAAACGCGGAGTAACACAGTATTATTCTGTTTTTAAGAACACACACATCCCAAACAAAAAGTCATTTAAAAGATTTCTCATCACCCTGAAACACACTTCCCTTCACATACCAGTCCAACACATCTCCATACCAATGTCGACTTCATTCCTCAAGTTACATCCATTTTTCCTTCAGTGCAAGGTTTCCTTCCACCATATTTCAGCAATCTATAGCACATTTCAGCAATCACCTCAACCTACACAATTATGCTTTGTGTCCTCTTGTATTTCCACCTTACTTGTTTTTCCCCAACTTCCCTTCCTCACAGCTACCAGCAGAGATGCAGTATGAACTGTCCATTTCAAAAGGCATAACACCTTTCAGCACAACCAAGGCTTTCTCAAGACCAAAACACGTATGCCTCATAGCCACCATTTCACAGCCTCTGGCTGACCAGCTAGGTGGCCACAAAGTTGGTGAACTAGAGAAAGGGGCCACACTGTTTACAGTAAGCACAGAAATAGCTTTAAACAGTGCATCCAGAACATGGACCCCATATAATGTATGGCTGACTCACATAAAATCAATAATCATGACCCTAGTGAGTAAAAAATTGCAAAGTATATCATAGAAAAAACCAGCCTCTGCTTCCAAACAGTTAAGTGAGAGACACATTTGCAGACCAGAACAAACAAGTTTAAAAAAAGAGTGCAATAAAAAAAACCCAAAAAACAAAACATGACTGACGTAAGATGCTGAAATCGTAACATAAGGTTAGCAAAAGTTAACTGCTCACAAGGACATGGGAGGTAAAAACTACACTGGAACAAGCCACAAAAGGGCTTCATATGTGGAAACGCATTTTTTTGTAGTTGCTGGTGGGAAAGAGGGACCCTAAGGGTATCATTTAAGCCAGAAAGCTGATGACAAATACTGATGTCCCTAGTGGAAAAGCAGAAAAAAAGAGCTTGCAATATACTAAGTAAACTTCCAGCACCTCTACATTATTAATCTCCATCACCCTTGCTAGTATTTTCTTCTTCTCTATTTAGTATCATCTTCATTATGACCACCTTGCTGAAATGGGTGACACTACCTCATGTTGAGTATATCCAACTGAGATAAGACTGGCCTGGGAAAACTTTAAATAGAAATCTTCCATTTGGAGGATAGGTGCAATTTTTCAAAAATGCTATGCTGCAAAGAGTGCAATGGCTGAAAGATGAAGTATAGCATTCCTCCCTTTGAAGACAAAATTCTGTCAGACTTGCTCACTTCTGTAATTAAGAATGTTATTTCCAATTCTGAGTAGAAAGAGCAGCTCCAAGGTTTTCTTTGATCTTCTGTGATGACAATGAAGACCCATCAAGTTCTCTAAACCCCATTGTTTTTTTATTCTTCAAAGACTGTTTTTCACTCTCTTACATCTCTCTATGCGAGAAGGTGTTTATGTTGAGCTGCAAGATGCAACTAGAAAGCAAGTTATGGTGCAACTGTTGGAACATGAAGTGGTTCTTTGCAGACACTAATGCATACAAGCACTTGCACAAAACCCTCCTTGCTGCCAGGCAGCTCTCTGGGAGCTCAGAGATTGCAAACCCTTGAGACTTCAAGTCTCCAGTCCACACCCATAATTCAGGCTTTCAGAGCAACTCTCAGATCTTACTACTTTACACCAGAACTGAAGATATTTAGCACAATGAATCCCAGATGAATGCGATGGCTTTCGTTACCACAGAAATCAAGGCTAACAAGTTTGAAGAAAGCCTATTAAATGTCAAGCCCTTTTAGCCAAAAGTAAAACAAATTTAGATTTTAATCTTAGAAAGATTGTAATTAAATTTCTAGAAATTCTGTCCATATAACAGCAACCGTGACTCGCCATACTGGAATCCAGTCTCACGGTCTTCTTACAAGAAGCCAGAAGCATTTTGCTGGCACAGATGAAAAGCCTCTCCAGGAAGAGAGGTTTAATTATTTAATAGAGCAAGCCAAAAGCTCTTTTATGAAAAAGTCATCAGGGCTCTTATTCCATATAATGTTCCTGAAGAAGGGCATACTTTCATCTTGGGCAGCTTGTACACCTAGCAAGTTAAATTTTGCTGAGCTGATAAGATCCCCATACCCTTCTTCCAAGAACAGCTTGATGCTTTTGCCCAATCCTCTAATGCAAAATGAGCACACAAGTCACATAAGAAGGTCTATAAAAAACTTAGCATAAACAGAGACAAATGAGTGGCCCCTCCTCAAGCCGAGAGGCTCCCACCCTTTGCTTTCCACCCTTTCCTGAACATTTGAGTAGACGTTCCCCTCCATGCATAGTGCTCCAACTAAGGTGAGAGCAAGAGTGATGAAAGCCAAGAAGTTCTCCGAAGAATATAGGAAACATGCACCAGGGGAACTCTGCCACATTCTGGGGACAAATTACTTACTGTTCTACCTTCTCAAACATTCCTTGGGCAAAGCAGCAGGTATTTTCTTCATCTTTCTTTCCTAGTCCTGGGAGGAAAAGTTGCCCAACTTCCCAGCAGCACACATCTGCATGGCACAGCAGCCTCACATGAGTCACCACTTGTAATACTAGTGGTGCCAATAACCAGAATTTCTTCAGGTAGCCATTCTTACTAAGAGCCCAAACTGGATGTAACCTTTCACACCTTTGTCCCAGATGCAACTCTACAGCACTTCCACATTAAGTTTCTAAAAGGACAAGCATTAGAACTTTCTGTTTTAAATTAAGCAAATTGCAAATATGTAACAACCTTCATCTCACAGGCACTGTAATTTAACACTGCTGACACACACATCATGTTAGTGGGAATTTATTATTTTGTCAAGAATTTATATCAACATAAGATTAGGAAGTCAGGGCAACAGTTACAGGCCCGAACCTAACCTTTATTGTAAACTCATATACAGTTTGTGAGCACCAACATACAGTAAGTATAACTCAGCTTTCCTAGTAACGTAGCCAGTGAAGCTCAGCATATTTTTGAGATCACTGGCTTCCCACTATATCAAGTGAAGGACATCTCAGCAGTGAGTCTTAAAGTCCTAAACATATTGGAGGTAGAAAGGGAAATCAGTAATCCCATACAACATAACCTTAATAGCGTAACAGTAACCCTTTTTGTCCCTACAGACACGAGGCACAAACAGGAGTAAATAAGGTCAAAAGGTGAGCACTCAAAACGAAGTTAAGTCAGAATTGGACCTTTCAGTCAGTCTCAAATATTTATCTCCTGCATGTTCTACAACAGTGCAATCTTTACTTACATGAACCAAGAGAGTCTCCTCTTGATGTCTGCCTTAATCAGGATTTAATGAAGCTGCTCCAAAACTAATCCTCAAATAAAACAGACACTGATATTTTCAAAGCAAATTCCAGTAGTCTGTAGTCAAAACATAAGCAGCACAGCCACAGTAAAAGGGCTGCTACAAAAAGGAAACATTAGCAAGGTTCAGAGTTGCCTAAGTGTTTAACACTGACTTCACTGTACACATTATTTGTATTCTACAACAGGAACTGCATAACTATGAAAAGTGCTATAACTTGAAAAATGTCTTAATTTCTATACTCAGTTGGACTGCTGCCAGCATTTCTACCATATCCCACTCACTAGCATGAATATTCCTATTTGGAAGGACTGAGGGGAAGCAATGTGAATAACCCTGCACATAGTACTAAGTTTTCATGCTGATAATTTCAGCACATAGGCTGCAGCATGTTCATGGCTAACTTGTAAAAACCTAATCATTTATCTCACAGTATTCGAGCTGTTCTGAGTACATACAACTTCCCCATTTATATAATTCCATATCTGTTTCATTTAAAACAAATTGTAACAGCTTTGAAATACTGATGCTGGGAAGAATTTAGAAAGCTCATTTTCTCCTTGGGTACTTGGAATATAATAAACTCTTGAGGTAAACTAGTACACTACATCAGGTAAAAGTAGCTTCTACTATTACTTTGCACCACATCAATAAAATGAGACCAAAAACCAACCAAATTAGATGTATGATTTCTTTTTTAAAATTCTACTCTCTATGTTAGAGCAAAGAACTATTTCAGAAGTCTGTATTCATTAAGAACTTGGTATTTAAATTGACTTTCACAGACCTAAGAGTGCATAAAGGAAAAGTCTGAAAATCATCTGTCATGTTTTGCAGTATTCACATCCATTTTTTGTATACTTATTATTTCGATTCCCAAAACTATCAAAAGAAGAAATTTGGAGTAAAACCAGGGACTCCTTAAAGTCTTCCCAATTATATCATATATAAGAACATCTCATTTCTCCCAACACCTGGCACCACTCCAGCCTTACTGCAGCGAAGTCTGAGTTAATGTTTGGCAGAACGTACAGCAACTTCCTCAAGTAAATAAAAATACAAGAGGAAAAAACACCAAATCAAACTAATTGGGGTGAGACAGTCTGGTTATTGAAAAAATTAAGTCTAAAATCTGTAGAAGCTGCTGGTGGTGAAGGAGATGGTGCATGTCCGCACTTGAGAAGTACACTATATCAGAAAAAGCCTAAACACAACAAAATCAAAAGGAAATTTAAAAAGCATATGTCAAAAAAGAAAAAGGAAACAAAACATGCACATAAAAGGTATTAATAGGCAAAGAACTCCAGAAAAACAAAGGATGCCTCCCAGGTGGCAATATATCTTCACTCACCTCACCAGCTTTCAAAGTTTGCTGCAGGCAGATGTACAGAACTTGTGAGGAAAACAATAGAATTGTCATTGTTTCATAGATTATTTGCATCTCACTACGACAAATCTCAGGGGAACTTACCAATAACTACTTTGAAAACAAAATTATCCAGGCAGGATCCTTCCCAGCAGCAACACAGGCAGCAGCTCATACTTGCCAACTGTATTTCTTGTGGTGTAGACATAACTTTTTTTACAGATAGACAGATTTAATTTACATTGTCTTCAAGGCAGTCAGATGGAAAAAGAATATTGATTTCTTGTCTGAACCCCTGCAATTCAGCATTTTGATAGAATTAGCTAAAAGGGCTGACCCCCACCCCCCATGGTTAAATACCACACTCTGCAGCACACAGCAATCCTCAGTGGAGGAGGAACGCAGCTAAGGCCAGGGTCATGCCTTGGCAAAGAACAACCACCAAAATGAAGGCAGCATTGCAGGTAGCAGAGAGAAGACAACTCTTCTTAAAAACAGTATCACCTCCAACTGAAAAGTGCAGCCTCTTGGCAGGTGGGGTCAAGTTATGTAGTGTTTGAAGGTACTGTGAAAGGAGACTGAGAACTCATCCTCCATATGTGCCTTGACCATCCCAAGTGAGAGCCTGCAGAGGCTGTACTCGTGAGAACACTTGGGAACACTTCCCACATTGTTTTGGGTTTTTGTTTTTCTAAACATTAATTAAACTCACAGTAGCCTATGACTGAGAAAATGAAGATAGAAACAAGGATAAGAAGACAGAACAAAGCTAAAGATAGGTATAGTTACCTGATGCTTCAGATAACTGGTGAGTCATTTGAGTACTTGCACTAGAATTAAAGCATTCAAAAATTAAAGGCTGCTGCTGTGCAATCTATAAAAGAATGAAAGACTACACTGTGTGCATATCCAGGCTGCATGTCCCAGATCCTTTCTGCCTCACCCTCCCTTCCCAAGAGTACCTGTAATTTTTGTTACAAGATAAATCAATTTTCTTCTTTATATAAAGCTCTTTAATACAAGGGGTACCATTAATTTGAAGAGATTAAAAATATTAAGCTAACAAGATAGGAAGTAAACATCATTTAGGATGCTTTCTCCTTCTTACCATAACACTTATGTTTAAAATGTTGACTGTGACTTAAATAGGTGAGTGTAGCAACTTAGTATAATCAAAAGCAATTGTCCAAGGAAATGTGATCTAATACTTGTAATTTAAAATTATCTTGCAATCTGATCTAGAGAATAGAGACAACAGAAACATCATTCAGGTGAGTCAACATTTTCATTACAGGCTGCCTATTGCAGTGAAAAATGTGAATGAGCACTGCAAAAGATGTTCCTGTAGAAATGAGTTATTAAGATGCAACTTGAAACTGTCAGAAAGTAAGCATTGTTTATATATATTTATTCATTTCTTTGAACCCATACTTGTTTGTTGAACACAGAAAGAGACGAGAGATGATAAACAAAAAGCTCTACATAAGACAAAACACTACAGGAATAATCCACAGGCAACAGAAAACTTCATTTATAACTGATGCGAATACAGCATGGAAATGGAAATCAGACTGATCACTTTTTCATGCCAAACAGTTACAGATAAAGACAACTTAAATCACATTGGAATTACTGATTTTTGGCTGAGGTCATGTATCTTAGTCTTTCTTTACTTGAGCACTTCACTCTAGAGTGCTTCTGATCAAATATTGTTTATATGACAGGAGAAAATACTTCACTCCTTCGAAAGCTTAGAGCCCCTAACCTAGTATAAATTACAAACTGTGGCTGCAACAGGCAGCAGCAATAAAAGAGATGCAGTGATGTTATTTTTTAGCTTCTCTTTTGCTAAACAGCATTAAATAGATCTATGTAAAAACATGTTTCTTTCTGGAAAATACTTTACAGATCAGAAAACTATTATGAAGATGTTGACACACACAAAACAGGAAAGGCTGACTTAGTTTCCAGATTGTGCATTTATCTAGCATAAGTATTTATACTTAAGCCTATTAAGAACTCTGTTAATAAGAAATTTGCTAATTGTTGGGAGTAACAAGCTCTTCTCAATCCTTTGTGCAATTATAGGAGGACTCAGGGACAATGGTGGAAAAACAGAGCCAGCCGCAAAACAGTTCACAGAGAATTTATTTTCTATTCTTTGTACTCTTTGGACTTAAGAGATCACAGAGCCTAGTACCAGTTCCTCTGAAAAAAATTAAATAGGGATTCTTTTCATTCAACTCACCTTCTATGAAACAGGACTAGGTGAAAACATTTAATTTCATGGCAGAGCAGGTAATTCTGGATCACCCACAATATAACCACCATGACATTAGCTGCCTTATGGAAGGATAAGGACTATCTTGAAAAGCTCTATTTGGTGCCATGATGCAGCTTTTGGTAAGCTGGGAGACAACCCCAGAACTGGCAATGACAGTGGTAAAATTCCAGGACTGAGGTTCTCCACTTAAAAGTTCACTTACGGCCCACCTCCTTGCAGATAAAGAGAGCTGCTTCCTCCATGAAGGAGAGGTGCAGGAGTTGTTGGTGCAGAAAACACAAAGCCCCTGCCTTCTGAACAGCTCTATGCCCCATATCACTACTGGTCAGCACTAACCAGAGTTCAGTGAAAAACCCACAGTGGGCACTCAACACTCAAGATCAGCAGTCAATTGACTAATGTGACCTACTGCTCCCATCTGGTACACAAAGTCCCACATGCAACCATATCTAGTAGATGCAACAGGAGAGTATCTCACTCATTGCCCCAATTCTGGAAACTTTCTCACTCAGACAGGGCCCCAAAAATCTTTTTGTTAAATAAAAATTAGATTCACCACAAGAGTTAAATTTCTTTAAAATAGAGAAAAGATCCAATGTAATTCGAACAAAGAAAACAACCTCTCTCACACACTATATGTTTTTGAAATACCCTCCTTCATAAATTTAAGTTTAATCTTCCTTGTAAAATTTTACAAGGTCCAGAATTTGGTTACTGTTAGGTTTTATGGCTCTTTCGGAGAAGTAATAAAATCACATACCTAGTATTTTGACAGTGTACCTGTGGTAATTAATGCAGCTGAAAATGTCACCATCTCTGAACGTGTATCCACCAAAGAAACAGCAGGAACATCTAGTCTGTTTAGTAATTAGGGGTGGGGGTGGAAGATCTGAGCATCTCCTAGGAGCATAAACTTTACAATTGTCACAGCTGAAACAAAAGCTTCCAAAAGAACAAAGCTGGCAACTTGTGCCAAGTCACTCCTGCATATCAACACTGACTAGCAGCTGGGATCTTATCAAACTATTGATTGTTCATTTTGCCATTTTATAAGCATTTAACATTAAAAAACAAACAGAAGAAAAGGTAGAGGCAACCCATACCCCTCTGCCTTTCAAGTCATCTCCTCTTGAGAAACCAGCTGCAGAATTTCTGGTTGACATGAGACAATGCAATAGCCACAAAACTCCTTTAGGCATCTGTGTGGTTTCCAGAAGTGAATGCCCAGAGCCACCTGGGGGACAAAGAACAGGGACCACATAGGTTCTGACAATGAGTACTTCACTGGACATTGCACTCCCGTGTGAATGCTGCTGTGGGCAGTCAAACAATCTGATCCCTGGACATTCATAAATGTGTTCAAAGATTCTCCTTTCCATCAGCATTTTCTTCACCATATTGGCATGGAGAAGACTACTGTGAGACCTGACTGCTCTTTCACCTTGATGAATGCTCATCTTCCTTCTACTAGGTCAGAACTTCAACATTACATGATGGGAAAGGCTAAGTCCACAAGGGGATCCTCCTAGCAGTTTGGAACACCCCAAGGTTTGAAGACCACATATAATGTAGACAAAACAGTGCTGAAAAAGACAACTTACTTTTCTTTCTGCAGCTGATGACCTTCATATGACCAATTCTCTGAGAAAATGCAAAGCGCTGAACTCCAGCAAGGAACTAATAAAGCCCTCAAGAAATATCTCAAGAAGCAACAAGAAATTATGATTTGCTGTTTACAAAAGTTTGTGTAAACTGAATAGAAGTCTAAGACTTAAGAAGGACAGAATTCCCTGGGTATAACTTCATGGTAAAGAGACTTTCTTATCTTTGGAGTGCAATTGTATACAGCTATCCATTGAGATGTGATTGTGATTCACTGACCTCACTCAGTATCACAGCAAGTTTTGTGGTCCTCTTTCTCCCCCATCATCAACTTCAGATATAGTTCACCAGTATCACAATAATATGGCTGGGTCTGAAACTCTCCGAGAAGTGTGAAATGAGATGACACCAAACAAAAATACGAACAAGATCACTCTAGTGGTGAAAGAATGAGTCATCTTACAAAATCTTTTCCCCTCTCCTCTCTGCCTCTGGCAACTTTACATTTCTTCACATGTTGGCCCACCCACTCTCAGGGGGACCACCGATTTTGGGTCATTCTTTAATGGTCAGAAATAGCCTGCCAGACTCTCTTATTTCACTGCTTCTCCCACAAGCACTCTGCAGACCTGCATCCCTCTTCTTTTCTGGCCTGTGCAACACTAACCATACTTCAAAGACACAGCTCAGAGGGCCCTATCTCCCTCCACTGCTTTCCATCCACATATTCTCCATGCCAGGCCCTCCATCTCTACTTTTGCCTCTCCACCACTGTGTCTGCAATGTTTTCTTCTGGGCATGCTCTGTTGACCCTCCTTTGTTTCTATAAAGATCAGTGACCCATTCCCTCCCCTCCTACCCCTATGCCTGTTACTCCTTCCCCAAGACTTCCCATGTACACCAACCCACTTGCCCCAGCCTCTAACTAACAAAAATCTCTTCACTAAGAAGCTTCCAAACAAGGCTCAGCAGTGCTGCTGAGGAGCACAGCAACTTCAGGCTCACCACCAGCCACCTTCTACCTCCATATAGACTCATTTTTCTAGATAGTGGCAGATACTTAATCTCTAAACTCTGCTATTCTAATTCTTATGAACTAGAGTAACAGAAATGAAAGTAGTAGCAGCCGCATAAAGTGCAAGTTCAATAATAAAAAACTGCTAAAAATGCAATCTTCAGCTGGAAACAGGGAAAGAATGAAGACCATAATCTCAACTATGAGCTGCTCTTAGGAAACCACCTGTGATGGGGTTCCTGAGCAAAAGGTATCCCTGGAAGTGAAAAACATACTACAAATTATGAACTTTCAGTAAGATGGAGATGTGCAACCTTTTCATCTGAGAAACCAAGTTAAAAGAGCAGCAGAACACTTGGACCAGTTGAAGAAAGAAAACTACACTTTCAGCTACTTCAGCAGGCAAACAAAATGAGATCTTGCACTTTCCAGAGGTGTGCACTGAGCAAAAATCACAATGGCAAGAAAATGTAGTTTGCTCACCCACATTTTCCCTTTGAATCATCAGGGACAAAGCTGTTCAAGATACAGACTGGAGGAAACAACTGTTCCTTTAGAGGAGCAAGGGTTCTGCAGCTCGTAGAAAACAGACATCAGGCCAATCACGTGGAACACGTGATGTAGCATGTATCACCTGCAGCATCATCGTAAGATGAAGACACATCAGTGAATTCATGCATCACTATTCTTCTGCATAGGAGCACAGTTGTATTTTTATACCGTGCAGCAGAGCTGTAGCAGAGCGTAAGAAAAGCTGGTGCCAGCAGAGGGAGGCAGTTGCTCTCCAGGACATGCATCTTCACGTTCCCCGATGCACAGTAGGAAGCCAACAAGTTTGTTTTTGTGGAAGTGAACTCACCCCTCAGCCATTGTGTAAAAGTGGCTTTAAATCAAGCTGTAATTAGATTTTGCTGTATTTAACAAAACCCCTCTTGTGCTCCTCTTTTCCAGTTCTAGACAGGAAAGAAATGTATTTGTGAAAGAAAAAAGGAAAAGAAGTTTATGCCTCTTCCCAGAGCATGTCCTGGCATGCATGCAAAAAGCAAGTACAAACCATAAAACAATAAGCTTACAGGACACTCAATCTTCACATTATGTAGGAACACAAGGATCTCTCAGCTAGTGCACTGTTAAATGTCAGCTCATTATTATCAATATTCTGCTTCACCACATTAACCTTGTCAAAAGATACTAACAGTCCAAACACTGGAGTTTAGCTTCTCTTCACAAATTTAATTTACTTGGCAGAAACAGAAGTGGAAAACCTCTGCTAAAGATTCTGGCAAATTAAGACTGCCACGTAGTCCTCCTAGGACAGTTTTTCTCCTCTCAACTTTTATAGTCATAAAATTCCCATTTCTAACCAAACAGCTTTATCCCCCACTAGCAGTCTTTGTATACTCCAGTAAATCCAAAATAAAACTGTGCATGTTTTTATTTTTTTTTCAAATCAACTTTACTATATAATACATGCTGCACAAGGTGGTTTTATTTTGTGTAAGTTCTTTATAGCCTAAACTGCAAAATTCCACTGCACTTCACACTGCCATATGCAGAACTGCATAGCAAATGAAGTTGAGTACACTCAAAATAATTAACAGTTTCAACTGTATTTTGATTACAGGCTTACAAAGAACTTTATGGCGGTGGCAACAGCCATGGATACAATGGTAACCTGGTGCAAGGAAGTCAAGAGGACATGCCCAAGGGCACACAGCAAGTCAGCTGCTGTTTTAACAAAAACAAGTTTCTGCTCTTAATCTAGGTCCTCCCAGTGAGTCAAAACCTGCTGATAACTATCTGGTCTTATAAAAGTTTCAGGTCCTTTAGAAAAAAGGAAAAAAGACAACTGCTAACTACTCACTTACAGACATGTAACCACTGCCTAGGATTAAATGATTTACAAAGTTACTAATTTTTAGGAGAGTCTGAAAAGTGTGGCCTTTCTAAAACAACTTATTTTAAGAACATATACTCAAATAGCCTAATTCTTTACAAATCTTCTATTATGCTGCAAGTTTCAAGAAACCTAAGGCTGATTTAGACAACTCAAAAGACAACCTCATTTTGAAGTCAGTTTGCATTTTAATCTCTAAATGCAAAAGATCAAGGTAAAAACAAATACTGGAAGTAGATTATCCTCCTATACCTGTAGGAGAATTCTTAAATTTGGTTGTTGGTGGTTTTTTAATAGCCAACACCAGCTCCTCCTGAAGCAGG
The DNA here is from genome assembly GCA_020086605.1 of Lanius collurio. Classification (NCBI taxonomy): domain Eukaryota; kingdom Metazoa; phylum Chordata; class Aves; order Passeriformes; family Laniidae; genus Lanius; species Lanius collurio. The sequence goes on along the minus strand of JACBWW010000003.1, from coordinate 29,064,335 downwards.
ATAATGAAGTTTGATTCAGCCACCAATCCAAAATGATGATTCAAGAATTCTTACAATGTGCAAAGAGCTTCTGGTTTTGAAATTTATAAATCATGTGAGCAAAAACTCACAGGTAGCCAGTATCCTAACCCTTACTCAATCTCTACTGATACATAAATAAAAGAATTTAAATATCCTGCATAAAGAAACCTAAATAAATCCGATAAAGCAGGTAGTGAATGGTGTGGTGCCCTAACTAGGAAAGGCAAGTTTCTACACTACCTCCTAAAGTAGAAGCATACAATAGGATTGGATTAACCTTATCTTATTTAAGTTTCTTAACAGCAAGACTGCATCCTCCTGACAGCATACTGTTTCCAGCAGGACTCAAATTCCAAGCAAGAGCAATTCTTAAAATAAAATAGTAATAGCTATGTCTGGCAGAGCCAGAAACATGAGGACAACAAGAACACCCAAACCAGTTTATTCAGGTTTGACTCAAGAGGAAAAACTACATTACAAGCTAGACAAAAATAAGACCCAACATACCTAAGGAAGATTCCAGACTACCATTTTTAGGTCATGCTCTGTACTTTTTCCTGCTTTTCAATCTGTATGTAGGAAGGTCAGATCACAAAGTGGATTCCACTGTGGCATTTCAAATCAGATTATTCTCTACATAATAATTAGTGCCTTTCTTCTCATCACTTGTATACTGTTTTGCTAGTCTGAGAACATTATTTGTGTTTACTTCTGAGCAGCTTTTTTTAATCCCTTCAAAGTACCAGCATCCTAAGCAGAGCTATCTCATGCTCCATGAACTTTAGTGCAAATGCTGTAAGCATTTCTTTTCTTCTTAACAACTTCATTACAGTGTTTACACAGGAATACAGTGCTAGTACTGTAACCATGCAAAGCAAATATTCTGTAGTAAATGTAAGCTTTATTCAAAGTGTACCTTTAGAAGTCTTCAAGGCATACTCTAGCCTGGATTGCCAGTGCTAGCGCAGGGAAAATGGCAAAAGGAAAACTAAAATGACAGACCTTTCATGCTGACAAGAACTTTGGAAGAGTCAAACAGAAAACCTGTCCAAAATGTGTCACCTCTTCTTTGCTAACCCAAGACATCTTGAGCTATCCTTGCAAAAAGGACCTCAATTCCTCTACATTGTCTCCTCAAGCTGTTTATTCACCATGAGATTGTTAAGTGAAAATATGAGAGAAAAACGGCTGGAGGATAAAAAGCCTGGATCACAGCTCCATGAGAAACAGAAGCAGAATTTTCTTCTTAAAAAGAAGATGAAATGTCCTTCTGGCAAGCTAACAATCAAGTTGTGATTTTCTGGTAGAACTAAGTATGACCAGAACACAGACCACCAGTGACAGACTTCCCAAAGAAATACAGCATTTAGGGAGAAAAGCAGCATCAGGGATCCCAGTCTAAGGACCATTCTAGAAAAGACCTCCTGCCAGAACTAAAGTGCTTAAGCAAGACTGAAATCCTGTTAAGGAAAAAAATAAGGAGAGAAACGCCAACAGCCTCTTTTAGTGGAGATTTTAAATAAAGTCAAAGCTATTAGTTGAGGCAGCAAGGAATTGTAAAGGAAAAAAAGGCAAAAAAAGTTGGTATACTATGAAAATCTGCACTGTTGGCTTCATTTATGAAAAAAACCCATGGTTCTACTCTAAAAACTTTTTTTGGACTCACACAAAGGACACTTGCATTTTACCTCTTCTAGCAGGAGAGAAATCAAAGAACATTTAATATTCAGAGCTTATTCTGTACAAAGTGGAAAATGATTATGTTAGCTCTTAATGCTCACACTGAATGATGGCCTGCTTTTTGGTGTTGCCCTTTCTTTTGTTTGTTTTTAAGGGGGGAGAAAAAAGACTCCACTGAAAGGCACACATGGCCATGTACACAGATCTGCTTTACTGATACCACTACTACACATCTAAGTACTTGAATTGAGGAAATGTAGAAAATCACAGAATGATTTAAAGAAAAAAAAATCATAAGACCACAGAACTTGCTATTTTGAAATCCAATCTAGTATTAATGGCAATAAAGCAAAGAACAAAATCCAACACCACAATATCTCAGAGATACAAATCAAAATCACTAGTTTTGGTTTGTGGTACGGAAGTTTACATCTGAATGCAGCTGGATCACAGTCAGCTAGCCAGCTCCCACAGCAGCCCCTCCAAGCTGTATTGATTTCTAGAGAAGAAAAGGCACTGTAAATCTGCCTGAGCACCATTGCGTCATACTTTTGGTCGGCTTGAAAAAAGTAAATTAAATGTTTTCCATTAGCATGGTAAAGAAGCTATACAATTTTGTTTTTATTTCAAATAGAGTCTCAAGTTACAGAACACTTTAGCTAACTCTGTGGCAAGGACTACATGCTCTGTGTTTGTGAAGCCAGCAATTCATGCTTATGTGAAACCAGATGTGTGCACTGCACAGTTCCCAGGGCTAGGAAGGCTTTTTTTTAAATGTGTTGCTGTTGATTAAAAAAGACTCTGCTTTTCAGTTAAATCATGGAATATACTGAAGTAGAAACAACATGTTCTTGCAGGGAAGGGGGAAGAGGGGGAGAGCAAAGGGTCAGAAGCAGAAGAAAACTTTAATGGCATAAAAACCACACACACAGAACAGTATAGGAGAAATGCTGCAGTACAACAAAGAGCAGCACAGTTCTGAGAAGCAATAAGTATAACCTGATTTGAGGTAACAAGAACTCCTTGATCAATTATTCATATAATTTACAACAACAGTTACAGCTGCATCAATGAAAAAAGAAAAAAAAAGAATCTAGGGCAAATATAAAATCTTCACAGCTATGAAGTGTCCTTGATTTTCACCAGAACATTTGGCTGTCTCCTATCATGTGTTTCTAGTTAGCAACAAACCACTCCAACAAAGGGAAACGAGACAGAGAGGCACAGAACAAACTGCCTTGCTGGAAGCAGTGAGAGTGTTCAAGGCTGCATTTCACTCGTGGATGCTGCACATCACCAAAACCCAACAGTACACTAAATACTGCTGTGTTTGAAACCTGACCACCCTAGCATCCCACCTAGATACATCCATGCACCCCATGGGATTAAGAGGATATCTTCTGCAAAGTCTTTACTCTCTCGATGCTAAAACTGCACTTCTAAAATAAATAAATGTTTAAATAACTTTTAGAAGAAATGCTGTGTCTTTGGAGTGTATGGTTATCTCAACTTGTATTGTTTTGTGTACTCCTAAGGCAAATGTAACAAAGCAAAACATTATGGAGATAAGTATTTCTGGATGGTTTTTTTGCCTTCAGTTTGAAATCACTTTATAATCATCACTGTTTTTTCTGCTCTGTCACTGTTTGACTACAGTGTCCTCAGCTGTTCAAGATGACCTTGCTGGTGGACTGGAGAAACACGGGTGCAGCTGAAATCGAAGTGCAAAGCAAAAAGAGCATGGTGCAGCAAAGGGATGAGGGGGCCTCACTGTGCTTAGTGTACTCACTCACAGACATGTACAGCAGATCATAAGGGAAGGTTGTGAGTTGAAGCATTGGCCATGCCAACAGGAAAACTTAACACCAATTTTGATTTTACTCACAGATAGTAGGACAATGAACTTAGGTCTAGTTCAGAGCTCTAATTTCAGTTTAAATTATTAAGATTAATAAAGGATTAACTAGAAGAATCTGCAGTTCTTCTCAGATGAATCAAGAAATATTCATTTAAGGAGCTTTCCAACAATGCTTGCAACAGGTATTTCTTAAAAATGGAGAATACGGAAGACCTTTAAAAGCATCTACGTTCAATCCTAAATAAATCTGCAGGAAACATTTCCACTACTACTCACTTTTTTCAGCCAACTCTCTACACTAAGTTCACTTAATCTTGTTGGTATGAAGGAAAGATCCTGCATGTATCATCCCTACATTCAAAATCCTGGCAAACAAAACCATAGCACAGTCAAATCTCCCTCAGTGTGTGGGACTATAACAATGTAAGTTCAACAAAGTCCTTGGGGTCACATGCTCTTCTTTTTCCATCAGCATTTATCCTGTACAAGCAAGAATGGGTTCTGAATGCTAAGAAATTACTACAGTACTGATAAACAGAAAATCATCATATATAAACCTCATTCTTCTCCCATTGCTGAAGATATCAGAGAGAGTTCCCATATTTTTGTGGCCACTCAAAGTGAGCTCTGAATGCCGCACTTGAAGTGGGATATGTTTCTAAAAACAGAGCATGCTGTTGAGCTCACAAAAAGCCTGTTCCCTTGTCAACAAAGAACTGCAGATATATCTTTTTACTAATAATAAAACCTGGCTCTAACCTACAATGCATATTATGTTGTTTTCCTCTCCCCTCCCCCAGCATGTGCTATTACAACATGTGTATGTATCAGGTAGCAAGAAGCTATACACACAAAAGGAGAAAGCCCAGAGATGGACTTGAGTGTTTCTTTTGCAAGAAGAAAAACTCTTGTTTTGAAAATTGTATCAGACAATTCAATTTGCTTGAACAATGAACTGCTTTACCTTGGTGTAAGACTTCTGAACTCCTACTAAGGCTGTCTGGCCCGTTAGGAGGTCTTCACCTTCAGCAGCAGTCTCCAGATGAAGGCAGATTTCTTCACCCTGGAACTCCCAGAGGCTCCCTGCAGTAAAGCCTGGAGACACAGGAACAGGGAAGGAATTTAGCTTTGTCATCAAAGCCAGTTTTAGAATGGATAACAAGTGTCCTTAAAGGCTGAATCTTGGTTTAAACGATGTAAATTTCTGAAATTAGAACTCTGCATCTTCTTTTGGAGACTGAAAGGCGGCAAAGAGGTGCTTAGCAATACGGCACAAGCATTCAGTCAGCTGTAGATGGTCTCCACACTGCCAATCCCAACAGCATAATCTCCAAACTCTGAAATTTAACAGGTGACTACAGGTATCAATCCTGAACTTCTCTCATGTCATTATATTCCCCACACAGAAATTTCTCAGAGACATGCATTGGAAATGCTTCAGGGCAAAGAGCACAAGTGTGACACATCATCTTCTCAAGAGAGTAACAGTGCTGCAGCCCTGCAGGCAAGAAGCCACCTCATCTCCCTGCACAACCTCCACCCAGCTGACAAAGCAGTCCTTGTTAAATGTCCACTCCAGAACACTGTCTTATGCTCAGAAAAATTAAAAATAAAAATCCCTAAATTTCACCATCAGAAGGGAAGGATAAGGAGCTTGCCTTCCTGAAATGCATGTGTTTCACCACTGCTTTTTACATGCAAAACAACCATACACAATTTAGTAGTTTACAGGCTGTGACCTAAATCCCTGTTTATGTTCTTTTTCTCAAAATGCCACTTGAGGTAAGACCAGCTCTAACCATACAGAAAAGTACTCAGGTGCATGTGATTTCTGTAGTTTGGTTTTATTTGACAGTATGTGGTCAAGCACCCTTACTGGCACAGGCAGATGGCACAGCAGCTTCTTTTAAGCAAACAATTCTGAGTGGTTTCAAATTACTTTCATTTTCTAATCAGTTATTCACTCTAGAAACAGGCCTGCAGTCAGGTTACAGAACATGTGATGAAATGCAAGGTTCCTTTAACAAAAATCTCAAAAAAATGTGCAGAAGCACAAATTCAAGAAAACCCTTTTTTGTTAACAGTGTCATACTGTTAAACAAATCAAACAGGCAGAAATATTCATCAGATACCAATTACTTTGGGCTTCCTCACTCCCAGTCTTTGGGGAGCCTGACTGAGTTTAGGTCTTGACATTAGTAGACAGAAGATATGAGTTTGTGTTGGGTGGGTGGGTGAAGTCTCAATCTTGGGAGACTGACTGCCTTTGAAACAGTGGTACAACAGAAACAAGCAACAACAGAAGGTTTTAGACAGATTGGTATCTGTACGTAAATGCTTATAAATTAGGAAAAAAATAACACGGGAAAGATGAAGGCATAAGCATATTCAGAGTGACATAGCATTACAGCTACTCAGCTATGATGAGCCTGCTGCAGTCTTGTTATTTTGGTAACTGGTAAAAGAGAAAACGATTAAAACATGATAAGGGAAAAAAAAAAAAAAAGACATTTTTAACCTTGCCTTGTTTAGTACAAGAAAAGATTACCAGCCAGAAACACATTCTTATATTATTACAAATTATTCTGATATCCAAATTACTGTATTTCAAGCCACAATTCTGAATGATGCTCATTTCAGTCTAAAAACTAAGGCAACTTTGCAAGCAAAAGGATCCCTGTAAGTTCATATTTGACAAGTCGAAGAGAAAAAAGCTAGTAAATCTGTTCCAGCCATGTTCCTTGGCTAACAGCCTGAGCAAGTTCAAGTACAAACACTTTTATTTCTAAGCTGAGTAACAATTTTAACGGCTATGAACTGGTCAGGATAGAAGACATCCCCAAAATCCCTGCAAGACTGCTAGATGTACTGCCTAAAAAAAAAAAAAAAAACTGGCAAAATACTGTAGGGAAAAAAGCCTGCAACTTTTTGTGCAGGTAAATATTCAGCTTCAAAAATTCCTTCCCTTCTCCCTGTTGAAATTAGAGCCCCTTTCTTTTTGCTTCTGCATTAAATTGCTACTTTAGAATCTGCAAAAAATATGGTCCCAAATTTATATCCAGTGTTAGTAATATTACAAAGCTTACATGGGAAATAAATATCATTGAGTCGAATACATACATGTTTAAAGATGAAAGTATGGTATTGAGTGTATGTGTGTGTATGCATCCGCACAAACATATATATATAATAAACAGCTGCACAGTTTTCAGTCAGCTTCTCTAAAGCACTCAGAAGTGCACTTTATTTTCTATTTTAATGAACCTGTTTTGTATTTATAGACTACATCCTGAGTTTCAGCCTTTATACAAGCTGGAGCCTTTTATGACACATGTAGTTTCCTGCTTCACTGTCCAATATCAACAAGTCTTTGGGCTTTTTTTTTCTAAAAGGACTTTTCATCCTCAGCTGCTATGTTCTTCCTCTCTTTCATTCTCTTGCTAAGTATAAAATCAAAGTTTCAATACTTACAAAAACACACATCTCATGGAAGAGAAGCCAAATGTAATGTAAAAGGATTCAGGTACGAATGAATGGCCTTCTTATTCTAATAATCCCAAAGGCATCAATCTAAACCTTCAAACCTCACTCAAGTCTACCATGAGCTTTCCATAATCCAAACTGAAGTCTTTAAAAATGTAGGATTTCTTTACAAAGAAATAAGCTGATATGGAAGCTCAGCAGCATATGATTAAGCATTTGATAACTTGATGCTTTGATAAGGCGTTACCTTAATCCCTCACTGAGGAGAAACGTAAGTCAGGAAACTGGAACTAGGCAGCTGGAAGAATTTAGCTGCTCAAATAAGTAAGATGTACTTTCTGCATCAAAAAAAGATATGAAGGCTCTCTGCAGCCAAACCTCTGTGAGAAACAAAATTATTTAACAAAGCAGAAGAGGTAGAGAAGATCTCAGCTCTACACATAACTAGAAACAAGGGAATATCTACCAACGTATACTGTGAACAACTATTCAATCTTCTTAATGCAGACCCTACAATTTCACAGGCAGCAGGTACAGACTCACTACTCTCACATCTGTATAATTTTCAGGTAAAAATCTCAGGCATAAATTAAAAGGCATAGTCAATTTAGAGAACACCATTTTCAGAAATATTAGTGGAATTTTGTTAGAAAGGGTCCATATCCACTAATACTGGAAGTTTCTACTCCTGTAGACTTATTTTCATGAACATCAACAATAAAACTAAGATGTAATCTGTTCCTATATTCAGCATTAAGCCCCTGAAAAGATGTAGGAATCGGAATAAAGATATACAGAAAAATCCCAAATCAGCCACTTCCCGCAATTAATATGCTCACACTTCACACACTGTTACTTTAATTATTGTTCTATATTACTTTTGCTGGCTAATAAAGTTATCTTCAGTACTGAAGGTTTTAATGCTGAGATAGAATAACATTCATGTTTTCTGATTTGCTATTCAGTTGTTAAAAGTATTCATTGCAATTCAGCTCAAGACTAATAAATTTCATTGCAATGTAAGACACCTATACAATACTGAGAGGAGCCTTACTCCCCACAAACTTTGATGAAAATACTGCTAATTTACCCAAACAAGACTTACACCAACTGCACAACTGGAAGGTAGAAACATCTTTGAAAGTTTCAAGGTTTCACTACCAGTATTCTTGCAGCTGTGATTATCTCACTAGGAGGCTCTGGATCAGCACAGCAATCTAGCCACTGTATATTGTCAGGGAAACTCACAGTACATTTATGGAAGCACAAAGTGCACTGATCTCCTAAACGTTAATTATACTGAAACAAAGCTTCAGTTACAAGCAGATCACCAAGTCCAACACATTAATACTTTTTTTTGCTGGTGTGCATGCATGCATTCTGAGAAACATATCTACAAGAAGAGACAAAAAGCAGATCTTCATTTCACCTTCATTAGTTTTCTGCCCACATTCTCCGCTGCTCTCTTTTCTAGTCTCCAACACCAAGGGCTTAATTTACAGTGTGTATCAGTTATTAAAATATAATAGGAACGAAAAAAAGGAACACAGAAGAACAGGCTTTCTGGCTGGCACATTACCTGGTTCTGCAGGATGGGATTTGCTTTTCTTAAGTTAAAAAATAAAGTATATATAGACATTGTGACAAAGTAATTAGAGTGCTTAAGCATCAGTGGGCAGCCTGGTAAAACAGGACTCCAAAGATGAGCAAAAAGACATGCCATGGTTTTTGAGGAAGAATTGTCATAGAGGGGAACAAAGGGCAGGGAAATTACAGTTTTACTTGAACAAAGCAACAACATGGATAGACCTGATGGGTTTCCATGCTGTCACTCTCTTTGTGCACCTGAGGAACAACTGTCAGATGCCAAACAAATTAATGACAACAAAAAAGCAATCAGAATTAGGTCTGCTAAGACAGGTGGCTACCAAAGAGGATAAACACAATTCTTACAGAAAACCATTCCTTCAAGAAACTCCGCAGAGAAGCAGCAGATGATGGAAAGTACTCCCCAGATAAAAGCACAAACACAAATCAAGGGGTACCAACTAAAAACTGCAACTGGGAATTTATGAACCGAGTTTATATGCTAATGTACCACCTCCTACCCTCTTCAGTCTCTGTGAATATGCACCACTTGCCAAGGGATTTGAAAGGAGAAAGCCTTTAAACTTGTGAACGTTCCTGGTTTGGTGACAACAGCCAACTAAGAGTTCAAAGAAGGGCTGCAAAACGAGGCAAACGAGGCACATGATGAAAAGCAAGTATAATGATTCAAGAGTGGGGTGGTGTGAGAAGCAGAAAAGGCCTTGACACTGTGCATACTCTGCTCAGGAATAAGAAAAACATCTCCGTGTTATCAACACTGATTTCAGCACAAATACAAAATGTGTCTCCAGACCAGCTACAACAAAAAAAAATTTATTCCAGCCAAAACCAGCACGAAATGACACCAGAAGATAGGCTTAAGAAGAGGCCTGGTACCATGAATATTTTTAAGTAAATAAGACAAGGAAATTTATTCAAACCAGTCACGTTTCTTAAGTTTTCCCTGTGAAAGGGATAGGAAAATGCCACAGTGTCTTATTACTGTAAATGTTACAGAGAATCATAAAATAGGGAACAGAAGCTGAAATAAAGACAAAATAAAAGACCTTTTGTAAGAGTTTTTTGGTGAGTTCTCTATCAGTTAAAAAGCCAATTAAGCTCCTAAAAAGGACATAATTAAAGTAGTTAATTTTTAAATTTAAAAAAAACAGTGTTCTCTCTGAGACCTTTATAATGATCCAGGGAAGATGTCAGTGTATGCTGTCTCAAATTTACTTCCCAAATATAACAGTTTCTAAATGACACCCTGGGTATAACCCCAGAAGCAAATCAAATTCTGAACTGTCCTCCTTTTGAATCTGTCATTTAGCTTTATTCATTTTTCATAGTCCCCATGAAAGCATAACCACTCTGTTGTTCATAAGATGCAAGCTAAGTAATTGGTTTGACTTTAGAACAAACATTAGAAGCAACCATATGCTACCACCATCTTTGCCTGCTATTTGGGAAAAATCTGAAGACAAGATATTGATGCAAATATACATGAGAGCAATTAATTATTTGCAGCTCAAAGAGGAAACATGTATGTTACACTGCCTGCCCGCATTCTCACAATAATTTTTCCAAAAATCAGCAGCACTTAATGGACAGAATTGGAACTCAGTAAGCATAAGAAAGGCATGGAAATATAAGCAAAACTATGCATGAGACAGACTTTAGATCTAAAAAAGGTGACAGCTCTCTCAGGTTTTTAATAGTGACACCATTATCATTTTAAGAATGATACTCTGGAATACACTTTCAAAAGTCTTTGTATCATCAAAATTACACAAATGTTCCTTAATGACTTGAGATTGGACTCATGATTACTTTTGTTGCAAGCCCAGCCACAGCAGGAGAAGTAGGATTTTCACACAAATTATAAAATAAATTTGCTGTAGCTTCTAAACCTTCCATCATCTTGGTAGATCTGTATAAGATAAGCTTCGAAAGAGATATGAGAGTCCTAACTCTCCTGGTAGTGAGGCCTCTTCATGAGATGTGTTACTTCTCCCTTGGGTGTGACCAAGGGACAACGACCAACATTCAAAGCAGCAGAAGTGACACCCAATTCCATTACACAGTCAGATCAAGGCAGCTCTCAGGTGCTCAGCTCACAGTTAGATGCTGAAGCAAAACCTGCCCAAGGAATTTTGCCAAGGAATGATGCCAGAGTGGCTCTCCAAAGTACCTGAATGACTAGAGGCAGTATGACACTTTCTTCAGATCTACAGGAAGTAAGAAAGTGCCAAATGGTTACAGAACACCAAGCAATGCACATATTTTGGAGGAGTTTTTGGTCACCTTTGTTTGCTCACTGGCCAACACAACAAGAACTGAATTTGTAATATAAGCTTGAGAACTAGAACAAGCACAATTATTAATAAAGATGTAGCTGCAAATGCAGAGGAAATCCCACCACCCCATGCCCCCCGAAAAAAGAAAATCCCACAAAAAAAAAAAAAAAAAAAAAAAACAACCTAACAAAAAAAAAACTCAAACCAAACAAAAAACCTAGTTAGGCACTTCATAAGAAGAGATAACTAACAGGAGAAATCAGCTGAGGTAAACAGTCATTGATTTACCAATTCATTACACATAACTGAAACACAGATGGACATTACAGCCAGTAAAGATGAACTTTCCTCTGGCCTGAAAGACTCTCCAGCTCACATTTTTACCTTCAAGTTTCCAAGTAGAGACTTTTCATCAGCAAGTTATTAAAACCCCAAAGTAGCAAGAATTCACTTTATTCCCTATTTTATCTCTACTTGAGGACAGCCAGTTGCTTCATACCCGGCTACCCATACAATATGCAGAATGTCACTTCTCTCTTCACAACTCAGTATAATCAGGAAAGAATAACCTGGTTCCTGATTATTCAACTGTAATTGTTTCTCTTTGGATGTTTTACAGCTGGAGGAGGAAAAGATACAAACAGGTGACCTCCATTTTGACTTTAAATCAGTCAACAAATGAAATGTTAGTAATAACAGACATGAAACAGACACATTACCCATTATAGGAAATACTAAATCTACAGCTGGACTTCAAAACAAAACCCTACAGTCTACTTTGCTGGGAATAAGAAGATATACAAAGCTTTGACTTGGGGTCAGGCCACAGGGTCAAATATACAAAGAGGATATAAATCAGAGATTATTTCTAAAACTTACTTTCCAAAAGACAAGACAGTGAGCACGTAAGTATTTATGAAAACATAACTACACTTAAAGGCAAGTACAAGGGCATACAGATGTCAGCCCATCACAGATATGCTGCCTGCTTCAGCAGGCAGACCTAATCCCTGTCCCCAGCCAATCTTGGGGACCTGGCCCTCACACCCAGGGTTAAAAGCAGGGGAGCTCCCCTGGGCAGTATATAACTGGGGAATACCCCAGGACTCACACTACTGAACAAGCTTGGAATTCAGAAAGGCTAAAGTCAAGACATCTCAGAGAACAGACACTAAAAACTTTTCCTAGGAACTATTAAACCATTACTGCTGTTTTTAAAATATACTGAAGACTGGACTACAACAAAGTTACAAAGATTTTATTGCTTCCCTTTGTGACCTTTTCCAATTTGACACTATCATCATTGACAGGAACAGTAAAATGGTATCAAACTTGCAGGGAAAGAGAGTGCTGGGTATAGGATATCGACGATTTAACTTTAATGAGGCTGTGGAAAGAGTCCTTGCATCACACAGCACACCATGGAAAAGGGATGTCTTACCAAAAGCCTTCCTCCCTGGACCACAAGAAGTGGAGCCCATCTCCAGGCCACGGGCTCAACACTTAGGACAACTCAGAAGATGGTCATGAAAGCAGGAATTAAACACAACATGCTAGCTCTGCAAAAGCCCACCTTCATCAGACATTTTTGTGCCACACAGCACAATTTAGAGAAACAGAGAAGGAAACAGCAATGTAGCTACCAATGCAGCTCCAGCTTAGAGACAGGCCATTTGAGGGAATTCTGTACAGAAGTAAAAAATGCGTAAGGTGCCACAAATGATCACTTTTCTTTGTTTAAATCTAGTTACTAAGAAATTGTTTATTGTTAATGCAAAGTATTACTAACCAGAATTTCAGTGCAATGGTACAGCACTTCCATAGCCCAGAGAAAGCGAATCCATGACCCTGTTCATTTCCAAGCAGCAGGAAGCTGGCAAACAAGCAAGGGGCAAGCAGCCAAACCAACCACTACTGCTAAGAGTAGCATAAATCAACAGTTTGAATCAGAAGGCTTTACACTTCCTTTCTGAGGACTCGGCCACTTATTGCTTCTTTTAGAAACATTTATCAACTTTGAACTAATGCCTTGAAGTGGCTACCTGAAAACAGAGGCTAGATAAGAATAAGAGAATAAAAGTAAGTATTTATTTGAAGGCCCTTCAAAGGTACACCTTGGGAATGTAAAGCCTATGAGGGGCTCCACCCAAGATGGATCCTGGGTCACAGGATCTCCACACTTTTATAAGGTTGGTCCATTTGTATATCAGGGTTAATTCTCCAATTATAATTTCAGTTAATGATGTAATTACCCCAAGTTTGCTCCTCCTGTTTCAAGGCTTTAGTTTACATATTTCAGGGCCTGGGACAATCAAGGTGTCCTCGAAGTGAAACTTAGAGAGGTTTGTTATGCCTAACCAGCAGGAGAGCACAGCAGCTAACAGGCCACACGAAATGTCAGAGTTACACACTAGGCAGTACAGGATTAGGAAAATATAAAAGCTAAAACCTAAGGCATCAGTATCAGTATCACTATGGAAAGGCATGAAAGCAGCAACAGTTGCAGAGTACCTCCATGAGTTTTACCTTGATTTGGGCCACTTGACTGTCAAATGTCAAAACACGAGTAAAACTTAAAAAGAGTTTTACAATCTCATACTGTTCTGACATAAACATAACTCAGCATAGCATAACATAGAACTATGACACTTTTCTTATACTTTATAAATAAAAATACCAGGCAGTCACATCACATCACCAGATGCAGGACAGAATGCCACAGACACATGTACAGTCTCCCTCTGACAACTCTTATCCTCATTTAATAGCACTGAGTCCAGGGAAGAAGGAAAGAGGAGAGAATATTTTCTAAAACACTTCTCAAAATGGAAACAGAACTCACAAAGTGAAAAGCTACTTCAAAGCACCAGTCATAAAAGGAAAGATGCATGGGAGCTTGCAGCCAGTCACTCACGTGTCATCGGCTCATAAGCAAGGACTTTCTTCTACCCTGAAGCCAAAGGGCAAATGAGAGACTGTCCTATCCCATTACCCATTCTGACACTACCTAGAATTCTTTTTAAATAATGAGATGGACCTCTAACACACTGGTTAACCTTTGGAATTTAAAAAGAACCCACAGCTAAGAAAATTATGCTGGCCATTTCGGTTACAAAAAAATGTCCAAAAAACACAAGCAACATTTTTCTATATTAAAGCAGGCATTTTTCACTGGAGGCGTTCACATATCCCTAAAGATGCGCATTTTGATGATTCCACCAGGCTAATAAAATCTTGATACATCATTCTTCCTTATAAAAGTTAACAACATTATGTTCCTGCAGAAAATTCTGTGCAAGTTATTTACAAAGACAGGCACCCAAACAAGTACTAAATCCCAAACATTGAATTTGAACATTCTGAAGGTCAATATAAGGCATCTAAGGAGATGTTTGTGCAACATACAAAATTAAGTATCAAAGCAGTACAGACAGAAGGAACAAACTTTAAACATAAGTCCAGTATCTAAAGAGGTAACTATCTTAATTTTTATTGCAGTCCTACAATTTCTACCCCAACATCTGCATAGTATAGAAACAATGCATTTAAATGTCCAGTTATTACCATAGAAGAGTTTGTCTTGGAAGGGACTTTCAAAGGTCACTTAGTTCAACCCCTCTGCAATGAGTAAGGACATTTTCAACTAGATCAGATTGCTCAGATCTCCATTCAACCTGACCTTGAATGCACCCAGACATGTGGCATCTACCATTGCTCTACAATAATAAAAAAGGGATAAATTTTCAGAAGCATCCTTTCTCAGTTCCTGATGAGAAAGTGTTTCATATGATGCAATTCAGGCAGAATCTGTTTCAATCTGCTTGACACAAACCAGAGAAGAATTATTTTACTATACTTCCAAGAAAAAAGTAGTGGTGACCAAAAGTCGCCATTTGATCACTAACTACAAAAGTTAAAAAAAAATATGTAGGATGTGAACAGAATTTGACAGGTATTCTTAAAATACATTTGACATTATTCTCTCATGGGTTTTTTTTTTTTTTAAAGATCTTGATAATCTTTTCTCATTGTACATGCAAATAACGTAACTATGCAAGCTAACTTTTTAATCCAGCAAATTTCAAGTGAGTTTCAATACTTGAAGAGTTGTTGGGAACAAACTTTCTTTGTATTGACAATACTTTAGCATTTACACTGCACAGCAATTTAATCAGGCTGTTATAATTTGGTTCTGTGTAGGTGTCAACTGACTTGCTTCTAAGTCTGCTTCACATTTACAGAAGTTATTCACAAAGATGCAATTATATTAATCACATGGGCTGATTACAATGTCTAAGGCTTCTGCACATCTCCCTTTGGGAAGTTAGGACCTGCAAATCCACATATTGGAAGACTTCTGCTGAAAGCAGTAAATATATTTCTTGACTTTTGTTGCACAAATCCAGTTTTGCTGGTCCTGTAGCAGCACACTAACAGGCTTTCCAAACTCTCCTACATCCACAAGATCTTAGGCAGGAGCAGGAGAAAAGGAAAGTCAATACAGGAGTCTTGAACACAAACATTTAAACTAAAAATTACCCTTTCTCCCTCAAGTTTGCATTCTTTCATACAGTGCCAGACATCAAAATACAGACTGAAGTTCTAAACCCTAATATTTGAAGGAAATACACCAGAAATAGCTTCAAAATGCCAACACAGAGGGCATCTAAATTAATGTATTTTTTTTGTCCATAGCTTACAAACAGAATGCTTATGAGAAGACTCTTATCTTGATTTAAATAACTTGCAAATTGATAAAAAATTCATTACATCCCCCTGTGTAACTTATTCCATGATTAATTATCCTAATTTAACTACCTTTGCTTTCAGGTCTAGGTCGACACAAAAGATCAAGATAAAATTAAAAGCTTCATACAACTATTTCCCCAAGTTTGTTTAAACCTCTGATACAGTAGATTACTGTAGCTGCGAGAGCCAATAATTTCTCTATGCTTCGAGTTTACATATTTAACAGCACTCTTCCCAGTGCTTCCAGTTCAGATATAAAATAGCAGGCTATGTCACTGGTGCTGTGTAGCTAAACACACAAGGCAGTAGCTGCTGAGGAAGAGGAACAGGAAAGTTAGACAAGGCCAAGTGAGAGATTTAACGTTTTAGCATCTCCCAATGAACTACAACAAGAATTGTCAAGCTTCCATATTTATTAGTTTATTTTGTTGACAGGGATGTATGTTTTCAGAAAAACAAAAAATTCAGTCCTGTGACCAAATTTTGTTGTATCAATACCACAAGACCTCTTTTGGGTCACACATGGATCAGGAGGCTGGGACCACAGCATGGGGATGAACAGCAGGCGAGGGTCTCCAGTCCAAGCTTGGTCCCACACTGAGACACAAACACAGAACACACTCCTGTGAGGTTTTATGATAGTGTTCAAAAATACACAGGGGAAGAAAGATATTGGGGTGCTGGAGTACATCCAGAAGAGGGCAATGAAGCTGGTGAAGGATCTGGAGCACAAGTCTTATGAGGAGCTGCTGAGGGAGCTGGGGGTGTTTAGTCTGGAGAAAGGGATGCTCAGGGGGGACGTTACTGCTCTCTACAACTACCTAGGAAGAGGTTGTAGCCAAGTGGGGGTCAGTCTTTTCTACCGAGTAACAAGTGACAGGACAAGAGGAAATAGCCTCAAGCTGGGTGAGGGAGGGGTCAGACTGGACATCAGAAAAAATTTCTTCACCAAAAGAGCTGTCAAGCATTGGAACAGGCTGTCCAAGGAAGTGATGGAGTCACCATACGTCTGTGTAGATGTGGTGCTTAGGAACG
This sequence comes from Lanius collurio, assembly GCA_020086605.1. Taxonomy (NCBI): domain Eukaryota; kingdom Metazoa; phylum Chordata; class Aves; order Passeriformes; family Laniidae; genus Lanius; species Lanius collurio. Next base: position 29,047,625 of record JACBWW010000003.1, on the reverse strand, counting down.
TGGTTTAGGGGTGGACTTGGTTGGCAGTGTTAGGTTAACAGTTGGACTCAGTGGCCTTGGAAGTCTTTGCAAACCTAAATGACTCCATGATTCTAAGGTGAACATCTTAACACCTTGATGGAAAGGAAAATGCTCCCATCCATGTTTGAGAGCAGCAGTGCTTCCCCAGTGAGAAAGCTTTCAAGCCAGGGAGGATAATTTTTGAGGAATAAAGCTTTAAGTTATTAATAAGAATGAAATCTCTTGACCTAGATTTTCTCCAGCTTAAAAAAAAAAGCATATACACACACAACACAGCCTTCCTCTACAAACACAAACATATTACACTCATCATACAGCAGAGCACTTCAAAACAGATATTTCACAAAGAAAACAAAAAAGGCTTTTTGTGCTCCTCCCTTAGCCAGCTTTGTCTAACAACATGAATACAGATGATGTTTGATTAAAAAAAACTTGAACCCCAAGTTGCATGTATTTACTTTTCAAAAGCATTTTACAATTTGATTTTCTTCTTGCCCGCTGTGATAATTGATGAAAACTACACAGGGATTAAAATGAGCACAGGTGCATGTCTACATAGTTCAAAGAGATTTGATCTCGAATGAAAATAATAATATAAAAAAGCTTGAGTATTTTTAAGAGTGGATTTATCATAGTCTAACCAAATAAGCCTAGATTAAAAGTAGGATTTTACAGTCCAGATTCCATGTAACTGAAATTTAAAATGTGTATTTCATAACGTATCAGAGACTTTTGCAAGCAGTACCTGACTTACTTGCATTAACAGCCCTCCACATCATACGTGTCAGAGCAGATACAGAGAAAAAACAAAGGCACTACAAACAGTAAAAAGCACCAAAATACAGTCCAAGGGCACGTGTAACGTAAGACATTTGGCACTAAATCAATCTTATTTTTAAATTCGTGAGAGGTAAAAGGAAAGTCTATGAGCTGAGAATATCCTTCTGCCAATATACAAATCAGCACAAAACCCATGCTTATTTTCTTTGCCAAATTTATCCTGCTACAGCTGAATCTCAACTTCCTTTCACCCATGAGGTCAGGGACCATTTGAAAAGAAATGCACGATACAGCTAATCTTTGTGTCAGCTCATCATACATAATGCAAAAAACATTATTTTCCTCATTTTTCTGTCCCAGCTTCCTCCACCACAGCTAACTAGCATGTTGCTAATCCCAAATTTGTTGCACTACTTGTTAAACAGATTCAAAAGACAAATGCACACAAATCACACAGGATAAAGAATTTATTCTGTGCTCAAGGCTCACTGCTGAGCTGCTATTAAGAACTGAAAAAAACCCAAACCAACAGCACTTAATTGTATGGAAAACTAATTTATTTGTCTCAAAGGAAAACTCTACACTTACGTAGACATTTTTATACAACAGCTGCTTTCTTTCCTAAACTACCTAAAACACTCCTACAATAACATATATTCAATCTTCTTTCTGAAGCAGAATCCAATATATTTTTAGATCTCTGAATAATAACAGCAGGAGATTACAAATATATGGATCAGAGATGGAAGAATTCCCTTCCCTCCCCATGCAGGGGGGCAAGCTCATGACTCCATCTTGTGGGACACAAGAGCTAATCAGCACTTCCTCCCAACAGGCTTAATTTCCACTTAAGCACCCTTTTGAGTGGTGAGAATGAGGGAACCCTGGCAATCATTTCACAGAAACAGATCAGTGAAATTGTCAACATCTGAAATCTTTCCCAGTGGCCCTGTAACTTCATTTACCTCCATACATTTACCTGCACATCTTAACCACAGATTTATACTTTTGTAGCACCCAAATACATATTAACTCCAACTCCCTGTCAAACATCTTACTGACTTAGTGGTTTTGGAACTTAAGTTTTGACTTTAGATTTTCACACAACCCTTGGAGGACTCACCAGGGAACCAAGCCCAGTTTCTCAAAAGACTGGTAAAGAAACTGAAATTAAGACATGAACACCTGAACAAAAATAAATAAACCACCAAAAATATATGTGCCTAGTATGTTTTCTTTAATTGAAAACGCATTCTATGTCATTACTACACAAGTCAAAAATATTTCTTTTAAATCGGTTAGAACACCAAGAAAATAATGTTCCTGTTGCTTAAACCAGCTTGCATGCTTGCTATTGATTTAATTAATGATGACAGATGATTTAAATAGCTCCCTGAATACAAAACTTTCAAGGATAAACAAAAGAAACTACATAAAGAAAAAACAGTCTTTTACCAATTTCTTGTCAATTAAACATATTGATGAACAAATTTAGTTGCAAGATCTTGTTCTGGCCAATAATAAATTTTAGATGCAGTTAAATTTTTGCACACCACATTTAAAACTGCAGCAATCATAAAAGTATAAAAAGCAAGACCACTAAAAAAGTGAACAATTATTTTTCACATTTCACAAAATTCTGCAGGTCAGTTCAAGCCCTGAAGAAGACAAACAACTGTTTTTTTTGTTTTTTTTTTTTTTAATTATAGCATAAAATTATATACATAAGAAACCATACATGTTTACTACAGAGTTTGAAAGTGACAAAGAGGGAACTAAAGCATCCATCAAAAAAACATAATACTTCAAATCCAAAATAATTTAAGTACTTTCAAGCAACCTAAATATAAAATTGCTGTCATTAAGTTTTAATTAACAGATAACCAAGTCATTTTTCTGCATGAATTTGCATAGCACATGGCTAATTACTACCTTATGAAGAGTCTGGGGGGAATAAAAAAAGCATAAATCTTTACATAGTTCATCAACAATAAAAACTAAAATACCACTGTGACTGCCTTTTTTTGGTTTTTTGTGAGAGAGCAAGTATAAACAAAAACATTCTTTTTAATACAGAGGAAACTAAATAGGAATAAGACTGTAAAGTGAACCAGCAGAGGAAACCCAGGATTAAGGCTGAAACTTTATTCTAATCCTTCTGTTCACAGAAGTAGTGGTCACCAGGCAGCATGTGGTCTGGGCATGCACCTGCAATACACAGGCAGGATTTAAAAGTACTTACAAGGAGATCAAGCTTTGTCTGAGAAAAGTTTCTCTCAGGAGTATCTGCCTTCTCCAAAAACCAAACAATAACCATGCACATCAGCTTGTCAGTGATTTTGCCAGAATGATACCTGGATGTGATACATCCACAACCCATTGTTCCTGGGGATTGACTTGAAAGTTAGGAAAAAGATCAAGAAAAAAACAAAGAAAACCAAAACAAGAATCTTCTTGCTGTGAACATATTAAACAGTTAAAGTTGAGAGTCATACCCCACCACTACTCTGTGAACTTTGCATTACCTTTATGTAAGTTCCTGGAATAACTGATAAAGTCTACCCACTTGGTAAAGGTCTTCACAAACTGAGGAGCGGAGGTAGAATCCTTCAAACACTATGGAATTCCCCTAATTAAATAATACTATCATTTATCTGGTGCTGCAGAATGACTAGTAAAAGAACAAGGCTCATCTTTAAATATCATTTTCTTTTGCCTCACACAACCTTTTCTGATACTTTTGTACTACAACATTAGGTCCTGCAGCAGGAAACTTCGGGCTGGGCTTGGGACCTCAGGAATTCCTGCTGTCTCTATCTGGGAGCTCTTCAGGTGCACCTGCGAGCTAAACAAACATTCCCAAGTCCACAGACCCATTTTGTATCACGGAAAGCTTGGGTAACTACTAAAAAGTGCATGGGGAGGGGTTTCTAAATCCTGTGATTATAAGTTTAGCATAGAGTGCAATAAAAAGAGAGCCACAGAGACCAATATACTTTCCAGTGCAGCAGCTTTGAGAAGCATCTGAGATCAAAGCTACTGCTTTCAGTCCTAAGTCATTTTGTTACAAAAGTTTAAATATTAAAGGAGCAAGAGATATTTTGCTTACATTTGGTGCTGTTTCTTTTGGAGTAGAATTCAATTTGGTGAACTATACCCATAAACTGGGTTCAACTCCATTAGTAGCCAAATATGACAATAATAAAACCACAATTCAACACCGTGAAGCGCAAATGCTTGCAGGCTACTTTCTGGCCCTTCCCCTCAAGCATATATAACAAGCAGATTGCCATCAGGAGGGGTTTCACACCACCTCCAATTCTTCCACTAGGGTCCTCCATAGCCTGAAGAGTCAGCTGCAGCCCAGCAACATGTATCACAGAGCAAGGGACAACTTACTTATTCCCATACACCATATGGATGTTTGCTCATTTGCAATCAAGCTACAGGATCACATCTCTAAGTAAACAAAGAATTTTATGGCATTCATTATTATTTTAAAGCCGTCAGACATCAGCTGCTATATCTGACTATGAAGAAACTGTCAGAGGTAAGTCAACCAGCACCTAAAAACTGGAACTCACTGAGCTGATACTATAAGATACCTGGAGAAGTAAAATTGCATTTCAGCTTCCAAACTGAAGATGTTTACATAATTAAGATATGCAAATAAGGATAAACAAAAAGGAAAAAAAAAAAAATCTTAAAAAGTTCTGACTACATCTGCAACCATTTTCCTACTTAGAAAGCCAGAGCCTTGACTGACAATCAAGTACTAATACTAATCATTATTTAAAAATTCATGGTAATTATATAACTTATCCTTTTAAACAGTTTACTGTATTAAATACTAAACAGCTTTATCCTGCATAAAATCAAGCCAAGATACAACAGAGCCCCTTCACTGCAATTCTCAGTTTTTCCTTTGAAAAGCAAACTCATTATGCTCTATAAAGAAAATAAAGTCTCTAAAAGAAGACTAAATTCTTTCTTTCTCAAAGGCAGGCTCTGAAGAGATTGCATAAAAAGAGATTTTATTCTTGGCTCAAATATGAACATTTGGGAATCACTACTTTTGAGCAAGGACTCACCCACTTAAAGGCAGAAGAATTTATTTTGATAAGTGCTGTGAAATTTCCGGGGGAAAAAAACCCACATGTATTTTGCACTTCCCAGCTTTTGGTACTTTTCCAGTTAAGACAAAAATCTCAAAATAACCTCTTCCCCATATAACTGTTTTCTCATGGATGCTGCCAAGCTCTCTTATACCACCAGCAAGAACTTCTACAAGAAAGTAACTATTTTCAGACAATCCAACTCAGAGGAAGATAAAAGTGAGAGCATTTTCAGGTATTTTAGGATAGAACCTGGGAGAGGGGCCTGGGGAATATGTTTCACTGGGTGCCCGCCTCCTGCTGCCTTGTCACCACTCTGTTCAGCACCCTTCAGAAGATGTAGGGGAGCATTGCCACAGTTCAGAACTCATGGACAACCTCTCCAAGCACAGGGAAGGGCAGGAGTTTGAGGCCAGCCCTCCCGCTAAGGACTACGTTCCTACCATAGCTCGGAGTCCTCGGAGGAGCAACGCTTCTCCTTTGGATGCAGACCATGTCCTGAAACCGCTTCCCCAGATTCAGGCCAAACCAGCTGCAGAAAGGGAAAGCTCATCTTGGAGATTAGATCAGGTCCCTACAGAAACATTCAGGACTTTCAAACAAAGAGTATTATTTGTGTGCGAACACATGTGGACACCATCATGTTACAGAAAGAATATCAAGGGATAGAGAAGAGGATTCAGACTTGTGTCTCCAAGATGACTCAAGATTACCTGCAAACATCCACATAACATTTCTCAACTGTTGAGGAATGTTGCAGATCCCACAGTTAAGGGCACAGATCAGAAACCAGATCAGCTCCTTTTCCCAACTCATGCATGCATGCTGTCCTGGAAATGTTCTTTTGTGTATTCTCATACTGTTTAATGTGAAGGAATTGCTATTTCTCTCTATTTAAGATGCAAAATCTCAACTATGACCTGCAAGTGCTCGGTATGGCTGAGCTCCTGGCACAGCAGCCAGTGAAGTCATTTGTGGTTCTCCTGTCAAGTGCCCGTCACAGAACCAGGGGTGAGACACACCAAAGGATTCAGGAGGGACAGCCAGGCGGACCCTATGGTCCAACCCAAAGGCAAGCCATGCCCTAATCTAGGGGACAGGCAGGCCAGGCCATGTCATGCAGGCTCCTGCAGGAAGCCTGAACTTGGGGCCCAGCAGGGAGGCTCTGTGCTTTCCAGGGACTGCCTCTTCCCAAGACCATCGGGAAGCACAGCTGCAAGGTGCTCCCTGCTGCCAGGACAAGCCCAACACATGCATCCTGCCATCATGATGGGATGGAGGACTGTGGAAAGACTCAGACCAAGCAGGCCCTTGGCCTCTGCCACGCTGCAGATGTGCCTCTATGAGCTGCCTTTACAGCAGGAATGGGAAAAAACGGCATCAGATGGTGGCTATTTTGGAAACTGCCCTCCTGTCACAGGTGTCAGTCTCCGCCTAGAATTACTATGCCAGGCACCAGCTCATCTTTTCTTTTCCCTTTTTATTTAAATATCCACACCCAGGAATGTACATAGGAGTAAATTAAGGCACTTGTATTATATAGGTCAAGTCCTGACCTGTTCATCTACATATATTAGCATGCAGGTAAAAGTACTACAGACATGAAAAATGAAGCATTCATGGTTAGCTCAAATACACATCCTAGGCACTGTTAGAAGGGAAAAAAAAAAATTAAGACAACAGAAAAGTAACAACAGAGACAGTAAGACAGTACTTAATTTGAATCTTTTTCCCAAGAAAATTTTCCCTTGTGAATAGTTAGATGTATTTTACTAGTAGACAACATTGTAAGCCAGACATCTTAATTTTATTTCATTTTACATTTTGTAAGTATTCAGGATGAAGACCAAACATATAAATCAAGATAATTCAGATCTGTCTTGAAGTGTGCTTTTAAATCATCTGAAAACTTTGTACATGGTTTCCACATAGAATACATCTCTTTTCATGAAGAACATATCCTTTTTCTTCCCAAGTCAGAAAAGAATTGGTTAAAATAAAAACCATCATGTAATTGAAAACATATAAGCAGGTGTGGTTTGTAATTTCTCATCAGGGAAAAGGAGTTCTCTAGACTTTAAGCTGCCAATGTCTGTGAAGTTGTGATCAGATATCACATTATTAAAAAAAGGAGATACTGGACAACAACCCAATTACACACTCCGTTTTCAGGAGCCTTCAGAGGTACAAAGCACAGAAGCCACAATTAACACAGCCATATTCCAGTAGTGTAATTCCCTCTTCCATATCCAGCCTCTGCCTCACCCTTGGAGAACACTCACTATAGGCGCCAATGAAGTTTACAAGGCAGTGACCACAGAGTTTCTGACATTCTCATTTACACTTTTATTAACTGACATGCCAGTGAGCTAGTCGATAATGGAAAAAAATTTTAAGAGCTGTTCAACTTGGTGAACAAGATATACTTCACCTCAGTTCTGTTTATCTTGTTGTCTGAGACCATAACCTTTGTGATTATGAAAAAATGAATTCTGACATTAACTTAAGAAAAATCGCAGCCTAGAAAAATCTCTGCATCTCTGTGCAACTCTGCAAAACAACTTCAAAGAAAGAAAAAAAAGAACTCGTGCCCATGCGACTGTTCCACAGAAGAACAAGAGGCTATTATCTCCACTCCAACAAATTCATTTTTCCAATAACACTGGAAGTGACTTTTAGGAGTTCCATATTCTATACATTGCCTATTGAGAGGGAAAGGTACTAAGGTAACAGTGGGAAATCCACTCACAACTCCAGAACTGTAATGCAAAAGGAACAACGTGGGGAATTATTTTATTGCTTCTTTCAGTTCAGTATATTATGGATCCAAATTACACTCCATGGAAGACAGACCTCATGGGGATTGTCAGTCTGGTGGTGGATTAGGGCCAGGGAGGCCCAGGGGGGTCCACTGCAACAGTCAGCACTCTTCTGTCTGGTTCAATGTCAAGAACAGCTGACATAATTTTCAAATAAAACACTGCTTTTACAATTTGCACTGAGTTGAACGAAGTATTCCATGAAAGCAAATCACACTGATTAAGGAACAGGTTTTTTTGCTTCTCATTAGAAGTTCAGCTTTAAATTAGTGCAAGTTCTAGGCATGGGAAAGACGTAGGAGAAAGACTGGAACCCCACAGCAGGCAGCTTTGCATTAGACAGTATTTGTATCACAACCACCATAATACAAGCTGCCTCCTTGCCTTCATGTCCAGCTCATACTGCAATTCCTCCAGGCTTGAACCTGCAGCAACAGGTGACAGCCACTGGCCTGCAGAGCTGCAGTACTAACCATGTTCACTGCAAGGGCTTTATGGATACCAGTCTTTGTCCTTCCAGTCCCCACCTTGTTGTCCCAGCTCAGCTGCAACAACTAAAGGGAACAATGCTTTCAGGGAAAATGTTCTGGGCACACAGCAAGTGTGAACAAAGGGTACTGTGAGAGTGAGCATGGATCTGTATGGTGGGCAGCTCTTCTACTCAGCATCTATGTTGATCCCCTCTGAGCAAAATACCATCCTGCTATTCAGCAGTAAAGCAAGCCTACTCTCAATGATGCCTTTTCCTGGTCTTAAAATCAGGAGTCAAACATGGTTAGAAAGAAAAAGGGATTTCACCTTGGTATTTATTTTAAGGATCCTTAGGTTCACTATGTCCAGGTCAAGTACACGGAAATGCGCACTACAATGCATACCTCCAAAAGATCTGGTATCACATTATAGGTCTTACTAATTAGCATATCTATCAAAGATTCCCCAATGAGAGGCTTGAATGAGCCCCCCTCCCCAAGGAACCTTCCCCTGGATGGTTCTATCTTAGTTTACAGAATGTGTTCTGGAAAGGACCTCTACTTACAAAGCTTCTAAAATGTTTGGTCTCCTAGCTGAACAAACAAGTCCAACAATGTAGGCAAAAAGCACTAAGAACACAGAAGTTGTAAAAAGGTATAACGGGTATAAAAGAAAAGACAAAAAATCTTCATGGCATCATCACTAGTAGCATTTGATTAGCCTTGACCACAACAACAGCACAGGAGGATAATACTCCTCTCTGCTCTCAGGCTCAGTAGCACAGCCCACACAATCCAGTTAAACATACGTAGGAGGTGGAGTGTAAGGATCTGATTTCATATTGGGGCAAGGCATCTTATAAAAAAATCTTTTCAGTAACAGTCATCCAGAAGTAATATGGAAATCAAATTAGTTGATTGAAACAATCTAAACAACATCATTTGATATGTTCATAGAGGTTCTTGGATAATGGAAGTTTAGAAGGAGAAATCCTATATTTTATTAAATTCTGCATAGCTGGGGGACAGGGCCTCTCCCTACAGCTTTTGCCTACAGCATTTTAGGTCAAGTAACATTAATGCAGCTTAGCCAGCAAAGTACAAGTTAATTCAACTTGTATCTCTCCATAGCCTATAATTCTCTGATCTAGTCTTCACGAAGACCACTTAAAAATGTTTCAAATATAATGTGAGTATCCTTATAGCATGCCAGTTTATGAGAGATATGAATGCTACTCCAGAAGGCACTGCAGAGTGCACAGTTCTCTTGTGCACAAGTAGGTGTACACCTGCAAGGTTAGGATACAAAAACTAAGCCCAGGAAACTCGCAGATTTCTCCAGGACACTATGGACAAGCCAGTCATGAGGACACAGCTGCACAGTATCCAAATTACCATGACTGCACAGGCTGCACACCCATTGAAGCACAGCATGAGCTACAAAGTTGACACAGTATGGGTTTTGGGCACAGAACGGGGATAGTAGCAATGCAGGGCACCAACAGAGGGCATGCCTGGCAAAATTCAAGACCAGCTTGAGATGTGAGATGCCACTGGAACCCAGGGAGGCCACCATACTCCAAATTCTTCATATAATGCTTACAAAGGGGTCCTCTAGGACAGCCCTGGATCAATTCTTCCAGTCCAGCACCTGATTTCTTACTCTTTAGAAGATAAGCCATTACCTCCTGGTGCTAAGGGAGGCCTCCTTATTTCTTCATTCACATTCAGCATTTACTCAGAAAATTTTCCTTCATCCTTGATCCCTCCAGCCTGCATAACAATACAGGTGATCAAGAATTGTAGGCCACTGACTCCATTTTGCATTTGTATTACATTTGGGAGAAAGTTTGCTGCAATAATCTTGTTCTAGCTCATCAGCACTTCTGTTCTTTACTATATATCCTGGACTACGCCCATGTAGACAAACTAGCAGGGTGATATTTCACATAATTCTTTGTCTTTCTGGTCCAGTCTCTCATTTAACTCGTTTGCTGTCAGTTTCCATGTTCTCAGGTCAGGAGAGGGTGTTTCACACAACTGCTGAGTATGCCAGGATGGATGGCTTCACAACTGGGGCTACAGCATCAAACGGCACAAAGATGTAGAACCAAGAGACTTTTAGGAATAAATAATATCAAAAACTAAAATCAGAAAGGCCAAAGAGCAGTTGATTGTCCCACCTCTCAGAACTACAAAATACCCCATTTAAAATTTCATTCCCAGTAGTAACAATGCAAAGAACCTCTCAGAAAGCTGTGCAGCAAATTATTGCCCTGAACACTACCAATTTCACATTTGCTGAGTGAAAACCATATGTCTATTTGTGTGCATTTCTGCTATTGCACATTTCATTCATTAAGATGAGAAATTGCTTTTTTTATGCAATCTGCTACTATTCAGATAGCAAAACAAAGTAATGTCTGGTAGTAGGCTTGCTGGTTTTGGCTTTAGAAGGGTGGGTTTTTTTTTTCCTCTCTTCCTGTGAGAGGAAAGCTTTTCCCAAAGGATTCAAGCAATTTCATAAAACAAATGTAAAAACAAAGACACTTTTGTTTAAGGACTGAAGGGTTTGTTTTGGTTTAAGGGGGATTGAGAGGGAAGGAAGAGAGAAATGATACTGATCATCTTTCAATTAAACAGGGAGGGGGAAAAAAAAGTTCTCACCCCTAAAAGAAATTTGTGTGATAGCACAAACTTGCTATAATAAACATGCCATCAGAAGAAAATCAGGATTTATTTTCTAAATTAACAATTTTGTTTATTTTAGTCACAAGGGAACACCTCAAAGGACTACAGTAAAGATCAGAGGAAAACAACATTTCTCTCCAAATTAAAGAGAACATTGTGCACTCCTCTATGCTGTGCTTCATTAGTCAGTGTCTCTTTTTCCTTTACCAAATAGAAAGAAAAAGGGGTGAGGGGGAAAAACCTGAAATCTCTGGTCTTAAACAAAGATATGGGGGATTCACTTGAGATAAAAGTTCTGAAGTTCAGCCTAAAAAGCATAATTTCATTTGCAGGAAATAGGACCCAATATTACAACAGGAATAAACATCAAAGTTGCACAGAAAACCGTGCAAGATGGAGACAAAGCCCAGCAATAAATAAAGACAAAATTAACTAGAATACCTGAAATCCTTCAGCAAAGCATGCATGGAGGCTTTGCAGGAAATCTGAGTAAGCAGACCTTCACATCTGCAAATATTCCCCAAGCATTTGTACAAACACATTGCAGAAATCACACATTGTGGAACTGTGATTCTAGTTTCTGATTAGCAGATACTAATTAATAGAATTAACTGATTTATCAGTAAGTCCCTACATATTGTATCAAGTTTTATTATGTAGAGAGATGATCACAAGCAATCTCCAGTGACAAATAACATCTATCCAAATGGAGCAAAAGCAAACCCTGAAGTCTCATTCACACTGTCTATCATTTAAATTCATTCAGGATTGACACTCACTGCAATTATCATTCAATACGCAGAATTAACACACTGGGCCAACTCAACAGTAATAAAATTCAGTAATATTGCAGCTCAGAAAGGCAAAACAAAATAGATTCTAAGAATCTTGCAATTAAATACAATATGCACATGGAATGTATCATGTTACTTACTTGTACTTACATGAGCAATTTACAAATGTTAGTAATAAATTTGACTTCTTCCAAATATAATGTTGAAGTACATGGTTGCACGAGAAGAGACAAAAGGTTCTTAAGTAAGATTTTAAAAATGGCCTAAACTCACTGGAGTTTGACAGGAAGACAACAGATTGACAAACATACCACAGCAACATTAAGTTTTATAAGTATGAAATAAAGTACAAATAAAATACGTGTTCTCATCATCACCATCATCTCAAGCATACTTAAATGATTCCCCTAATTTAAACTGCACATATCTATATATGCATGTGTCTACAGGAGAAACAGTTTCCTTGTAGCCACCTGATCTCCCAAGTAGTCGCATGCAGAGAGTAACCTGTCAAACAGAAAGAAAACATACAAAGGTCATTATAAATCCAAAGGTCTGGGTCCAGTCAGGAATTTGGGTAGCTACTTAAAACAGACTTGTCTAATACTGTGGAGAGGCACTGGATGAAGAAGACAACTCAGACAATACTGAAATCTACTATTATCTCTCCTGTGCAATAAAGTCTTAAAACATTTCCTTCCATTTCTTAATGCAGACTTTTCCAAGACCTCAAATTGTAACAGGAAATTATTTGAGTGATTTTGTTTTTAAAGAACACAGCAAAGCACCAGCAGACAAGTGCTCTGCTCTTTGATTTGCTAAAGACTGTTCGCATTTAGGTTGGACCTCTACCTTGCAAACATGAAATAACTTTTCCACCTCATCCATTAATATTTGGGAGTTGAAGGCTGTCAAGTGAAAGACACCACAATGCCCAACACAGCCCTAGTCTCACCTTTTTTAACGATTCACCCAACACTTGTATAATAGAGAAATAGCAATAAATGAAAAATCACGGTAAGCAAACAGCCTAATAATGCATGCTAAAAGCTACCAGGACAATAAATTCAATTTTCCTAGGGACTGCTAAATTATTCTTCTGATGGCTCAACACAATCTTTTCACAGTTGCTCCCTACAGGGCATGCTGACACATTGAGTTCATTACATAGCTCCTCTTCAAAGAAAAAACACAGGAATTTAAAGGAAACACCTAAAATTCAATAGTTCAGATTTTTAATAACTATGTTGGAAATGAGGTTTGCAACTAGATTATTTCTAAGGAAGAAAGATACCTGCCTTATAAATTCAAAACAAATAGACATAAAGAAATATCAAGATATTGATCTTGTTTTGACTTACAAACACAATCAAAGCACCTTATTTTTTCAAAGGTTCCTCTCAAAATACATTCACACAGGTGACTATTCTTTTTCCTTGTTGAAGTCATCTCAAAACTTGCACAGGTTTCACTGGGCATACAAAGACCAGCTACTGAAGAGCTTACAAACAGACAGACTCTGATACTACAGCAAAGATCAAACTGTGCCAACACGGCATAGCCTTCAAACCACATGCGCCATCTTTACATTTTCAAACAGGGCAGTCAAGTCTTCAACAGTGTCACTACAGAAAGTGTCTCAACTGGCACAGCTCATACCTCAGGTTCTTCCCAGTGCTTAGGCTGTGTTGGCCTTTGCATAGCTCAGCACCAGTGCCTGGGCCAGGGACTGTAAAATGAAGCCACAGAAAAGCACAAAACCCTCCAGCCCCCACCACAGGTCTTCAACAGCCCTGTGCTTCATCTACCGCACAAGGATCTGCCCAAGCCCCTCCCAGGAGGACAGTCCCCAACAAGAGGATGAAGCCAGTGCCACAAAACACTCCTAAAACCAGAGAGAATGAAATCAGGCACAGGATAAATATGGGCACTCACTTGACAGAACATACCCTTTGATTTATTTATGGGTGCAAGCCAGCCAACCTGACCTCCAGCCTGCACGTCCATTTATGCATTTTCTGTCCTGCACATATTAATTTGTGGTTATCTTTAATATTTTATGACTTATGCTTGATTCCACTCCATTATGCACTAAAAAGTGAACAAAAGAGCTACTAATGTCATATATAAGTGTTTTTACTTGCTATAAATTCCATTCACCATCACATGACTAGACAACAAACGCTCCCCAAAAATAAGTGCTTCTGCCCATCACACTTCCTTTATTGAAGTGACTTTATTTCTGTTGATTAACTGTGAACAGCAAAGTATAAAATATGGCTGCTTCAGTTTCCTGAACTGCTCAAATCCTGAACAGCCACATTCAAACTTCAATACTTAGCTGGGACTCAGGAGACATACAGCTAGGAGGGCATCCAAAATCTGACAGTAAGGAAACTCCTTTTGAATTCCTCTTGTAGATTATTCTTGTATTCATTCATCAAATTATCCTTGTGTACATCAAGTTTTTAATCCAAAATCACAGCTGAATTTTCAGTTTATGACCCTTTCTCTCCTCCAAGAATTTGCCCCAGGGAGTTGCTAAGCAGCTGCTATCTCCCATCTCTGCCATTTCTAAGACACAAAAGCCAGAGTAGTTTAAGCTCTGGTGTCTCATCTAATTCCAGACTGTTCACACTACATGATCTTCGTAGCCTAGACGTCCAACTACATGTTCCACTAGGATTTAATATTTTCTGTACATAAGTGCCCAGAACTATGTACAGTATTTGACACGAAATCTCCCTAATGCCTTGCCTAATAACTTGTCTGTCTTCACTGAAGAGCTCTTCCTGAGCATCACGTTTGCTCCCATTTCATGGTAGGTATCAAATAAGAGTCATCCCCATTGACTATGGTGGTCAGGCCTTTCTTTTCCTCCATGCCCGTTTTAAGGGATGACTTGCCAGCTGATAGCAGATGTGTTGCTAATAATCACTCAGTAGATAACTTTGCTTTTAGACCTATTTAACTTCCTGGCATTCCTATTGTTTCACAGATCACAGATATTCAATTCTTCCTGTGCAATAATCCAACCCACCTCAGTGCTGACTACATTTCCCAACTTTGCCTCATCAGCAATTGTCCTTTTCACATAGTTATTTCAGCCAGTATGGTGAAGGAAAGAGACCAGCTCTTCACTAATACTGATGGCAGGGCACAAATGATTCCTTTATTCATGCAGGCAAATGCACAATTTCTCCTTCAGGAGACACCTCACCATTCTTCAGCCAAGCCCCACGCTTCCAATTTAGTTATTTTTGGTGTATATACATTGAATTGAAGCCTTCTGCTCCTGTTGTCTAGCACATGCAGCATTTAACCAGTAATAATATGACTTTAGTCTTTCATGACCTAATTGTGGCAAATCCATGATGCATTTTATCCTGTTTTCCACTTAGCTTCGTATACTTAATTACTTTTTCCATTCCAAATTTGCTCTAAATCCTTGAATTCTACTGTGACCAGAGTAAAAGGTGTGAAGATTTCATTCTCTTAAAATAAGTAGAACTATACATCATTTGCTATCTTGCTATCACAACTGCTACATTCAACCTAACAGATAACACTAAATTCTATTTTTTTAACCTGGTTCCAGTGCCCTGCACCAACTCTTTCAAAGCCCAAAAGCAAAGACCCTTAGATTTAGTTTGAACTGGGAGCCGACATAAGACGTTTATTCTGGTCAATTCCATTTGCCACCCTTTCTCCCATATTCAAATCCTCATCTGTATCTAAAACTAAACAACTAAAACAAGAACTGCTAATTTTAGAGGTATTACGCATTTTTCATACAGCCTGGTCTTCACAACGTCATAGCTAAATTCTCTTCTCCTGCTCTTTTTAATTTTTTTCCCTCTTTTTTCATCTTCAATTTCTTCATCCTCTAGCTTTTGGCAATTCACATGCTATCCCTGCAGTTTCTGCTCTCCAACAATCCCCTCCTTTACTTAATTCATTCCTTTTAGGTTTTCTGGTAACTTGCAATATCTTATTCTCACAGCAAGGTCCACAGCCCCACTTGGCAAGCTTTTCCTCCTCCTTAAAATGCAGTCCCCAAGTAGCAATTGTACCTTCCACTTAAGACAGTCCAAGTCTTTTTTTTTTTTTTTTTTTAATTTAAACCTCCAACTCCTACAGGCCTTTAGCTCTGTGGACAACACAAACTAGTTCTTCTAAATTCTCAGAACTTGCCCTACTAAAACAAAGCTTCCTTGAAAGAAAAACACTTTGTAGTTGACATATACTTACCCTTCAGTTTAATTCAAAATTATTAACTTGTCGCTGATCAACACATGTGCTTAAGGCCTTATGGAACAGAGCCGTGATCTAGCAGCAGAAAACAAGAGACACTGTCATCCAGTGGGAGACTAGAGATGTTCCAGAATTTAAAGATACACTCTCTAGTTCTGGGCAGGCTGTAAACATAAGCCTTCATTTACTCTGCATTCCACCACAATTAATGGCCACAATCTACCCTATGATAAGTCAGTGTACTGACTTCCAACTTAACTAGTCAGTACTGGGAAACATACTTAAAAAAGCACATTTGAGAAACACCTTCCCTTCACACATTAGCACACTATCCAAAATGTGCTCTGTAGCTCCGAGCAATCAAAACATGTTCGCAAAGCTGCATCCTATAATTTGACTCAGCTTGGCCTCAGTAAATCAACCTTAGACCTCCAGATTTTGAAGCATATACATGAACCTTTAACAGAAAATCATCTCACATACACTGGAAGACTGCACCTATATTAACTGCAGCAACAAATGGATCTTCAGCATGCCCACCACATGCCTAAGAGGGGCAGAGAAGGAGGGCGCTGGTAGCCAAGTGCTACAACACAGAAAGAGCCTCTCTAGCAAAATGAGTGAATGACCTCCACATGAATCTGGAAAATATGGTTTCCCTCTTAACTTTAGACTGTGATACAATTTTCTTAACATGGATGCACTGGCATGAAGGTAGCCCAGGCCTTCTGCGCAGCAGACTGAACGTGCTGGCATGGGCTATCAGTCCCATCAAGGCAGTAAATTACACTTACCACCACATTCCTGGTATGCCTGCACCTACACAGCAGCACACAGGCACCTGCCTGCTGCCTCCTGAAACCCAGAGGGGAAACTCAGTACCGCAGCATCAAACATCAACTGACATGCTAAGTTACTAATCCACATGAAATGGGGGCCCTGGAAGGGCACACAGCTCTGTCAGCTCCAGCAGCCCCACACCACGGCAAGGGCTGCCCACCATTCACAAAGGATTGATGGTGGTCTCTGCATCCACCGCCCTT
>JACBWW010000003.1:28966528-29030282 GCA_020086605.1 Lanius collurio | reverse complement strand
GGCAAGGCGGCTCCTGCTGCAGCGCCCGGCGGGGCGAGCCCCCGCCCACCCCCGGGGCAGCAAAGCGCCCCAGCCCCACGGCAGCCCCTTCGCCAGACGCCCGCCGGGGCTGGTAGCGAGGGGTCTCGCCCGCCCCCACTCCCCAGGGCCGCCCCCTGCCACCGGGGCAGCCGCGGGACGGAGCCACATTCAGCCCCGAGCCGGCGCCGCGCCTCGCCCTTACCGTTCTGGCCAGCGCGGCGCGGGAGCCCCCGGAGAGGAGCGAGGCAAAGCCGCGGAGAGGAGCGAGGAGCCGGGGCCGAGAAAGCCGCCGCCGCCGCCGCGAGGAGAAGGCGGAGAGGGCGGAGGATTGGCGGCGGAGGGGAGGAGACGGGGGCGGGGAGCGCCCGGGCCGCTGGCAGCCGCCCGCCCTCCGCAGAGCCGGCGCTTCCTCCCGACGCGCTGGGCAGCCGGGCCGGCGGGGCGGGGAGCTCCGGGTGGCGTTGGGCTCGCCCCTTCCCCGGCCCGCGCCGCACAGAGGGGACCCGCCGCTGCCGCTTTTGTTCGGCCCAGCGGCGCCGGGAGGGGAGGGCGGCGGGTGGCACGCTGGGCGCTTCTCCCACACGGAGATTGCTCCTCCGGCACTGGCAGGCGCGGAGCAACTCCACCGGAGTTAATTTGGGTCTGTGATGAAAACTCCTCCACCTGTGCCAAATGCTGTTCGGCATTCAGCACTGAAGTCAGCCCACGCGCGGTGCTTCAGCTGCCTGTTTATGCCTCAGGAGCTGACTGGTGACTCCTGTTAAATTAAGGGTGGGTTTTTTATTGCTCAGGGTGGATGGTATCGCGAAGATTGGTTTCTTCGTGTTCCGTGTTTGGCAGCCACCAAAAAGTATTGAAAAACTAATTTCAGATACACCTTTGCCCCATTACCTATGGTAGGTCACAGATCTTCTTTCAAACATAGCTACTCCTTTGCCTATTGATCTACATGTCCAGTTAGGGTATCTTTTTCAAAGCTTTTTTTTTTTTTTTTTTTTTGTCACAGTACTTTAGTGCTGATCATATAAATCTCCAAGCTTACCGATTTAGTCATTCAGTTCAGGTACCTGAGGTCGATGCATGCAGTCCTGTCATGCCAGTTAAAACAGTAGAAGGGAGAGAATTTTCCCTGATTCACATCTAACTTAGAAGAGATTGACAGAAATACCCTTGTATGAGGCCTTCTCTGAAGTATAGTTAGACCTCAGTTGTTTGCGTAGAGGTGGAATGAGCAGTCACTGTATATACACAAGTGATCTTTTAAGAAAGCAGCAACAAAACTAGACTACAACCAAGGGTTGTTAAAACCAGGCATAAACCCTAAGCAGGCTCCTTTAAAAGGTCTTTTCACGTAATGTTCATTAAGCCCCAGCAGTTAAAAGATCCCACCTGGGATCTCTCACTATGCAGAGTTCTGCTTCCCAGAACGAGAGGAGAGCAGCATGGGGCCTTAGATACTAAGCCAGCTCCTCAAGTTTAGTACTACACTGTGATGCATTCTGGTGCTTCAAAGAAGCAGGTGATTTATCAGCTAGTTTCCCTAGCTATTACCTAGAAATTTTCTGCATGCTCCATGAGGTATGTAAGGAAGGAGTGGAACCTGTGGCATGTTAGCTCTTCCACATCATCCACAAGGACCTTCTGCTTCCTGCACGTGTTAACATAGCTGCATCAGAAAAGGGGAATGAAAAATATGTGAGTTTGAGCCTTTACTCCTGTAGCGGTATTGTAGGGGGGGAATGACCTTTTTTGGTTTATCTTAAAAAATTATGTGCTTGGGGGTAAAAAGCCTGAAAATGTAAAACAGTGTGGTAAGCATGAAGAAGCCTGCCTAAGACATCAAGCAGCCTTAAATAAAACCAGTGTGCTAGAGGTGTAAGATACATCCTAGGTGCTATGAGATCTGCTCGCTGTGTTATGCACTAGGGCCAGAAGCCAACCATCAGCCCTGCAGTGTGTGCTGAATGGAGCCTCTGCCACACAATGGCGTAGTCATTTGTCACATGTTCAATCCACAGGCTCTCCACCTCTTGTGGCCAACTTCTACAAGATGTGCGTTCCACCCTTCATTCTTTAGGCTGGATGTACGTAGTAAGGGGAGTACTAGGTAAATGCAACTGTAATGTGAAATTAGATGACCTGTTCTGGCCAGAAAATTTCCTAATTCCTGTCAAAACAGAGTTCAAAACTTCAGATCAGTATAGAGACATTTCTAAAGCCTAGGTGCATGTATAGCAGCTGTGCCCTTTCTGACAAACCAAGAACTATGGAGTTGTTTCTTACAATACTACCTGGTAAGTTTTTCACACCCAGGCATCAGATGATGGATAGCTTTATTAAATTATGCCACACTGTGCAGCTGCTGCCTCTGGGAAGAAGTATGGAATAATACAATTAATGCCTCACATTGTAATAGAGCTACTAAAATATTATCTTAACTTAAATATTATACTGTCAAGATTAGTGACAGAAGCCTCAGAGAGAGGACCAACCCACTGAAGCAGTGGTGAGAGGTCCTCCCACTGCAAGGCAAGCTGCAACCTTGAGATCATCATGAACACCCATGGACTTCATCACGTGCCAGATCACTTTAATGAAACCAGCACCCTGGCCCTAAGATGACATGTAAGGGTACATTAAATGGTTATCCTTGTACACAAATCTTTGCATTTGGAGACATTATAACCCCTGATTTATAAATCATATCTAAGACAATAAACTAATTTTATAAACATGCATATACCTGATTAAACTCGCTTAATAGGGCTGCTCAATAGAAGTAAAATTTGTGCATAATAAATTATGTTGTCTGGAACTAAGTCAAGAACCCGTGGAAATGCACATAAAATTATCACATTCCATACTGATTTCTTCTTTATACTTTCCAAATAGCAGATTATTAAAAAATGCATTAAGCCTGTCAGTCCATTAAAATATTTCACAACTTTCAAATGCTTTTGAGATAAAAAAATTTAAAACCCCACCTATTGATCATAACTCTCTTCCTAAATCCATATTCTTATAAGACCAAGAATAAAGCATTTGTTGCTCTAATCAATAGCTTTACTCAGAAACAGCTGACACCACTTAAAATTGTGTTAATTAAAACAGGTTCTCAAGGTCCAGTTCTAATGCAGACAAGCTGTGTCCACCTTAAACAGAGCCTTGTTATTGTTCACGCTGCTTGAATCTGCCATTAATAGTAAGTCTCCATCTCACAGCTGCTGCTAAACCTAAGGCCTGCTTGCATTCAAAGAGGATTTCAGATGTAGTTTGGCATGATGTGTGCTATTCACAGTCACCTGTAACTGTGAGTAAGAATGACTGAGAACAAAGCCACTCATTTTGTACTTGTTAGCTCAAAAATCCCTGCTGTGGAAAGTTTGGAGTTTCAATATGTCTTCCTTGTGTAGACTTATGTGCAATGCTGAAATGCATTCAAAAATGTGGACTGCTGCCTGAATTACTGCGGTATTCAGGCTGAACTAGCCACAGCGACTCAAGTCCTGAGTGGTGTAGCCTGCCCCTACCCCTGTAGGGTGTATTTGCCCTTATAAATATTCTCTCCAGTCTACTGACCAGGAGGTGTGAGCTGGGGTCAGCGACAAGCTCAGCAGACCAAGCTGTAACCTGCATCAGCTACACCCTCACCAGGTATTTCGGTGTATTTGGCCTTGATTAAATCCATTAGTGAGGCATGTATGGGATCTCTGATAATCAGCCTGGTCTGCCTACCCAGCCGTCTCCTCAGCTGTGACTGCCGTGGTGGGAGTGAGATGGCCAGACAAAAGCACTACTTTAGCCATCACACCTGGATCAGCCTGTGCCTGCACATTACTGAGCTGCATGTACACATTCAACGAAGCTCAGTGAGCAATATTTCACAAAAAAAGGCTGAGTTCTCCATTCCCACCCTCATGTACATCCAGCTGCTCACACAAACAAAATGATGCAGGACAATCTAGTCCTGTATTTGCTCTGAACAGTATTATATAAGTTGGAGTTTTTTTCACTTTGATCATAAGCTTTGTAGAAAATGTGTGAGTAACATGTTACCAGAGGCTACAAATTGTGCAGGTATTTAGGAGTTCTGGGAAAAGTGTTTTCTCTGTATTGTTTCAAGCAAGGGGCTGATGACAAAGGAGAGGTGTTAGTCATGCTGATCCCTTCTTCTGTTCCTCAATAACAGGGAGAAACAAGCCAGAAACCTCCTCCTCAGCTTCTTGAAAGTCTCAGCAATACTTGGAATCATATAATGGTTTATGCTGGAAGAGACCCTTAAGGTCATCCGGTTCCAGCCCCACTTCCACAAGCAGGTATACCTTCCAGTAGACAAGGTTGCTCAGAGCCCAATCCAACCAGGACTTGAAAATTTTCAGTGATAGGAACCTGTTCTAGTGCTTCACCACCCTCATAGTGGAGAATTTCTTCCTTATCTAATCTAAACCTACCTACCCTTTCTCAGTTTAAAGCCATTACCCTTGTTCTATATTTAGGACTGTTTATTTTCCAGTTTTGGAAGGTGTGTGGAGGTAACGCCAGCCAAAATGAAGGAACTGAAAGATGTGAGGCCATGACTATGTCACTTGACATCCTGCCTCAACACATGCAAGCAGAGAAAAACAGACACATTAAAGCTGAGCTAGACAGATATCTTTAATTAGCTTGTTCTTTTAAGTGTCTCATGAAAATTATTATAAGAAATACCATATGATTGCCCAAGAACAAATGAGATACGCTTTTAAACACCCTTTATTACTAACATTGCATAAGCATTCCAACAATCAAATCTAACAGTTTGTTATCATAGTTGCAATCCCTTTGGCTTAGTAGCAGCAAGATGAATAGCATGTCATATCTCTTATCAGCAAATCGCTGCCTGCCTTTGTAAACAAAACTGTCAAGACTGATTCTCCATACACATTTGCAAATTATACTCATCAGTTATGTGTCTTGTGGCATATTTAGTGTGCTGCCAAAGGAATGCTACCCTCACATCAGTTTTATAGGTTACCAATATCATAATATTGCCAAGGAACAAGTAGGTACCTTGCCAGCTATGGCTTGAATTCACCAACGTGTCCTACAAATCCCCGATTGGAAACCTACTTATTATCTAGTTTAGAAACTTTCAAGCCTAGCATGTAAATGGGAAGTATATGTGATATTCAGCCTGCTCTGAAGAGCCCTGTATCCTCATCTCAGAACCAGCATTTTACTTATTGTCTGGCCAGAAGGAATTCAATTCCTTGTCTCCATTTAACTGTATGCAATATGATAATAATATCACTTAGTGGTGGAGGAGAGTAAATTAGTTGTAATGTGTACCCTGTGTTCTAAGGATATACAGCAAAATATGAACTTAGTGCTATAAGTTCAACCCCCTCCACCTTTGACTTTAATGTTTTCTCAATTTTATTTAATCTACATAATAAATGAAGAGGACAAAATTGATAGTCACTGACATTTTTTGAAGGGAGAATTCCCTTTTTGTGATTTTTAAATGGAAAAACCTCTGACCATACCCCATTAACAATAATATAAAATATATTAAAATACTGGTACTAAAATTGCTGTAATGTTGATTTCACTTACAGAAGTAGGCTAATTTTTCATATGAAAACCACTATCATGCTAGTTTTGACATTTTATGTTAATGATATGTAATAAAGTAATGTCATTTCAACAGAGAATTCTAATTAGTTGCCAGTAACACAGTATAGTCTTGTATAATCACAAATTTTGTGTGTGAGGACAATTGCCTTGTTCTCGTTACAGGAACTAAAACCACAGAGCATCACATTTCTCAGTATTGTACCAGAGGAATGTAGGAACACACTCATGACCACATTAGAGAATGGCACTAACACCAGAATCAGTAACAGATAGAAAATGTGATGACGCTAAACTGCGGATCATAATTCATCCACGGAAAAAGCCCTCACCCCACTCCTGTGCTCACATCAGCCTGCAGTGCTCTGGCTGTTGCAGAGCTCTCAGATACTGGGGCAGGCATTTCTTCTCTTCAGCTAACCAAGCCAGCATGGGAAGTAATGCTATCAGGGAAGTCTGGATCAGAAGGGGAGATGAGAAATATCCAGCAATCCTATAGCACACAGCAAACGCTAGCGAAGAGTGACTACAGGAGTCATTTATTGCCTGTTGTATGGCTTTCTCCCCTAATTCCCTGGAGCTAGGAAATTTGAGAGGGGTCAAAATTACCAAGTGTGACTGAGTATCATCCAAGCCAGCTGAGTGGCAGTGTGGATGTTTGAGTGTGAATAAATCCAAAAGCAGTGAGATCTGATTTCAGGGTCTCTCCATTATTTAAGAGTTGTGTGAGGTGCAGAACTAGCTCAGAATAGCATAAGGAAAATGGCAAAACAACACACGAACTTCTCAATAACTAAACATGTTTTGGATTGATAAATTATTAATCCAGAAAGCAGTGTTTGTTTTTTCTTTCTGAAAGAAATCATGATTTAGCCTTTTAAAAGATGTAATTACTTGTTTTCCTCAAAAGAGGGTTAGCTTTACAAGGATCTTGTAAAGGTAAGGAAGAAAAGAAGGAATTTTAAAAGATTATCATAAACTGATTTATATGTAGAAATTAATAACTTGTTTAAACAACTATGATATACCAAAATTAAGATAAATTAATCATAATGTTTATTTCATTATATCTATTGTATCTGTATAATTTTCTAAGTATGAGGAGAGTCTACTTGTACTGAAGTACTTTGCAGTTACAGTAACCCACTAATGTGACAAGCAAAAATCTTAGTCAAAGTCTGAAATATAAGGTTAGCACATGTATGCCTTTACAGTTATGTGCATGTTTTTTCTCCTCTTCAGTAAAGCACTCTGCTAGTAGGAACAGATGCCTCTTTTTGAAGGACTTCTACTGTGAGAATTGCCCTGAACCAGCTCTTTCCTGTTTGTTTTTTTTTTTTTTTTTTCCAGTCTTCATCAAGAGAGGTCCAGAAGACTGATGGTTTTAACTTGCATGAGAGGTTTCACTTCCCCTTTGGCTTAGGGCTGGCAGCAGCACTCTGTCCCTACCTCTGCACCATAGCTGGTGTGGGATCCTAGCAGGGCACAGGTTGAGTTGCACCAATGTCCCTTTACCATGTGGTGTCAGAGAGGGGTTATTTAAAGCAGTTCGACAGACTATGAAACTACCCCACTTTCCAAGCCATGTTTTTTCTTTCTCACTTGGCTTCTCCTCCAGAAATAACTCAGCAAGCAGCACAACAGGCAGCACAACGTGGCCTTGTACATTGCCTAACCCCAAGTGTGCAATGCCACCCTGGCACTCACCCGCAGCATTCCTCCAACAGAGCTGCAGCTGCGTCCCAGGCACTGCTACTCCCAGGCCCTGCTTTGTAGAATGCACCAAATACCCTGGCAAGGGCACACTGTGGAAAAAAAAAAAAATCAATCCATATTGCTGCATCCAAACTGCTCAGAAGGGGCTTGCCACCCCCCGGAGTTATCAGCTCTTTCTGCTAGTAGGTATGTGATCATACTTACATAGTGCTTAGGGGTAGTGACTGCGTCCTTTTCTGTGCTGGCTGTTCCAAGAGCTTCTTTTGACAGCTCAAACATGAAAAGATTTGTTATTTTTTGAAATGTAGTGGTAGAGGTTTTATACTTTAGGCCAGAGTGTCAGTGGAAGCTCTTTGGTGATGTGTGCATCGAGAGTGACAAGCAGTGAATAACTGACATCAAGCATAAGTAATATTTGTAGTCTGACTTTGATATGTTATTCTTTTAAAAATCCAGTCTGTAAATACAGTCTACATTTGTTAACTTGAAAGGAAGGAAAGGGGATGAGTGCCAATACAGACGAGAGAAATGAATAACCATGACAAGGAGAAAAAGCAAGCAGAAATAAGCTGATAAAGATAAAAAGGAGTGGGATTATTAAATTAGAGAATATAGACATACAAATTGATCAAAACTAATATAAAATTGCTATAAAGCAGGAGAAAAATCAAAGATGAAAGGAATCACAGTGTTACAGATCAGGAAAAAGAAGAAAGTATTTATAAATTCTAATTTGAATACCTATGCGCAGCCAATAATGACTTCAGCACCTTATGAAATAAATGTATTTTTGTAAAACAGGTACATGCTGAAGTCTCGTTGATTGTGAGACACCGGTTTGCAAGTAAAAAGGATTCTGTAACATTATTTAAAATATACAGCAGAAGCAGGGAGGGTAATGGGTATGTGTGGTGTACAAGCAATTTGGAGGGTGATGAAGTCACACCATAAAACAAATATTATGATTAACCCCCATAAGAACAATGCAGTTCTTCAGCTAGAAATTACTTATTCCAGGGAAGACATTTGAATGAACTTGTGGGGCTCTTTCAGAGACTCTAGTAAAGCCAGTGACTGTATTTTCATTCAGACTTTTTGCTTTTCTTTGTTAATTATTTGTAGACTAGAAATGGCAGTGAGACCAGCAATCTATAAGATGATATGTGCTTTTCCTGAGTTCTTTATTCATAAGCTGCCCATTATTTCCTTTGAGAGCAGGAGGAGCTATAACCTAGCAGGGAACTAATCTTTGAAGTCATTGAAGTATCTTCCAAAAGGAAATCTTTTACGTCAGAAAAACAGAAGAGAGAGGCATGACGGGCTTCCAGAACAGGTCAGTGGCTGAAGCAGAGTATCAGTTCCCATGTGGTGGTCTCACCATTACTTCCAAACAGCACTTTTACATAGAAGAGTTGTCAGATAAAACTTCACATCAGTCAACACACTTTTTCAACTTACTGAACACAACAACAGGACAACTATGCAAATCAGTATGCCTAAATAGCATAAATCATGGAAGAGACACATTGTCTATCCACAAGAAAAAAAAAACCAACAGGATTTTAATATTGTATTAAGGAAGTGGAGCATCAACTGCCTCCTTTGTGTACTTGGCTGCTATTAAGACTTAGTTGCAGCAGAAAAGCCATACATTAAGCTTTTACAAAGGGATGGAGCTAAGACTGGGTATGGCAGGGTGGGGACTGCAGAGCAGCCGCAGGTGCTGAACAGCCTCCACATGTTTGCCTTTCCACAGCCAGGAACAGAGATGCCACCTTTGAGGACACCCTCTCTGCACTTCTGTTCCAGGAGCTGAATAAATATTTGTTATTTTCTCATTTCACACGACCTCTGCAGAACGATATTATAAAGTGGGTAAAATGTCAGGAAATCTTGGCTAGAAGGCACTACACACAGCTGGGCACGTAGTACCTCATTATTTAATAGATTAACTAAAAATGTTATATATTTCTTACTTGATTGTTGAGTGCAGCAATGCAGGTACTTATTTTACACCAAACAGATCTGTTGTAGCTGTTTGTGGAAATGGCAATGTCTTCTAAATTTATCTTTAAAAGAGTGTACAAAATAACTGTGAAAGGGGGGGATTTTTTGTGAGAAAACAACACTCTGCAAAGATATGGTGTAGCATTATAGTTACGTTACAGAATCTGAAAGTATCATTTACAACAAAAACTTGTTCATAAAAATTTTATTTGTTCTTTAAATAAATTTATTTAAATGCTTTATATTTTTGCTTATTCTGCCTTTTCCAGAATTTCTGAAATTGATCCTAAAGTCATTCCCAGTTTTTCAAATGGCAGATATTTTATTAAACATACCATGTACTGGGATGTATCCTACTTTACTCATCAGCCATTTTTCACTAGCAAATAGGAGATTTTATGTGAATGAAGTGATGGGAACTATTTGTGCATGGGAAGAAAGTCTGGATTCTTGTGTTTTATACCCCATTAAAAGAGCCCTAGTACAATTCACAGCTGCAGGAAAAAACACTGTGCAATATTTAATGGTATATTGCCACAAACTATATATGGAATTTTACTTACTATCTTAATTCCTAATTTTGCAATGTTTAATACAGATAAAAAGCACAACCTGAGTTCAGTAACATAAAACATCCCCTTTCAGGTGTGCCTCCAACTTATTTTATGTTTATTTCATATTTTCAGTAATAGACTTTGACTACCATTCAAGCATTTCCCTGATTTTGACCAAGTGTATGTAGTATTTATAATCTATTAAAAAACCTGTAGAGAACCCCATTGACCTTTAGGGAAATCTTTATGTGCTCTTAATGCTGCAGATTTAAATTTAAGCATATATTCAAGGTGTACATTCAGCTTCAACTAGGTTCAGTTCTACGTTAAATGAAGTTTCTTCAGAGATATGTAAAATAGTTAAGAAGGCTGTATATAGCTAATTTCAAGGAGAAACATAAACAAATATTCTTATCTACTAAAGTTTCCAACTTTTATTTATTGTCTGCCTCTGTATATTATGCTCTACCTTATTTGGTTTTGCAAAGCTCTTATTAATATGATTTATTCATAAAAGAAAGTGACAAAACTATGTTGCTAATCCTCCTGACTCCATAATAAATCATTGCTTGTTTGCTGTACTATAATATGTACTTTCAATAATGCAGAAGCAAGTTTAGTTCCTTGGGTAATAAAAGTCTACATATAATGCAAGTGCTCTTTGGCAGAAAAAAACCCCAAGCAAAAGAGGATCTCATATCTCTCTAAAATCCCTTGCACTTTGAAAACTTTTGGGGCTTTCATGTGTGAGCTTTGCAGGTGCCAAGCTGTTTCCCTTCACACTCTGTGCATTGCTATGCAGGGTCATTAAACCAGCCAGGGACAGCTTGGTTTTGTACCCACAGAATGAAGGACGGGGGAGCAACATATGCTGTCCTTTGCCTTTTTGTTAAATTTGAGGTTGATTTGTACCAACATCTACTTCCTCTTGATGAAAAGAATTTAAATGTACTGGGCAGGAAAGGTTGTACAACTGTTGCTTAGTCCTCAGTGGAGTTTTGAGAAGCGTGAAGCACATTATAGTAGATAGATAATAAGTTAAGACTTCTTCTTTTTTTAAAATGTTATTCTTTTTTTTTTTTTTTTGTTATTGTGTTGTACATACAGAGTGTGTTAAACTCAACATGTACCTTTGCTAAAAATACTCAATATTCAAAATACAGTTTGAAGTTAGTAGCATTCACCTCTGCATTGCTGTCCTACATTATGCTACAAACTGCTACTGTTCATGAGAAAGCTTGTATTATAAACAACTATCTTCCTAGGCCTCAGGTGACTTTTAATGAAAGCATGTATTCCCTTTGTGTATTCCCTCAAATTTCTTGCCAGGTGTCAATCTTGACATTTTGAAAGATTTCATTTTTTAAAACTTCAAAGTATTTTGCAACATTGGCTGTATAAGAGTGCTGGCTAACTTTAAATATTCCATATTTCTAATATTAAGCCTTTGGCATTACATGTAGAAGGAATAATGGAAATTATCTCCATCTGAATTAAGTTCAATCATAAGAAGGTGCTAAATCTCAGTTGACCAAAATGGGCTACAGAGTACATTTCCCTGCACAATGAGTCCAGGTCTGTCTTGGCATATCCCCTGAGTTTCTCTTGAAGGAAGGAATAGAACAAACCTTCTCCAGGAACAGAGTGAATCAGATATAAACTAACTCTGTCCTCAAGGAAGTCAAGTTCTGTAATTACCAGCAAAATTTCTAATGCTAAAAAGACTTTACAAGTGAAACTGTTGTCATTTTGCATTTTACCCAAGAAGCACCTGGGTGTCGCAATATGGATATAAAAATTTCTTCCCCTTTAGTCAAGTCCTCTATATACATACCTTGATTTCCTCTTCTCTGTTTCCTCTCTCTTAAGTGTCCCTCTTAAGAGAACCCATAAGGAGCTTCTCAAATTCCCCCAGCAGCAGAACACATCTGCCCTGGCTAAACCTGTGTCCTCA
Source organism: Lanius collurio (assembly GCA_020086605.1). Lineage (NCBI taxonomy): Eukaryota > Metazoa > Chordata > Aves > Passeriformes > Laniidae > Lanius > Lanius collurio. The sequence goes on along the minus strand of JACBWW010000003.1, from coordinate 29,018,417 downwards.
AGCATCTGCTTGCTCCAGTCCTTTTCAATTCATGGTGTGGCTGAACAAAGTGACACTGCAAAGCCAGCTGTTGACCCCACCATAGAACCTACTGCTATGGCGGCCCACAACAGAGAAAAATAATGAAAGGGGAAAAAGAGTTTTCAGCCACCATTCCTCTGTAGAACTATAGGGAAGGTTACGCCTGTGGTTTAGGCAAGAGAAACCACCAAAACAATTCATTCTTCCTTCTGAAAAATCACAATTGTACCATGGCATAAAATCAAGAGAATGAGAGAAGTGCTCCATTGTGTATCTTTTCCCCATACAGTATTTGTTTTCTTTCAAAGCTTGAAGAAATATTTTTTTCAGGAACTGCCATGTGAACCCAAGTCTCACCAACTTCTTGGTGCTTAAGCTACTTTTGAAAAGGAGACTATGTAGCAGATCTTTTACCTGGGGATTAAAAAATGATTATTAGGAGGCATGCATCTGAGTAACATAACAACTTCTGAAAATTTTACCATGAAACAAAGAATACATATTTATGGGATTAGTTCAGTTCTCTTAGCATACAATACTTCTCCTTGGATATCATAAGAAATATGAACGCCATGAGGTTGTAAACAACAGAAACTGCAATTATTGTACAACTAAATAAGTTCTTCATATATGTGTTTACTTCCAACATAATATGCAGTATAGCTGGTTTGTGAGTAAACAAAAGTGATGCATGTGTGTGCAATGATTCATATCCAGAGCTAGATTAAAAGAAACATGAAATATGTTAATACTGCAGGAAAATATTTGCAGAGAGGAATTATTTTTTCTCATCTATGGAATGAATGTATTGTATACTGATCATCATTAACCATTCATTGTTAAATAATGTAAAAAAAAAAAAAAAAAAAAACCAAGAAAAAAATCAACATATAATGAAACCATACTTGCATGTTTTATTTGAGGCTTTTATTTCAATAGACTGGCCCTGGGGGTTAATGAATATACTTTCTTCTTATCTGAAACATTAATCTGATACTTGTTTTAGAAGTATTTGGGGGGAAATTACTCCATAATAATAAAGCTGTTGCTAGGAGGCCTGGAGAAATCTAAACCAATTTGGCTTGGAAAAACAGATAATCAGTGTCTTAGAGCTTTCTTTCTAACGTGCCCCTCGTGCTTCTACCGAGAGCAGGAAATCAGTGAGTGGAGCATAAATCTCCATTCTGATTGTTTACAGAGCATAATGAGGGCCTCAAGCAAAGAAATGCATCATTTGCTTCGTACCTGCAGCTGAACTGCAACGGGTCCCATTTAATACCTGCTGAAGACCATGCTGGACACGGAACAAAAGCCATCATTTTAGATGAACATGTTGTTACTCTGCAAGGCTATAATTACTTGGAGGAAAGTTTAAAATAGTCCATCCCAGAAAACATTTCTGGTCCTTTCAGATTTTATACCAATGGCCTCAATTTTCAGTTCTATCATTTTCATTTCTCTCATTTTCTTCCTCATTAACATCTGATCCTGACATAATTTGCTGCCTTTATTTGTCTTGTCTCTCCCTTTCCCCAAATCCTGCTGCTTCTACTTTTTCTTCAATGCACGTCTCATTCTGGAGAGGAAGACTGAGATTTTGACAGCATTCTTCTCCCTCCCCACTGCATGAAAAATATACTTCCTATCCTTTCAGATGTGATCACTCAATGACTGCATTTTCCAAGATGAAACCTCTCTGGGGCTTCAGTGGCTCCCTAGCCATCTCCAGATTCCCAGCCTGTATTGCTCACTGTGCCTTGCCTGCAGCATGGCTTATTCTCTTTCTCACCTCAGGGCCTCTGATCCTCAAATCCAAAATCTCCTTTTTCTCCCTGAGCATGTTCTGTCTGTATCTGTTCCTCTACTACTCTCTCTTGGATGTCTCATTGTTTCTCAAGGTCAAGCAGCTCTAAAATGGAACTTCTCTTCTTCCTAAAATACCTTCCTTCGCCCATTCCTCTATCACCAGTTTTCTCTGACAGGTTGAAGCTCAGTATTAGGTTTGATCTTTCTCACTTCATTCTCCTTGCATTAAGACTTTCACTAGTTCTTTTTGCTTATTCTGGAATATTCAAAATAACAACCTTTTTTAGTGGGTATATGATAAAAAATAACCAGCACTGATCCTCTCATAATTAGCAATTACCACTTCCTATTACCCTTCTTTTTTAACCTTTACAATTTATGCCATTTCAAATAAGCTTTAACCAACCTAAGGCTCATTCACCACAGTCCCCATACATCTTGCTCACAGAATTCAGACTTCCTCACCCTCATTTTTAATATTCTTTGCAGCTTGTGTGTGACAATGTCTCATCTGAAAATACCTGATTCCCTCTACTGTCCTCATCTCTCTCTAGATAATGCTTAAGATTTCCTTTCATCTCTCTTTTTCATGGTAGTCTTCCCTCTCCAAGCGAAATTTATTTTTCCTTCCTTTCTTGTTGTATTCCTTTTCTGAATTCCTCAATCCCCTAAATATATAAAAATTATTTTATATTAGAATCAACTATTAAGAACAAAAAAAAAAAAAACAAAAAAAAAACCAAAACCAAAACAACCCCAAAACTGGTCAGAGCATGCTTTTCACTTCTGATATTTACAAGTCAAAAGGAGGGCAAGAAGGATATTCACTGCATTTCAAAGCAAGAAGAAAATACATTGCTGTTTGTCTGTCGTTGTACAAAGTACCACAAAGGATTTCTGTAAGTGGTATTACCTGTGCTAAATTTCCTGCAGTCAAACCCCATCAGCGAGACTTTAATTTTTCTGTTGCAACAGTAATTTTCTTAAAGACTTGATCCAACGAGGTACTTAAACACATGCTTGTGTTCAGACTTGTGAGTGACCTCACTGTAGATACTGGAATTGCACACCTCATATACTTGCAATTAAGCACACAAACAATTGTTCTACTCAAATTGTGCTTTGAGCTAGCTTAGTGGTTTATTACATTCATTTTGCTTTCAGGGCATAAAAGAAATAATTTAAAGAAACATATCTTGCAAGATGCTGAATTTAAGCAGATTTTTCAGGTTTTAAAGTATTTTAGCTGAGGCATTAACTTTATTCTATAGACTGAGATGTTAGTCTTCTGTCTTTTATGGAAGTTCATAGATAAAATAAAGAGTATGTTTAAAAGATGTGAAATCTTATACTAACACCTGGGCATGAAAATTCTTGCAATTTCTTCTCTACCTCACAAGAAAAATGCTTTACCATAATGACACATTTAAAAAGTGTATTCCTTTTAATGACTACTGACTTCCTCAGAAATAAAGATATGGATAAATGGATATTGAAATGTAGAAACATATGCCATAGAGCCTTTATTGATGAAAAAAAAGCTTGGTGTTCTTTCACAGAAACTACTCCAGGTAATTATAGCATTAACAGTGGTTCAAACACTTCAAAGTCTAATTGCATTGTGTCTGGTGCCAAACCAAAAGGTCCAACTGCATACAGAAGAGAAAAAAAGACATAATATATGTTTGGTACTAAAAAATGGATATATCCTCAAAATACTAGCCATCATAGGAGGGGTGCTTGGAATACTGAGTAGCATTTATATAACACATAGTAAATTTTAAGCTTACAAAGGAAAGAAACTTTTCTTTATAGTTGAAAGCAGCTTCTTTTCACTCATTTAACCATTTGCAAGTCAGTAGTTGCCATAATAGTGAATAAATCTTCAAAATTTTGCTGTGGTGATAAATTCTTACCCCTTCCTAAGGGAAAGTTTCATGAGCAGATCATGCAATGAGTGTTCAACAAACTCACAGAGAAGCTGTGAATGCAGTTGAAACAACTTGGCTCAGTCTCTTGGATTTTAACCATTTTTTCCTCCCAGAACTTACCCTTTTTTGGATACCTTCCTCCAACAAACGCCACCCTTTCTGATCTTCACTGCTCCTTCCACATATCCTTCTCCAGAAATTACTGCATCAAAGCATCAGAATCTCCCACTGCTTCAAAATATATATCACACTGAGACAATAGCTCTCAAGGTCACTTCCGAGAATCTTTTCTATTGATTAGCGTTAAAAACTATGAGATGTCTGGCTGAGTGAGTGCCTGTTAGGCTACTGCTAGCAGCTCCTGAGGTTTTAGTCTGTTTTATGGATGAGCACGTGTATAAATTTGGATCTTTTTATTCCAGGTATCCTATTGCTACGTTTAAATATTACATAAGGTATGGGCTGGGAGCAAACCAGGGGATTTTCTCACGTGGTGCACTGTTGAAGAAGAGCACAAAAAGATGAGCTCTGCATGTCCTGAGTGGGCTGGATGGGAGTCAGCACAGCTCTGTGCAGCAGAGAGAGTCCCTTTCATCTGTGAGATCAGAGGTTCAGCCTCTGCACCAATCAGACCACTGCAGCTTTCAGCTGGGAACTTTGGATTTGCATTCCTGTCTTTAAATATCTTCATCTGTGCTTGCTGCCAGCTCAGGAGCAGCTTTGGGCATTGGGAGGATGAGTGTTAAGGAAAGGTGTTGATTTCTCACACGTGTGGAGAGAGTTGCTGGCCTGTGTCTTCTGCCCAGTTCAGGGAAAAGCTCTGAGGACAGTGCTCTGAGATCAGCCTTCTGTGAGCAGGCTCCCTGGCCAAATGCTATCTGCCTAGAGATGTTCTTCCTCCAAAACTGTTGTGAAACCATTCCCCCCCTTGCTGTGGTGATGGGCAATGTGCTGCTTAGAATTTCTCAGTTTTTGTCAGAGCAGACTCTTTGTTGTGTCACTGTATTCAGGCTTTGGGTTGTTCATATTCCTAAAGAAGACCGGTGTATGATTCCAAAGTTCTTCTCTGTTCCTATCACACAGGGGAAAAAAAGGTTGTGGAGTTAGTTTTTCAAGGCAAGGGTTAAAAGCTGCTGACTGTTTTCTGAGCTGGGGCCCCAGTTGCATCTATACACGTGCAAGTGACACTTATACTCACAAAATTCACTTGATTGAGGACTGAGTCATTCCCTCCTACATTCAAACCCATGCTCCCAACAGCTGGTGCTCAGTGTCTTTTGCAGCTTTTAGAGTTTTGGGAGGGTTTTGCTGGAATTTTCTTGTATATACTATATATTTCTTGTTAAATCATGGTCACAGTCTTCCCTAATCCTGACATTCCCATTTTATACTGGCAGGGCATCTATAGCTGTTCTTCCTGTTGTCAGTTCTGCTACTGTTGCTCTTATAAAGATGCTTCTGGGAGTTTTGAGAGGTTTGATTCCTTTAGGCAAAGACACCAGCATCAGCCTGGTTCCCATGGCTACTGGCTCCTCAGTCTCTACTCAATACAGACTTTTCAGCCACTCTCTCATCCAAAAAAAAAAAAAAAAAAGAAAGTAAAATAATTAATCCTTCTCTTACCACAGGACACTGCAAGTTGAATTGCAGCTTCCTCCTGTTATTCACACTGGGAGCAAGAAACCCTAAAGAGAAAACTTAAAGAAACACGTGAGTATAAAGGCTCATTGTGACTGTTCCATTCAAGACTATTACTGCCACAAATACATCATACATTCTTGTACATAAATCTGTCAGGATCCATCATATAATAACTCCTAAGACTTTTTTCTTTCAGGGTTTTCAGCTGGAGAATCGAGCGGATAATTAATTTTTCTGGTTTCCTTGAAAAAGTTTGGTTAAATTTTTGGTATTCTCAAATCAAAAGAATAAAATGAACTCTTTGAACCAAAATGAGAACATTTTATTCCCTGTTTGCACACAGAAGAACAGTGAAGAACATTTTCAATGAGGGCAATTTTAACAAATGTAAGTAATAGAAAATACAGATATAGCTCTGAGAACCATTCACAGAATAAAGTGAGAAATTTATTTTCTGTTCTCTTCTTTTCTGGAAAACCAAAGTCCACTTCCCTGACTGAACAAAAGTTTTTTGTCTTATTTCACTAAGTCTTTAAGAACTTTGCACAAAACCTAACTTAGGTTTAACTGTTTTCTTCCTGCATCATATCATATTCTCTAATAAGGTAGTTAAAGCAGTCTCCTGAAGTGCCCTTATACTGGGAGAAAATATCAAATTCAGACTTTTCAGATGCTGAAAGTGTCTCAACCCATTAGCTGGTCAGTGTGGATTTCTTTACTTCTCATTTCTAAATCTAGTCATACACATGGGCAAAATTCACTGAAGTCTACAACTGGCTTTAGGAGGAAGAAACTTGCCCTGCTATAATTCAATAAACTGCTTTTAAAACTCTCTAGTCTTCTAGAAGAGTTTTACTAAAACTGCATGTAGAAGTTCAGAGGAAATCCAATTAATATCTTACAGTCATGCATTAACGTGTCATAAAACATCTGATGGCCCCAAATACTTGATTTGTGTATAATTTAAACAATAACCAGTCTAGAATGACTACAGGTTTCATGGTGATTTACCACTACTATGTATACATTGCCCAAACTGCACAGCACTCTAGAAAACAGAAAACTTTCTGGTAGCACAGTATCAATGACCGCTGATTGAAATATAGCTTGAAACAGTCATTTTGCAAAAAATGTTTACCTTCTTTTGAACTATGAATTAAAACAGTAGCACTGTATATAAAATAGCATGGCTTGATTTTTTTTTCTCTGAACTATTGAAAAAATATTAGCTGAACCAAGGAAAAGCAGCCAGATCTAGATACTAAAAATTGATTAGCTAATAGAAATTCAATTATACTGGTGGACTTTTGTAAAGACATGGTTGCTTTTGGGACAAATATAAGGTGAAATTTCAGTATGTAGGATTCCTATACAATTTTCAATTTGTTCTCTGTTTGGAGCCTGGATTAAATCAACCCTCAAAGTATTTCTCCTGCAATGACACAGCTCTGCTCCACCAAGTGTCTACCGTCATGGTAATTTAGCTCACTGATCCCTCTGAGGGATAGTTCTCCTAGTGACAGGAATGGTAGGGCTGTCTGGTGTCTGGGTTCCCCCACACACTTCCCCTTGTCTCTCTGAAAGAGCCACATGGTGGCATGTAAGGAATGTATACATTTGACTGCGATTTACGGATAACAAAGGACCAAGCTGGAATAGTTTCTTCATCACAGGTTTCCTGCTATGTGGGGATCAACTTTTCACCCTGTGTGCAACAAGGCTGATGTTTTTGGAAGGCTTCAAATCTCCTGCATATGTGTGGTACAAGTGGTCTCTGTGCACATTAAGTACACAATCAGGGGCACTGTGGGCCATCTGTGCACCACACATGGGGAATCTGACAATTTCTATCATCATTAAGCATAATATTCATGCAATACTCAGTACAGACTTTAATAATGGTCAGAGCAACTAAAACAAATGTAATCAACCCACAACCATCCACTCTCCTTCCATGCTGGGATCCTCTCAGAAATCTATTCTTCCCAAAGCTGTGAGTCAAAGCAGGATTCATTTGACCATTTGACAAATTCATCTGACCAGAGCTACACACTTCTGGGCAATTCAACCCCTCTCCAGCAGCACCTTAAAATAGGTCAGATGAAACTTCTGCTTAAGACTGCCTATTTCTCTCTCTTTTTTTTGACAGAGAGCCTAAAATGAAAACTTAAGCAGTGACCATCCACCTGTCAAAAGCCATTACAGCTGGGTGAGAAGCATTGCACTAAGTGTCTTTCTAAAAGCTTTTAGCTAAATCTAGGGTCTTTTAAAATGCTTTGTGCCTTTTCAGGGCTGCCTGCCATTGCATCTGCCTTGCCCTCAGTCTGCTTGCCACTTGCAGGAGGACCTTCAGGCAAGCCTGAGGCCAACAGCAGGATCTCACTCCACTTCCACAGTTTTCCTTCACATCCACCGTGGACTTCTGTAGATACACTCCCAGACCTTGTGTACCTCCTCAAGGTCTCCTCAGCAAGTCTTCCCTCCCTAGGCCTAATTGCTTAATTAACAGGTCCTTTCCAACCCCTGCTACCAACATCTTGAACTGGCTGCTTGGGCACTGGCATTCCTTGGTAAAGCTAGAGGACAGTGGATGCAGTAAGAAGCTAAAAGAGATGATGAGTCTGGTTTTCACTCTTGAAACAGGGTAACCAAAGACTGTACCTTCTAATGATGAAATACATCCTACTTTCATTTTAAACTACCACTGGTGATGCTAGTACATTTCCCCAAATTAAAAGGAATTTATCTTAGGGGAACTATTTTGCCTACTGTCAAACCCATGGATCTGGACCTTGGTTTGAATGTAAACATTGTGCCAGGGACTCCTTCATCAGCTTTTTTTCTGGGAGAAGTGGAAGTGAGTTTTCTCTCAGAAGTCAAGCATGCATTTTTATTCAACCTAAAACTTAACTACTCTCTCAAAATGAGCATTTATACTTTTCAAATCATTAACATCCCCTTGGATACCAGTTGCAGTCAACATTTAAATTGACAGCTTTTCTCAGAATTTTACATTAATATAAGATGTAACTCCAGGGAGAATTGCCTGTAATTTCAGAAAGGTCAATGAAATCCACCTTATGAATTCAAAAATGTACTCACTGAGTACACTTGAGGAAAAAAACTATTAAGTCTCCAGAATTAGGCTTCTCAAAATCTTCCAGGTACTGCAAGTTAAATTTTTCTTAGTGCTGAAGAACAGACCTGTTTCCTACTATATTTTTGAAACCCTGCCATAGCCTTTCATCTCGCAAGTATGTAACTGAAGTTTCAATTAGGACTATTATGTGCGGTCTAATCTCTGTGCAACACAACAGGAACTTTTCAATGATCTCCATGGCAAAAGAAGTACAAAGAAATCAGCACAAGAACTACTTACTACATTTGTGAAGCATCTTTAGCTATGCTAAAGTATGAGTATGGAGTAAGTTAAATATAGTCTGTTAAATCTGTTAACAACTTACCTCCCATTTAATTGTTCCCTCAAGAATCTTTGTTCTTTCATATGGTCTCTTCATAAAAATAATATACCAATAAAGTAATTAATATGTGTCATATAATGTTTATTTATAAGATGTTCTCTCTACAGTAAGCCATTCTGACATACTCCCCTCTCTGAAGGTCTCATGAATTAGTAATTAAGGAGGCCTTACTTTTAGAGTATTCATTTAAACACCACTTTCAGGCATGTAGTATGATTCTTGGTGTGTCCTATGCAGGGCCAGGGCTTGGACTTGATGATTCTGATGGGTCCCTTCCGACTCAATATATTCTATGATTCTGTACTGATAATTTTCCCTCACCTCATGAGCTTGACTGTGATGAAACTGTGTCCTGTACTTGAACAGGCATGAGAAACTAGGCCTAAGAAGCTGCCAGTATCAAGGGGAGAAATCTCTCCTTCCACTGACAAACAGTGCTGCTCCCCACCATGGTCAGCAAAGCTCAGCACATGTACATGAAGAGCAAAGAGAACAATCCAAGAGGGGTGGTAACTTTCCATGCTCTTCAGTAGCTCCAGATGCTCAGGAGACATTTTATTCTGTGTCTTCCAGCTGCTCTTGTCTTTCATGGGGATGAAAAGTCTTTGTTTATTCTTGAATCCTGTTCAGCCCCTGAACATTATGTCACTTTGTCTGGAGTGGACACTTTCCTTCTGTGACAGACTTGGGTGAAAGTAGAAGGGCTCATAAGGACTTGGTTGGTACTCTGATAGTTTCCCAATTCCTGATCTATTCCTCTGTACAGCATTAAGGCTACTCAAAAACATTCAGAAACTATTTATACACTCGAATTTTTAGTCTTCTTCAACTAATTGAGCGATATCATCAAGTTGAATATGTTAACTTTGGGGAATCCACTTTTTTCCCAAATCTTTTTCTTTCTAAAGCTGGCATGTATCACTCATCTCTACTACTCTGCAGCTCCATGGTGTTTTGAACATTTACTGTGTTGTGTGTTAATTCTGGATCAATATCCCGTGTTGATGGTTTGCCTTAGAAGAGGGCTGACACAAAAGCACTTGACCTCCCCACTACCTGGATTGCAAACACCAGAATTTACAGGGCCCCCGTGGTGTAGTGCCTGACTCTCTCTTTCTCCCTTGGATAGTATGTGCACATTTGTGCTTTGATAGGTTGGAAAAAAAGTGGGATTGCTCAAGAGGTTTCCAAATTACAGTTAACAATTACAGAACTGAGCTTACATTGCTCACCACCACCACCACCATACAGCCCTAGCATTGCTCTAAAGGCATTCACACACTTTTATTTCTCTATTCACCATGTCTCCATGCTGGCCTATTGGCCTATTTGGCCAATGAAAAACAAGTTAAATTTCAAAACTGAAAAAAATGTGTGTGGAAAACTCTTGTTTTGATCAAACTTTTCGAGATTCCAAAAATACAAGAGATTCACTTGGTAAAGGTAGTGGTGGGAAAGGATTTTGCATATATCACATTTTGAAGATTTGTGTGATTGTTACTTTTTATTGGAATGCAAGTGATATAAAAGTGTTTGTTGAGCAAGCACTTTGCCTTCTGCCTCATTGCTCTGACGGTACCTTCCACTGTGTAAAGTTGTATTATATCCACTGAAAGACATAAATGGAGCATAAACTAGTATGGCAATGACTAAACAGCCAGGATGTGGATGCCTGGGAGATCCCATCACACATGCCCCTCTTGATTTACTGACATGGTTACAGCCAGGCGAGATGCTGATGTTTGACCTCCATTTCATAGGACAGGGTGAACTGCTGACAGATGTTGACCTTACAGGCTTGCACGTCTGCAGTGCTTCCCTATCATTTGCCCAGAATAGCTTTGATTAGCTCATTTTCAGATTGTGCTTCAGTGCCAATTTGTTTTGCCTGGTTCTTGACAAAAAAAAAAAAAAAAAAAAAAAAAAAAAAAAAAAAAAAAAGTACAATCAATTTGGGTACAAAATCTATGATCAGTTTTCAGTTAAGTAATTGACAAGTGATTGGATTTTACACAAATTTTAATATATTATATCAGAATAAGGAAAACAAACACATCACAATGTTATTCTGTTTCTATTCTGCATATTTAATAATCTTTGAAACTGAAGCTCCCTCTTTTTATTCCATGATTGTAATAATCTGGACTTATTTTGTTCCTGGTAATGAAAGGAAATTGTGTGCAAATTCTATTCCCAGACCAGGCAGATTAACAACTGTAAAACCCTTCAACCCTCTAGTTGGCAAGTGATTTATTGACATGACATTCAAATGTGTTTTGCTTCAGCATTAATGACAGGAGTTCCAGAACTTGTCACTAAGGTGATAAATGGATCCTTAAACATACAGCCTTGAAAAACTGGGAACAGTGCCATTTTCCCCCTTTAATTTATTGAAAATCACCTCTCTTTACATTTACAGGAAGTAGCAACTTTTTTTCCATGCTGTAGTTATAATAGATCACCATTTTGTTTATGAACAGTTAATTACTTTATTCGACCTCGTGTTATTGGGAGGGTATGGGTTAGTACACAGGAAAAGCACTCTGAAAACAGCTGTTGCAGGACTGGTTTTTTTTCTGACCTTGAAGAAGATAACTGGAATGAATAAAGCAGCCTAATCAAATGTAATACTAGTAAAACTGCTATGGTCATGAAATGCACTGATGTCACGTTTCCCATGTGTCTGGTTTCAGCATATCTATGCAAGCTTATAAAAATGAGGAAAAGAGGTTCCCAAGGACAAGCTGTTCCTATACTGAGAAAAAAACATTGACACTGCAGCCTATGGCAGTTGCTAAAATATTTATGCAGATGAGAGAGAGCAGATTTAATAATGTTGTTATAAAATTTGGAGCTCTCTGATATTTGCAAAAGAAAGATGTGAGAAATGGTAAGTTTCACTCTTACTCAAAGTGCAGAGAGAAACTGCATTTCTTTTTATCAGAAGTTTTTCCTCTGAAGATTCATATGTATTGGTGGAAAAGAATTGATTTTAGTGAATTTCTTACTTGGGATTTGGTTTTGCAAAAATGTTGTGAATTCAACAAAATTAGTTCTATTTTCAAACCGAAGAATTCAGACTGTTCTTTCTATGATGGTTATTATTTCAGTAAACTGATTTAACCTGTACAAAGAAAAAAGAATTCTACAATGTTCAAACAAAAATGAAACATTTTTGTGCTGAAAGGCTTAGTAATTTCCATTCTTTTTTATTATTAACAGTGACCAAGTTGAGGAAATTTTCCTGATTGACTGTTTGACCTGGTTTGGGTGAGAAAACTGACTTTTAATAAAACCTCAGCAGTTTCCCAGGACACAAAGACCATTTTCATTCTTGCATATTAGTACAATCTTGTATTAAACTCAATCTGTTAGTATGGGTCAGTTGGTATTTTGAAAGTAGTCTGCATTCGTGTGTCCCTGGTAGGTTCATACCCTTTGCTGGTGTGGGCAGGCAGTGTGACACCAATTGGGTATTTCACAGCTCAGACACTGCACAGCTATCCAGGCATGTTGGAAGCACCCAGGTGTCAGACTGCAAGGGAAGGAGAAAGCAGGGGTGAGAATCAGTGTTGACTGCCCGAAATTCATTTCCTTGCAGCAGGAGCCAGCCTCCTCCACTCACTGATTTAGGGTGCCCAAACTGAACTGTTGTTATTCAGATGAAAATTAAGGCTTCTCTGCCAAAGACAGCAGGAGTAAGCTCAGTGCAAGTGGATCAATTGTTCTGATGCAAAGCTCAGTACAAAATGCCACCCAGACTGGGAGTAGCTTCTGCATCTCTGGCACAGACCATCCAACAGCCCAGGCACTGCAATTAATACAGTGCCAGTAGTTTTTAAATGTGACTGTAATTTATCACAACTTTAATGTGAAAAATTAGGTTGAAGCTCCTGGGAGAACAAACTTCCCTTCTCCAGTCAATGTGCAGCTCTTGTGCATAGCAATCCCCCAATATTCTTGCATCTGAAAAAAGGATAAGATGAAAGCTTAAAAGTAACAGGGAATTTACTGAACTTTGATGAACTCTGAAAAATGTTTGAGGGGTGAAATCTCTCAGAACATTTCTTTATTAAACGTTTTTCCCCATCCTTCATAACAGTAGCACAGCAATAGCTCTGTTATTAACTATTGGATGAACATTTATCTTCAGCTTGGACAAATGCAATCAGATTCGTAGCTGGTATATTTCTGAATGCCATTTGTTCTGGAAAATGAGGGCCGCTCCTTAGTCAACTGGATTTCCATGTAAAACTCTCTGGTATGATTCCAGGGGCTTTTTTCCATGTGAAAGGTTAAAGGTAGGTTTCCCAAGTCTTATAGGAAACACTCCTACTGTTCAATAGTGCAGGATTCAGTTTAAGGTCAGCATTAGGTAAGAGGAAAATATGAGCTGTTTTACACTTAACAGAAACCACAGGCCTTGCAAAATACCAGTAGTTTCAGTGCTGTAAGAAAAATAGTGATGCATTTTTTATTGTTATGAAATGCCTGATAAAGGCTGAAATAGCATTCATGGCAGAGATTTAAATAAAGTTTCTATTACACTGCTTCCTGGCATTTTATCAAATCAGATGGATGTAGACAACATATAATATTATCAACATCAATCCTGCATTCAAACTCTCCAAAACCTTTGAAGACGTCTTTAGGAGGGCATGGGGTTTTTTTGCTTATTTGTCAATACCTATGTGTAAACTGGAGACATAATGATGCTGTGATGTAGCTCATTCTGATAACAAGAAACACCTTACCTTGCTTTTAGCCTGTGTTGCTCATCGTTGGCTCCTTTCAGGCTGACTTGCTTTGGAGGTGTCTGTGGAGTGCTGGTGACTTGGTGTGCTCCCCAGCAAAGTTGGCTGTTGTCCTCTGTAGCCTCCTATGACCTGTTTTCAAAAAGAAGGGCATGTGGAGAAGCTGTGATGAAGAGAATAGTTAAGATTAGGATGTGATACATCAGCTTGTTTAGGTAAATAGTGCTTATTATACACACTCATGCCTGACTTGGAAGGAGGGGTGATCACTGTGAAAAAGATGAGTCACGGTGACATAGAAGATCTAGAGGGCTGAGGAGGAATTCAAACCTGAGTTACCCAGATGAATGATGGTAAGTTAATTTCATGCCTGTTTCTGAGAAAAGTACAAACAACCCAGCCATTAGAGAATTCTCAATTAACACTATCAGCCCAGCAGAGAGGACAGGTTCTCACCTCAGCACTGAATGCTGTCTCTGCTGAATGCAGTCAAGAAAGGACAGGATATGCTGAAGAGATAAGAATGGGATGATAAACTCTGCAGAAGGTATAGTGCTATAACCAAATGTGCCTCCCCACCTAAAATACAAAGAGCAGCACTGGAGAGAGGAAAACAGCAGGCTCAGGAAAGAGTGGTGGAAAAACTGACATGTAAAGTGGAACTCACTACAACAGAAAGTCAATGAAATCAGAAATTTAAAAAGAATTTTAAAGTGATTATAAATAATGACAACAGTTTTGGGAAATAGCTAGAAAATCTTATACATAGGCTGATCTTTATTGGATCCAGAGGGGACATTATAATGAGGGACAACTAACCCACCTGCACCTATGGAGAAGTTCTTAAATCCTATATTGAAACACCTGCTGGGCACAGGTTGAGAGTACTGGGCTGCATTTTAAATGTATTAGTTCCTGTAGTCATATATTGGTTGAAAATTAGAGAGAAAAGAATGGTTCTGAGTCAGTAATATAGTTGCTCATATTTTTACCCCTAAAACACCTAAAAATTATTTTTCAGAGCTCACTTGAATTTCTATGGAAAGTTACTGTGAACATGCCTTCTTTGTGCTTGTTCAGACATAAATCAGAAAAGAATCTTTCCATCAAAAGATCGACGTGAGACCAACCTCTGGATGCTGACCTCAGAAAAATAGTCTTGTACTGCTACAGAATTAGATAATTCTGTGTCTCTGCTCCGAATAAGTTGTTAACCTTCACCCTTTTCTAAACAATAGCAGAAATAGTCATTGCTACTTATCATTATAACTCATTGTTTTCAAAACACCAGTGTTTTGAAATCTTCGCCTTGAGAAGATTTTGCTAAAATTTCATGTGCACAATTAAACTAATGGGATACAAATACACTTTAGTTAACAAGCCACAAAGACCCATTTGAAACAGAACATTTAAGATGTGATTTGAACTCTATGCTAGAGAACACCTGATGAGTGAAAATCCTAGATTGAAGAAAAGACATGAAATGAGAGACCATTAGAGAGGGAAGTGCTGATGCGTTTGTTCTATAGATGCACTTTAAAACTTATTTATCTTTTAATTCCTCCTATTGTAAGCAAAAGCCAAACTTCATCTATTTCTAATTGATTTTCTTTTTCATGGTCCAGTGAGACTTGTCACACCTTTATTCAGTGCAGGTTTTGGAAAGTGCTCACTTTCACATTGCTACCTACTGTCTAAACCAGGCTAGGTTTGAACCCATGTTCCAGGCTATGAACACCTGTGCTTGGCCGAGTGTCCTCTGACAGGGGATTGCTGAAGGTGAGCAGAACTGACAGTTTCTTTGGGTTTAAGGGCCAGGGTGACCCTAGCTTTCTAATTTAGGAGCAGGTTTTGTTCTGTGAGTCCAAAGATAACACTGGTTACTCCCTTGGATCTCAAAACCAGGCCAAACAGAGAAATAAATAAACATATCTCTCAGCATTTCCCAAGACCTAGTTTAGATCTCTGCCTGTTTGTTGTGCTGCCTGTCCTGAATCTTACCTGAGGCAGCTGGCACTTCTCATGCACTGCAGGGTGAACTGCAGTGTCCAAACCAGGGCAGCAGATTCCTCCTGAGGAGGCAGGGGGCACCGGGCATTGCAACACCCCCTGGGAGGTACAGATGCATTCCATCCTCTAACTCAGCTGTGGAGAGCCTGAGGGCATTCTGGAACTTACTCAGACTTTTGAGAACCCTTTTAATAAATAGCAAAAAGTGTAGAACAAAGAGTCAGCATAGCATCACTTGTGTGTTTTTGCTGCCGTGGTACACGAAGATCATGTAGTCAATAAATAGTCTGATAGAAGAGAAAGAATTATAAATGTCATGGTCCAATATTCAGGACAACACATGTCAGAAAAACCTTGGTGATTTCTGCATAGAGAGCCAAACGTGTTTGGGCAGAGGAGACAGATCTGACCTTGCTGTGAAGACTTAATATCTTCGCTGAATCCAGTGGCACACTGTTCCAGTGGCTAATTATCCACCCTTACTGGGAATATGCTATTTCTGGTTTGATTTTGTTTAGCTTCTGCTCCTATTTAGTCTCTTTTTTTAATTTTTTTTTTGTTTGTTTTGTTTTGTTTTGTTTTGTTTTGTCTTTCTTGTTTTCTTCTCTCTTTGCAAAATTAAGAGACAGCCACAGGCAGTAATCTTTTTCTTATGTTGGCACTGTTAGACTGAAACTGAATCACTACTTAGCCAAGTTCAGGCTGAGCACCTCAGATTTCAGTATCTACGTCAGACTTTCCATAGCACAAATTATGTCTGTTGTTCGTTCTGAACCTCCTTTTGTTTGCCCTTTTCTCTTCGACACCAGGATCAAACTGTTCCTGTGCCAGACTTTATTGTCTTGTACTCTGAGGTAGTACCTCTCCCTCTGCTGTAGCTGCCTATCAAACCAAACATACCACTTGGCAAAATGAACATTTTCTCTTTAGCCTGTGCTGAGTTTGGTGGAGCGGTGCAGCCGTGGGAAGGGAGGGAAGGGATGGAAATTTCTTCAGACTAATACAGAAAAAAGAGCTGCTGCTCCTTCAGGAATAAGGTTGGGGATAATCTTCTATAGGCATGAGACAAGGTGATTCATTGCCAGTGAGGCTGGGCACTTACTGTGCCACAGGATTTGATCCTGTGAAAACCTGTGGCAGGAGGTCAGGACAACACAGCAGTTTTTGACTGAGCAAATATGAGGATGTGTCACATGTGGTGCAGGACCTTCACAGTGTCTCTAGCTAACCTGGGCCAGCAGCATATCCTCAGGGATCAGAATGTAACCAGGGAGCAAGGGAGCATCCTTCTCAGAAACACTTCATATTAGCAGTCTTGTGTTAGGTTTCACTTGCTTACACCATCTCCATCTCCCATTTCCCTAGCTCCTTCCTCTCTCCCTACATCCTTGCAATACACAGTTCTCATCCTTCTGACTGCTGCAGATGCCCTGATTTGGACAGGGTATATCTTGTTGGACCCAAGAGCTGTACTGGTTGTGCAGAGACTGGAGACAGCCAGCTTTTCACTGGATGAATGTCTGTGAACTTTGATAATTCTATTGAATTGTGAATGTCAGGGTTGTAAAACACATACAATGTTTTAAGTATGTGCCTCTGGGTTAGTACCTAAAACTGCTTTCTGTCAGAATTGAGAGATCCTTTATGGTTATAGTCCTTTCGCTTTCTGCACATTATTTCAGCTACATTTTTAAACAAGTGTATTCAAAATTGTTCAACAGATATTTTTTTTTCACATATATTTCAAAATACTGCTTACCTAAACAGAATTAAAAAAAATGAGCTATGTGTTGTCACTTATCCTCAGGTTTCTTAAGTAAGCTGCTATTACTTCCATTCCAGGGTTGAATGAATCACATTTTGTTAAGCAGAAGGAAACATATCCAAAAGATTTCCAGATAGTCTCTGTGGTCATTAGATCTAAGCACCTGGTAGCATTAGTAATTTCACTATGTGTTATCTGAATCTTTAGGCTTTGAGTCATCTCTCAGTTTGGCTGTATGT
Organism: Lanius collurio; assembly: GCA_020086605.1. Lineage (NCBI taxonomy): Eukaryota > Metazoa > Chordata > Aves > Passeriformes > Laniidae > Lanius > Lanius collurio. Next base: position 29,000,768 of record JACBWW010000003.1, on the reverse strand, counting down.
TCCTAAGCCAATTTTGAAAAAGGAAATTAGGCTCCTAATTTTGAAAGCTGAATGGCATTGGAGTGAATTAGGCTCTAAAATCTGGCTTGATTCTGTTCACTATCTGTGCCATGACTGCAAGGCACTGTAAGGCAGCCATGCGTTTGCAAGAATTTGTGGCTTCTTATTTTACACTGAAAAAGTTATCCTAAATACACAATATATTCAGCCATGAAATTTGCTAATGTATTTATATGCTGTTATGACTAACACAGGCATTCTTAATTAATAAGTCACAATTTCTTATTAGGTCCCTACTCACTAAGTGGCATGTGACTCAGTTAAAAGGAAATCATCAGGCAAAGCTCTGGTGAGTGCTTTAGAAATACCGTAATGGCTGCACTGCAATTAATGAAGTGTTAGAGATAATCCATTGCCATCTGTCTTTATTTTGCTAAGCCACTCAAGCAGAGACCATATTTGAAGGGAGAAAAGAAAATCCAGATCTAGAAGAATACTGCAAATGAGTATTCACCAACATTTGTTCCAGTTCTGAGCAGCTGTTCAGTGTGATCGTGTTCATACCTCCTTTTATTCGCTATTCATGATCATTCTCACAAATGAGGTTTTTCTTTATACAAATACCTAATTGCGAAGGAGCACGTTGCTATTCTTCTATTCACAGTGCTTTTGCCTCTCAGCCAGAGACCCAAATCAAGCTGTCTGACTCCACTGGTCGACAGCCGGCTGCTCACAACAACCTGGGAGCGGTTCTGAGGTGAGACTTGCACAAAGGGCTTTGGTACAAAAGTCCCCAGGACCCCCTGTTTCTGAACCTCGAGTGAAAGAGAGAACAAATGCAGAAATGACTGAGACTGTCAGGAATATGGCTCACTAAACCTTTTGGCCAGCTGCAGAGTTTCTTAAGCTCTAAGCTGGGCTGCAGCCCCAGGGGCTTGGACAGGCTGGTCTGAAGGTGGGAAGCTCTTTGTCTTCTTTTTAACAGTGACATACAATGAGGGCAACAATCTTTTCAAATGGCCATACTCATATGCATATTTATATGCATGTATGTCGTGGCAGAGCTGCTTGGGGATACAGATGGAATTTCCTTGTATCTGCACATCTCAGGAATCTTAAATGATTTTTTTTTTCTGGTTCTGGTTCTGCTTCCCCCCTTCATCATGAAGACTCACATCTCTGTCCTACTTACCCACCTTGTGTTCATCAAATACAGATACAGGTCAATCATTAATATACTTGCATCACTCTGAAGACAACTAAGTCTCTTTTTTAAAAAGTTTAATTAGTCTTTGTCTGGAACACTGACCCACCAGCTGGTCCTATTAAACCAAACAGAAAATATGTGTTAATACTTATAAGTCCGCAGCTCTCTCTAGGCCGTGATTTTTATGATAATGAAGCCAAAAACAGAATCAGAAAATGGTCAGTGAGCATCTTTAAAACAGTGTGAAAAACACTGACCTTTATGAGTGTTTTTCCACTCAGTAAAATTGTCCAAATGACACACTGACAGTTTTATTACCCAGTGGACTGTAATAAACCAAAATTCAATATTCTTGTTTCACTACAACTATTGTTTTGGAACATCTTGAAAGATTATGTTCTTCATGTCCAGAAACAAAAAATGCAGTAATTCAAGATACACCAAACCGTTTGCCAAATAGATTTTGACAAAGGTGCTTCATCAATATTTTACTGAGAATGAAAAATGAACATATCCATCGTATTTATTCTCTCAGGAGCCTAACAACCTCTCCCTGTGCTTCAAGGGAAAACTCAGTGCTTTGAAATGATGAAGTCTTTCATGCAATCTTTTAAGAAGGTTCCAGTGTCACATGTCCATAATTTTTCATTTATTTTTTTAATGGGAACTTTTTCTTGAATTCATATCTGGCATATTTTTGAGTAGTAATCATTGCAAAGCAGCACCTTGTCTGCATAGGTATTTATTCCTGCAGAGAACTGTGTTTTGATTTTATCTGTGCGTGAAATGCATTCTGACAGCTCAGCCTATCAGTAAAAATGAAGGCTGCTTTTACAAAATCATTTTGCTCGTGCACTTCCCAGCTAAACAGGCTACAAAAGTCTAAAAGTTTCATCAGGGAGAGCAAGACTCTGAGTCTCTTGGTTTCCACTTCATAACTTAATCATAATGTTTTGTAGGGTGAAGCAGTTCAAAAAAGATGAGCAAAGAATGAAGACCTCTCCTTACTTGTTAGAGTCAAATATTTCCACCTTAACCATTCATGAGTTTTTTATCCATGTTTGATTCCATTGAGGGAAGTATGCACACATAGCAGAGGGACAGACATTGCCTTTCACAGGCCATTGCAGAATTGTAGCCTAAGTGCTCTGATGGCTTCTTGGCAGCTTCTCCTTCCTTTTACTGAGAAGCTGGGGGAGAGGACACATCTCCCATTTGCTTGAAATTGGAGGTTCCTAAAGGAGACGAGGTGGAAACTTTCCTCAGTACTGTGAAATGGGCCATTCTTTGGAAATCCCACACCTGCCTACAGGGAGAATGTTAGGGCAGTGAAGTCTTCCTTATTGGCATGGGTCTCTTGGAAAGGGTGCCAGTATGGACAGACCACTGCACTTTCTCAGCCATCACTCAACCCTTGGCTGTCAGGTGATCCGATCTGTGTCACTGCCTTGGGTGCCAGCTACCACTGGTTATGCTATCTGGGGCTCTGTGATGGCAGAAAGTAGGATTTACACTGGACCTTCCTTCCCGAAGGCCAGAAAATATCCTTTGACCGCCTCGGTCTCATTGCTTTGAGTGATTTGAATTATAATGGTACCTCTGATATTTTTCATAGAAAAATGTGCAGTATGCCAAAAACCTCTGGAAAGAATGAACAAACTCATGGCCCCGAATGATCAAAAGCAGCTTTTGGTGCATCATTCTGCAATGAAAATTTGCCTGCAGCCTCCTTTTCTGTAGCATTTCTCTTTAAACATTTTCTCAGCATCAATCTGTTGGTCATTCCATCACAGAAAAGAAGCCTCATTTGCAACATGTGATAAAGCTGCAAGCACACATAAAACATCTTAGATCATAGAGATTTTCTCAGAAGTGACTGATAATCAGAGAGATGAACTGACAGGGAGATAGTTGATGTAGAAGTAAGTCCTTGGCATAAATCTTTCAAGGGAAAGGGAATAGCTGGTGAAAGAAAATGAAAAAAAGAATGTCAAATATTCAGGAAGTTGGATAAAAGTCTAGGTTACAGTCCACTTGCACATCCAGAATACCTATTCTGAGAGGACAGTAAAAGTAAATCTGAGTATCAGTTCTCCCAGCATTCATGTTTCAGTATTGTTTTGGTGGATACTCCTAATTTGACAGGATCAGCAGTTCATTGCATCTAAATACATGTTTATCTCTTAAATGATCTTTCACATCATGTTTACTTGTTTACTTCAGTCCTCAGATGCTGATGCACCCAGTGAAAACCGTCTGCTGTGCATTTTGATGTTACAAGATGCAGAGCACTGCACATCCCTGTATCTGAGGGCACAGTTAAGCCCTCAGAACAGCTGAATTGTGTCTTTGTACAACAGGGGATTTGATAATTGGGCAGATGAAGCATGAAGGAATGAAGCTAGAGAGCTGGTGGCATAAATTCTGGGCTGAATCCAACAAATTGCATTGTAAGAATGATTTTTTGTCTTTAAAACATCTTAAGAGTAGGGCTGTAATGGAGATAAAGCAAATGTTATTTGCTGCTGCAGTATCATTCAAATGAAATTCTTTTAGAAGCAGGCTATGCTGCTCATAAGCAGGCACAGGGCAGCAGTCGAGTCATTGTGCTGTCTGCATTTGTAGCTGTTCCCACTGAGAAAAATCCTAAGGTCACTCAGTGCCTGCATGACATGGAGCAGGGGCACGTCAAACACATACTCTGTTGTTTTTGGGGTGCAGTTAGAGATAATAATAAGTTGGCAAATAGATTTAATCAGCAATGATTAGATGTGTCTCTGTCAGGTATGTAGAAAAAACATCTGTAATGTTCATGTCAGTGCTGCATCCAGATTCCTTAGTCAGTTGTGCATGGGAAAAGGAAGTATTTTGAAATATTGCCAACACATGGATATTAGGTTATTACTTTAATTGACTGCATCAGCAAATGCACAGCAGTATCACTTACCAGACAAGTTTCTCTTGGTTGGTCTCTGATAATGGATTTTTGTTCACATAAATGGAGTTTCTAGAGCTTCCTAAGGAAAGAAATATGTGGAACAGACATCCCATTTATCATCCTCAGGCCAGTGGGGACACGGAATATTTTAACTAAGTTTTGACAAATTGTGTGTGAGATGGTGATCTAGAAATGAAGTTCTGGAAACCTTTGGCTATATATTTCTAAAAACAAGTAGGAAATTTAATATGTTAGGAGCCAGATGGAAGGAGTATGCCAGTGTCATGCAGAGAGAAACTTACACTTGAGGCAGGGTATAAACTGTTGTTATAATTACAGAAAAAATTCTGACTGCACTGAAGGATGTTTTGTCATTGATTTGAGAGCATATAGAATTTCATACAGAGCGTGTAGGAGGGAACAGTATTTGTTAGGATCATATCTTGAAGACAGATGCAGGGATAAACTAAAGGACAGATGCCCCAGAGAGAGCAGTAACAGTAAGGAATAAAAATACTTTTTTTCCCCCGAACAATGAACTTTGTGTATGGTTTTGTAATGATATTTTATTTTTTTGCTCTGCAGGGCAATATGTTTTGTCCCTTCTCCTTCTTTAAATTTGATGTTTTCAAGCTGGTTTATGTGAAAGGAAAAAGAATGCAATCCTTAGGTAAGCACTTGCTGCTCCAGGAGAAAAGCTTTTGACATTTGCCTTATGCATGAATGTAGTGGCACTGAGTGCCAATCCCTAGAAGTTTCACATCAGTGCAAAAATTGACAGTACTGTGTATGTTGATGCCAATTTTGTGCAGGGCTGTGATCTCTCACTGGATCATAGAAGAAGTGCCACACTGCCCCTTCTTTCCAGACATGTCAGAAGTCCTAAGGGCACACTTGTGTTAGCTGAGCTTTCCCATGGCACTCTGCTAAAAAAAGCCACTGCTAGTTCCTGACCTGAGATCTCAATGCAATACAAAATGCCTCAGCTTTAAAACCTATAGGAAGCATTCTTATTTTACTTGTTGTGCAGAGCTATTGTGCAGAAAGCAAGGCTGCGAGAGGAACTATGTGGACACAGAACATTTTCTGCCAGTGGCAAAACAGGCATTATGAACTTAGTGGAAGGATAAACCAAAGTTTTTTTTAGCAGTAGGGAAAGGACTAAGGATACATTCTATTCATTCCAGATCTACCTGAGGTCCCAGAGCTTCACAGAGATAAAATGACAACAGTTCTGTGATGCCAGTGCTTGAGGGACTGTCCTTGTCCTGGGTGACACCTCATGAAGAGGATGTTAGCTGGACATTATCAGCTGTGTAAACTCAGGACTTGAAAAGCTCCCTCTTCTAAGTGCATCATTAAAAATTGAGGAAATATGGTGTCTCCTGAAACACTTTGGCAAGCCTGCAAAGTTTTAAACTTTCCTGCTTTGATTTCCATCCTGGAAAATCAAGAATAGGGGAAAAGGTTGTTTTGTTTTGTTTTGGTTTGGTTTGGTTTGGTTTGTTTGTTTGTTTGGTTTTGTATGCTTTTGTTTTGGTTTGGATTTTGTTGATGATGTTTTTGTTTGTTTGTTGTTTTTGTTGTTGTTCATTTATTTGTTTGTTTGTTTTTACTTCAAATTACAGTGTTTTGAATGCAGAAATCAAAGAAACATGGAAAATAAATGTGCAATAAAAGAACTGATCTGACTGCCAGAACCTCAGTGGCTCAGCAAGGGGAGATGGGTCAGGAAGTCTCTATCATCTATATTGGTCTGGCTGTTCCAAATATCAATTCTGCTCATTGCTATTTGATTACACACTGAGGAGAAGAGTAAAATTAACTTGCTCTCTAGAATGCAAGATGAAAAATAGTTTTGCTGCCCTGCCTCACATTTTTGAACTACGATTCTGCTGATATCAGCAGCTGTCTGCTGAATCATCTTTCTCTTTTGCTGGTGCCTTGGTCCTTTCAAAGGAAGAATAACCACAGTGAAACAAGATAGAGTGAAATACAGCTGAACTTCAAAGGGATTACTGCACCAGGGACTGGAGATCCACAAAAAGACACAGTAAAGTAACTCACTAATGTAATGTTCACATTACAGGGAACAGTGATGTTTTTAACTGTGATCCCAGACACTGGAGTGAGACTTATTCATGCAGAAAAGCTCAGACAGGTGGATTTTTTGGAGCTTTTGGTTTCCACACAAATTTTCCGTTGATATATGGCTCTACTAAAATTGGTGTCAGTTTTACTGCTGGGCATAGAGGAACCTCAGGTTGGATCTGGAATATGGACATGTCATACTTCAGTGCTTGGAGGAGTTCTATATACAGTGAACATAAAGTGATGTTCTGAAATGTGAGTTTCAATTGTTTTGATACAAATATTCCAACCAAAGATAGAAGCAGAAACTCCAGAATAGCACAAAAATGATAACACACACACACATAGACACAGACACACACACACAAAAACACTTCCAAGCTTTCTGTTACAGTGCCAAACCTTGGCAGCAGGAGATTATTAGCCTGTTTTTCAGACTTCCTGGTCTAATTTTTGTCTCTTTTCCAACAGAAAAATTTCACTGTCTGCAAGAGATATGGTCCTCAATTTTCCAAGAGGGATACCACATATAGGTTGGAGAAATACATGTAACCTAACCAGACAAATACATTTCCAGATGCTTTTCTGCTTTCAGTGAAAAATTGGGGGTTTAGTCTTGCCTGTCTAAACATAACAATAAACATAAGAGTTTGGTTTCACAAATGAATAATATTTTAGATTATCTTCTGTGGGTTTCAGTTGCTATTTCTGCAAATATATGTATATTTTCTTTTGTCCTAAATTTTCAATTTTTTTCAATACATGGAAAACAACAATAAATATTACTGGCACTGTTTATTAAAGTTTACAAAAGGGTTTAAAACTATATCATAGTTTTAAGATAAATTTTCCATTTAGAATTAGTATAGTCTGACTGAACTGAGAACAAAATATAATATCTAGAACTGCTATATATTTATCACTCCTGAGGAAATGGACTTTCATAATAGCGCTTCAATGAATTAGCACTTCTCCTAATGGAAAATTCAGTTTAAAAAAAAAGTCTTCTCTTGTTTTGCCTTTTGTTTGTATGTTTTGATTTGTTTTGGTTTGTGTTTGGTTTGGTTGAGTTTTTATCATTGTTTTTGTTGGAGGTTTTTGTGGGTTACTTTAGACCAAATAGCTGTATTCCCCCAGACGTTGATAATACCACTTGGGTGGCAGGAGAAGTGCTCATAACTAGGTTTTGTTTAGTGCTGTGAGTGAGCACTTAGCCCTGAGCCTCCCTGGGACACGTTTCTCCAAAAGCTGATTGAGGAAGGCAAAGTTGGACTTCTGCTCTGAATCTCTCTCCCAAAATCCCATCACTCTCTATTGACACCAAGATAATTTCAGCTGCCCTTTCCAGAGGAATATTACCAAATGGATAAGGAAATGGAGAAGATGTTTAATATTCATGTGTTTTAGGGTGGTGTCTTGGCCAACTTTTGGAATGTAATAATGTTATGCACAAAAGTTCTAGAAAGCCCTGGCTGATGAGTGCAGGACTGAGAGGAGCAATTCTAGTGGGATGGCCCCAGGGTGACCCAGGGCAACTCACTAAGCCAGCAAAACCCTACCCTGTTTTTTCCCTTAGTTTTCTGCTGATTCAGGGAGTTGAATCATCTCCCTGGGAGGTCAGAGCAAGGTGAGAATGGAGAGGAGAAGGAAGAAGAGGAAGAGCCTGGCCCCTTCAGCAACACTAGTCTTCCAACTGGGCTCAGCCCAGCTCAGCTGATCACCTTTTGGCTCAATTCACATGAAATACTGAGATAAATTTAGAAAAACTGTTTGACACTCAAGACCTACTCATTCACCACCTCCACATGTCACTGAAGAACAGTTTAGGCATGTAGAATTTCCAATCACTTCATGTGTATTTCAATACTAATATTCATGACTGCATCTTGGGTTTAGTCCTGCTCAACAAGAAACAGATTCCCAGACCCTGTCAGGTATGCAATTTTTCTGTGTGGGTACCCTGTTCAGTGTGGTCCATTCAGCAGGAACTAGTTAATTTACTTGTGAGTTAATCCGGAAAACCTCTGTGGCTGTCTGAAACAAAGAGGGATTGATGGGAAAACAGACACAGCAGTCATTTATTTGGTGATGTGGTCTGAATAAGAGACGAACAGTAATGGGTTATTTAAACAAGCCAGCTTTATTGTCTTTGTGCTAACAAGATTCTGTGACATTACAGAAGGAGATCATCAAAAGGTCCAGTAAAGTTCCCTGCCCTTTAGTGTAAAATTTCTATTTCCTCCAGGCAAAAACAATCTGCTGACTTGTAGCATCTGCCCTGTGCTGCACAGGCTCTTTTAGGGTGAATGAAATTGTGCTTCCTTCCACATTTAACAAAGGGAAGTGAAGGAAGAATTGCTTGCCGGATGTGTAAGCGTGTGCTTATATTTAACACTACATATACATGCACATATACTGGGATATGTGTATGTGTGTGTGGTTGTATGCGTTACATACATAGAGACATGCTTATAAGGACATACACGCAAAAAAATGCCTAAAAATTTTAAACTAGACATGCAAAAGTATGGCTTAGAGGTGATTGAGACAGCCAGACAGGAAGTGAGCTGATAGACTTCTGCTATTGTAGTGTCTCTTTAGTTCAAGTACACTGGCAGTAGGAAAAGCATCCCCTTGTCAGCCTGTATCTGCAAAAAGCAAATACATTCTGGTCAATGCCATCTGCCCCCCTGCTGTGACTTGGGCACACAGGATGGGTAATGCCAGAATGTTTTAGCAGGGCTGTCCTGTCTAAGGCAAGTGAAGATGTTCAGTATTTGATATGTGAACAGTTGGAGACATGGCAGAGCGAACCAGCAGAGATTCAGAAAACTTGACCTATGAGGGAAGATTAAAAGACTTGAACTTGTTTATCCTGAAGAAGAAAGGATTAAGGAGAAGACAAAATAATAGCCTCCAAGTAAAGATGAAAGACAAAGGGAATAAATTGTCTCTAGAACCATGATGAATCAGATAAGGGGGAATAAAATCAGATTGTATCAAGGAAGATTTAGGTCAGAGACTATGAAAAGTTTCTGCAGGGAGCAAGTACATATGTGCACAGGGGGATGATGTGACTGCCAGCACTGAGTTCTTCAAGAATAGAGCAGAAGAGAAACTGTCTTGAAGGGCCTGGGTTATTTTTTTCTGCAGAAGGCTGGAATTCTTAAGGCTCCTGCCAGGCTAATTTTCTGACTTTTTTGTAATTTCAAGCTATTTTATCTGGTCCAATGATTTCTGACTAGAAAATTGAATCAGTATGTATCAGGGACCCTTGGGATATGCTAGGGAAAGACTAAGACCTCTGAAGATCATGCATCTGCTACACAAGTGTGATGTGCCCAGAAAAGGAGAACACAGAGCATGAATGAATCTTTTTGGTGTAATATATATGATAGTTGGAGACACTGAAATTGGCTTTGTGTGCATGTGCAATGGAGACAAATGTTCCTTTATTTCCCGAAACATGGAGAAATGCGTTAAAACAAATGTTCTGGGTTAGGTTTAAGCTTGACAAATCCAGGAAAGTGAGAGTTAAACTTCTCACTCTTTCCCACAACTGAAAGCTGTTGTGCTTGGTCCATGATGCATAGCTTGAATTTTTGCATAGTTTAGTTAATTTAGAGGATTTAGGAAGGCTTGCTATAAATATTACATAACAGTAACATTCTGTTGTATCAAGAATGAATACCAAGGACTTTATCAGAGACAGGAGATGAAGTTTGAATCATTGCAAGGGGGTATGTAGAAAATGATGTTGAAATAGATGTGGAAGCAGTTCAAGCATACTAATATATGCTAATTTTTTTTTTTTATCTTCAATTCTACTTGCTTTCTTTTGACCCCCTTTTCCAAAGGACCAAACTATGTTGCAAAACCAGAAAACCAAGTACTGCATAATACTTCTTGGACTTTCTTGGATGCATTAACTCAAAGAGTACTTATGACTTCAGTGGATTTGAATCTTATGAATGCCTGATTACAGTGTGTGGTGATAATGTAACCAGCAACATAATTTATGTTCATAGTTTTGGAGGAGGGAGAGAAATCATAGAATATACTTCTTTGAATAGCAGTACATTATTTTATCATAGCATTTCACCCTTTCAACACCACCATCTGTTATGTTTTGAAAAATGCAGATAATGTAGAGTAGGGGATGAGGCTTATACACACTAATGGCAATACCCATCAACTCTTTTCCCTCAGCATGCCCTCAGATTGTTCATGAGGTTGGGCTGCTGTCCCTGGAACTTTCCAGTCAGAGATTTTGCAGGAAAAAAAAAAAGAGTCATTAGAAATAAAAGCAAGTAAGGAATGTGAACAGACAGAAAGGGAACAAGGGAGAAAGTGACTCTTTAGGAGCAAGGCTGCTAGCAGCAGGCCAGGCGGAAGCCAGTGAGCATTAGAAGTGCTCTCCAGGCATAGAGCAGTATTTGCAGACTGTCAGTGGCACTGACTGAGTGACCCAGATCCAAGATGTACAGGCGTTAGCCTTCAGGGAATGGTTGGCCATCAGCAGAGGGATTAGCCAGAAGCTGAGACCAACCCCAAAGTACACAGTGCCCTCACTGACTGTCCTCTAGCAGGCAGAGCTGGGTGCTCGTAACTGGGTCCATCAACAGCCACTCCCCTCCTTCTCCACCCCAAAACAAGTGATAATCCAGGATCCATCCAGGGACACCAATAGGGAGCAGTTGAAGAAAGGACCAAAGGCAGGAATGGAAACAAGGCTGCTACACAGATCCAAGGCCTGTCCATGAGTCTGGGCCAAAGGCAAGACCAAGCCTGAGCTGAAATAGGGCTCCTGGGCCCAAGGAGAGAGGTGGGATAGTACCTTGATGGTCACCATCCCACATGGTACTGTGAAATGGTGACCAAAATTTAGGATTTATACAGCACTGTTCTGCACAACCAGAGGGTTATTTAGCCCAGTCTTGAAAAAAGTTAGCAAAATGGAAGTTGGCCTCTTGGGAATAATATGATTTCCAGGTGGACTTTATTAGTTATTTGATCATCCATCACTTAAAACCATTTCCTTTCCTAAGGAGCACACTTTCACAGTCATATTAGACAATGTCACTTATTATATCCTCCCTTTAGAACTCAAATCTTGCCCAGTTTCCAAAACAGATAAGTTTGTATTGGCAGAAGCCTGTTACTGAGCAGTGTAAAAAGGGAGGTCATGAAGTACTGGAAAGGTTAATATGTAAGTAAAAGTAGTTCCTGCTGCTTCAAATTGCTTGCCCCAGTTCTGACCTGAGAGAATGGCACTGAAAGGAAAATATCATTAAAAAGCTACAGGTAGCGGATTTTGAGTTGCATCTGGACTAAACATATCCAGACAGTGTTTTCTTAGCTCTTTTCACTTGTTTGAACCAAGCTATGTTCCTGTGAACTTTTCTGAGCATCAAATGTCAAGCCAAATCCAAGATTGTTAAGTGATATGCATATCCTTTAACCTGACAGGGCAAAATTAGGTTTGGATTGGCTACTTAACACTGTGAATCAAGCTAAAACAAGCATTGCTTTGTTTCCTAGTCACAGAAGTCAGAAGGTAGCACATGGTCTTGCACAGGAAGTCAAGCACCAATCCTGCCTTTGGGTTTATGGCGCCAGCTGACACCAAGCAGGCATCAGCCTTTACCCCTGCAAAATTCACATCTTGATGAAAATCCATAAGACAATTCAAAAGCCATTCACCTGTGTTTTCAAGAATCACTAAAGTGATTCTCCAAACTACAGAAAAGTTGGTAGACAAGAGGTTGTCTGAACTGTGATTAAAAATAACTGAGGTGAGGTTTGGTGCATCCTATGCAATAAATATTTACATAGATCATTCTGTCTTCAGCCAGGAAGTTGAATGCTGTGGCCCAAGTTATTGGGTTTTTTGGTTTTCTTTTACAGTGACAAAACACCTGCAAAGTGGATTAGATGACAATTTTGGGCATTGCTGAGACCCCAGCAATCTGCTGAGGGGGTTGCTGAAGCTGTGAGTTCAGCAGTTGGAAACTTCAAAGACTTCTATAAATTATAGCTCTGGCTGGTATAAGCCTTCCATCTCCTGTGAACTGTGGCTAACAGTATAAAATTAAATGGGAAATCTTGTGTTGTCAGCATTCCATGGAGAAGGCTTAGCAAGGCTGGAGCTCCTGGTTCTGCAGTCTCCTCATGTCTCCAGTACTGTAGCAGAAACCTTCCATGTCACAGAGCCTAACTGTGGTCATCCCAGCCTTGAGGACCACAAAGAGACACAGGTAAGGGAGTCGTAAGGAATCTAGCACCCTCCGAGTTTCCCTTCTGCTGGAATTCCCCAAAGGGCCAAATGGGAACATCATCTCACTGGACCCTCCTCCAAGCCCAAGCTTTCCTCTACATTAGTCAGAAGGAGGAACAATGGAGTCCAGTTGCAGTACAAAACCAATATTTCAGGAATAGCTGAGCCCTTTTTATTCCAAAAAAGATCTGTAGGGAGGAAATTTTCTTTCAACACACCGGATGGGATGTTGCATTTCTGGTATTCTCCATACAGATATGTATTTCTGATTCAGCTGAAAGTGTCTGGTACATATTTCATCAGAATTCTGTCTTAAATAAATCACAGGAAGAAAACCTCTGAAGAACAAGTATAAACTGTCAGCGCATCTCTGACACTGAGACACTACTACATGTTCCACACTTTCCTGTGCATAGTAGACTGTGAATGGATAAGGAACAAGCATTTGGAGTGGGTTCAAAAGCATGCCTTACAAAAAAAAAGTACCTGTAAGACCACAGGGCTCTTGGGGTTTTTTGTGCTGAAGGAGATGGAAACAACACATCTCCCTGAGGAAGCAAGAAATCTATTTCACACCAGTGGCAAAAGCTGTCACCTCTCCAAGTAGGTGGGAGCACCTAGAGAAGTTACAGGAAAACAGCCTATTCACACCTCCTGGACTGGAGCTCTATGCTGGTGACAGAGCATTTACAGGAAAATTCAGCAGCTCCCACTGTCTGTTTTCATGATGTTTTTCCTCACTCGTTATTCCTTGGCTTTTGAGCAGGCTCGGTGGGCATCAGAGCACGTGCCCTCCCGGCACTCTCCACCAGAGCTGCAAGCAGGGATCTGACCTGTGGTGAGGCTGCATGGCTGCTGGCTGGCTCCTGGCCTCGGTAACCACTACCACTGGACTCCAGGCTTCCCAGCCCTCATTCTCCTCACCTGGATGGGATTATGCACAGTGTTCCCAGTACTTCACGTATTGCTCTCTGGGTTGTGTCTCTAGCTCTTCTGATAGTAGCTGAAGAATTTACTGACAGGAAGGTCACCAGTCTGGGGTGGCAGAAGTGGCATGGAGAAATGGTGTTTAATTCCAGCATCCCAGGCCTTTCTCCTCTTTCTTCCTTAACCTCATGCTCAGCATACATCTTGTGGCTAAGAGTAGCACTTTTGTGTTATCCTTTGTTTTAATTTCATATTGGGCTAGGGTGGAAGTCACTTGCTCCCCAGACATTTCCTATTCCTGCATTTCTGCAGTGGCTCTGAACATGGCACCTATTGCTATTACCACCAGCAGATACCCTGGGGAAAACTTTCAAGTCTTAAAATTCCTGAGGCAAACATGATTACTTTATAGAGAGTAAGTGGTGCAATCCAGAGTATAAAAGTATTGACAGAGACTGTGAGTCAAGGCTTAAATTTGAAGCTCATTTTGATGACCTGGAGCAAGTCTCTGGCCTCATTTTTTTTCACCTCTTGAGACGTGTAAATTTAATAGTCTCTTACAATGTGTTTGCCCAGACAGACTCTACCAGATCTCTTTTTTTCTCTTTTGGAAATCATGTAAGTATCATTGTAATGCAAAGCCAAATAGTTTTATAAAGCTAGAAGAGACCCTAGCAATCAACAGGTTGCCATACACAGTAATAAAGAAAACAATAAATATTTGAAGAAGGTTAACAATGTTAAGTTTAATTTGCTTCAATTTGTACTTCTCCTTTTGGACTGTGTGATATAAGACTCTTGTTCCTTACTTAAAGAGGTAGAATATTTTAGGGAGTTTGAATGCAAAAAGCTGACTTACTGGCACTACTCTTCAAATGTCACCTCAGAATTTGACACCGTGAAGCCATGAGTAGTTATAGCTGGAATATTTCACAGCACAGCAGTCATAAAGTTATTCTTTAATGCTGGAAATTTGGATGAATGAAAACATTTGAAAATATTAATGTACCTGCATGTTGTGGATCCCTCTCTCCTATGGCTGAAGGCAAAGTAAGAACAAATAAGAGCATATGCTGATATTTCTCCTTTGAATTTATTTTACCAACATGCTTTAAAAAACCTAGTCACATCCTAGAAGTTCTCGGATGGAACTCGGCACAAAAATCAAAATTACTTTGACATTTTAGAAAAGTCCTTTTGAAGTATCCCATTTCCCCCATGTTTTTAATGCTGTTTTCACAGTTCTTTACATGCCTTACAACCTTATAGTACCTTGCTGACCTCTCCATCTGTGGACAATTAAAAGGCCATCAAGTTCTCATTGGCTGCAACTGTCAGATGTCCTTTTAAACACATGGTTGCTGAGTAACAAGACCTTACACTGCATTCCTTCCTTGAAATATTGGTCCTGTTTTCTATATATTCTTGCCAGTAAGCGTGTCAGCATTCAGCCAGAGTGCTGGAGGGCAAAATTCTAGCTGGAGATTTTTTTGGTATCATGTGGTACTTCCCCAAAGGAAAAATAGCCAGAATGAGAGAAGAGCTTGCATACATTGTGTTGTGAAGGGCAGTATCAACTCGACTTCCACTTTGATACCATATTTTGCTGGCAGAATTGTTCTTTGAATGGAAATGATTAAGGATTTTTACTCCCATTTAGCAGTTCATCCTCTTGAAAAGCCACTGAAATCTGAAGCACAACTGGGTACACAACGATGTGGCCTGACATGCCTGAATGACATTTCGGATCCTAATAAAGGATTTCCAAAAGTTCCAATTTCTTATGAAGGTGACCAATGTATTGTGAAAAAAAGGAAAAAGAAAGAAAGAAGGTGTAATCAAATGGCAACCATATAGAGTTTAACAAGGATTCCACAAAGGATTCCACAAAGACTACTTGGAGTCTCTTGGGCACACTCCAAAAGGCCTTGAAATACCTCCACGTCTCCCCACCCCATCTTAACAGCCTGCTGTAGTGCCTTTGTGTGCATATCTTATGATAGTCTCTATTTGGCTGACTTTTCAGGAAACCTTGGCCCACTTATTGATAAAAAAGAAGAAAAACAAACAAGCACAGAGAAAATTGAGAAAGCTCAGAGAGTAAAAGGCATCTGGGGACAGACTCTGGACTTTTTCAAGTAATTGGGAACTAAAAAAAAATAAAAAGAGGTAGAGCTTTGTCATGAGATGTTGCACTTTAGAAGGATTAAGCAGCTGACTGTACGTCTTTCTACCAATAAAGAAAAGAGAGAAAGAAGCACAGTATCTATTCCAGTAATTCCCCCAGGACTTTGTCTTTTTCATAGATGTTTTGTTCTCAAGGATTGTTTTCCTTGTTTTCGCTCTACTCTCCCCTTAGCCACTAAATGAACTGGTGACAAAAAGCTAAACAGTGCATAATGGCTGAGTACAGAATCTGTTAAAGCATCCAGCAGATAACAGGATGGGATAGAGTTCCAACTTCAACTGCATCATCATGAAAAGCAAAAAAAAGTGATAGCTTGTTTCTGGCATTTTCTGTTTTAGAGGAGCACAGCTTTGTGACTTTGATGTTAACAGTCAAATATGATTTAAATAATAATATGGAAATAAACATCATATTGAGAGGGAGAATGGGTAGGAGATCAAATGTATTAGCATACAAGGCGTACCTAGTGTACTCATCATCATCATCATCATCATCATTCAACACTGTGAGCTAAATTCTCTCCTCAGATACAATGGCACAAACCCAGATCAATTTTATTGACTTTGATAGAATTAATCTGGATTCACCATAACGAATGTGGGGAGGGAGAACATTTTTATGCAACAGCTTCTTATGGAAATAGCTTCTGTATTATTTAATCAAGATCTTCTGTGAATGAACAAATTCAAAGCCATTTCTATCAAAAGCCTTTAAAAGACTTGTTGCTTATTTGCTTGTAATGAAATAATTCTTCAGGAAACCAGCAGACAATGAGAAAACTGAGTGCAGGAGGAAAAAAAGGTTTTACAACACTAACAAATAGACTTGGGGAATATATCTTGCTGATGGCTGCTGCGCTGGTCGTGCTCTGAAGAATACTTGCCATGGCCCCCAAAGACAGTGCTCTAGAGCTGGATATTGTGCAGTACTTGGAAGAATATGTTCCTCCATGTTTAAAGTACTTTTTTGCTTTCCCTCCCCATGAAACTGGTCTCTGATACCATTTATGACGCTTCAAGTGCTGCAAACACAGCTCAGGCCTTTCCCTGACCTTCCAGGGTGGGCTCCTCCAGCATATGGCAATAATTTGAGTCCTCCAGATGTTCTCAGGTCCAGATGAACCCGCAGGCAGCTCTCGCCTGGTACCAGCTGATAGGGGCTGCAGGGGGAATGGCTGCCTGGAGCAGGGAGAGCAGATAACAACCTCCACAGCTGCTCTGCAGATCCAGGGAAGGCAAGGGAGGGATGAACAAGGCAGATGAGATGAAGGGAGCACTGAAACCAACCAGTCTGCTCTGATCTTGATGGTGATATATTGCAGCCTGAATCCAAACACTGATTGTCTTTTGTCATTTCTGCATTTCTTGGCCACTAGGGGAAAGTTTGCACATGAAAATGAATCTTACTAGAATTTGCAAATAACTTCAGATTAGTAAATGAACTCTGTATGTGCTTATTTAATTGATGTGATGAACATGAACTAAGAGATGAAGTTTAGAAAAACAGTAATATGTGTTATAGGGGCAAATGATGCAATTAATTCCAGATTTAGTTTTTCAAGTGAAAATTTCAGTATTTGTGAATAGATCCTCTGTTTCCTTATGTAGCTTTAGTTAGGAAAAGATTTGATGAGGGACAAACTATCTTCATCGTTACTAAGTCTGTGCTGATTTTACCTTCTGCTGACCCAGGGTGCACAAGATCCAATTTAAATCTCTCAACTTTAAGGGAAGTGAGCTTGTAGCTCTTTAAAAAGTGGCCTAATCCCAGCATTACTGCTGTTTTGCTGAGAAATTTCCTGGACTGTCATCATTTCTGTTCCTAAGGCTGCTCAAATAACCTGAGAGCTGTGCTACTGTTTTAATCCAGCAAAAAGAGAAGCAGAACAAGAGGTAAGGTTGCAGAGTAGAATTATATGGTGGTCTGTTACTGGAGCAGTGGTCTGGGGTTATTTTGACTAAAGAAGGAACTGTCTTCAGGAAACTAGAGAATTTCTTCATATTAAAAAAGCCAGACTTAAAGTTCTTATGCTAAGATACCAAGATGGAAGTTGTAATGTTCCCTGTTTACATACCCAGGCTCAGTTAAGAATTAAAGGCCTGGTGGTTTAACCTGGAAAAATGCTACTTGTTTCACAAATTTTGGCTCGCAATTAATTTTTTTCCTATGAAAATGACCCTTCTAAGAAAGAGATTTTCAGTCTTTTTGTGCCTGGATTTACTTTGCCAATTAACTGAACAAAAGGTTCTAAAATCACCAGGACACACAGCCAAAATCTCGTCTCTGGTAACTGTTTATTTCCCTTCTGCTGGCAAGGAAGACCAATGTGTTTTTCCTTTTTGTCCCTTTAATTCTTGTCCTTACTTGCCCTCTTTTACCCCTTTCCTGGTTCTTCCCTTCAGCTCTATTATTTGAGGGTGAGTCACTCTCTATTTTCCTTGCTCGGTGAGAGTCTTCATGCTTCTTGGGCTGCCAACATCAAAGAGGTTGTAGCAGCTCAGCAGAGCCTCGGGAGAGCAGAACAAAGACATTGGGACTACGTGGATGCCACATGCAACACTTTTGGGGGCAGCTCCACTGCATCAAGCATGGGAGCAGGGATGAAAAGGACAGTTGTTTCCCAGGGACCAAGCAGGGCTCAGTTTACACAATTATTCTGAGAATAAAATATTCTGGATTTGCACAATTGCCTTACTTTTGGGTTTTTTCTGGTTCATCCCCTTATAGATTATTTTACAATTACTGCCTCGGAAGTTTTTCTCACATTCTACTTCTACAATCAGTGAAAAACAAGATAATAAACACACTGGTTTTACTTCATTGTGTTTATTTAATGATATGACTTCAAATGATCCAGTCCTTTGGGGTGGGCTTTTCTCTGAAGAGAAGTTTTTCTGCCTTTCTTGTGGAAAAAGGAGACTGCTTCCATAGGATATGGAGTATGAACTATGTCCCAAATGATGGCGTGTAACAGAAAAAAGTCTTGAAGACTGTGCCCTCTACTCTGCATCAGGAATGAGAAGACCCTGGGTGGGTCTAGGATTTGCCATGAGGACTATGGAAGATCTGCAGAAATACAGACCCATCTTTATGAAAAGCTTCAAAAGCGTACAGATAGCAGGGAGTTCATAACTCCCTGTGTCTCTCTCTTTCCATGTTACTGTAGCTTTGTGGGGGAAAAGGCACTGAAATTTCATTGTCTCCCATATGTATAATGTCAAAAGGCCTACAAGAGGCAAAAGGAGTTCCTGCTTTCTCATCAGACTCCCTGTTTGACTCATCAGGTTCTAGTTCTCCAAGGTGGGTGTGCCAAGACCTCAACGAGAGCAGGAGAAGGAAATAAAGTGTCCCACCTTCTCCTTATTAGAGGCTGTGGGGTGCATAGAAACTCTCTATGAGAGAGGGAGTAGAAGGTGGAAATCAGTCAAATAAAACAAAGAACTGTGTTTTAAGCAACTCTTTATTCGACCATCATCCAGCATGAATCTTGGGTATAGCCTGGGGTAGGTTCCACCATGTGGAATAAACGGCTTTGAAAGTGATTGCTTTTGCAGAGAAAATGAGATTAAATATTTCTTCTTTTAAAAAGCAATAGAAAATAAAGCATTTTCAAAGATGTAGTGAACTCAACAAAATTAAGGAATCTTTATGCAATTACAGTACTCCTTCAGTGTATGCTGTTCTTTTGTAACTTCCTTTCTCCTATTTGACCCAGAAAGCCTTAGAGATACATAATTCAGTGAGTGTTTCCTATGGTGTTCTAGATGCAAACACAACGAAGAACTGTGACAAAGAAAGAGGCTGTAGGGTTTAATAGAAGTTAAGAGATTCATTTAAGTTGACAGGGATACAAGTAACCCAGATTCTATCTGGCCTGCATACAGATTCAGCTTCTCAGAAGATATCTACATTTTTTCAGATAATAATCACTAAAAAAAACCCAGTTAATGGCTGTACTCCTCACTCTTCCTTAAGAAAATATCATGAAATCTGACCACAAATCAGAGAGTATTAAACGAAGTATGTACAGAAATTAGAGTAAAACAATAAGGATAACAGGACAAAGTCAAATTTCTAATTATTAGGTAATAATAACTTAGGTGGTGTACAGTTAGAAGTGTGTTCAGTTCTAGGCACCCCAGTACAAGAGATACACAGAGCTACTGGAGAGAATCCAGTGAGGCGCTGCTGTAGAATCTCCCCTGTGAGGAAAGACTGAGAGAGCTGTGACTGTTCAACCTCAGGCAGAGATGGCTCAGGGGGACCTCATCCATGTGTGTAAATACCTGACAAAGGGATGAAAGGAGGGTGAAGCCAGACTCTTCTCAGTGGTGCCCAGCGACAGGACCAGAGGTGATGGGCACAAATGGAAGCTCAGGAGAGTCTCTCAGAACATCAGGAAATTCTTTTGTGCTCTGAGGGTGATGGAATGCTGGCATTGGTGCCCAGAGAGACTGTGGAACCTCCACCCTTGGAGATGAAACTTGTACGAATGTGGTCCTGGGAAACTGCCTGTAGGTGCCCCTGCTTGATGAGGGAGATTGGACCTGATGGCCTGCAGAGGTCCCATCCAACCTGACCCCTTCTGTGGTTCTGTGAAGGGAATTATAGCCCTGCAGCTCATTGGAGCTGAACTGCAGGCAGAGTGGTGTTTCAATGAATGAGTGGAATGGTATGAAAAATAGGAGGCTTATTTTCCAGTGAAGTCAAGCACATCTTTTCCAGCCTTTTCTTCACTGAAACTAGGATTGTTTAGCAAAGAAGACCAATCTGTAGAACATTTTATTTTTCCCAAAGCTGAAGAGTAGTGTGATGGATGAGGATCACCCTACTTGTAGAAAATTATACTTCATACAGATGGCAAATTTTCCACACTGGAACATCAGATTTTGTCTTGTAAGTGAGTTCTATCATTGTTGCTTTCATAGCTAAAGATTTGCAAGGAAAATGTTGAAGCTGAACACTTACCATTTTGCAATGTATCCTGAAAAAAATTCCTGGCTGTTAGGCAATGATTCCCAGCTCTGCCTTGCACACAGACAGCTCTTCAACCACTCTTCCTGCTCTCAAGAGTATAATTTGCATAACCACTGGTTTCACTGCATTAACTTACTTTTGCAATCTGCAGATGGTAAAAGTCTGTTAGAGGAGGTGGAAACCCCAGAGATAAGGGAAAATGGTGGGACTTTCTTTAGAAGTGTTGACTCCCTTACGCAGGCTGTAAAAGAGGGACAGAAGCCATACACACTTCAAGTTGCCTGAGGGAAGTCATGATCTAGTCATCTCTTCACTTCTGCTAGGAAAGCACCATCCAGACAATCCATAAACTGTCCTGAGTTTTCCTCCTAATTTTGGAGATTTATTTATTACGCAGGAGAGCACTTCAAAAATTTCCTCAGTCTCCATGTGCTGTATTCCTGCAGCAGCAAAAAGGCAATTATTCCAAACCCAGGATGGGACAGGGACCTCAGTAAAGTGCCTGGCATGAAGGTTGGAGATGTACTGTCTGCAGGAAAAAAAAAAGAACCCAAACTTCTGTTCAGTCTGATCCTCTAACCCCACTATGTGGGTGTCAGAATCTCTCTCTGCTAGTACCCACTTCATGGGTTTCACATGGGATGCCAGAATATTCAGGAAAATTACATTTATTGAGTACTGAATAATCACAGCAAGGAGGAAGAACAAGATGAGATTTTAAATATAAGATTCCCAAGTTCTTTAAAAATCAGATTTTTCTTTTCATCCAGTTGTTTGCTGGATTTTGCCTTTATTTGAATTGGAAGCAGCAAAAGTGTGATTCCCTATGTTGTGGGGTTGAAATTGAAGAATGCTGTGGAATGAAAACCTATGGCCAAGAACAGAGTGTGCTGTATGAAGGACTGAGGAGGCTGGCAAATCTCACAAATGAAGAAATTGTGACTGGATTCCAGTCAGGTGGTGCATGGATTTGGTAACATTTTTAAAGTATGATGCTTTAAACAGAAACCTACAGGCTTTCACCTTGAGTGAACTGAAGATTTATACATTGAAAAACCAGTCATTACTCTTGTAATAAATATAAATGGCAGAAAGAAACATTGTCAAACCTTTGACATTTTGAGCAATATTTTGCCCTTAAACTACTGTCCAAGGGTGCTCCTCCTGCATCTACAACAGCACCAACTGGCACATTAGAAAGTGCAGATTACGGATTTTTGTTTCACAGAAGCCTTTTTTTCACTTGATCACAAAAGGAGGTTTAAGAAGCATAATGCCACACAAAAGGGCATCTTATTATAAGCACCTGGAAACTGAACATAGGCAAGGAAGAGAAGGCACACAAGGATTTTAACTGGGGTATAAGGTACCTGATGATGTACAGCATAAAGGTTAATCTAGGCCCTTATGTTTTGATCATAAGCTTTTTTGAAATACATGAATTAAAATAACACAAACAATCTAAAATTAAAGAAAAAAAAGCCCTAGTTTAATAATGGTCAGATAGCAGATCTTGTCAATTTGATTAAATAAAATATTGCTTTCTTGCATTTTCTCTGGTTTCTACCTGACATACCAGCACATTTGCCACACAAGCACTGACAGCAGAAGTTTGATGTATTGGCTTGGATTGTGGCAGACTTCAAATCAGTTCCTGATTCAGTTCTAGTTTTCCATAACCAGTGCATGCCTGAGTTCTGCAAAGGATACTTTGAATGATAATACAATAACACTGCCTTTGTCTGATGTGTCTGAGAGCATTTGTCACTGTGCTCTATCTCACACACAGTCTGGGCTTGCTAATAAAAATAACAGCCAACAATTCTATCATGTTCTTAATGCTGATGAAGAAAATCTCTAAGATGCCATTATAACTGAAGATAAATTATGATCATTATAAAGAAGTGGGACAGAATTCCCGCCTTCTTCCTCTGCCCCCAACAAAATGCAGTTTAGATTCACCAAAGCTGCATTTCAGTGGATCACAATATAGAGTCCATTCAGTCTGGAATGAGTGTTTGCTGCAAATCCTCTAAACCTCCAGTGTGACATTTGCCCTGCAGGCAGACTGTGGACATCAGAGACAGTTCAGGCCCTGTACTGGCATTTGCAAAAATAATAGGCTATCCATCAGAACAGTAATTTTCCTCACTCCAGGGTCCCAAGCTGAGAAAGGGTTAGTCCTACAGGCCTAAGGGAAACTGCAGAGCACAATAGAGCTCACACCATCGCATGACTGTTATAATTCCTTGAGCTGATAAACACTGTTGTTGTTGATAACCATCTCAGTTTCTGAAGAAATATTATAAGGTGAGCTCAAGGCTTGGCACTGAAAAAGTTATTTATTTTTGAAGAGGTACTATGTAGCTTTATATATTTTGCTGTTGCAAGTGCTAAATTAAACATGATAAAGGCAGAATCTTGAACCCTCAGGCATCTATGACAAAATGCAAATTTCCTGCTGCTTAGCTACAGCACCACAAAACTCTCTGTTGGGAGCTCTTCACTCTGTAGAGAATACAAAATATTTGATCCTTTTCCCTCGATGTCAACAGGGCTTTAATTTCATAGACAGCAGAGGCAGGCCCATGATAACCTTGTTTGATCTAGTTATTCTGAACAAATTTTAGCATGTTGTGATGAGGTTTCTCTGCCCCTGGAATACCACCAGATGTGCAGGAGCTCTCTCTAAGGCCAAGGTACTGGTTATGGACAGAGCTGCGAGACTGGTCAATGAGATGCATAACAAACAGTTTAAACTCCAGGAGGAGCACACTAAATTGCTCTTACACCCTCAGTGCCTCATCATCACCACTACTTGCTTTTGCTCCATGTAGCTGCTTTTTCTATGTCCTCAAGAGAATATAGAGGGTAAAAGGAGTGAGTTTGGCAGTGAATCACAGCTTCACAGTCTTAGGTAGGGAAAGATGAGAGCAATTTCCTTCTTTCCTATCGAACCTGGATGATCAGGTTATGTCTTCCCTCATAGTGAAGTGGCACTACAGGACATCAAGCCCTAGGGGTTTCAGTTTATTTTTTCCAAAATTTATTCATGATCTTATGCATGTTTAAATTATTTATCGTCTTTATAGAGCTGCATGAATCCTGGGCATATTTTCTAATTACTCATGTACTGAAATGTTTGGAATTGGAATGTTTTTCTTCACTTAGGGTTTAAAAATTATATTTGGGCAATATTCCAATAAGAGCATTTATTAATAAAACCCATAATCCTTTGAGTTTTAAAATAATTTGGCTATCACTATTTGCTGAGTTGACATCTCCTCACAAAAATTTTAGCTCCAGTGAGACAGGCTCTTTTCTTGTTTGGAATGACTGGCTTGTATATTAGTTCTGCGCAGCTCTATTTCCTGAAAGTTTTGACCCAATAGATTTATATTGGTCTATTTGGTAAAGCTGGTGAAATGGAAAATATCCGTTTTTTGTTCAAAGTTTTTTTCTTTTTTGCTCCAATTTCTTGCTTCTTGTATGACTCTTATTATGTGACTTAAAAGCTCAACAGCATCCTATGGCAGTAAATGTCTTCAGCAAATCCATATCTTCTGCATTGCATGGCTGCTGAGCTGTGGCAGATGTTTATGCAATGCAAATACTAAGAATATAAAGAAGACATATCATAAACAAGAAGTTATTTGTGCCACAGAATGTGTCATTTTTATTTTACTCTAACACATTGGAAGAGATACAGACACACTAAACCAGAATGTATTTGGTCCGCAAAGGTGATGAAAATATTTGTTGTCCATTCCTGTTTAGCTCCAATAGTTTACACTGTGCTAAGTGCATTAAGGAACACCTGTTTCAGTGTGCATTGAAATTCCATGGATCCAATAGGTGTCACATATCCATGATCCAATAGGCTTTCCAATAACAATAATACAGTAGACTGGTTTTTAGATTTCTGTTTGGTTTGTGTCTTTCTATTTGTTAATATTTTGATGAAAACAAATTTTGGGCGAACAATTGTTTGGATTATTCTAGTTTGCTATCCAAACTCAGCAGTTACTTTCCAGTGTGTGCATCCAGGATAAGTACCCTTTCTAAATCACAAGGAACAGCACAGAATGCAACCACTGCAAAAAGCAAGAAACCTTACTTAAACCTTACATGTGAACATTCACCATTTATGCTGTTAGAGCAGAGGCTGCATCTTCAGAGCTGCCCTTGATAATGATGTTCACTTTTGCAGAAGGTGAAGGAGAGCACAACTTACACAGCTGAGGTGGCCTCTTCCTGTGACATTCAGTGGCCAACCCCCCCAGGTTCACAGCAAGGTTTTCCACAGCAAGTCCTGCCAATCAAATCCCAGCTTATTCAATCATGTATTCAAGAGGCTTTCATCTTTCTTTTAAAATCAAGTATTTCTAGTCTGGCCTCCTAAAAAAGAAGTTCAAAGCTAGGAGCTGCTTGAATTTTTAAAACTTTAAAACTGGACAGCAAGTAAAAAAGACAAGCAAAACATTTGCCTCATGGTTATAGGTGTTTGGAACTGGCAATATTTACAGCTTTTTACTATTCTTTGAGAATAATGATGTCTAAGATTCTGAAACTAGAAAGATTTGCACAACTGTGTGTCCCCCTTGATTTCAGGGCTTTCAGCTTCAGTCTGGAGATCCATTTACAGCTCTATTTGTTCCTGAGTCTCCTGCCATATTATCCTCACCCACAACAGTCTTTACTGCAGTCATGAATGTTCAGAGAAAAGCTACTAGTCTCCTCCTGCTAAGGGTATGAGGAAGGAGATATGCAAACATAGGAACTGCCTCAAAAAATAAGTGGGTCTTTTACACTTTCTTTTCCATATCTAAAAACTCTTGGCCAACACAGATTGAGGAACAATAGGAGTGTAGCTCTCGCATCATAAAATCTGCTTTCTGGCCTAGTTCCCTGTTTAGTCTAACCTCAGAAGGCTTGAAGTAATTCTTGCCTTCCTTCTTCATGCTTTTGGTTTTTAAAGAGGAAACCAGAGGCATCTTTCTTACAAGAAGTCGAAAGGACAAGGAAGGGAGTGCAAGTGATGCCAGCAAAGGAGCCACCAAAAATCAGGGGAAATGATCTTGCAAAGAGATTCTTTCCTGTCTGTCACCACTGTCTGTAAGGAAGAAAGCAGCACTAGCAGAAAACGACCTGCTAGATTTTTTCTGCTTCTAGATCAATAAATAAAGTCTCTGCAGCTCCCCTGGAAGATATCCTGCTCTCATTGCGGTCTGACTCTAACACATTCAAGTCAAAGTGAGATTAATATCTAGCAGCAGCTACTTAATCATGAGCAACAACAACAGTCACCCTGGCTACCTTAACTGGGGATCAGGTTTTTAAATTACGGAGCAGATAGAGTTGCTGAGCTTTTCACCCAGAATGTAAATTAAAGGTAATTTATTAACATGGAGTCAGATCTAGAAAAACAGAGTTAGCTGATTTTTTTCCATTGTTATGTAGAAGATTTCTGCTTAACAGTGATTCTCATTGCCCAAGGTAGGGAAAGGCAATTGTAAAATGTCTTGAACATAGAATTAAATGTAGTAAAATCTGCAATTAAAAGAAACTCTTGGTGTCCTGTGTTTTAACCTATAACTCTTCACACAGTTGATTTCTGTTGACATTGGTTGTTTACTCCCTTAAAATAAACAATCCTGTGCAGCAAATCTTGGGAGGAAAAAAAAAAAAAAGAAAGAAAAGAGGAAAAAGGAAAAGAGAGAAAGAGGGAGGAAACAAATGTATAATGATTCAAATCTTCAGGCAGTCAGGATTTTATGTAGCTGCATATGTGGAAACAACAGTTTTGGAATCTCCTGGCTGTTGACTTTTTTTCTTTGTTTAAGGTTTGAATAAATAACTCAGTGATATCTGTGATTCCTTGGTATCTCATCTCTGATTAATTCAAAATTTCCAGGCGAGTTGGTCTGACAGTTTTGTAGGATTATTTAGATAAAAAAGCTGAGAAGTTTTCTTTATAAGCTTGTGAAGAGATTTGTATCTTTCACTGCTGAAGAAGGTTGATGCCAAATGAACACAATCTAGGCTCCACAAACACAATTTAAATCTCTCTGTGGAGTATGGATATTTGGCACCTAATTTGGTAAAGATATCTATTTCTGGTTCCTCCTAAGAGAGATTCAGAGCTTCAAAATCACAAGTTTACTCTGACTCACTCTACAACCCCTCTCTTTTTCAGTACACTGCAAGGTCATCAATAGAGAATAATCTAGTTTTTGCATCGAGGTAATGTGCCCAACACAAGGATATTCTGATGATATGTGTCTTCTTCTCTGACTCAATTTCCATTAATTCTTTTTTTTTTTTTTTAATCTGGTGTAATAGCTGGGTAATATTATAACCACTTTTTCTATCAGATGATGGGTAGCCTATTCAGACTTTTTCTGTTGCCCAGTGATTTATCTTTATTTTTCAGTGGAAAAATGACATTTTGCACACAAGTGAGTATCTGGGCCATGATTGCATCAAATAGAGACATCAGTGGAAGGCTATAGAATAATTTACTGAACAAGTGATTGCTAAGGCTAATGTCTTTTTTCTAAGTAATGTAAAAGAACAAAAACTGATCCAGAAGCTTTTTTTTTTTTTTGTCTTCACTCTTAGGAAGTAGTTGTTTTAGCGTATTTACATGGCAATGAAGTGCTTAGTATATTCTTTCACATCTTATTCTGGTTTTGTGGTTCTTTGGTAAGTGATTAAGCCCTTTTTTACATGCAGCACAAGTTTTGGTTGCCATCTACCTCATCAGTGGAGTTTATGGAAACCATAGCTAGAGAATTTGGTAAGATACTCCTAGGATGCAAAAAGCATTATATCAAGATGGAAGTTCAGCACTAAATTAAGGAATGTGAGATGTTTTCACAGACTGAAGAGAATTAAAAACTAAAAAGAAAGAACTAATTAGAGAGCAAATTGCAATCAGAATGTTCTAAGAATAATGTCAGCACTAAAATTCACTATGGGGTAGACTCAAATTTAGAATTGATCCCAGACAGGGCAGATGATTCATAACAGTCTTGTAATATGGAGTTCTCTCTAAAACTGGACAGATTCCATACATTGTTGAAACCCCAGAAATCCGAGTAATAAAAGACGCACAATATTTAATTGGAGTTGGCAGTTAAGCAAAACATAGCAATGCAGTCACATTTAAATTGATGTCATTTTAAATGATTACATGATAAAAGATTTCCCACTGTTTATCTGCAGATATTTTGCAAAAATAAAGAAAAATAATGACTCCCATGACCATGGGGCATAGATTGCTATTTCTTGCTTCTATTTACAGCACAGACCATAGGAGGGAAATTATGCAAGAAAAGCAGCTCATCCGTTTTCAAACCAAGGGTTTCAATTGCAAATGCAGTGTGACAGCAGACATTTTCCTCTGTCAAAAAGTGACAAAGTAACTGAAAAGGAAGAAAATGGGGCCTGCAAACAAATTGGTGATTCAGGAAAAAAAAAGACAGAAGCAGGAGTCAGTGATTGGGAAGTCTGACATGCTGCTTTGTGAAATGAACACATATAAAATAGGAGGGTTTGGCCAATCCCATGCTATTGGTTTTAATTTTTTGACCAAATTGATGTTCAGGAAGTAGTACAAATGCACTCATTTCTAGTGGTCTGCAGCCATCCAGTTCACATCCCTTCTTAAACACTAGAGCATAGATGTGCCTGCATTCTTAGCAGTGCCAGCTCTAATTGCTCTTAAAGGTGATACAGGCTTTTAGAAACACAAGAGCTTCAAACTATCAGGGTGCCAGAAAAGAAGGGCACCTTCTGATCTATACTGACATGCTAGGATTGTGTACTAGCACTTGCCTGGCAGTAGCACTCTCTGGGAATAATACTCTGAAATTCAATCTTCTATCTCAAATTACTCCTCAAGGGTTTCTTGAAGTGTTTTCATTAAGTTCTAGAATCTCCTCAGTAATGTTTGCGATCTCTTCGGTTGCTTTCTTATTTGTGAATAATACATGGCTCACCATCAGCATAGGTAATTACTTGGGAGCCTGAAACATCTATTTCTATTCAGATCATCTATTAGTTTCATTGTTTCTTTTTGTTAGCATCCTGCATACATCTGAAATGTTTATATACAGGCAGAAAAAACTTACTCTTGAGCCAGTTTTGATGCAAATAATTGTTACTGGCTTGGGTAAACTTATGATCCAGACAGCCACAGGAAAAAAGGGAAGCATCTTGCCTATTATTCATTTACTTATAGCAAGTGATCTCCTTCAACAACACACAGTCAAAATGTCCCTCTGAAACATAATTCTCATCAAGAAGCTTGAATGCATCAGAGAGTAACTGGATTTCAGTCCAGGTAAACAACAGCATTTCTAGAATTTGACACCTGATGCCCATGTGATTTGTACTTCAAAACATTTGCACAGTGAAGTAAGACTGGCAAAGCCAACCCTCTGATCTGCTCCATGTTTTTTTTTCAATCACAGAATTAAAAAAAGTCTTATCAAGAGCTTCTTCTCCTTGCCACTGGACAAATTACTCAGTTGCCAATTTTTTTGAAAGATCTGGTTATTCTTAGAGACCTGAGGGGGAGAAAGTCATCAAAGAGGAGGTCACAGTTTTATCTTTATCTATGAGGCTGTGGCTGGGTGAGTAAGCTCACTGCCTTGCTCTCTTGCCTTGCCTACGTGGTACAGGACAACATTCAACACACTTGTTTTGTAACGTCATACTCTGATATTACAGCTGGTCTTTTAACAAGTTACAGAGGAAGAAGGTAAACATCAAGCCTTTCCCATGTCTGTGGCAAAATTAGAATCACTCTGTAAGGGTTTACAAACACGGTGTGTTGACCTAGTTCTCACCGAGGTTACATTGGCTTAGTTTACCTGGAAATGTGAAGAGAAAAATAAGAAAAAAAACCCCAAAAACAAGCAGAAAGACAAGAATGGACTGAGATAAGCCACTTCTCAGCAAACACTTAACAGTTGTTAAAAGACAATGCCAGGACAGGAAAATGCCTGGGGAGTCAAAGATCTAAAAATAAAGCTAAAAAAAAAAAAAAAAAAACTGGCAGATTTTAAAAGGAAGGTTTTTCCCAATATAAATATTCTTTGGTTTTAAAAAAGCTTTTTAGTTATTGAATACCCCTTGCCTCTAACTTTCAAAGGGAGAATGGCCAGGGGAAACATGGTCCAGTGTGCTGTATAAACACAACAGATAAACAGGACACTGAGGTAGAAGGAGTAGAGGATTTGAGAGATTTGAGAATCTCATCTTGTATTAAAATGTAAGTGGGTGGTAAAAGACAGTCTAATAAGAAAACAGACAAGGTGCAACTGAGCAATAATTTACTGTAAAAAAAATTGATTTGTTGGTAAACTACTAACTGCTTTTCAAAGGAAGGGTCAGACATCTCTGCTAGTCAATAGAGTGAAAAGGGATGATCTTCTACTTCATTATTTGTATCTGGAAAAACTGGTATAGGCAAAGCAACAAAAATACTTGAGTGTCCAGAAAAGAAATCTTTCTTACATTTAGTTTCTTCACTTTCTCACAAAAATTAATTCATTAACTTATTTTATTCTAGTGCATAAGTACATAGATATTGCAACAAATAGAAAACATGTACCTAAGACACAAATAATACCAAATAAATTGTTTTTCTTTCACAAGAGGAGCCTTCCCACAAGGAATAATCATCATCACAACCTTTATCTCCCATTCAAGCAACCTCAAGGATCACTCAGTCCGGTTTAACCCTCCCCTTCTCTCCATTGTCTGTCCAAACAAAGGAGATTTACAGTAGGCAGTAGTAAGAGCCTGAAATAACCTGATATCCCTCTTTTGCTGCCTATCTTTTCCTTGTACTCTACCTTGAAATGAAGTCATAGCTCTACATTTGTGACATCCCATTTATTTCCATGGAAACAGATTACCAGTTCACAGGCGTTTATGGCTTCACTGCTACATGAAGACAAGGAACTGATCTCTGTGAAAGAAAGCTCTCCCTGAAAACAGCAGCAATAGACGTGGTTTCTGATAGGAACAGACGTATTATCACATTTCTCATTTCCCTTTAAATTCCAATTGACATGCCTGAGACTGGATGCACGGCTGCACTTACATCTTTGTAATTAGTGATGCATTATTCATAGTGATTCATACCCGCTCTGAAAGGCGTTATTTCAAGGCTCCATTCTACCTTACTTCCTCTTACTTCTGGATTTTCAATTTTGACTCTTTCACAAGACATTCAAGTCAGAAAGCAAGTATCCTTCCCTACCTTCCATCCTAATTTTTCTCCGGTCATCTATCTTAGTTTTCAGAATCCTCTCCAGCATTATTCATCCCTCATGTCTTTCAAGGATCCTTTACAGGTGTCTGTTTTAATTTTGCATCTTATGTCATTTATCCGCGTTTACTTAAAAGCACCAAGACATGCAGGAGGTAGAGGCCTGTCATAGCAACTAAAATGAACTAGATTCTGCCTAGTTCAGTAGTTTGGAGTTTGACCCAAATCTTTCAGTCCCAGGGATTATCACCAGTATTTTCCTTGGAATTCTCTTTCCATCTTTCCATCACTTGGCTACATTGCTGTAAATTAGGGCTGCCCTCAGGCTGTTCTGATTTTCACTCAAGCTGCCACTTGCCCATTGAGCTATTTGGAAACGTTGATGTTGGCTGCAGCATAGGCTCAATCCAACTGTTCATCCACATATTTTCATCTAGAAGCCACAGGACACTGAATGGGAACAAATGTGAAGTCATTTGTCTTCATAATTGCTTATAAAGGACCTTGGTGGTCCTGTGTAAGTGTTTCAAAAATATCTCCCCTTCCCGAGTGACTCTGTACCAAATGGCCTGGTGTGAGCTACACCTGTGCTCTCCTTGTGTGCTTCTGGGCTATAAGAAGGGGTTTTTTTCCATTTTCCTTGCTGCAGCTGTTCATGCTGCTGATGAGAAGTTCGCCAGGGCAGGACCTACTGTTGCTTAAAAGGAGACCCTAAGTGACCTACCCTCACAGTCAGGCTGTAGACAGGATGAACACTCTTTCTGAGATCTGACAGAGACTGCAGAAGCAAGGGACAAGAAAGCATTGATCTAATGAGTCTTTCATCTGAGGAAAGCTGCCCAGTGGGGAGACAGTGTGGGATGACACAGCATCAAATGCTTGTCTGAGCTCCGGCTGAAGGCAAGGGAAAGGGGATGTTTATAAAACAGGAGCAGCTGCACAGCAGTCCCTCTGTCCTGGAGCTGAGCACACCTGCCCCTGAGTCATTCACCAGGAAGTAAATTCAGGGTGATACTCAGTGATATTAAGTTCAAGGCAAGAGTGAAGTTTGGCTGTTGTGCTACCTGTCGTCTAGATGGCAACCTGCAAACCATTGACACAATGAATCCAAAGAAAAGCAGTGAAGTGGATGAGGGATCTGGAGCAAAAGTCATATGAGGAGTGGTTGACTGAGCTGGGGCTGTCTTATCTGGAGAAAAGGAAGCTCAGGTGAGACATTATTGCTCTCTAAAACTACCTGAAAGGAGGTTGCACTGAAGTGGGGATTGGTTTCTTCTCTGAGGCAAAAAGAAATGGTTTACAGTTGTGTTGGGGAAGGTTTAGATTCGATATTAGGATAAAATTCTTCACTGAAAGGGTGGGCAAGCATTGGAAGCCCAGAGAAGCAGTTGAGTCATTATCCCAGGGAAGTAGGTGAGTCATTATCCCCCGAGGTATTCAAAAGTCATGTATGCATGGTGCTTATGGACACGGCTGAGTGGTGACCTTGGCAGTAACTAGTTTCACTGCTGGGTTCAGTGATCTTAAAGATCCTTTCCAAGCAGAATGAATCTATGATTTTATGTGATAGACTCAAGGGTACAGGGGTAAGAACAGAAAAAGTAGAAGAGCAAAGAAAGTCAGATGTGAATAATCCACACATCTCCATTTATTTCTTCCAGGAATATGTATTTTAATGCACTCATCACCAAAGATATGAAGATGTGCTTTAAGTCAGAACACATTAAAATATTACCATCTATAAATTTTGGAAAACAACTTTAAACAGAAGATGAAATATATACCAAACTAGTATATAGGCAGAAAATATGATAGCAAAATAAGAGGCTATTTTGTTGGTATACTATTTATTAATATACTGTTGAGTTGTCTTCATCATAAAAAGTGGCCTCTGATCATAAAAATGTTCCCAGGGAAGGCCATGGCACTACTTGTGTAATGATAGCAGGTTTGTGCCGTACTTTGGTAGCAGACCATCAGAAACCTTTGTTTGTTTCATCAACTATTTCATTATGATTTATTATAATAAATAATTCATAGATGTAACATGAAAAGCACATTTTCATTTTGCTAGGCTTCATGGAAGCTTCTCATGATACTTTTTCACCTTATACCTTTTATCAGACATTTCCATCAGCTGGTTTCACAAATGGCATGAATAATACGTGTGCCCTTGGCTCATCATACTTGCATTAGAAAAGACTAAATGGACATTGAACTCCACATCTTCACTACAGTAACTATAATATTTCTTGCTACTCAAAACACCTTGACTGTCCATCATTAAGTATGGAAACTTCTGCTGTGACTTGAAGCAGCCTCTAAATGCCCTTCTACAAGCAGAAGGGTTTGATTTGCTCTCTTGTCTATATCACTCATCTAAGTGGTCTTTCATGACACTTTAAGCCAGATTTGTTTTTTAATTCTTACAGTTCACTTCCTTGAATAAAAGCACCAACATAAATTACCTGCTTTAGGATAATGTTGAACATCTGGGGTACCTAGTTTACCTTGGGTCTGCCTGAACAATCCCTTTTGGTCATTGGTATCCTGATAGAGGAACCTTAGGAATAAAGAGATAGGTGATAAAGGTGATTGAAACTACACAAAAGAGTAGAAGAGAGATGTGGCCAGCCACAGCAGTGGATCCTTGGTAGGTGGAAGCTCTGCTGAAACAGGGTTCTCTGGACAAACAGCAAAGTCTGCTTTCTGCAGCCTACAGCAGCTTTTTTCTCCAAATCATACTGTCAATTCAAACTGCTGGAGATAATTGCAACTGGCAAAATACGGGGCCAGAACTTTTCCCTTTACGGGAAGCATTGCATTTAATAAAGTGGGGTTTTTTGGCCACATAAACACCTAAATAATAAAGACCCTTATTGGTAGGAATTAAGCTGTTTTAGCTGCAATCTCAGCTACTCTGTTGCTGTGGAGCTAATCCTAACAGAGGAGAAAAGATCCTGCCTTTTTGTTTTATTCCCTGGACAACCATCCTATATAAACAGACTGTTGCCTCATTCCCAGTGGTGGAAAGTGGCCCTTACCAGTGGTGCCAAAAGGGCACAATTGAGCCTGTGCCAAAAGAACAAATGGTGTCAACAAATTTCTTAAGAATCTGGATGACAACATCACAACAACACATTAACCTTGATATAGAAACACAAAAACTTCATTATAATTATCTGACAGAAATGTGCACAGAGACAGATTTGGTTTCTGGGTCATGAGGGGCACAATACAACATGTCCAGAGCACAGACTGTCTTTAACCTGCTTGTCCAATGCTCATGGCTTTCCTTCCCTTTGTCTTAGGTATTTGTCTTCCTCCTATTTTATTCTTTCCCCTCTGAG
>JACBWW010000003.1:28953970-28966267 GCA_020086605.1 Lanius collurio | reverse complement strand
TCCTCTCCTCTCCTCTCCTCTCCTCTCCTCTCCTCTCCTCTCCTCTCCTCTCCTCTCCTCTCCTCTCCTTTCCTTTCCTTTCCTTTCCCTGTGGATTGGATAAATCTATTTGCCAGATCAACAATATCTTTCTGCTTCCTTTAATATTTATGGTGACACTTATAATTTTCCTCTTTCTTTCTCAGCTATTTTTGATTTGTTTCTCAAAACTACTGCTCTTCTTTTCACAAAGTATCCCAACACCAAGAGAAAAAATAGTAATACACCATGATCTTTCTCATCTTACTTGCATTCTTATTTACAACTCTTTCCTCCCTCTCATACTAAATTTCTCTTCCACTTTTTCCTCCTCATACCTGCTCTGTCATATAAGCTCTCTTCTGTGCCTTGTCACAATCTCTTTTGAAGTATTTTTTTCTTTTTTTATCATCAAGTATTTTCATTTTCCTAGTACTTTTCCCCCCTCCTGCTGCAAGGTTTATTGCCTGTCCCATATCAAAAGTACTCTTGACTTCCCCTTGCTCCTCCAGCTACTGTTCAACCTTCTTTCTTCCTTTCATCTCCAAGCTCACCAAATAATATCAGGTCACACATTTCAGTTCCATTGAAGATGCCTTCTTCCCCTTGCATTCATCTTCAGACACACTTAATGTACAATGAACTCTAATCAAAATTTTAAGGAAAAATACTCCATCCCTAGATAAGCCCTTCACTTTTTTTGGGGTAATCTTAGTCATTTTATTGAAATTGCACTTCGTCTCACCAGCTGTCACTCTGATGTTCCCTGGTCTTCTTACTCTCTCCAGCATGTCTGCCAGAAGCATGTCCTTGCCTTCCTTTAGCTCTCAGTGGGGATCCCACATTTGTCGGTCCTTGCTTCCATTCTCACTCATCTTTACATCTTACCTCTGCTTAATCTCGTCAACAGAGCACAAATTCAATTATTGTCTCAATACAGATGACCTACAAATCTCTTTCCCTGACCAAGACCTCTCCTTTAAAATCTTATCTCAGTATCATGGTTGCACCAAAGTCTCATTAGCTGCAATACTGTTAATCCTGTTTGTGAGTTCTTCTCTGAATCAAACATTAACTCTGTCCCCTGAAATGTCATCATGAGGTAGCACTTCCCCATTTTTTTCTGAGTCAATGTGATGTCTGTTAGCTCCACTTCCAGCTACTTCCTGCTATCATTCTGTGGCATTCATTTATTATTGGTTTACACATATTGCAACTTAATTTTACTGGGAGTTAAAAATATATTATTTTTAGAACTAGATTTAAACTTGAACATGCTTAAGAGCTTACTTCCCAGCTGAGCAGTGAGCTATGTAGAATTTCAAAATAAAAATGGTCTATTTATTATAAGATCTATATTAAAAATGTACATCCTCTGTCCTTGGAGATACTACATCTTACCAGTTATCCAGTCCAATCACTTACCAGTTTAATAAAACTTTCTTAAGCAATGCTTAAGAAAATGCTTATCATCCTCCAGCTAGATCAGATGTCCATTTAACAAGTACCGAGCCCTTCCTTTGGAAACCCTTACCTCACTGCCATCTCTGTTTACCTCTCCAGCAGATGTCTCAAGCATTCTCTCAGCCTACTGTCATCCTACCTGTTTTTGATGCTAATCAGCCCTGAGTGCTTGCCCTTTCATCATCTCCTTGTTCAAATTTGAAATGAATGTTTCTATGCTGTCTGCTACACAGCCCCTTACACACGATGGGCAACCCACAAGTATGTGCAAAGGGTACTAATTTTCTCTAAAAGCCATTTTAAAACATTCCTTTCCTTGGTAGTATTGGAAAAAAAAACACTGTAAAGCAGAGATTCTACTATGGTAGGGTTACTGGCATGGATGAATATTTTCATTGTTTGTAAATTTGTTCTATTTATTATGTCATGACCCATACTTGACTGAATTTGTTTTGGATCAGGGATCATCCGTTCTGTCCTGGTACAGGTTGTTACAAAACAGCATGGACAGCTACCACTTACCATGTGTAGGAACAACAATTTTAGCATGTTGTCCTGAAACAAACTGTCAACTTCTGCTAATATTATCCATCTTATGCAGGGAAAACGAGGAGCAGGTCTTATAGCAAGCTAATTAGCAGTCTCTGTTAAAGGAAAATATGTTTAACTAATTTTTCTGTTGTTCTCAGAAGGCTCCCCAAGACAGCAATCCTGGGTGTGCAAACACTGTTCATTAGAGGCTGGTGGTGCATCTCTAACCTCTGCCTCATGATGCTCCCAGAGGTGAGGAAGGCAGGTCTCTGCCTATTTATTGTGCAAGCAGAGATGATAATTTAATCCCTGAATCCAGTGACTTTCACTTGCAAAATCATAAATAGATATTCAGAGAGAAAAATGATGTTTGTAGCAATGAAATAGCTGGATATTAGCAGCAACATGGGTGTTTATCCACAAGGGCACCCACGTGTACCAGAGTCATCCAGAAATCTTTAGCCTCAGTGCTTCTCATCACACTCAGTTGGTGGTCTCCTGAAATTCAGTTTTTGGGCTCTGTCCAATAACTTGGATGACAAATGGCATTTTTTCAAGTGTGTATACCACTATGATTTGACAATATGCCCAGCAGATTCCACCAAGGAAAAGCTGCAGAATAGGAAGGATGGACCTGGATCTGTATTATATTTTCAGATAATGAGAAACATGAGTCCTCTGAAACATTTCAAAGGATATCAAATAGCTTTTTTTTTTTTTTTTTTTTTTCATTTAACAGAAAAAAGAAAATAAAGTACTAACTTGGGTTCCAAACACTATTTTCCACACAGGGACACATATTTACGGGATACACATTTCTTCCCTCAGTTCTACTAACCCTCAAACTAGTACCAAAGAAATACTAGTACTAAAAATTTGCTACCTCAAGTAAACACCCACAGCACGTATTTCTTTGAATTGGTGGTGATTCAACAGTGGTTGAAAGAGGGCAGATCTGTGATGACCTCTCTGGCATGAGTTGTTGAGCATCTCCTCTATGAATAACAAGCTTTTGTTTGTATAGAATTAAAAAATAAATTTTAAAAAAGTGTGAGAGAAAAGCTGTATGTGAAATTAGATCCATATATGAGACTAGATCTATAGGATGAGTCTATTTCAGTCGTTTGCCATTCAGGCCAATTTATTAACAGGTCTAACAGAGTGGAGTTCCAGTTCAGTGCACACACACACTCTGGTAATTGGTCTACAGAGAGAAGAACTACAATGATGATTTGATATTTCATTGTATTAGTTATTCAAATCATGCTTCTCAGTCCATCTTCTACATTACCTTCTACCTTAGCATATTTATAAATAATTCTGGTTTGTGGAATACATTTGAGATAGATCTATCTATCAATCTATCTATCTATCTCCTAATTAAAAACTAGTCAAATATGCTAGTTAGCTTAACATTAGTTTAACACGAGTTAAAAAACTAGTGTTCACTTTGGTGTTTCTCTGAAAGAATTTCAGTATGAGATATTTTCTGCTCGGGATGTTATTCACTTGGGTTCATGCTAAGAAAGACAATAAAATTAAGTAGCAGCTGGTCATTAGAAGCTTATATATTTCATATTCAGTACACACATGCTTTTTAATCCTAAATAAATTATATTAATCACAATTTAACTATATGGCTGCCCTATTAAATTAGAATTATGGACTAGAGTCAACAATGCAACTAGTCAGAGTTTCACCATCTGCAGATCACGCTTTGCATGCCCTACTGGGTATTTTTATAATATTTTAATTTTAAAAGTAGTAATCACCTATGGATATTTAAAACACCTCTGACAGTTGGCACTTTTATGTAGGATTAATGGCTAACCAGGGGTCCCCTTCACTTGTCTGTTTAATTTAGTCATCACTTGCCTGTGCAATTCAGTCATCATTTAGTGATAAATTGCAGAAAAAAATGTTTTGTTGGTAGAGTAAAAATGAAAGGTGGTAGTTTCTGATACGGAGATATGCTGAAGACTCACACCTTGACACTGTCTGACACAACATCCTTATCTCTACACTGGAGAGGTAAGAATTTGACAGACCACTCACTGGATGAGGAATTGGCTGGATGGCTGCTCTCAAAGTGTTGCAGTCAGGGGCCCTGTAATTCCAAGTAGAGGCTGGTGGTGAGTGGTGTGGCTCAGGGGCTGATGCTGGGACCAGTGATGTTCAACATCTTTGCTGATGACATGGACAGTGGGGTCCAGTGCATCCTCAGCAAGTTCACTGACAGTACCCAGCTGTGGTGCAGTCAAGTTGCTGGAGGGAAGGAATGCCATCCAGAGGGACCTGGACAGGCTTGAGAGGTGAGCCCATGTGAACCACAAGAAGTTCAACTAGACCAAGTGCAAGGTCCAGAACATGAGGCATGGCAATCCCAGGCACAAATAGAGGCTGGGCAGAGAATAGATTGAGAGCAGATCTGAGGAGAAGGATGTGGGTGTGTTGGTTGATGAAAAGCTCAACATGACCCAGCAATGTGCATGCACGACCCAGAAAGCCAACCCTGTCCTGGGCTGCATCAGAAGTGTGGCCAGCAGAGTGGTTCTGCCCCTCTCTGCTCTTATGACACCCCACCCGGAGTACCCTAACTAAAGAGGGACACGGACCTTTTGGAATGGATCTAGAGGAGGGTGAGGAAGATTGTCAGAGGGCTGGAGCCCCTCTCCTATGACAACAGACTGACAGAGCTGCACTGGTTCAGCCTGGCAAGGAGATGGCTCAGGAGAGACCTTCCAATATTTAACATGGGCCTACAAGTGTTGCAGTGGATCCTCCTGGCCCCACCCGGCCGGGTCCCTGCCATGTGACTGAGTCAGGTCTGTCTGATGTTCCAGCAGCCCGGGCTCTGATCTGGTTGGTTGTTTATCCCAGCTCTGCCCTGGTATCACCTTTCCCCCCCTCTCTGTGATAAAACCAGCAGGATGGAAAGCCCCGCCCACTTACCTTACAGACTCTGCCCAGGTCGGGTGCTCTGTCCTCCCCAGGACAGAGGGAATAAACGACTTAACATCATAAAGGAGGTTTGAGCTGTATTTCTCTTCTCAACTTCTGCTTCTGGTGGTAGCTGTCACTGACACTGGTTTAAGTGGGGCTGCACAGTCGAGGGATATTCAGGCTGTTTGTGAATGGTTTAAGATATTCCAAGACATAAAGAGGCAAGCTTGCCACAAAATTAAGCAGTGGACAAGCTAATTTAACACTAGATACAAGAAAGCTGGAGAGGGAATTTTGACAAGTGCGTGTCATGATAGGACAAGGCGCAATGATTTTAAACTGAATGAAGGCAAGTTTAGATTGGATATAAGGCAGAATTCTTTTAAGATGAGGGTGGTGAAGAAGTAGAACAGGTTGTTAAGAAAGGTTGTGGATGGCACATCCCTGAAAGTGTTCAAGGCCAGATTGGATGGGGCTTTGAGCAACATTTTCTAGCTCAAGTTATCACTCCTGTGGTGGGGTTTGAACTAGATGATCTTCAAGGTGACCTCCAACCCAAACCATTCTTTGATTCTATGATCTTTCATTAGAAACCTGGGATTTGCAAGCATAAGCTATTTCTAAGCAATATTCAGATGCTGAATGTTGAAGTGGCAGAAGTGAGTGCATGTGTTCCATATACTGAAGTTCTGATTCTATCCTCAGAAAAAAATGCCCATTAATTTTACTGAAATTTTCCTGAAGTGTAGTCTAAAGGACTAGATTATAGCCTCTTCATTGGCTTTGTGGCATTTTTGTGGCAGGAATGGGATTTTGGCTTCTGGAGATAGCCAGAGATCCATGTGGTAGTGGCAGATACCACTCAGGATACTCTGGGGAAAATGTGTCTTTCAGAAGGGGCATCTAGAGACGAGACTGCACACCTTGGATCATATCAACTTGCAGAAAACACTTCAGATAACTGAAGCCCATCCACATTTTCCACCATGTTTCAAACATGAATTTGGAAAGCATAAAAATATGTAAAATAGGTAGACCTTGGCCATTCCCCTTGTAAATTGCACCTTAAATACTAGAGATGTTTCTGCCCAACTTCACATGCTCAGCTGTCCTTTTTTAGCAGTTTTGCACAACTTTGCCCAAAGTTTATTCCTACTTCCATTTGGAACCAGAACAGAAACTCAGAAAAACTAAGTTTTGTTCTGCAGAATTTCAGTAATTCCTGGTATGAAATAAACCTTACAGGTCAGGAAAAGAGTTCTCTTTCCCTTCACTGTACACCATTATTTTTATTACCACTCCCTGCTGAGTTATACATCTCCTTCAGAAGGCTTAACTGAACCTTGAACTAGCTTTAAATCATCTCTATCTCTAATGAGGGGATACTGTTAAATTTCTGTATGGAGGGGAATATTCTCACTTCTCACAGACTGTACTTAGGAAGGGAGAACCAAATATAAATGAGAGGGAAGTGGTCCAGGTGTTATTAGTCCATCTCTCTTTTTCCATGAATTACCCTGAGGATCTCCCTTAGGCCAGGCACAGCAACTTTAAGACCACCTAGTGACTGGAATAGGGAGAGAGAATATTGGTTGAAAGCAGCTAAAAACCTGAAAACTAGGTACTTGGGATCATCTTAATATAATATAAAGTATGTGGGCACAAGGCATTAAATCATACAGCTGGGGATCAATAATCCTCAGCCTTAGGAGCACAAAATAAATGGAGGCTATAAGCAGGGCTGCAGCATCATTCAGCAAACACATGGCAACCATTTCCATTCAAGAGCCAGGATGTGATACTTGGGGAGCATTCCAGCTGCATATGACTGCTCTTATTTGTATGGCTTTGGCAGTATAGCTCCAGCAGCCCTCATCCCTCAGTTTGGTTGCTACTGCTTTGGAGGGTTTGTTAAGGAACCATGTTTACTTCTTCCAAGTGCTAGGTGATCTGTCTTCAGTGAATGTCAAAACTCTCTCACAGTCACTTCTGCTTTTGTCTCTCATATATGTGACCATACAGTTACCTGTGGCTGCTTACACTTAGTCATGCTCTTGTGTTTTGAACAAATAAATACATAAAAACACATCTAACTTGAAGCATGG
This sequence comes from Lanius collurio, assembly GCA_020086605.1. Lineage (NCBI taxonomy): Eukaryota > Metazoa > Chordata > Aves > Passeriformes > Laniidae > Lanius > Lanius collurio. Next base: position 28,959,206 of record JACBWW010000003.1, on the reverse strand, counting down.
TTTTAAGCTGTTTACAGGGAGTCCATGTTAGATGGTCAGGTCATTTTGAGGCAATGTTACCTAGTGTTGGTTTCTTGGCAAATTTACTTGTTTGTTTGCATCTAGCCAACAGGCAGATCAAAAAGAAAAAGGCAACTATCTAAATGTACTCACTAATAAGAGATTTAGGATAATACCATCCTGAGGAAGAATACAATTTCCCTGGAAAATATGACACTGTAACTCAAAAAAGACATGAGCTGCTAAATATGGTCTAAAACCTTGCAGGATCATGAGAACAAGACATGCTATAATTGGTATCTCTGGATCATGTGATGTAGGGTACTTCCATGACTTTTCATCTTCCACTCCAGTTTGATGGATAGCCTCAGGAAATATTTCAGGGAGCATGGAAGAGGACTTGTGGCACATGAGGAAAAGCATCCTTTGGATTTAAATGCTTATAACAAGATTGACAAGGTTGAAGGTCAGATTTCTTCCAGTTTGAGTTGTTAAGTGTTTTTGTAGAGTTTGGCGGGCATGCTTTGAAACAGGAGCAGCTTGGAATGGATATAGACAAAATTTATTTCACTGCAAGGAGAAACCTGCATTGGAACACAGAGCCAGCAAGGCTGGGCCATCCCCATCGCTGGAGATTCAGCTGAAAAAGGTCCTGACATCCTGGGCCTTACAGATGACCTTACACGGAACAGAAGGATGGGCTAGAGACTATCTGAGTCCCTCGCAGCCTGAGTCACCATGTGATTCTTTGAGTCTGAATTGCTTCTTTGAGGAAACATTTTAGAAGCAAGTCCTTTAGAAGGTTTTACATAAGGTAACTGGAAGGACATGGAGGAAAAGCATCAACGAAAAGCAGTTAACTGGAACCAAGGAGTAGTTAGAGGTGAGAAAAATCTCTGTTTGTGTGAGGCAGGCACCTCTTCTCCCTTCTTCTTCCTGTTCATGGTTATTCTTGCTTGCCATTGAATTACTAATTTCTTGTAGACAAGGTAGAGAAGGTCCATAACCATTAATTTAAAGATGGGGGCTCAAGAAAGAGGTACTTTCTCTTTGTATCAGTGTTCAAACAAGGCAAAAGCATTTAAGAAAGGAAAAAAATTATGAAAAACCCAATCATTCTTCCAGCACTGTCTTACATGTTGCAGTAATTGTGGGTGTCCAGGACAGATTTACAACAGCTATGATCTGTGGGAGGAGGGTGAACACAATTGAAATTATGATGCCAAATTTTATTGTTATATGCAAAAGGATGTCCATGAATCTTAGGTCTAACTTCAGTCATCTGATGGAATAGAAATTCTTGTTTGGCTTTTCAGCACATTTCTCCATGGCTCAGATCTGTGCTGTAAGATGCCCAAAGATAAGATCCATTCCCAGACAGGACATTAATTCCAGGAGCAGCCATTCTTTTACCTGCTCACTTTATAATGGGTTTTTTTCTCCTTTCTTCTGTATATTACCTTTTGAATTTTTATTAAAATTTTATTATTATTATTGGCACTTGTCTCAGCATCATGCTTGCCTTACTTGTTTTCAAGAGACACTGCCCTACAACCTGTGTAATTGCATCCATTGGAAGTAGAGGGAATTAGCTCAAATGGTAGAGTGCTCACTCAGCAGGTAGGAGGTGGTGGTGTTGATGCTTGCATCCTACTTTTTGGACCACTCAGTGGATAACGAATTGGTTGGATGGTCACGCTCAAAGAGCTGTGGTCCACAGCTTGGTGACCAGGGAGGGACCAGCAACAAGTGTGTTCCTCAGGGGTTTGTACTGAGACCAGCATTATTTAACATGAGAGGAACTTTTAACAAGGTCATGTAGAGATAGGATAAGAGATAATGACTTTAAACTCAAAGAGAGTAGATTTAACTTAGATACAAGGAAGAAATTTTTTACTGAGAATTTTGTGAGGCACTGGAATAGGTTGGCCAAAGAAGCTGTGGATGCCCCAACCCTGAAATTTTCAAGACCAGGTTGGATGTGTCTTTGAGAAACCCGGTCCAGTGAAAGTTGTTCCCTGTCTGTGATAGGGGGAGTTGGTATGAAATGTTCCTGAAGATCCCTTCCAACCCAAAGCAATCTATGATTCTATGATTCTATGATTCTATGAATGTGTTTGCATCAAGATAGGGATGTTGGTATGCTCATTAGCTTCATGAAAATGAGGAGATGTGAGACAGAGACTAATTGAAAACCTCCTATAATGCACCCATCTACACATTTTGAATATCCAGTAACACGAATGTTTAAGATTTGGCTCCCTTGGTGGATAATCCTATGGACTAAAGCATTTTGGGTTGCAGTGTGTACTACCTCTTGTGCAGTCTGGTCATCTTCTGTCTCTTTGATGTTGTGACCTGTGAATGTACTTTACATGAGTGCTTTAGGTTACTTCCTCTTGTGAAGGATTTTCCACATGCCTCAGTGCAGAGGATTATTGCTTTCCTGCTCCTTAGGTGTAAATCCATCATCTGAAGTATAACTTATATGTACCGTCTTCTGTAGTCACACAGAAAAGAGGAATTTAATTTCTCTAGACCAGTTTTTTTCAGAGACTCCCTCAGGGACACCTCTGCTGAGCAGTGCCAAATGTGTTCTGTGTCTAAAATCTAAAGGGGAGATTACCAGGCTATAGTTTGTGAGCACAGATAGACTGTTTGGATGAAAAAGCCAGGCTTTCTCAATATTCTTCCTGCTTTAAACTAGCAACCCCCCAAGTTGTGCAAACAAATAAAAATGGGAGTTGCAGGACTATTTATGGACGTAGAGTTCAATATCTAACATACACTAAAAGGAATAGGAACATATGGAGCAATAAGTATCTACAGAAAGTAAGCTGTGAATGCACAAATTGTTTGAAGTCCCCGAACTTTACGCATGTCCTTCTCTCCACTAACTTAAATGGAAACTTGAAAAGTGCTAGCTGTTAGAATCAAACCAGCAATTCCTAAAGGTAAAATAGTTTTTCTACTTTAAACTTAAATATGTTCTCATCACTAACAAAGAATCATTGTTTTGTTTCCAGAAATAGTGATCAGCTGATTAGTGAAGCCGATTATGCAAAAGACGCTCTCGCCTGAGACTGATGCAGAATAACTCCACATAAAGTAGCTGAGGAAGTTGCCATATGGGGAGAAATCGTTGGAAGCCTGGCACTGGGTGTGAAGTTCTGCTGTCATATGATAACTGAGATGAATTACTTTTGGGAGAGAGTCTTGCAAATAAAGGGTCAGAATTAATGATGCAAATAGCGGAACTCCTGGCAGGAGTTTAGTTCCTATTTAGAGAATTTGTTTCACTAAGCCAGAGCTGAGCTAGTGAAAAATCTTTGTATAGCTGCTGACTTTTAATTAATTAAAGCATGTATTTTTATGGTTATTAATAAAGTCATGTATATATATGCTCCATCTGTACTTTATACTAAAATTATTTTAAAGTGATAGGGTTGTGACCATTTAGCACACTTGCTGCTAAAATTGTCAGTTTCAAATTCAAACTGAAAAAAAAATACTTCTAGTATATGTTATACTTTAATGACAATACATTTCTAGAGCAATGTAATGTTAAAAAATAGTGTTGATTTAGGCTTGATGCTGTTCATAGCCCTTGAATAATTTTCATAATTTTTTGTAACAGGAATAATTCATTACAAGTGGATAAATGTTGTGATTTATAACCCTTACCCCAAGCAGAATTTCTTGGACAAATTGCATTTAATTACTTGAAATTACTGCTACACATTCATATGTGGGAGTTAAAGATATGACCTTTCACGTAATCTTTGTCAGAGCTAAGCATTTACCAATATGGGACATCCCAACAAAGTCCAGGAACTTTAGTTAGATCCAAATCTGTTGCAGAAAATAAAAATAACCTGAAAATAAAAATCCCCTGCATTGATATCCTTGTGAAACCCTGCTTCCAATGAAGTTTATGTACAGTATAGATAAATTAAACTTCCAGAGATCACACTGAGGTCAGGATTACACCTTAGAATAATTCTTTGCCAAAGCAATACATTTTCTAGTAATATCTTCAGCCATAGAAATTTATTCATATTTTCATAAAAAGGGCCTCACAGATTTTCTCTCTCTGACATGCTCTCTCTCTTTCACTGTCTCTCCATCTCTCTCTTTTCTTTTTGAATAGCTCCAAGTACACATGAGTGAACATTTCCTACTGATGCCCCAGAAGAATGTTTGGATAACAAATCAGAGAACAGAAATAGCTGTGTTTACATGAAGCTAGCTAAGAACATGTATCTCTTGCAATATCAACCCCACCCCAAATCCACCCCAACCCCAAAAACACCAACACCCCCTCAGCATCCCTAAAACTTTTGATTTTCTTGTAGGAAAATTAGCAGGTTGAGTAAAACAAGTGTTTTCTAAATAGAAATACTTTAGAGAAAGTGTATCATAGTGCATTTGTTGTGAATCTGGAGTCCTGGATAGCACTGAATCCTTACAGATTTCTGGAGTTCAGAAGTTAAACGAATCTCTATTAACAGCTACCTCCTGGGATAAAACAATCAGATTGAAGCTACAGTCATTTGAAACTTCTTCAGCAAAACGTAGGATCAGACTCAAGTATCCCTGCATGTTTTCATACTTACCCAGTACTTCAGTCAGGTTCCCCACAGTTTACAAAATTTTTAGTTAACTTGGACAAAGTTTTGAGTGAACCTGGGGTTAATTATGACTTCATGTAAAAACCATGACAAACACTGTGGTTTTGTAGAATTTTGATTCAAAACCAGGCAGGACTTGTGGGTTTTGGCTGAGCATCACTGAGTTTCAGTTGTGTGATAACCCAAAACTGAAAACAAAAATTGCCTCTGGTAATATTAAAAAAAAAAAATCTAGGGCATTAAAACTGCACACAAGTGAGTTTAATATAATGCTATTTGTAGCTTGGCAAGCTGTCTCATGACTTTCTATGAACACCTGGTGACAACTTTGTGGCAAAAAATGAAGAGCAATGGTGTTACAGGGTGGTATTTTTCCTTGTGTCTTGAATGTTGTGGGATTTTTCTGATAATATCCAGACCTCTGACACACCAGCACAACACGTGTATTCATCTCTTTGGGCTTGACATACATACCTTTAGAAAATAGTATTAGGTTTCTCAAGTTAAAGAGAAAAAACAACTTCCCCCACTTTATATCTGCTAATTCTGTACTCAGAGAAAGGGGAAGGAGGAAGGGGAAGGGGAAGGAGGAAGGGGAAAGGGAA
>JACBWW010000003.1:28789439-28953573 GCA_020086605.1 Lanius collurio | reverse complement strand
AGGAAAGGAAAGGAAAGGAAAGGAAAGGAAAGGAAAGGAAAGGAAGGGAAAGGAAGTTCTCAACATTTCCAGAACAGTTCATACTATCTGGTTTCACCACAAATGTATCTGGAAGAATTTGCTCCAATAAAGCTCCCAGCTGGAGCTGTAATCAAGTCCATCTTTTATAAACAGACTGACTGACAAACTAACAAATTGCAAATGTTGGTGAGAGTGAGACTGGTGAAAGCCAAAGAAATTACCCAGTGCAAATAGAAAACTGAGATATTACTTGTGTATAGCAATTGTCTAGGGGAATCTAGAAATATAGCAGTCACAGAGAAACCATCTCTTGAGAATATATCCAACTGGAAAAAGACCCCACTTGGAATAATATGCCTGTGTTACATAAAGTCTGTATCTCTTTATCTATTTAGCACTTTCAGGTTCATATGATTGATCTTCTCACTTCAATGAAAAGTGGGTGCCATGCTTGTCTTGCTTAAGATCCTTCATAACATTAGAATTTGTTTAAATTTTACTTGAAGTTTTCATATCTACAGTAGCAACATCTGCCGAAAATGCTTGTTCTTTCTTAATATGCAGTGTTATTGCTGATATGTTCTCACTTTGTTCTTCCATAATGTTAAGAGTTAATTTGCTTTGTTTTGCTCCTCACTTTCCACATTGTAAAAAAGTATCAGCAGAGTTTTCTAGCAGCAAAATAAAGATGGCAGGCTTTTGCAAGGTATTGTTTTCATCTCTATGGCTATGGTTTCATAGCATGTTCTCACCTGGGACAGCTATGAGGCATCTTGCTGTGTTCAGAGGATTCAATATAATGCCAGACTAGACCCTAAAATACTTGCACTTACATTACTATCATGCTCTGATAGGGTTAGTATGCTCTTGATTTTTGACTGAAATTATTGTTCAGGTTTAGTTAAACTGGGTATCCCTATACAGCTTTACAGGATACTGCAACCTTCTTCCAGCTTACAAACTTAATTACCTACTGTCATAACTGGTTTCACATCATTGACATTACTGTAATGCAGTATATTCTAAAGACCATAACAAAAAATTGAGAGCTGTTGACTGAATCATTATTTTTATCAATTTAAGAAGTGTTTTTGTCAGTACTGGTTTTGACTAGCACCAAAATGAACCATTCAGGGTCTATCTAATACCTGTATAACCTATTGATACAGGTTTGACAAAGGTAATTAGTGGGTGACTTTTAGTTAAAATGTAGTCTCTTAATCTTGAATTAGAAAAATAAATACCTTCTATTGCTGAGCTATGGAATCAAAAGAAGGAGATGTATTTAAGAATGTTTCCAAGAATGTTTATCCCAGGAAGCACTGGCATAATCCTCTTCCATCCTCTGATCTTACCACAAAACCCCTTTTTGTTCCACTTACAACTTCTTGCACAGTCTTCCATCACTACACAGTATCAGAGTATTAGAAATGTGCTTCTGGTTGCCTGGATTAGGGCCATTTTACCATTTCCCCTCCTTAACACTCATGGGTTTAGACAGTGACCAGCTTTGGTAGTTTGGCTGTGATTGCAAGTTGCTAACGGGTGTTTATGAAAAGTATTCAAGAGGAGGAGAAGATAAACAAAGGGACAAGAAAATAAACACAGTGACAAAAACAATAACAAAGACTTCCTCCAGCTGAACTAGAGGCAAAGGGTGTAAATAGAGGCACTGGGTATTCCCAGTGGAGGAACTCTGCAGGGGTTGTATCTGCGGGAGAGAGAAATTAATTTATTTATAAATGGATGTGCAAAATGTAAGATGCCGAAATCATCAGCTTTTTTTTCCAGTTGAAAACCAAACTAGCAAGTTACTTGCCAAGTTTTTTATTTGCAAGTGGATCTTAACCTTTTCCTGTGTGTGAGCTTCTTGATGAAGTTTTGTAAAATAAAAAAAAAAAAATCCCCCCAGTCCCCAAATTAAACAACAACAAAAATCTGACCAGGAATGAAAAAGTTACTTCTTTTATACCCTTTACTTTTACTAGAGAAACAGGCTTGTCTCAGTTTAAAGATATTGTATAAAACTATCTAATAATGTTTATGAGATAACAAAAGAGGAGTTGGATTCAGATATCGTTCTAATCTCAAAGAGTGTTATCAAAAGAGAAAAACAAAGCTCAAAGGCATATTAACCACCCACAGCTGCAGCCTCTGTTTCCAGAGACCACACTCTCCTCCCTCTAAGCCACAAGGACGGGAGACAAGGAGGCAAAAGAGGACACATGTTAGCTTTGTTCTAGTTAGCTCTTAGAGGTGGATGGACAACTCAACTACACATCCTCAGCATTCAGCCTCAGCTTTGTATTGCTCATGGTTTTGAAGAGTAATCAATGCTCTTTTGTTTTCAAATCTTTGACCCAGCACAGCTGAAGAGCTTAAAATCTCTGTAACTTCAGCCCAGAAATCTCTATAGGCTATGTTTGCTATAGACTTCTGCCAGCAGCATTGAAGGGAGTTCAGAGAGGGCACCAAGCCTGGTTCATTCCTCTGGTATTCACTCATGACTCACAGCCATGACATTATGGATTTTAGAGGATGCACATTTTTCTGGTCCCTCATTGTGTCTTTATGTTACTCTGTCCCTTGTTGAACCTGCTCAAGATTGTGTCTATCTTACACTCTCACAGGAATGAAAAAATTAGGTTTTATGTCTGAGTGAAATGCCTCTCTGCCAAGAAAAACAAACACAAGACTCACCTAAAAATTGTCAAGCTGGCATCCAAAAATAAAGGGCCCCACATTGTTTCTAGTCACTTAAACAGTGAAAGAACGTGAAATATACACCGGAAATGATGTGCCTGAAGCCAAGGGTCAGTCCTTTTTAATTAATTTGTGTGCAGCTCAGCATGATGCTGAGCCCCACAAATCTCAGTCTTTTCTTCCTTCAATATAAACACCAAGACAGTTTTCTGGGCCCACATCTCAAGACAGACAAATAAATTCTCCTGAGGACAGGAGGACGAACAAAAGCCACCTTGTCTTTCCATCTGTTTTCCCTCTGTTTTTTCTTTTAAGATACACACAGCAGTAGTGTATCATTTGTAATTACACATAAAACCAAAAGATACAATGAAATGAAAGAATTAATTTCCTCTATCTATTTAGGAGAGACTAAACAGTCAAAACTCACTTAAAGCAGCAATTCTCGAAGCTGTGTCTTCTGACCCCCCTTCTTTCTGGAGAGTGTGAAGCATTAGAGCCCTTCCCTCTCATCAAATACACTTATACCCAATGGCCTTTTCTGCTCCAGACCCTGACTGTTCCAGACCCATGCAGACAACCTTTGCAACTCAACCTTCAGCAAAACCAGCTATGAGTCCAGTCAGAGTAACTGTGTCAATTCCTATATTCCAGTTTGGCCTTTTGCTGGCTGCCACCTTAGCTTTGAACTTCCTCTGCAACCACCATCAGCTTTGCTCAAAATGCTAAAGAGAAAAATCTCTTTATCCCTTGCCCCACCCAAGCTCCTCATAACTTGATTCCTGGCTTGCTTTGGCTCCTACTGGATGGAAAATGCAGTAATATTTTACTCCTGCTCAAGCTCAGTGGGGTTTACAATTTTACTGGGAATGAAAAAAGTTTGAGGTTGCAGGCAGCCAACCACTGCCTCACACGCCCAGCATGGTCCATCTCAAGGCACTGCCCTCAACCCTCCTCAATTCCCACCACCATCATGCCTGCTAGAATAAATATTATGCTTTCTTCAAGGCTCCCAGGTAGGAGAAGACTACTGCATTGGAGGAGAGGAGAAAAGGTGAGCAAACACAATGGAGACAGAAGAAAGATAAAAGACAGATCAAATTTTTTTGTGAAGACTTCAGCTGAAGATACATTTTCATCTTCCTCAGGGGCTTCTGACTTGTTTCCCCAGTCAGAAACCAGCTGGCTTGAAATATGCTTAGAAGATAATTATCAACCAAAAGATGGTACAATAAAAAGAAAAAAATCTTTAAGGAGCAAATACAACCAAAAAAGTTGAAAAAACTTAAACAGAAATACTCAAAAAATCTGACTAGATTAGACTTAAACTTATAGAAAGTGGAAATTGCTGTGACTCAGGCAAGAATGGGAGATTTTTCATGCGTTCTATTATGAGCTTCTTATGTTTCATTTGATACATGAATGAAATGTCTTATTTTATCATAATAGCAACCTTGATTGAATACATTTATCCTCAAGGCTTGTGGAGTAGAAGGCAAGAGGGTGATCAGTACTCTGCAGCTTGGAGTCTCCTGCCATGACAGTTTGTGCCCCTTCACACGCAGCAAAACAGGAGGCAAGGAGAATTGGCATTAGATCTGAGATACTTCATGGTCAGCAGAAAATGCACACTGTGGGTTGAAGTCCAGCTACCATTTCAGTCATTCTGTGACATCAGATTTAATGCTCATCCTTTCATTAAAATTACCATGTTTTGGAAGTAATTTCCCTCATGGCGGCACTACTTAAACAGGACAAAAGCCTGCCAGAACTAACTGATGGAGATGAACAGCAGCCAGGAGCAGACTATGAGAGAAAGAGAGTCAAAAGAGGGGAAGCATGTGCAATAGCAGTCCCAATATCCTCTCACATCTGCTGGCATGTTCAGAGACATTTGAGCTGCAGGATGCAGCTGAACCTCAATCTGCAAATAGCCCTTGTGTGTGAAAGGATAACAACAAACAAATGTTGCTTTTCTGTGGGTTTATCAAACATCATGGACACTCTCCTGTGAAGGAGGAGAATTTTCATCATCCATAGCCAGAGGAAGTACATCATAGCACTCTTTATCTTCTGCTAAAGCTTTGAGTTTTAGCTGCTGCTACAAGACAGTTGGCAGGGGTTCGGCCATTTGGCTTTCTGTAAAAAAATCTGATACCCTTTTCAGGGGAATTTTCCACACATGGAAGTAGTTGTTCTCAGTGAGAGCAAAGCAGACACACTGGAAGATGTGTGAGTGCAAAGAGCTCATGTAGTGCTACATGCCCAGAAAACTCCCTCAGCATCTAGTGGTCTACAACTCAGGCAGTCCTGGAGAGGGGGGGTCTTTGTATTTAGTAGTCACCAGAAACCTTCCTTACATGAATGTCTCTAATCCTTTTTTGAACTAATGTGAACTTTAACAGTCCACATGACAGTAAGGAATTACATAGTTCAGCTGCTCATTTCATGAAAAACATTCATCTTGCCTCCTTGAGCTTGACTCCTACCAGCGTTGTAAAACCACCAGTCTGAACGCAGATGGAGACTGAGAGTCATCATCCTCAGCTTTTCTGGTAGTTTTCATAGGTTTGGTCATCTTCTCCCCAGGCTGAAGAGAAGGATCACCCCATATCCTGACAATTTTGATCATTCTTTCCCATCTCCATGCTTCTCCTCTAATCTTGCTATTTTCCTTCCTAATAGACTGAGTGAGCACAGAGGACCACAAAATGTCCAACACTTTAGTGCACCATGGAGTTATACAGTAACATGCTGTTGTTTTCTAATTGCAATTTATTCCTCTCATTCTCACTATTCTTTTTGGTTTGTTTTGCTTTGAGTTGCTGATGTTTTTAACAGATTTATCTATTTATAACCCAATATCTTGTTTATGCATTAAAACTGTCAGGTCAGACTCTTGCTGAGTGAGTAGTGCTGGAGTTCCTCCTTCCCTGTGTGTAACACTTAAATCTCTGTTTATTCAAATAACACAGGCCTCCATTTCTCAGGTGAATAAGTAATTTTTTTTATACAAGTTTTTTATAGAGGAAATTATGTGGAGTAATAAGAAGAACAATCAATCCTATGTAAATGAGTGCAAAGGGGAACGTTTAGCACTGCTGTCACTCCTCTTTGTGCTTCTCTAAGAAAATTAACCTTCAGGACCAAATTCTGGTGCATAGAGACTCTAAAACTGTGGCCCAAGGCAGCAGATGCCTTTCACCCAGCCCCTAAAAGGGCACTGCCTATATATATATATCCCACATTATAAAATGGGACCGAATAAGGTGAGATGTTGTTCTGTTAACTAAAGTAGATGTAAGTGTAAGATAAGAGTTTTTTAAGACACCACTGTAAATATCTACAAAGTTCCTCTGTGGCCAAGAATGTTATCATCAGTATAGCACAGCAAATCCTAACTGTACAAGAAACCCTAAATCAGGGTGGCAGCTGTTCAGTTTAAGGTCATGTATCATTATTACAAGACTAATAAGCATAAGCATGAAATTTGGCGTATCGGTCAAAAAGGAGTAAAAATGAAAGAGGCATCCTGATAACTTTCAGCTATTTAGTGAATTCCTGTCCTGCAACAATATTGTCTTTAATAGCAATTGATAGACTTGTCTTTCAGTATTTTGTTATCGCAAGTTGTAAAAATATTTGCCACTACTTACATTTTATGATACAGCGCCTCTCTTTTTCTAACCCAAAGACGATCCTGCCATGGAGTGCTCTCTAACTTTTTTTATGGAGCCCTTATCCTCTTACACTATTCTTACCACCCAGAAATTGGTGATCAGAGCCGCAAAATTGAACCAAGATGTTGTATCAGGGTTGCATTCTGTGGCACCTGGTCTGAAAGCTGAGATAAACTGATCTGACACACAAAAGCATGAAATATATCAGTGAATTACCAAAGAAACGAAAGCAACCTGGTACATATAGAAGATGACCCTGCTTATGGTAGGGGGTTGCAATGAGGTGATTTTTTAGGTCTCTTCTTATCATCTATGGATTTATGATTTCATGCTTACTTGTTAGCAGAAATTGAGCAAAAGCTCATTATTTTAAGAACAGTATTTCAAAACACATCTTTAAAAATTAATCCAAGAACAACAAGGAGAAACTAGTCTACATTGTGCTTCCCACATTATTAAAATAGCATGACTACTTTAATAGCAGTTCTCCTCACTTTCTCTTTTCTCTATTTATTTTTTTTAAATATTCTGCAATGCATTTGCTTGGCTGAGTCAAAATATGCACCAAATTGAATATAGTAACCAACAAAATTGTCAAATGAGAGCCATGATAATTTCTGTCCAAAAACTTATTTTTCACCTTCACACCATCTAAAGGAACATCTGAGAGAAGTTTATACAAAAAAGGTCTCAGAGAGATTATGGAGGACAGAAAGGGGCCAAATGAAAATCTGTGCATCTGCCATCCATCAAAAACACGTGTTTCAAGTGGCTGTAATAGATGGCTATACATGCATCTAGAGAAATAGTCTCGCCTCATAAACCCCTAAACTGAAAAGCTACCTAAGATACAGAATTATTTGATACTGGCATATGCATATTTTACTGTCTAGAACTCATTGTAAATCATCCGGCTGTGTGCACTGAGAAATGAATGGTGTTCAAGGTGAGAGTTTGTAGACATTAATTTGATACTGTATCTAAAATATTGCACCCTCATCACCATTAAGTGATCTATAAAGGATTGAGTAGTTCAGCCAAATAACCTTGGTTAACTACCACGAATTATTGTTCATTTTCTCATCTTATGGCCAAAGAGTAAAGTTGAGTATCTTGCTAAAGATCTTTAATTTGCAAGAACTCTGCAGACCCTGTGCAAAAGGCCATTCCATGGAATTTGGCAAATTACTCCTATGCTTATGAAAAACTGCAAGATTTCTTTTACCACTGTGTGGAAGGACTCTCAACTAAAAGGCAATGGGAAGACATGGAGACAGATAGCCATCAGCTCCTCAGTCTACAAAAGGAAATGTATGGTCTATTAGTCCATTTACCAGCAATAAAACCCAGCAGCTTGGCTGGATATGTGGGACAGGACATAGTGCTGCTGACTTTCCATTTTGGCTTCTTCCATCACTCACATTCTTCCCTGTGAGCAAACAAAATGTACATCCAATTTCCGGGCTGACAATCCCAACATCTAGGAGGCTTTGGGGTATGGTCTCCATCTCCAGTCTCTCCATTTCCATGAGAGGGAGTAAAAACTGGACGTGTGTCAGCAAACTGTGTTGGTATGGGAGTGCTTATTTACAACAGGTGGGCAACTCTTGCATCAAGAATTTAAAAGGCCAAGGTACAAGACCTTGTTTAAATCATAGAATCAGAAAGGCTTGGGTTGGAAGAGACTTTCAAGACGTTTGTTTCCAACTCCCCTTCCATGGGCAGGGGCACCTTCCTCTAGTCCAGGTTGCTCAAAGCCCCATCCAGCCTGGCCAGGAACACTTCCAGGGATGGGCCATCCACAGATTCTCTGGGCAACCTGTTCCTGTGCCTCACCACCTCCAACAGTAAAGTATTGTTCCCTAATATCTAAGCTAAAAGTACTCTCAGTTTGAATACATTCCCCCTTATCCTGTCACTACATGCTCTCGTAAATAGTCTTTCTCCAAATGGGGAAATATTTGTGGGGGAGAAATTAAAGGAATAGTGAAGAAGAGATAATGAACAGCACATGTCATGACAGTAGAGAGGGATGATGGGGGCAATTTATTTATTTATATTTATTTATGAATGCTAAGGTAAAGAGAGTATTAGAAGAACAGTAACATTTCCAAGATCTGGATCAGGACTTGTAAGAATATGAAATGAAATGTTTAAAAGGACTTTTACAATTGCATCACACAGTAGTTGAGCACAACAATTAAAGTTAACAAAGGGACAAGATGATTTATATACTGTAGTTCAAGAGAAGGCAGTGAAACAAATGACAAGTTTTTGGCAAATGATTTTGATATTCAAAAAGGACAAAAATAGTGGTGTTAGAGGAAAAATTGTGATGTTGCTCTGAGTTGTAACAAATACTCACTGCACTATGAGCCCAGCCACCATGGTAAATAGCAATAAAGAATATGTTAAAGAGTTTATACAGTAGGTTTAACATTAATAAGCAATATTTGACATGGCTGCAAGGAAGATTATCCATTTCAGAAAAATGTGACCAGCAGCCCTAACAAAAGATGCCTAACTATGATCCTAACATGCAGTGCAACAAGTTCAAGCCAAGGCACAGAAGAATTATCTCCCTTTCTCGGAGTCAGGTGTTAAACTGCGGCTGGAAGGGAGCTCCGACAGTCATTCCACCCTTCATCAAAGCAGAGCCAACACTGAAGGTAGAAAAGGTTCCTTAGGGTTGTGTCCAGCCATGTTTTAGTATTTCCATGGACTGAGATCTCTTACTTTCTACGTACACCTGTTCTAGTGCTTGCCCTCCTCTGTGAAATGTCAATGATCAGGAGAACAGTCAATTTATCAAGACTGACTTCAAAGCCATTTAACTGTGAGGAAATTGAGAAGAACTTAGGTCTTCAGGCTACTGGCAGAAGGGATTTTCCAATAAAAAGACATTATCTTTTGTTGTTTACCAGTTTCCTCCATTACATAAGGGACATTTGCAGTATTTCAGAAATTATTTGAGTGTGGTTTAAATGGGTGTCCTCTTCTGGTCTTAACTGAAATAACTTGGCTTTCCCATTGCATTTACCTCTTGGTCTTGTTATCTTCCCAGTAGAAAATCATATCTCCACAAAAAAATTGAGATTTTTTTTCACTGTCTTCCAGCACTGACACACCTGGAAAATGAACTGCCACACAAGCAAAAATCCTAACAAAAACACAGAGCCAGATTCAGCAAAAGATTCCACAGAAAGCAGGACTGTGTGAAACCACTTGCTTGGCTCCACATTACAACTGACATAAAGTTGTCCATCTCGGCAAAACCGAATTCATGAGAAATCCAGGCCATGCTTGGGAAGGAACATTTCATGGAAATAAAAAGGCACTTCTCTTGTCAGAAAGAAATTTTGGCCTGAAGACTGTTTGACTGAAAACTGCAAACCTGAGCAAATCTGGTGGAATAAAGTTTGTATAAAGAGGAAGGCAGAAAGGAAATCCACAAAAACATGTTGCATCCTAGGTCAGCAGTTTTTGTGAGATGGATGAAGCTGACTTCATACTCTATATGCCTCTGTTATATGTGATCCATGGAGGGAGCAAATGTGCTGCATCTTTGACTGAGGCTTTTGTTGTACTTTTGCAGAAGCAACAGCTGCCAAATCTGCCATCCCTGCTATGTGATTCAACCCCTGGAGACCCATGAAAACGGTAAAAAATTAAAAATAGCATGCCCTAGACCGCTTTGTGAAGAAGGCACTTCTTGTGGGACTGAGTACAGGATCACAAAACATGGGACCTACCCTTTAGTGCATGACAAATCACACAGCTGATCCCACCACAACTGACAAAAAATTTGCACTTCTCTTTCCCTCCCCCTTCTTTGATATCACACATTTCCTCTGTTTGCCTGATGTTAACAAAAACAAGACCCCAGGTCATGTGAGGAACTAAGTCCTTAATATAATGGGAATGATTGATAAAATCCCAGGGATAAAATCAGCCAAATGAGAAAAGGACAAAGCAGATACTTTTGTTTCAGTAAAAAATAGCAATTATTCTTTTGTTTTTTAACCACACATTTATATTGCTCCTTTTTCTTTCTTTCCTTTTTAAATTTTTTTTTTGTTTAAAATGAACTTGCATGCTAGTAGTTATTGCTTTGCCAGTAATGTCTGGTTCTGCCTGATAACATCAAGCTTTGTAAAACAATGTAGTATTGTCTACCATCCCTGCTATTATAGTAAGTTAACAGTCACTGTAAACAGAAGGGCTCTTAGTAGAGAAGATGAACCAAAGATATATTTTGAATTAAGCACAAAGCAAACACTCCAGCTGGCAAACATTGCAGGAATAGTTCATTCTTTCAAAAAAATTGCATTGGGTTTGCCCTGCCAATAGTATACACAGAGTCATTGTTTCAGTCTCAGCGAGAGGGTTATTTATACACTTTGAATGCATACTGCCTTCTCTTAAACTTCACAAAAGTAACCCATTAAAAATCACACCAGAAGTATGAGGATTTGTCCTAATGTTTGAGGTTCATTTTCTCTAGTGGGTGCCACTAAAGCTCATTTTAAACATGTCTTGAGGACAGAGGGGAATATTAGGTCACACAGTCAGATCTATTGTATATCATAGTCCATAAAATTTATTCCAGCTACTTCTTTATGGAGCCCAATGACTGACATTTGGCTGTAGTGTGTGCCTGGAAGGTTTGCAGCCTTGAATCTACCACTTTCTGATGTAACTGTTTCCAGCAGAAATCAACCTCACTATTAAACATTTGTATTGTACTTCCATTTGATTTTCTTTGGCTTTGATTTCCATGCTTGAGTTCCCATTGTACTTTTCTCTGATCCTTTAAAAAGCCCTTTAATAACTGTTATTTCTTTACCATCCAAGAAGCCTGAATCATCTGAATGCCGTGTATTTTTGGTTCATTGGTACTTCTGAATAAAGCCAGGAGAGGGAAAGCAGAGAAGCAGTTCTGACTGGAATATAACTAAATTTTGTTTGCCGTGTTTTGGTTTATTTTAAAAAAAAAAAAAAAAAGTTATTTCAGTTTAATTGGGAACATCTTGCTGTTCAACTTTGTTGTTTCTACTTGAAAAACCTTTCAGCAACTTTTAACTTTTGCAAAAGATGTCCATCTAGAAACACCTGCCCAAAATGACCCCCAAACCCAGAAGGAATTTCAGTAAAATTCATGTTAATTTTTTTGCCTTATCCAGTCTACATTTTTTTGATAGAATGGTTCCATAAACTTCTTTTAATCAGCATTTGCATGTTAAAGCACTTCCATTTTTAATATTATATAGTGTTATGATGACTTCCCCAAAGTGTACCTGCTACAAAACCTCTGCTGTTATTCTTAACTGAATATATTTGATGTGGAAGAAAAAATAACCATTACCATTTATAGGAACATTAGCTGTCTTTACTGTTTTGCCAAAACTAGATGCTTTTTCAGTGGATCAGGAAGGGTTTCATGTGGATGTTACCCTGTATTTCTTGAATTAGGATTGTTTAAAGATTAACTACATGTCTTCAATCCAAAAAAGTTGACTAGGCAGCAGATATTACAAAAATACACATGCATTTGACTATATACGAATGTCTGTCATCTCTGTACGGTCCTCTCACACATTACCTGTGCACCAATTACTAGGCAGAAAAATATAAGATGAAATTTGCTATTAATCATCTCTAAAAAATCATTCCCTGTGATACGCAGACAAGACAAAATTAAGAAAATACTTATGTTCCAGAAGATGGCAATTTTCCATGCTTCTGATCTAATTTTCATACATGTTGCACAGAACACTATGAAAATTCATTTTTGGTTTCCCATTCTTGCTTTCATTTAGGAGCATAAATCTAACTTGCATCATGGGAGTATTAAAGGGCAAAATAGCCTCTAAAATATTATCAATGGCATCTATGCAATTTTAACGGAAATGTAAAGAGCAATTGCCATCTTTTCTGTCCTCATTACACAAATTATGATATTTTCAGCTCCACTGAGCTGTTAGTATGCTTTGCTATTGACATTACACTCAGCATTAGCAACCCTTCCCTTATGAGGGTGATGATGATACATGACTAGTGAAACTTTCATTTTAGCCAGCATCAGCACACTGCAATCAATACAGTATTACGCCTTCTGTGATCCTAATAATTTTACTACTGAACTTAATTGGCAATCAACAAAATTAGAATGATCACCAGTCAGTAGGGACCTTCATGTACTCTAAAGTATTTGCTTTAGAATTAGTGAAAAAGTAGGAAACCTGCCAAGAGTTTTCTAACTGTCAAGTCCTTGGAGGCTTATGAAACTTCCCAGACTTCTCATTTTTCAAGAAAAAAAGGCAGTTTTGAAAAGTTTAAAAGGATTGCAGGCCTACTGGAGCTTTATGATAACTTTTAGAGGGATCAATTCCCCATTGGGTAAAGTCATAGACAATTTTCCAGGCAAATTCCCTAGGTCAGGTAAAAGCCTTCATTGTACCGACCTCAGCTCTGCCATCCTCTGACCTACAACTGGCCAGGTTTCCTTGTGCTTCATTAGAGATGGACACACCAGACTCACCTGCCTGTGTTTCTCAGGGAAGACAGGGTTTCCCACCTGATGGTGGCAAGTGTCTTAAGGGTGACTTGATGTTGTATTCCCTACTGTTGCTCTATGCTCAGAAAATAATTTTTATGCCTTTTTGTGCTTTAAATTGAGCTTGAGAGAGAGGAAAAAAACCTGAGCAGAACTTTTCAAAGCAGTTTTGTGTTTCAAGGACAGACACACACACAGAGATAACACAGACTGCTCAGTGTTCTGCTGCTGTGGGGAGAGGAGTGGAGAAGCACCCTTCTTTCTTGTTCCGACAGTTTTTGTGGATTTTTTTCCTCCAGAGAGTTGAACTTTGTTTTTCCTGGAATTTCAGATTTTTCCCTTTTTCTGCTAGACTGTTTCAACATCAGGACACATCGGGAGGACTTTCCACCGAGCATGGAGGCCCTGGCCCTGGGCCAAGACCCAGCTCCAAGGAGGAGAGAGAGAGATCCACAGAAGGACTCTTAACAATTTCCCAGGCTTTTCTCTCCACAGCAAGAGGTTTTATTACTTAGCATTATTATCCTTATCCTGTGTGTTTGTTAAATAAATAGTTAAATAAATAGTTTTTAGCTCTTTCACTTTCCTTCAAGGAAAAAGTTTCTTTTTTTTTCCCCCAAACTTGGGGGGGAGGGGAGGTTTATAATCTGCCTTCTCTCAGAGGATATATTTCTAAATTTGGCCAAACTGGCACAGCAAACCTAATGTTTTTACAGATTGGAGAATATATTCAATGGTGAAGGAAATCTTAATAATGATGTTACATGACATACCTTAATTGTGGTCTTTTTTCATATAATCTCTTTTCTGTATGGAAATAAAACTGCTGAACAACAGAAAATGCTGCTTTAAGGAGAATATGTATGTCTATGAAAACAAACAGATCAATTTAAAATGTAGGAAAAGGATTACTTGCAAGCCTCATGCTCTTTAATGTATCTACACAGTCTAGTAATTTAATCTGGGTAAAAAAAAAAAAAAAGCTACCAGTGAAACAGAATTCCCAAAACTCAGATGTACATTTTGGCTTTATTTAGCAGGTTACATATAACAGCAGATGTTTGCTTCTATTCAGCAAAATGAAGCACCTGAATACACTCTAACTTCTACCAGCCCTTGAATTAATGTTTTTCTTATAATCTTATGAACTGGATGAAGGAATCTCTAAACCTGGAAAATTCCAAGACCTCACAGCTGACAAAGAGGGCTTGAGAAAATGAAACAGCTGAATGAAAAGATTTCAGCAACAGGAAGGGAAATCAGAACAAATTTACTTCCATCCCATCCCAAATAATCTCATTGGGAGAACTGTAGTAGTTTGTTTGGCTTTTTGGAATACTGGATGGCAGCAGTACAATGCAGGACTAGGAAATGCCTCTCTGCTCTTGCATCTGCATAGGGCCAGCAAGTGAACAGGCGAGCCAACATTTCTTCTATCTCTCACTTTGGCTGAAACAGGAATCTGGCATGGCAAATTAAAGTCCCATTGAAACAGAGCCACTATGAAAATACAGAGGAAATCCAGTCTTAGACTCGTTCTGCCACTGCAGAGCTTTCACTTTTTATGTAAGATTTTATATAAAGTGTTTTTACCTTATAAATAGACAGGAAGAGACACAAGGGAGACACAAGAGCAGTTTAGTTATTCCTAAATACTTCCTCTTCCTCTTCTTTGTTTTGCTGATGCACTGCCCTGATACCAGGCTATCAGTAACAGTCAGGCTTTGCTCTGCAGTCAGATATGCTGTGCAGCACTGCAGTGCATGAAGGCTTTTGAATTAGTGCCTGAGTCGAGAGGTGACCCAGGAGCAAGTCGTTCAAGTCTAATCTCCCTTCCTTGCAAGGTGCTAGTACTTCTGGACAAATTGCTTTCACAGTCCAAAAGTAATTTTGTCAATTAAGAGCTAATTTTTCCCCTACTAAAGTCTTTTAAGTCTATCACATATAGTCCATTATGGCCTGCTAGCTGTGATGGCAATACTAGCAAAGTCATTACCTACACAGCAGCGGAAGCTGTGTGGAAGTGCACTGCAAAGCAGCCTCCAGTGACCGTGTCCTCTGTGCCACAAGTTCCAGTGGGATGGGGCAAATCCCTCAGGAACAGGTCATAAGCCTGTGTACCTTTCAGATCCCATAAATACAACTGCTTTTTTTCTTCCTGTTGTTAACCAGTAAGAAATTGCTTTGTACCCAGTAAAACTATTTAGATAGCAGCAGCTGATAATTTACTTGAACAGATTATTTGAAAAAGATAGAAAAAAATCAATAAGGATATCTCTGGTGTATTGATTAGCAGATGGGTATTCATATTACCAGAGATACAAAGTAATTTAAGCAAAGGAGTGAGTACTGAAGTGGATTGGTATCATTAGCTAAGGTGGATAGAACGATGCAAGAAGCAAAATGAATTTTGAGCTCTTTAAAGGAAGCAGCTATGAATGTTCTAGTTTCAAAGTAGAAATAAATGGCAATTAGAAAAAATAAAAAAAAAGTTTCAGTAAGTCTGTTTAAAATTACTTCAGGTTCCTGGCACAGAATTACTAAAGTGACAAAAGAACACAGAGTGGAAGCCTCAGGAAAAAGTTATCTTGTGATGACTGCAATCAGTATCAGAGTGCCCCAAACAGGCTGGGACTGTCTGCTCTGCTGACCCTCAGCTGGGATCCCCTGAGCAGGTGATGGGCTGAGAAGCCAATGGAGCTGAGGATGGGAAGTGCAAACAGGAGGTACTTGGTCTGACCTGAGTGGGGTCCGTGCTTAGATGCTGGGTGCTGCATTCCTGCTGTGAGAGACTTTGCTTCCCCTGGTGAAGGAATCCACAGATCTCCACTTTAAAAAGGAAAAAGTCTGAAACCCCCCTCTCTAGGTGTTACCCTGTAGAAATATGACAACCTAGTAAACAGAGCTCTGATGAAATACAGTCCACATCTGTAGTTATTTTATAGCTGACCAAATGTATAGCCTGGAGTTTGTATTTGCTAGAGCTAAGATAATAACAGGCCTGAGAGCTCCCAACCATTGTTTGCTTTGATTTGCAGAATGTTTGTTACACCACATTATAATCAAAAATTGGGTATATCCGTTGGTAAAAATCTCATGAGTTACAAAAACAAAGCTTCTGCCAATATTGCTTTATACTAAAAATGGGGGGGGGAGGAGGGGTGGAGAAGATATTTGATGAGAAAGTGAGAGTTTTGTTTCATTGGGTTTTTTGGTGTTTTTTTCAGCTGAAATATCCAATGGTCTGTGCTAGGACTCAGTAAAAAAAAAAAAAAGTAGTTTAGGCAATAATATACAATACGCTTATCACAGTTATTTGTGATTCAGATCACTTAAAATTTATCAAGAATGTATATACTGCTTCTAGAAGTTAAATAAAAGTAATATTGCATGAGGTAAAGAAGAAAGTCCATTCCATGGTGTAGGTTGATCAGAGGATCAAAGTATGAGCACCAGGCAATTTCAGTGGCTGGAAGAGTCAGGACCTTAGAAATGGGCAATGGGAGATTTACTTTCCTAGCTATGCATCTGTTCAAAAAGCAACGCTGACTCAGCTGGCAATGTGTTCACCCTGGTTTGTTTTAAAGAGGATTTGGAAGTTGCTGGAAGTGCAGGCAAATTTTTTATTCAATTATTACTGGAGGAGGAGGCTGCAAATCTGATGGTGAAATGTAGGTAGAAGAGGCTTCAACAGGAGTTAATTAGTATGAGAAATGCACAAAACCAGCAGAATAAGGAGCTGGGAGTCCAACAAAATAGTCAAGGTGTCTGAATCGCCGCTTGTTGCCCTCCTTGTTTTGTGTGTTTAAAAGAAGCAAAACAAACAAATGATAAATACAAAGCAATAAGGTTAAACAGTTATACTAGATTATGAGGGTAATTCTTCCCCTGAAGAAGAAGAAAAAACCCCTCGTAAATGCCAAAAGCAAGGGTAAAAGAGGAGTATATGATGTAAATAGCAATAAAAAAAAATTAAAAAATATCTCAAACAAACAGAAAAGCTCTGCTTTTGTTTTGTTTTGCTTTGCTGTGCTTCTTTTTAGAATGCAATATACTAGAAGCAACAAGGCAACAAGTAAAGGTTCAGAAAAAGCAGGAAACAAAAAACAAGACAGAGAAAGGTCTCAAAGAAATCTATTATTTCACAAAAAACCTCAGAAATCAGGTAGTAAAGTGAAAGCTGCAATATTGAGTGCCTGCTTTTTTTCAGGCTGCAGGAAGGAGATTAACCTTCACCAGACACTGAAACAAAGTAAATAGGGAAATGGGGCAACACAGACCAGAGCAGGGTAAAGAGCAAATTAAAGAGTGTTTAGACCATACAGATGTATTTGAGTCAGCAGTGCCTGACAAAATCCATGTCAGTGTACTTAAGGAACAGAGCAGCTGACAAAGATCTGAGATGCCACACAGACATGGGGAGGTATGGGAGGACATAGTCTGAAAAAAGGAAAAGGATAGGAATTCTAGGGCAATCAGTCTAATTTTTTTACCCAAGAGAATTGTCAACAAAACCCAATGCTTTTACACACACTGATAGAGTAACAAGGCACAAAACATGAAGTTACCTAGAGTTCACTTCAAACTGCAGGGCACATCCCACTGATAGCTGCAGGAGATCTTTGCTGCTTAACATCTTACATTTTCTCTTTAAGAACTTACTGCTCCAACAGAGAATATGTATCTGAACTACCTGAGAAAAAGCAGACTCGGGAGCATTGTCAGGATCCAAATTCAGCTCATTCTTGATGAACCCAGGGATGGGTGGTCTGGAATAGTTCAGATTAAATTGAATGAATAAAGTGCAAGAAGCTTTGCTGCTTGAGGAGAAATCAAATGCTCAAAATGTGGAATAACAATCTGGGAACAACCTAGCAGGGAAACAAAAAATAAAAAAAAAGTAGGACCTGCAGGATATCAGAACAGTGAGGAATTCCAACCAGCCCAAGATCTTGTTAATGCCTTGCTAACATTTAATGATGCAGCATATATGTAAGAAGGAGATTGAAAGTGTAGGCCAAGACAGTACTACTGTGAAGAAACAGAAGTCTCCATGCTACATGAACATGGGGACATAATACAGAGCTTAGTTGAAGAGATCTCTCAAGGGTGTCTAGAAGCACATCTCAGCTGGGTGTAGCAGCTTCTTTACCCAGTGTACAATCAATTCAGCAAGCACAGGTAGTCTCCTCCCTGACAGATCAAGAAAATTAATTTAAGCCATTGCATTGGAAATACTTCTGCATTGGAAACATTTTCTGAAAGGCCTAAAGAGCATAAAACACTGGCTTCAGGTATTAAGCAGGTCAGGTCCGGCAGCAGAGGTATTTCTCAGTCTGCTGTGACACTGTACTATATATCCATATAGTCAAATTTAGTGTCCACTAAGAGCTCTCTGAATAGAAGATGATGGAATTATGTTTATACCCAGGATGATCTCAGTCCCCTAACCAAGTACACATTACCTGAGATTCAGTGTAAGTACATGTGCAGGAAAAGAAAAACCTAAACACCTTAGTCTGAGAGGTATTAGCAGCAGTGTCACTTTCAGGACCCCCAAAACAACCGTTCTGCTCTGCTGCCTGCTTTAGGGACCTGGGATGATCTGCAGGGTCCACTACAGTTTGTGCACCGCCTCTCAGCAAGCACATAACAAATTAGAGAATAAGGAGGAGAGAAACAAGTATGAAAAGGCAATTAGAGGATTGAAGTTTTGAGGGAAATAGAGATGTTTGGGAAAGCAATTACACCATTTTCTTCCTATGCACAAAATGCTTCTAAAAAGGCAATGGACATCAGTTGTTCTGGTAATAAAGGATAGGGCACAATTTTGCAGCAAAGTCTGTTGAATGTGATATGACAGTAAGGTCACCCAAGCCATAGGATGGCATCTCATGACAGTTCCCTGAAGAAGAAATGATGCAGAGGACCTTGCTCTAATTAACGAGAGCTTCCTCCACCCTGTGAACCCTTGCTCAGATCAATGCCTACATGCAGTATTAACTGAAGGGCTTCAAATATTTGTCCATCCACTCCATCTGTGTGTCAGTCCATAGAGGAGGAAGGGGGAGTGCAGGGCTTTCTGAGTGACTGACAGGAAGGGAGATGAGGAGAGTACAGCCTGTCATCGGTGATACAAATGCCTCTTTCTCACGTGGTCACGGAATCTCTGTCACTTACTCTGCTCCCTTCACTCCATATTTTTCCTAATTCATATTTCCACCTCCTTTATCTTTTTCCTCTCTGTCTCTGTTACCCATAACCTTTTCTTTCTTCCTTTACCATCCATTTTTTTCCACCTTTTCCTTTTTTTTCCTTTTTTTTTTGGATTCTCAGAATGAGACCCTACAGTTCCAAGTCACATTTTGATTGTCTAGTTCTGGTGGGTTTTCTCTCCTGCAGCTCTGTTCTATAGCTGGGCTCTGCACACATTTTCACTGCAGAGCTCTTTTGCCAAGGAAAACAGGGACTCCTCTGAATTGTTCAGCACTAGGAAAGACCAGACTAAGGAGAAGCATGATGCTGAAAGGGAGAACAACGGGAAAGTGTTCCTTAACACATAATATACCTGATTCAAGCAGGAAACTTGGCAGATCTGACCAAGGAAAAGCAGGACCAGACTGCCCAACATCTGCTCAGAATTACCCATGGGCTAGCAATCAAGAGGTGCTAATACCCAGCACAGACCCTTTATTTTTTTTCAGCAAGAAACCAGTTCAAACCCTCTCACAAGCACCCTTGGTGCTGTGTCTTCCCAACAAAGCATGCAACAAGTCACTAATTGGATCACCTTCTTGGAGGTCTGATAAATGCACTGATGTGACTATTTTAGGAACTTCAGCCTGAAGGGGTAATTTAAAGAAAGAAAAAAATCATTTGAAGAGTGGTGTGGCATCCACTGTGTCTCAGGGAAAAAAAAAGGAAAATGAGGAATAGACACTATTAACAATGAAAGAAATCAGATATGCTATTACAGAACAGTTCAAATGGTCAGATAAAAGGCTGATTATGTGGTCTCTTAGAATGAGCCACCATGTAATTTCAATCATTACCAGCCACTTTCTGTCACAGCATATAATTCCTACTTGTAAGACGTGACCAGAATACTTGGTGACAAACATATTTGCTTTCCAGACTTCAATTTCAATCTTAAAGTGGACTGTTTTCAAAAATTGCATGTCATTTCACAAAGGGCTTGGACACAAGGAAGATCAGCCAGTTAGATGCCTACAGTGGGAAACTGCTCCCTGCAACTTCAGTACTTTCTGTAGCCAGACAAAGCCTCACAAGGAACTGCAGCTCATTTTACTGTGGGGTGGCTGTCCTGCACACAACAACAAGGTAATCCACGATTTTTTTGCAGGTATAAAGTAATTGATGACCCAAAGGAGAGCTGGAGAAACACCCTTGTCCTTAAAATGCCTAGTCTGAGGTGATCTCTGCATGCTGACCAGGAGCATTTACTTTGTTCTCTCACACTAAACAGATGCATTAACAAGCAGCAGAAAACTGAAACATGACACAGTTACTAAGAAAATTCCTTAGATAGAGGATTAAAAGAATGCTTACTGAAAATAAGCATTAGGCTTTTTCAGCCTTAAAATAATACAGGAGAGATTAAGATATTATGAATTTTTTTTCACTGTTAGGGTGGTCAGGCACTGGAACAGGTTGCCCAGGGAGATGGTGTAATCACCATCCCTGGAGGCATTTAAGAGGCATCTGGATCTGCTGCTGGGTGATGTGGTTTAGTGGTTCAGGGGTTACAGTGGTAGTGCTGAGTTTAAGGTTGGGCTTGGTAATCTTAAAGTCATCCAACCTTGATGATTTTATGGTTCTATGAATAATGCAGTCATCTGTCACTAGACCACTATTTCTACTACAGCAAGAAAAAAAAAGGGGGCAAGGAAAAAGTAAAACATTCTCTGAGTGCATTTTGAATGTAATGTTGATGGAGAAAGGAGAAACAGGTCCTCCTAAGAGCAGTCTCTTAGTTTATTTTCCATAAATCTGTTGGGCAACTTGAATCAATAGAGTCTTCTGGAACACCTGAGGGCTATTAGAGCCCTTTTCCATCGTGTACTGTTTTATTATAGCTCAGTTTATTCAGGCTGAGTGTGTCTGTTTGCATATCTATCCTTAGAACTAATCTGAAATAATGATGTAATAATGGTTTTAAGGATAGGCCTCTTTGCCATATAAATCTTAGGTTTTAAATTATACAGTGGCCCAGTGGCCCTTTAGAGCTCTTGCACTCCCTGACTGATAAGATTTAAGTCCCTGAGGTCCAAAATTAACTGTGCTATAGCATGCATTATGGCTGCATCACAGAGCAATTTTATCAGCAGTAGGAGACAGCAGAATTGCACAAGTCTGGTGCTATCAATAGGAAGTGATGACTCACCCAGCTAGTGCTTTCAAAGTGGCAATATCCCATACACTGAAAATATCTTTCAAGGGTGATAAGTGACCCCATTGCCAGGAATAGGTGAAAGAGTGTTAGCAGTAAGAAGAAGAAAAAATAAGCCTTTACATATTGCACCCTTTACTTCTGATACCTCTGAAAAAAACTCAGGTTGTGAGTTTGACCATTAAAAAGAGTAGAGCTTTTCAAGCTTTACTGAAGTGATTTTGAACTGTTATCCTTATAAAACAAGTTCATGTCAGTCTTCACAAAGCCCACAGACAACAGTCTGATGATATAAACACAGACTGCTACAAGACCTGGGACGTGTTCAAAGAGCACTGTGATAAAAGAACAACCTGACTTGAATGAATGGTGTATAATGTTTAGAACAATAGGTGAAAGGTGCTCAGGAAAGTTAAAATAAAGAGTTCTTAGTACTCAGAATGAATCCTAAAGAGTAATGACATGATTTGGTTGTGTGAAAGACAATGTATTCTGCCATTCAGAGATTTTGAAGACCATTTCTATGGAACTCCAGAGAGAGTGTTTTATAAGCTTAACAATCCACGTGGCACCCTTCCAAATCTGCATGAGGCAACAGAAATTCAAGTTGCTTCCAGCTTTCTAGAGACTAGATTGGATGTTAAGTAGAGCAAAGCAAAGAAAGTTTCTGCTATATGTCTAGACTTGGATGGTAAATGACTTTTTTGAGGGTGCTTTGATTAGAAAAATGACTGCTTGCCCTTGAGTCACTGCCAAGCTCAGTCTGGCTCTATATCATTAATGAATCCTGATGCAAGAGGAGTGAATAAACTTCTGCAATAACATTAGGTTTACACTGTCACTGAGAACTTTTTGAAAGGAAGAATGTGGATAATCTACTCATGTAAAGGAAAAGCAGGAAACAAAATTGCATTTTTAGCTATCTTATTTATAATATAGAGTTCAATGGGCTCTAGATTTAATGGCTTCCTATTTCATATATAATCATGTATTTTCTTTGTTAGCAGATTGGTGCTGATTTCTAAAAGAATATGGATGCAGATTAAAGAATTTTGGGTTTTGTCCCAAACTAGGGTTTTGTCCTCTAAAGTTCTAAAATGTTTAGCAACATGTGCTCCATAGGAGAAAACCTTCCCCTAACCAGCATCCACTTTTCCTTATTACAGAGTCATTCTTCTCTTTCTATGAATCTCACAAGGATTTTGATGCTCTTCTTGAGAATTTCAGACCTTTCCACGCTTGGCTGATGTTGGACAATGAGTTCAAATGTCATTAAGTCCCTGGAAAGCCAAACACATACATGCAGACTGGGAGCAAGTACATTTTGTCTTTGTTAGAAGTCAGCAACAAAGGAACTCCTTGAAATGCTGGACTTGCCCCTGGCTTTTTGCTGAAACTGAGCCTCAGCCTCTGGATTTCTCTCTAGTGAAAAATGATGCAAGCAAGAGAACTCTAATTCCTAAACTGCAAACGTCAAGTGAGATGTATGTACAGGCTTTATGTTAGGTACCAATAAAGTTAGCAGACTTTTCTTTGGAGTGGGGCTTTTGCAGCTTGCCTGTAATCCATTATGAAAAGGTCAGTAAAAATCTGCAGTGCTCGTTCCAGACTCACGATTCAGATGTGCCTCTTTGGCCTCTTCTTGAAGGACACAGAAAAAATAAGAGCTAAAGTAGCGGAAATCTAGAGGAATGACAAATACATTCAATTAAAAAAGACAATCAGAGAGTTTCAGCAAGATAAGAGCAGTGCACCTAATAGAGATGAGGCAAATACTAGGTCCCAGCTCCTGCTGAAACCACCTAAAGGGCAGACTGGCACTGTCAGAGATATTCATGTTCCCTCATCATCTCCAGCTACACATTCCCATCACCAATTGTGTGCCAGTGTAGCTATGACATGAATGAATCAGAAAACTAGTCTGGTCAGAAACCTATCACTTTTTATTATTTTTGGACTGGTTTTCAGGCAGATCACTTTACTGAACCTGTTCACTGAACAGCAGGATGAATAGTAGAGGTGGCAAAAAAGGAGAATTGGGAGTGTATGGCCAAGGTTAGGTGAGACAGGCTCCACTTCTGTTGACTTAGGGCCATCATAAAATCACAGCTTAAGCCGTAAATACTTGAAAAGCTGGTAGATATTTCTTTCAGAGTACAGCCATGCAGGACAATTCATAAGCAGTGAAACATATGAGTTCTGGGTCTCAAATAATTGTGTTGACAGGGCAGATACAACACTTTAGCAAAAGAAATCGGTTTTGATATTAATATAAATAAATTAAAGCATCAGAAGCTATTAACAGAAAAGTGATTTAAATTATTTGCAGCCAACTTCAATTGCACTAAGGGATAAATATCCAGAACAGACTCTATTCCCACACCTTGACTGAACTGGGATAAATTTTAAACTCAGTAGAGAAAGATAATAAACTCCCAAACCTAACTTCCTGGGAAACCAGTAGTGCAGAATTCAAAGAAAGTTTTGTCTGCAGCTTTAGCAAAACACTTCTTCCAAGTAACTCTAGCTAGAGGGACAGCAAGTGTGACCTGAATCCCAGCTTGTTTAGAAATGGCTGCATATATACAAGTCTTGGAGGGGTGAAATTAAGTAATTCCCTCCAGCAAAAAAGCAAAAAAATACCTGCAGGGTAAGTTTCCCAAGCCATGGGACATCTTCTATATAACTGAGGAAAAGCTACAGATGATGAGAAACGATTACATAGCAGAGCAATAATGCTGAATTCTTATTCTTTCTTATAAAATAACCCAACACATGCATAAATTTGATAAATGATATCTGCTGTTCATAAAAAACATGAAATTCTAAAACTAGGAAATAAAACATGCCTCTTGTGGTTCCTCTTTCAAGCTGCTTCTTCAGTGGCATTGCTAAACTATCAGCTTGATTTCCCTGCCTATGATGCAGGCACCTTTCTTTGACAACAAAACATCCCTGATGTCTTGGTTTGAGAGTCACTCCAGGATACCTGCAAGGCAGTTTCATCAAACTTCTTACTTCTGAAGACTGTGCTTTTTGAGAAAAAGGTTCAAGATACAGCTGTACAGTGATATAGCCGTATTTGTAAATTCTGGCATCCCATGAATACTAAGAACTAAAAGGCAGTACTAACAATTTCTCATCACTCATTTATTTCCTGTGTATGTGTTTCTTCCATATGTAGAAACAATTGTCAGAGGAGACTTAAGAATATACTAAATCCAAGCAGGATGAGAGACAGTATAAAAACAATGACCTTTCTGCTTTGAGAGAAATACAGATTATTCAATTTTATTTCTTTTTCACTATTTTTTTATTTTTAATTTTGATTGGAATGATTGCTAATCAATAAGTTATTTTGAGTGTTAGTTTGTTGATGTAGGTTTTACATTTTTCCTTCTTCCTACATACTGGGCAGTGTGTGTCTTGAAACAAATGTTCTTCCATTCAGGAAAGAACATCTTCAGAGACACAAATTCCGTATTAAAATATATTGCATTTTGATGCCTCATTTACCTGGCTGATGATGGAGTTGAAATACCACTTTGTGCACAAGCTTTTGATCTAAATCTCATTGTTTAATACTATTTTTACCATAGGAAAGAAAGAGAGCAAATTAAAAAATTAATCAGTTCACCTTGAGGGGAGGTATCTTTTATCTTGGGCTTTTTAAAGCCAATTGTATGACCTGGAAATTATCTTAGATTTTGTAGAAGGTTTTGTTTGGTTTTGCTTTCTCAGTCTGCTTTCCCCATTTCCATTGCCTCCCATCTTTCACCTGAATCAACCCTTCTTTCTCTTTGATAATCACACTTCCATTTAACTGCTAGCCTTGTCATCTCTGTAGTTAAATGAAATAAGCATAACAGTGTATGATGCCTCAAATATAATGAATTCATAAATGAGCTGCCTCAGAAAAATTAAATATATACATAAATAATGGTAGGGTGATCTGGTGTGTGTACACAGGAATGAGTTAATTCCAGGTTGTTACACACTTGTCCAAACTGACTGACTGCTTTCAGTATCTAAAAAGTTAAGTAGTACAGGTTTATCCATATTTAAAACCAGGTGAAATCTTCCTCTTAGCTGGATTCTCATGTGTTCAAGGAAGATAATTTTATAGCCTTTCTTTACATGTTAACACTTGGGGGGGGTGTCTTGCTTTAGGAACTAACAGAAATTGAACAGTTTTAATTTTCCACTCGTGCTGCTTATTTCACAAATTGCAGATGAAGATTTTCGTGTAAGGCATGTATCTCTTGGGGCCCAGTCTCCATTCATGAAAACTATGGTCTAGTCACAATCTCCTGTGGCACCCTTCTGCCCTTTTGCCTGGTATTCCTTCTGCAGGACACTGGGCTGCAGAAAAGAATATGATGTGCTTGGTCCTGAACAGTGATTTCAAAAGCATGTTTTGAAATCTGGGCATGAATGTCAGTAATGCAGTGACAAAGGAGAGGAAGCTGCACAGGGAGAAAGGCTGTGCTTTGTGGAGAAGAGAACAAAGTCATAGCCTCGTTATGGCTTCTGTCTAAATCTGTATCACTAAAAAATGACAGAGATAAAGAACACAGCTTTCTTCCATTTCCCCAGGGAAGACTTGAACCAGTCATCCAGACATTTATCACTGTCAGGTGAGGGAAAGGCAGGTTTTGTGTCCTGACTTATATCTGTCACCTGAACATGACAGTCCTCATTCTCAGTGGAGCACTGCATTGCCAGGCATGCAGCAGGAGAGGAGGGCTCATGCTCTGGCCTAACTCTGAATAGACAGTATGCACTGTAAAACTACATTGCCATCATTTTTTGCCTTGGGTGCAGTGCACACCCACTGCTTCAGTTATAGAGACTGCTCAAATGTAGGCTAATGTGTTTGTTTTATGTACTTAGGGCTCTGTTTCCCAAACATCTCAAGATCTTGATCGTGACATCCTAACAAAAATTCTATATTTTTTAACAAATAAAATTCTATTAAGAGACAATAATACAACTACAGGTCTCTGAAATCACGCATGAAAAAAATTACAAAATAAAAGTCTCAACAGACTTGGGATATGACCGGCTGCAAATAGTTCAGTTGTTGCTCACAGTATGGGGCTTGCTTTAAAAAACTTACTTTACTATTAAAATAAGATGTTTTTTAATTTGAAAAATCTTTGAAATCCATCTACCTATGCATCTGTCTGCCTACTTGTGTGTTTACCTACCTATTTAGCAAGCAGCCTGCCTATCAGTAAAACACATTATGTTGCAAAGGCTCCCCTTTGTTAGGAAGGAGAAAAATGAGTGCTGCATGATGTTGTGTGTCCCTTGGTTCACAGAGGTCTAATCAGAGAGAGATTCAGAAATGAATAGCAAAAAATGAGCCAGTGAAATCAGAGTGGCTTTGGTTGAATAACAGAAAAAAGAAAGATTCAGCAAAGCTGGCTGGGCAACAAAGATGTACATCAGATTGTAATACTTGATACTTCTCATCAGGAACAGTCCTGCTACAGTTATGGGTAGAGTTTCACTCAAGAGGCTTGAACTTCCAGACTATGAATACATCAATCAGATTGTGCAGTTTACAAAAAAGACAAGCCCAAATATCATGTTTCGTGAAGGTGAGACAGCTTTGGTGTCACAACCTTCACTGCAAGATGTCTAGAACAGCAGTGCTTGGGAAAAAGTGCAGCTGAAAGAGCCTATAGGTTCTAGACAGCTTTTGGTATATTGCTGCCCATCAGAATACAAAGTTGAAGGAATGATCTATTCCTTCTTGAGAGCAAGGACTGACAGAGGGAAGCAGGGCACAGGTGGCCTTCAGCAAAGAGTGCTTCTGTCCAAAGTTCTTCCAGACTGATGGAGGTTCAAGTTAGGAAATGAGACAATAGAAAATGAAAGGGGAATTACTGTGACACTGGGTAAAGCAACAAAGAAAAGGAGCAGCAGTGACAGAGAAACAATTATGGTCTGTGTATTTTATAGCTAGTGAGTGTAGGAGTGTTTCTCTCACCACGCTGGCATGAAAGCAGGAAGAGCATCTCATGCCAGGGGAGTAGCAGATGGAGCAGCTATATTTTGTATGAGAACTTGTGTTCTGTGACTGTCAAACTGCTGTGGAAGCTGCTCAAGATTTGTGTGTCAGCATCATTACCGTAGCCCATGACTTATACTCCAAGGACAAAAAATCATTTTGGGTTACATTATTTACAGAAATACAGGTTGTCCTTCATTCTCTTTAAGTTGTTTTACTGCCTTCTTTATCCCATGTTTAAATACTTGCTAGAAGTGTTTTAACTAATCTCTGGCATGTGTGAGTCGTGGTGACATCCAGTCTCCAGAATAAATTATGGGTGCAATACAGAGATTAGTTTCCCGTTACATATGAAAATGTTGTTAGGGTTAAATTCCCCTTACACAACAAGAGGGGATGTGGGATATTCTGCAACACAACAATTCAAGCAAACTGGGGACTTTTAGGGATGTCCAGCTGTTATGGTGCAACATTTCAGTCTGACTGGGAAGAGTCTCTCATGTTTGTAACAGGAGAGTGTTTCGGACAAACGAAAATGACAACATTTATCCTCAAATCCTCTTCCATGTGGCAAACTATGGTCTGTGAAAGCTCCTGAAGCACTGTTCTGAGTGATCAGTGCAGAGATTTATATCTGCACACAGAGGCATGGTGTTATGGCCACAGTGGTTCTTTACTTCCAGCATAAGGTGAAGCTTCATTGCAGACACCTGGTCTCTTTTCATCATCAGACTGAACTTACCCAAGCACTGGGGCACACTGACACCAGTGGTAGCTCATATGTGATGCAGATGGCAAAGTACTGCCTGCCTACTGACTTATTTTGGTTAAGAGCTGAATCCACATCATACAGGATCTCCTAACACTCTATACAGTGCAGGCTGGAGGCTCAGACTCCATTTTTGCATAATTCAGAGTTGCAAATTTTTTAAGAATTTAGACATACAGCATCTTACTTTCACTTAGTTTTTCATATTTCAGTGTTTGAAATGTCCAGGAAAAGGAATATAGAGTACAACCCTTTTCAAGGTGGCAAGAATGCAGAAAAAAAACCAAAAAATGGTTCCTGAAATACTGTCTGGCTTTTAAGCCCAAACATCTCACGGACAATTAGCAGCTTCATTAAGAAACTACAGGGCTACCTACAACACAGGTCAATTAGCAGCTTCAACCTATCTGTCAACTTGCTGAAGAGCAATTTTCACATCCAGTTCTTTGATAGATTATCAAATTATTTTTTCAAAGGAGAAATTTATGCATAATGATAATGGCTAGTCAAATGACAGAAGCACAATTTATCAATGGCTTTTTTTTTTCTTCTTGTAGAGGACAATCTCAAAAGTCTGCATAAGTCCTGCAATAATTTCAGTACAGCTTGAAAATCCTACCATCATCTTTCTGTGCTTCAGCTCAGCAAGAAGTAAGGAAAGATGAAAAGTTATTAAAAAGTTAAAATATTGTAGCAATCAGGAAGCAATTCTGTTTATTAAGCTCATTTTTAGTATAAATATTTAGAAGAGAAATGTAGAGAGAACAGGATGAGATAAAATTCCACATACAGCTTAAAAAAATTTAAGTGAAAATAGTCAGTGACAAAATAGCAGAGTAATAACCAAGAAAAAACTTCTACTAAAGCATATGAAAAGCCTGGGCTGGATGTGATCATATTTCAGCCTTGGACACATGCTGTATTCTTAGAAGACAGGAAGCTCCTCATCATGCCAGCTTTCAAACAAAGGCAACAAAAAGAGAAGCATTGCTTTTAAAAGCTAAAATACATTCTATTTAACAACACAAAACACTCAAAGAAGAAAAGACAGAAATATCTCAAGCTTACATTTGGCTAAAATTCCATTTTCAGCAAAAAAACCCTCAATTTTAAAGATGAGTTGAAGATATTTAAAGAAAAAAACTGATCTGGAGAATGATTTTGCATTACTCTCATAACATGAATTCTATGAACACTAATTGTGCTTCCTGGCCCATTAGACCTAGTAATGTAATTTTTAATGTTGACAAACTGTATGAAAGTAATGTTATTTATATGCATATATATTTCAGGGATAACAAATATTGAAAGAATACAATAATTCTAAGAAATACTGTTTAAAAATGAAATAATATTCATACCTGAATAAGAAATTACATATGACTGCCATACAGTGAGGTCCATTTTATTTTTTCCACGCACTGAAAGAGTATGAAACCCCTCCTTGTTTTACTCTTTAAAAAATTCCACTTAAACTAGCAGTGATGTGTATAATAAGGATGAATTTGCCTCCAGGAAAGTAATTTAGGAAGTAATCTTGAACAGGTCCACTTTTGACTCTGTGAACTTTAGATTAAGGCTTGCAAGAAAGTAGTTTGAACAGCTATTTAAACAAAAACCACAATTAAACAAAAAGAAGATTTTCATTTCAGTTTGGACCACAACAAAATTATTGATATTTTTATCCTACTAGTACTGCTTTTTATCATGACATTAAGACTTAGACAGTTGTCAGTGTCTCTCCAACCTTTTAACTATCTGAGATGTTCACAACAATCCATCAGGGCGGTCCTTCCATATGAAAAGATTCTTACTCTTTTGATACTTTAACAGAAGTTAAGGGGCAAATAAAACCTACCTAATGTATTGAGTTTGGATTTATACCTTTGGCAACTTGTGCTTTGGGAATAAAGGAGTAGACAGTCAGGGGCTGCTGACAGTGTGAAGTAGAAACAGAAACTCCTGTGCTGAGGGTGTGACTCCTTTCGAGACAGAGATAGGGCAGGCTCTGAACAACAAATCACTTCAGATCCAAACTGCTGCACTTGCCTTTTCTGCTTATTTCTCCATTCATTAAGAGCTTAAGCATTCTTTTACATCCTATATATTAGTTTCTGCATGCATCCTGTATTCAACACACAGAGTGTTTTAAAAAAAACCTCTACCATGTTTGGAAAAGGAAATAATTGTATTAAGGTTGAGTCTCATTAATGTCATACTGCTTCAATCTTAACAAAAGATTAATGACAATGAGGAGAATGTCTGGAACCCAGGATGGCTATCTTCGGTGGATGACACAATATTTTGAATTGTTTACAGTATTTTCAGACTTTATTTTCTTCATTTCATTTAAAAGACTGTATAGGCTTGAATCTCTGCATATTCCCCTCTCAAGAACAGACCTTGACAAGCTCATTTTGGGTTTTTCTGTTTTAGCATCTGATGGTTTGGGTAGATTTTTAAAGTTTTTTTCTAAAATTATACAGGAAAATACTGTTCAACATCCTTTGAATATTAATGCTGTTGACAGGACAGTATTTCAGAGTCAGAGCTGAATTAAAATTCAGAGATCTAATTTATATGAGTTTGGTGTTTTGTTGTTGAACTTCAGTAGTAGATGCATTTGTGATGTAAAGTTAAAATTTAATTCCATTTATTCCTTCCACGATTGATCTAGAACTGCCAGTCTATTTTCTCCCATAATCTCTTTGGTTTTGTCTTTGAAGTTACATCTCTGTTAGAGAGCTAATGTGATTTATTCATGTGTAGCATGATACTTAAAAGAAATTACTGTTTGGCATTGAGAAAATAGATGGGTTCTGAGCAATTCTCTTGAACAGGCTCATCTAAGAGGTTACATAATTGATATTTACTATTATTGTCTGCACTTTCTTGAATTTTTCATATGAAATTTAATCAACAAGCGAATAAATAAAATGAAATTAAAGCAAACTAAAGTATAAATATATCCACCACCTGGAAGCTCATGTCAAAAGGTAATAATAGAGTATGTTCTCAGTTTAAATATTTATACAAGGAGATTTTCTGAGACAGCAAGTGTTCTTGAAAAAGGTCAATTTACAGCACATTTTTTCTACACATAATGAGGTTTCTAGAGCTTAAATAATTTCATGAATTCATTTATTTTGACATCTCAAGAAAGCAGTTTATAATGAAGAGATCCCCAAACAAATCCACCTACAATGAACTGAAGAAAATATTAGCCTGGATTTGACTGAAGATACAGGAGAATCTTTTTCTCTATAAAAAGTCATTTTGTTTTCATAAATATTCTTTGTGTGCAAGGAAAAGTGCAAACACTTGGTTGAAGACCAGCACATGTTGCATCCCAGTTGAAATGCATAACAAAATTTCTTTTGATTTCGGTAAGAAAGAATCTATTTCAAGGCCTTTCAGTGATGTAAGATAGCTGAAATTATTTAGTCAATTAACAAAAAGGGGGAATTTGCATATCATGCCTCATCAAGGCATGATACATTAATTTCCATGTAAACATATTAAATTCTTTAAGTACCTGAGAGCATATGTTCTTATACATACTAGAAAAACTTAAAACCATGAAAATTATAATAATATTCCAGAAATTACTGTGCTGCAGAAAAATGGAAGTAGAATCTGTGTTCCTTTAAAACATATTCGTCTTAGTTATGAGAATGAAATGCAAACACCTTGCCCTTAAAGACAGAATAATTCATAGTTCTTTTGTACTCCCCTTCTTTAAATATAATATCTATGTTAAATATTAAGCAAGAATGATTTGGGACACATTTCCCTTTTGGAAACATAAAAAGAGTTGGCACCACATTTCCCATCTCATTTTAGATATCAACTATTTCAAGATTCTTCAAAACTTTTTATTAACAAGAGGAAATTAATAATTTGGGATAAGGCTGTGCATGATAAATAAATGTAGATTTAATAGCATCATACTAAGGCACAGTTTACAGAGTATGTGTTTTATGTGGAGTTTAAAGCACCAACTAGACAGATGTCTGGTGCATTCCTTCTAAGAGTCATTTCAATTATAGTCAGGTCTCTCTGTTATGGTTTATGCTATGCTTTGTGTTGACCTTGTTTTTTATTAAAACATAAAAATTATAGGAGACTTTTCAACATTCAACAAGCCACTGCTAATGATCCTTCCAGACATTTTGAGATAATAAAAATCATCAGCATCTACTCATGAATACAATGCAGACAAGGGCCTTCATTGCTGCAGGATGGTGAACTGACCCTGGCACAATAATCTGAAATGGATGGGAAAATAGTTACATGTCATTGTCAAGGGACTTCGTGGGGTGCAATAGGCTTTGGAAGGAAGACCAGGTGGATGCTGCCTCTGGTCCTTCTCAGCTCATGGGCCAGGGAAGATAAAAGACAAGTTGTTACTAGCAGAGGTATGACTTTCCTGTTGGAACAAGGGGCCATTTTATTCAGAAGTGTCTTAGATTAGGTAAGAGCTGGAAGGAAGGGATTAATAATGATAAACTAAGCAAAAACCCACCCATCTAATTGAGTGCACAGTGGCTTGCAAGGATATGAAGACATGAAATGTGTAAGATTAGCAGAAAATTTACCTTCTTGGGAAAAAAGTCCACACTGTCAAGCCATAGTAGTAAAAACTTGGGAAAAAATCCGTGCTTGAAATAAAGTTGGATGTAGCCTTTTTAGGAAAGACAGAGAGGGTAGACAGGCAGAACAGTGTGTTGGAGCCTTCAACACACCCTTGTTTGCCTCAGAGTTATTAGTAATATGGGGAATATGGGACATGGAGCATTCACAGTTCACTTATGGTTCAATAACAAAACCAGTGGAATGTTCTGTAAGATACAAACAACAGCAATAAGCACTTCTCAGTAGTACATGAAAAAGAAATCGTGTTATTAATGTCATCAGTCCAAGAAACCTTTCATGAAGGATTTGTGTCAGGCCCCATTGCTCTCCCATGGCATTTAAGAATAGAAATTATAAGTAAGGAGAAAAAGTGCTTCTGCTAAAATTTAGGGGCCTTGAGAAACTGGTAAACAATAATGCAGACATGGAAGCTACACAACAAAAGCTCTCTTAATCGATGGGATATGCCAACAGAATACACTACTGTACCCTGGAAGGCAAGGCTCTGTAAGGAATTAAAATTCACAGCGGGGCAAACAACCGAATTAATGCCTCTGAGTGGCATGTATTAGTGAAAAAGGACTGTTTGTAACCCATAATCCATGAAGTAAAAGTAATTTTATCCCTGTGTGAAACATAGGTGAGGCTAATACTGAAATACAGCATGCAGTTTTGGTGGCTGCATTTATAGTGGGGTTTAGAAGCCCCAGGGGAACTCAGAAGATAACCACAGTACTTATTCTATTTTCTGGAGAAAACATCTTGCTGTTAAAAGCTTAATGGTTAAATCTGGTTAGCTTATTAAAAGGGAAGATTGAGGAGTGATTTGATTACAAAGTATAATGCCTTCACAAGGAGAAAACAGAGGGGAGTACATAGCCTTTTATTTTGTGAGAAAGGTGTAAGAAAATCTAAGAAATTTAATCAGATAAATTCTAATAGGAAATAAAGTACTAAACAGAGTAACACTCAAAAAGATTATCTCCTGAAGTAAACTGCTTAGAAAATCCATCATCTCCTAAACTCTCCTCACCCTTAAATCAA
This sequence comes from Lanius collurio, assembly GCA_020086605.1. Taxonomy (NCBI): domain Eukaryota; kingdom Metazoa; phylum Chordata; class Aves; order Passeriformes; family Laniidae; genus Lanius; species Lanius collurio. Next base: position 28,919,736 of record JACBWW010000003.1, on the reverse strand, counting down.
AACAGCACTATTTGCTTTGAAGATGTGCTATGAAAAAACAAAGTCACTGGACCCAGTAGAGTAGTATATAGTACATGATGAAGGGGAGCAGTCTAGCTGACTGAGGAATAACTAGGGGTTACACTACTGCTTGTTGGAAATCCTTTGAATTCAGCAAATCATCACTTTCTAAACCCCTCAGTTTATATCTGCCTGTTAGGTACTGAAAGAGCTTTAACAAGTGACTGGCTGGAGCACCCCTCTGGCAGTGAGTAGGCTCCATCCACACACAACCCATGGGTGGCATCCCATCTCTCACCCAGCTCTTGAGGAAGCCACTCCTTAGAACTGCAGAAGTGCAGTTCTTGAACAACTCTTCAAATTGCTTCCTGTCCTTGGAGAAAAACAAGGTGTGAGACAAGGCTGTAAAAGGATGTGCTTACACACTCTCCTGCACTGCAATGTCTTGCCGTGCAAGTGCTTCTGTAGTGAAAAGCAGCAGGAATCAGCCCCTCTAGACTGTAAGGATTTAGAGTTATGTGTGGTCAGAGACCAGGGTGGGTAGACAGGCAAACACTGCAAAAGAGGCTGAAAATGTCAGAGGAATAAAGGTTAAAGCAAAGATGAATGTGAATAGAAATAAATGCACTATGTGAAAACAGAAATGGGAGTCAGAAGGCACATTGCTGGAAAGCAAGGAGGTAGAACTGCTGCATACAGAAAAGGGGCCTTTTCCAAGTTGACCATCCTAACCAAAGCCACAATGCCTATTGAAATTCTAAAATTTAGAGTTGGGAAGGTGGCAGGAAAATTGATAATCTGTACTAAAAGAGTCCACATGAATAGGCATTAAAAGACAATATCAGTAGAAGATAAAATTTTGATTTAAATATATGAAAACATATTTTTATGCAGAAATGTTAGACTTATGAATTGCTAAACACTGTGTATGAGAGCACAATTCCACACAAGGATGAAAAATAAAGGGAAATGCTTCATAAAAGATGTTCTGTACATTCTGAAGAAATAGCCTCATTATTACTGTAACAGTGAATGCTGCAAGATAGGGGTTCATCCATACAGTCACAAAAATGAAGGTAGCAATGAGATTGCTATTGCCATGACTCCTATTGTTGTAGTAGTTACATGAGCAATAGCTTTGCTATTAAATCTCCAGAGCACAGAGGGAAGTTCTTGGCAATGAGTAGTCAAGGGGGGCTGAGTGTTGCATTCTGCCTGGTTCATTTTATATTTAGATTCACTGCAAGTTTATAGGGCAAAAGGATCATTCCATAAAAAGCCTGAAGCAAAGAGGAAATGAGAACAGAAAACCAGGTGCTGTGGAGACCCCTCCTGCCTCCTAAAACATCAGTGAGCAGTTTGTAATAATTCTCATGAGGCAATAAAAAAGTAAATAGTACCCATATCCACCAAAAGTTTGCCCTGCTTATAAAAGCTAGGATGACTGCCTTTCCTAATGCACATAGAGCTTCTGTGTTCAATTTCCATCTCTCAGTCAGTGTTTTTTCCTCTGCTCCTCAGATCGCTTTACTTTCTGGTCCAAGCTGCAAGGCACACTTCAGACGTCTAAGGCAAAATGTCAGTAATTTTGTTTGAGAAGTTGTGGGCTGCTTGCAAAGGCAAGGGGCCTGTTCTTTCTGTAAAGCTCTTCAGTGCATGCTTTTAAGGCTTCGCTAGCTTTTAGAGTAAGACTCCTAAAGCTGTCAGCCATCACAAAGCAGCTGTAAGAACAAAACATTAGAGGCACCTGGAAATCTGTAAAAAAATCAGTGAATCATTATCCATTATATTTGAGGAACTGAAATACCTGAAAATGTGACATGAATCATATTTCTCTTTGTCACCACCGTGACTCACTGTTTCCCACTTGAAATTAGATGTTCTCTAAATTTCTTTCTTTTATAAATCTGGCACATGGGAAATATCTCTCAGGTAACTTGGATGACTTTTCCTGAATAGAGGCGATCATACCTATGTAAGGAAAACTCACACAGAGGCAAGAAAAGTTCCAAGGTCAAGATTCCTGTAAGTATAAAGTTGCATATTAATTTTTAAACATAACTTAAAGTATAAGTGTATACAGCTTCACCTCAGGGGATGAGATGCATATGGCTTCAGAAATTATAAATAACAAGTGTGGAAAATCTCCTAAAAGGTTGTTGACAGCTCTGAAGAAACCACCTTCTCCCAGAAGCCAAAGACCTGACTGTCACACCAACAATTTACAAACATTATAGTGAAACTCTCTTTAGATGTTAAAAAGAGGGCAAAAGAGCACATTTGAAAACATCCAAGAGCTCCAGGATGGGATTTTGGATGAGGGTTGAAATATGTTGGGGGTTCTCACCTACTGGAGGTAGAAACAGGAGTCTGGATGCTCTAAAAAGCCCATATTTTTCAGTTCCAGGCAGTGTCCCTGGAAAAGCCTCCCTAGAAAAGTCTTCCTAGCTTGCACCCCAGTGCGACTGTGCCATGCTCCATTCTCTTCCTCTGTAGAAGTATTTTTTTGCCATGACTTCTTGTGAAAAGTGAGATTTATCCGGGAAAGAATTCAAGCAGAAATCTCAAGATAAAAATATCACAGATTTCTATAGGTTACCATGTTCTCTGATAAATCCACTTTCTAAAATATTTCTTTTTCAGCTTTGAAAGCTTTTCTCAGATACTGTCTCCAATGATCACTTTAAAGGCTTCTTCTCCTTCTTTGTATTTACACTTCTCTTTGATTTCCACACAGGACTGTTTGAACTCAGTATTTTTTCATTAAACTCTGCTATCCTTTCCTGGACAGTGTTTTCATTGGTATATTGCCCTCCTTTCAATTTTCTCAAACTGAAAGCACCTTTCTCTTTTACACTCTTGTATTTGATTTATAACTTAATATTTCTGTATTTTCTCTTCAGAAAAGGTGTTTTCTGTTATCTAGGTCCCATATTACTTATTGGAGGACATTATATCCCCAGAGGCCAAACAGAGCAGCATCAATTTATCTAGCGTTTTTTCCCCCGAGACAAAATGAAGTCTGAAGTCTCTCCCAGCACTGTAAGAAACATTTTCTTTCTGGGATGCCATCCCATCCATTAAGGGTATATTTAATTTAGCAATAGAGAGAAGTGCCATGTAAATAGAATTAGCAGTGAACTAATAACCTAAAAACTCATTTCTCAAAGCTTGTGTCCTAATTAACAACACTGCTGTAGCAGGGTTGAATTATGAACTAAAATCTGGCACCAAGTGATATCTTGTTGGTTCATCACTCAAGACCCAGCAACCCAGGGCAGGGGGAGATGCCAGTGGTCTTATTTGCTAGCAAGGATGAGAGTTACTTGGTATGTGGAGGCTGCTCCAGCACAGACAGATGTTTCACTGTGTTCTTGAGATTGCTATTGAGGCAGTAAGTGCTCCCCAGAACATGGCCATAAACCAACCTCATGCATCCTACCAGCAGGGAGGAGAGCAGCTCTGGATGCTCTCAGGACAAATTCCCATAGGATAGACATTTAACTCAGGACACTTCTGAGGTGTGCACTCATAACATGGAGGTGATGGGGTTTCTTCTGAAGGGCAGAAGGTTCCATCATTCACAGAACTCCCTATTTTTATTTTCTTTTTCAGTTATGTTATTACATGTTACTTGATTAGGTTGTCATTCCATGGTATGAACTTCATATATCTATATTTGTTAGGAGACATTTTTACAAGTTCATTAAAAAAAATGAAAAAATGTAGTAGAAGTAGGAAACAAGAAGACCTTGAATCCCAAATTACAAGAATTTTTAGTTAAATTTCATTGTTTCAATGACAAGATGTGCACAAATGATAGGAGGTAGAACTTTTTCAGAAATCCTCATCCCCTTTGGGATGTTTGTTTATACATTTCTTTGAATGAACTTTTGGAATATAATTTAACCTGACAGCCCTGTGTCAGATAAATTTGTAACATGAGCATTAGATGAAAGTATGTACCAACCTGGTTTATTGATTGAGAAAATACATAATTCATATCAGCTTGCATTGCAAATGACGGGCTGTTTCTTGTGCCTTAATTGTAGACTACAAATAGACACTGAAATGAAAAATTTTGTGATACTTTAACAAGCTCAGTTTACCATTAGGAAGATATACAAAGCCTGCATAGAAGACTTTTTTGGAAAGAAATCTTACGAATGTCAAAACAAATTAATTTTGAAAGTGTCAGTCACACAAAGACTAAAATAAATTGATCAGAGACTCTGAAACTAAAGGTCTGGATGCTCATTACCAGCTAAGATCTGCATATGGCAGATGAAGAATTGTTATTCTCAGAAATTTGTGAAATAAGTTTTCTGCCTTTATTTTAGGCTTTCACAATAGAAGTGATGTTATCTCCCTCTGCAATTTAAATTTCATTTTTATTCATTTACTAAAATTGCTTGAACATTATCTCAACCTCTGCTGACATTTATGTCTTCTGAAAAGAAAAGAACTTGAAAATAGACTTTTCTTCATTAGCGAGTAAGCACAATCTGACTATTTATGTGGAAGGCTGAGTTAAACAAGCCCCAGGAGGACCTGAATTGTAGTTTAGCTTCTTCCACAAGCCATCTGCTGTCCCTATTTCTACAGAAAGGCAAACAGACCTCACCTTATGGCTGCTTTACAAAGAACTGCAGGCAATGAAGTGCTGAGTCACTGTGGAAAAGGTTGGGTCATGCAGCCTGAACTAACTCCTGCCAAATGTAACTTGGAGGTTGGGAGTAGGGAAAAAAGTTTCCTTTTGGAGAAATGGTTTCATGATTATTCAAAACAAGTTTTTCCTACACATTTTTTCTCCCCAGAATCCCATATCTGATCCATAAGTAATGCTATGTTAGAAGGGTCAAGCAAAGCCAGGGATTCCTGGAATAATTGGGAGATCTGGATCTGAGAATGATTTTTGTCAGTGATATATTTTCCTGTGAGTGGTCAGGGGCAGTAAGATGGCTCAACTCATAAACAGAGATTAAAACTAGATTTTGCAGGGGAAGGGACTGGAATTCTGAGCACTCTAGAGAAACCAGGGGCTGCTGAGGCATAAGGAAGCCACAAGGAAACACTTGGGAATTGCCTCAAGAGAATAAGGAAGAACTCCTCTAAAAAAGGGGAGTCTCACTTTCCTCCGTTACCAATTCCACAATTGCTTTCCTGATTTTTCAGTTGTCCAAGGAGAAAGTTTGACACATGATGGATGAGATAGAGTACTTCATAAAGAACTAAAGTGTTTCTTTCTTATTCCAGTCAAAGACTTTACCTCTTTTGTCCTCAAGTGTCAGTTGCTCTAGTCACATTTTTGTATTGTTCCTTGTAGATTGATGCTTGGGAAACTGTCAATGCTCAGATGTTTTAACGTTATTTTAGAAATAAACATTTTAAGGCAGAACAAGATTTTAGCACCTTTCTGATATGCCTTGCTTTTCCCATGTATGTAGGAAAGATTTCTTGCAGGAAAATGAGAGGCCTTGTGTTGATGTATCTTTCCTCCATATATCAGAATTGATTTTACTAGCATCACATGGAGATTTTGAGGCTCTTTTTTAGCAAACTTTGTGTTCTGCACCACAGTTCTAGAACAGACTTTCCTTTTCCCTTTCTCTCCTAGCTTCATAGCTTGTTGTGAGCATCCCAAATGAACAGTGCTTCTGTGAGTGGGCAGTATATAATGACAGAATTAAAGTTTATTATTTTGCAGTGAAGGAGATCCATACAGCACCCAGCACAAATGAGCTGAAATGGTGTGCTTTTGGTTATTTATCCTTAAAATAAATCCTTGTTAAAACAAATCACATTAATTCAAGAACCAACATTAAGCTCTTTCTAACCATGTCAAGTTACCTCATCTTCAGAACGGTGATAGTAAAGTGAGAGTGGTCTCAGCCATAGTTTCCTTGGCAAACACATGAACGTCTCACAGCGTTACCATGGGGGCAGTGAGACACTGGAACAGGTGTCCCAGAGAAGTTTTGAATGCCCAACCCTTGCAAGTATTCAAGGCCAGGTTGAATAGAGCCCAGAGTAACCTGGTCTGCTGGATGGTGTTCCTGCCCATGGGAGGGTCAGAAGTGTGCCCTGGCAGCCAGGAGGGCCAGCCATGTCCTGGGGTGCATCAGTCACAGCATGGCCGGCCAGGCAAGGGAAGTGACTCTCCTGCTCTCCTCTGCGCTGGTGTGGCCTCACCTCGAGTGCTGTGTGCAATTTGGACATCACAATATCAGAAGGTTGTAAAGCTATTTTCTAATAGCTATTTCTAATAGCTATTTTCTAATAGCTTTACAAAGTTATAGTGTTCAAAGGAGGGCTACAAAAGTGGTGAAGAGCCTTGTGGGGATACCTTATGAGGAATGGCTGAAGTCACTTGGTCTGTTCATCTTGGAGGAGATGGGGAGACCTCGCTGCAGTCTACAGCTTCCTTATGAGGGGAAGAGGAGGGGCAAGCACTGATCTATTCTCTCTAGAGACAGGACCCAAGGGAATGGCCTGGAGCTGTGTCGAGAGGTTTAGATCAGATATTCGGAAAAGATTCTTCACTCAGAGGGTGGTTGGGCACTGGAGTAGGCTCCCCAGGGAAATGGTCACAGCCCCAAGCCTGACAGAGCTCAAGAAGTGTTTGGGCAATGCTCCCAGACACATGATGTGACTCTGGAGGATGTTCTGTGCAGGGCCAGGAGCTGGATGTCCATGATCCTTGTGGTTGCCTTCCAATTCAGGATATTCTGTGATTCTATGATTCTAACTAGATGATCTTGAAAATCCCTTTGAACCTAAATCATTCTGTGATGATCTTGCTCATCACCCTGCCAAAAGTGTTTTCAGTGAGCAGTTGAGGTGATCTCCTTTTCATCATTACAATGTGCAGCAGCTAAATGAACTCCACATTGTCACTTCAGGTAAAATAAGAAATGGTTCTGAAGATCTTCTTTCAAGCCTGAGCCTTTGCTACCTGGAGAATGAAACATCATCAGCTGTTGACTCTACAGCCAGCTCTGCACAGATACAGAGAAATGCAGTTACCACATAGGAGTAGGGCAGATGCTAAATAGAAAAATTGTGAAACAACTTCTCCTTGTTCAGAAAGCCTAGCTTTTTTTTGGAAGTGGAAAAAGGCAGATGTGATATATCTCAGCCCGTGCACCTCAGCCAGTTACTCTCCCTTCCCAATTCCCTTTTACACCTATTAGAGGGCTTTCAAGCAATAGAGGTAGTATTTTGTGAGATGGAAACAGTCACTTGGGTCCCACTGCAACTTCTGCAGTCATGATCCAGGTACTAAACAGGATTTGATCCCAATATAGTCTTATGTCTCTTGTACCAGGACTACAGGTGGCAAGTCACCAAAACTTTGCCTCTGTTTATAATGCACATAATGATACTTCATAGCTGTTATTGTAAAAATTCAATATGTTGTCTGAATATACCAAAAATATGCATGATGCAATCATAAATAAAGTAGGTGTAGCAATCTTTAGGAAGAAAGACAGTACATGTTGGTGTCAAAGAAGGACTGAGGCATGACTTGTTCTGGGCAGGAAGGGTTTTTTGTTTGCCCTACACTGTATCTCATTTTTTAGTTAACTTTAAGGATATTTGCAGTGCCTGTGTGTCTCTATCTTTTCTCACTGTCTCTAGAAACTTTAATATCCTGGCCTGAAGGTATAGCCCTGGATGAAACCAGAAACCTTAGGGACCTAGTTGAAAACAGACTAAACAGGGAAATAGGTTCCCCAGGCACACATTTCCTTTATTTAGCCCTTGTAATAGCTTTCCTGAATGCACATATAACCCTCTCTTCATTTAGGCAGGACATACGAGCCCGTAATCTGATTTGTTTAACTAACATTTGTAACCTTCACTCCCTGTGGCCTGCTATAGGGCAAGCTATAGAACACCACTTCCTAGACAGGGGAGGGATGAGCTCAGGTAACTGAAGGAAGGAATTGGATGAACAACATGCTCTCTCCAGGGAAAAAGAGAGATGGGAACATTCATGGTCCACGCCTCCAAGGGGAACAAAGTATAACATCCCTGTTACAGTAGGTTTCCTGAGTCAGGCTCTAGGGATGAAGCTGAAAGATAAACCCCCCACCCACCTGCCTGCTGAGAAACTGCTCTGAAGTGTAAATGATGTGCTACCCAGCCTCATTGCACAGTTATATTATGTTAAATTAATCATTCAGGGAAAGGACTAGAATCCAGCTTTCCTGAGCTTCAGCTGGTGTTTCTGATTTGTAAGCCAAAAGATTGCTCTTTCCTCTATAGTGAATATTTTTTCTCATTACTTGTAAGCAGAGTGCTGAGAGTGCACCTGAGGATGCAGACCCATTCTGAGGCTTAAGACAATTGTCAGGGGATGGAGCATGGATTGCTGGGTTCTGTGCAAGAGGACTACTTATGCCAAAAGTGGACAAGGACCATCTCCTTCACTTTTGAATGGGATGGGAAGTCTTTTCTCTCTTTGAAAAAAAAAGGATACCTGAGCATTTCGTTTGGGTCTGAGGTCTAACCAGTGAACACTAAGCAGTGGTAAGTACATCTCTATCTCAGAATAAAGTACACAGATTTATAGGAAGGAACTCATCTGGTTTATGTAGCTTTAGTTCCCATTTATGTCTCTCTGTTATTTACTGTGTACCTCACAGGAAACCTTCACGTTTGACTCTGAGCCCCAAGCAATGCCAAAGGCACTTACAGTCTCCTCCATGTCAAATACAAATATTCAGACCCTCAAGACCAGTTAGGGAGTTCCTCCCCCTTGCAGAAGAGCTCCCCCATCTGTGGTGAACACATACATCCACCTACAGATCCAATACAGAAGATTCTGTCCTATTACAAACCAGCAAGTACAGTATGTGTATTCCACAGGATGCAAGTCAGTGTTTCTGATAGCAGTATTAGGTCCAAAGAGCTTTACATCAATTTCCTTGCAACTGGGAAAGGATAAAAAATTAAATCAAATTACATATGGGCACATGAGAATGCAGAGACAGAAATCATTCATGCAATGGAAAGTGGTCAAAAGAGGTTGTCCTTATTTTCTTCACACATGCCATTTCCAAACACAATTACAAGTACTGAAGTCCTTGCTGTAAAGAGCCTGGCACAAGTTGAATTCAGATAAATCAGAAGATGTTAGATTATTTCTTTTTCTCCTCCATCTACAGTGGTAAAACCTAAGTGATGCTCAGGTCCTTCAGCCACAGCCATAATACTGTTTTCATTTGCATTATCAGATGACATAAGCATAATGATACCAAACCTTCCTGTCTATAGTATTTGCACTCCATTAATGCCTGAACATGGAACAGTTTCAGTAGAGTAAAAGAGACTCTGCCTGAGAAATTTGCAGTCTAAATAAGCAAAGATGGAGGAGCTATTTCAAGAGACCTCACTGAGGGATTAAGGGATGTCAGACTTTCTGGCAGGAAGCCTGTGGGAGGTCAGGGAACTGAACCGAGGGCTGCAAACCCCCAGCAGCATCAGTCTCCAAATTGCTCTTTACCTGGCAGCTGCCTGCTGTAGAGACATGGTGGTTGCTAAATGAAAAGCAGATGGAGTTAAGTTTAGTTAAAGTAGATAGTCATAACAACAAAGAGCTCTCATCTAATCACCCAGTGGTAGTAGGGCTGAAAATGTAATCAAGTTGTTTTCTATAAATCATTTTCACAAGATAAGAGGCCTGGCTATACAGCATGGCTCACTAAGTATTTACACTGTAAACTTTCCTGCCCTCAGCACCACCCCTTTGCTCTGAATTATTGCTTTAATGAATTTAATCATGAAATGTAACAGTTGGATAATAAGAGCCCTGTAAATTTCCTCCTCCTTTCCTTTTAAATTAAATTATATACTGGTAGTAAAAACATGATTATTTGAAGGTTGTGTTTATGAGAATTCTTGCCGTCTGAGGAGGGCGGTGTGGAGAAAAAAAGAATTGAAGTTTTTATTTACAAGAGAAAACAGCTTGTGGAAATAATTACACAACTTGTGAGCCCTGCACAGCATCTGTATTTAACAACATTGCACTCAAACCTTTAGAAACAGGCAAATAGTCTGTCTTTCAGACAGTTGAATATATAAAGTGTCTCATTTATGGTACTAATTTACTAATATATTGCCAAGATAAAATGATTGAATCTTCCAAAGATTAGGGAGAAGACGCTGATAATGTCTATTTTAATGAGGAACAATAACGGGCATAAAAGTTTATTAACAAACTCCACAGGTCACTGAGCAGCAACAGCAGAGAAGGAGTAAAAGAGAAATTCAGTCATGTTCTGGTGGAGCTTGCAGCATGCACTGAACCTCCTCATTAGGTGGGTTCACAGCCCTCCAAATGGGGAAGGTCGCTAGCGGATGGGAGAGTCGGGGAACAGAGCTCTGCTGCTTCAGCTGCACCTCAGCCTGTTGCCAGATTGCATTCAGACACCCCTGATAGCTTCCTCTGATTGGGGTTTTTAAAGATTTTCAAGATTAATATGGTTTGGCTTATAGTCCATGTTCCCATTTACTTCTAGGTTCTTACAGGCTGGCCACACCAGTGTCTTTTCCTGCAGCCCCAATCCCTTATGCTGAAGTCAATTGAAAAGAATGATTCAGTCCAATATTAAATAAACTCCTGTCCATTCAGGTCACTGCTGTGGCCTCTGGAGGATTTAAAGTAAATAAAGGAGTTGGATGACAGTGCATTTTTAACTTGCTTTGTTTAAAGCTGTGCATTGTTTTTCTGGAAAGACAAAGCACTTTCTCTTGAGTCCTTGCATTTCAGTGATGCTGGAAAATGGTGATGTTTGCCAGACTGGTCTGTTTCCTGCTGCCAACATCTTCCTGACAATGTTTGCATGACTACAGGGACGGACATGGCCCAGAGCTGCCCTGCAAGATGAAGTCTATCAGAAGACAGATACAGGGCTGGTACTTACATGAGCTCTCTCAGATGAATTTTTCTGTCTAACTCACACACTAATTTTAATTGTACAACTTGCTGCCTGGAGCCCTTCAAGCACTGGCAGCAGAAGCAGAACAGCAAAAAAAAAAAGACAGCTACTTTAACAATGCATTTTCTTAGGATATAGATGCTTGCTTCATTTGGTATGTAGCATCTTGTGCCTGTTTAAATAGTTGATTTGACAATAATATCTAAAAAGTCTGTGTTAAACCCATTAAAAACCCCCTGCAATGGTGAAATTCAGCCATTCAATAATGTATACAGACTCATTTGGTGCAGTAGTTTCTATTTTCCTCTCCTACAGTTTGAAATCTGACAATGCTACAGCAAACAAACAGCAGATGGGATTGTAACAGGGCTTTTAAAATAATGAATATCCATAATTCTGCACTAAGACTCAGCCTCTGCCCTTGGACGGCATCTAGGGTGCTGGTAATGCCACTAACAAAATAAGGCAGATTGTGTTTTTCTCTCACACAAGTGAAATACTATCAGCACAGTGTGCAGGAGTGTGCTGAGGTTGTATATCAAGGGAAGGCGATTGAGACGGGGGAGAGGGGGAGAAAGGGAAGCTGCATGAAGACATCAGCACAGTGCAGGGCCAGAGCTGTAAATCCTGGGGACTGGGTTTATGAGCTGTGGGGCTCCATGGTGTGTTACACACTCCCAAGGCTCTGGGGCAGCCCACGGAGGGGCCTGAGAGAGGTCTTGATCTAGCTTTGAGCACAGAAAGAGTGAGCCTGCCTCTGTCCAAAATGTAATGAGTCTCTGTCATCCCGCCAAGACGAGAGGAAGGAAATGTTAATAGATACATCAAAGTCCAGTTCACACAAGCATCCCCTTGGGATGTCAGACCAGCTGTGAGAAACACTTCCCTCAATCAGTTGTGTAGAGCTTTGCTGCCTCCTCACAGGGCTGCTTGTAGATTTTATCCCAGGGAGATTTCATATGAAAGGTGCATTGTTCAAGCCAGCCAAAGCCAGGGTCTTCTCCCCAGTCCTCCAGGCCCATAATAACTGGGTGAGTCTCCCCCAGGCTCCCTCTGAGTGACCTCTTGGGTCTTGCCCTCTTGCTACTTCTGTGTTTTATCTTCCTAGTTGCCTGAACCTCAGCAGGAGAGAGCACCAGTGCCTGGGCATCCAGTAGCCCTTGGGACACAGGGTCAGGCCCCTTCAAGCCTGTGCCTCCAGGGATGAGCCCGTGGTGGGGTCTATGGGGCTGTTTTCCCAGAAACTTGAAGAAAACTTGAATAAACAAGGGAAACAACAAACTGCCCAAGGTGACTTTGCAGGCTTGCAGACATACCTGCCTTCCCCCCTGTGGGAATTATTACACTCAGCAAACTGGATTGCTCAGCTAAAAATTGACTATGACTGTGTTAAGGCTGGCAGCTAAAATAGAGGGAATGTATCTCCCTGCATTATTAGAAATAACAAACTACTTTGGATTTTTTAAAATCTACTTTTACTATTTCATTTGCAAATTGCTAGGGACTTCTAAACACAAACCAGTTTTGCTCTTTCAACTTTCCTCACATTACTGCTCAGCTAACTCCATTAGCAAATAAAGTAAATAGCCAGAGCACTCATGAAAGTCTAAATTCCCCGAAGGTAATAACTGTATAAAACACATGGGAATTGTTATTTCAAGGCAAGGAAATGGAAAGCTTTTAGTTTATCATTAAGCCAGCTTAGTATTTTGGTAGGCCTTGACACTATTTATTAACAATTTATAAAGTCAGACTAGGGTGAGTCTATGTAAGTGATACATATTTCTGTACTGAGATGCAGAACTTGTGCTATTTGTCCTGAGCTCCATGTAAACAGTACTTAATAAGCTCTGACTGGGCTTTTCCCATTAAATAGTTTGCCTGTGTGGAGTGAACTCAAGTCACTGCAAGTTCCTGCAAGAATTACCCATCAATGCAGTACTGATATCAGGAAGCATCTTTCCATGCTACCATTAGCTGAGAATTCAACATGTAGAAACAATACCAGCATGAGGAGCCTTTCAGCTCTCACAAAAGGATTGGAAAGTGTTATATCCTCATGCAGGAAGGGGCAGGGATGAGTGAGTAAGAATGGCAAACACCCCACAAAGGAGAAGAATAAGATAAGGCGCTGTCACAAATGTGATCCTATGGGAACCTAAGTCCATCAGCTTGCAAGGCCATATAGGTTCCACCTTTTCCTAGCTCTAGCCTGACTTTTCTGTCCCATCTTTTAGTCCTTCCAGTCTTTGTTCACCTGAATGCTCTTTCCTTTTGTCAGTTCCAGTGTTGCAATGGTTAGACCAAGCCCATATCAGTTTTTAAAGGTATTTGCAGTGATCAGCAAAACTGTGAAAGTGTAGTAATAAAAAACTCAGGTACTAACTTCTGGCACCAGTTAGTAAGATTGGTGTTCTCATTTAGAAAATCTCTGCTCATGAGATGCCCACCTGAGGCCTCATTCAGTTTGTTGTATACATGTGCCATCTCAGGGGAGGACATTGGGCAGACACCAAGATGTGCACAGTGTTTTTCTTCTGATATTACTGCAGAGCTCAGGGGTTTTCTATAATCAGCCACAAATTGACTGGCATTGCTCAAAAATCCACCAACTTGCAGATGCTGACGACACCAAGTTTCTAGCAGTGTAGAGCGTTACATTAATGTTATTTAAGGTACAACCAGACTGTCATTTTTAAAAGTAGATTCTCAGTAGCTCACTGTTTGCTATTTACTAAACTCCTCTGACAGTGCAAGAGCATCCTATCTCTTTTATACTTTGGGCATTCACCCATTTGTGGTGTCATGCAGCATCAGAGGCCCTGGGTTCAATTCTGTGGGCAGCCTTTGTCAGTTTTCCTGTCTGCAATATATGCTGCTGAGACCAATGCCATCCTCCAGAGAATGTGAGGTGGAATTAACTCTTTGCAGAAACTTTTTTTTTGCATGGGTTGTCAATTTGCTGAGGCTGGTATCTTAATTTTGGAGGAAACAGAGCTCTAGAAACGGATGCATTGATAGTGGGCCTGAGAGACAATACACAAAGTTATTGTGGGATTACACAGATATTAAACTGAAACAAGGCAAATCAACAGCCCATAAACTTCCTGTTTCAGATTATTTAATTTCTTATGCTTTCCACTCTGTGGGTAGTGGGACTATTCAAGCCTAAGATGACAATAATGAATAGCAATTAGTGGAATATTCTGTTAACTTTGACACAGCCTCTGTTATGAAGTACACTCTTCATATATGAGGAAAAAGTAATGATTTAGTATCTTTTGTGTGCCAGCATTTCTACAGTAATCCATTTCAGAAACAAAAATGGAAGTGGCATAAGTAGAGAGAGGAAAAACACAACCCTGTTTGTTCTTGCCTTCCAACGCAGCACCAGAAAGGCAGGGGTTCTCACTATATATATGTTTAGGTGTAACACAAAAATTCTCTTTCTGTTAGAAATTTCTATTTTAAAAATCTATTTTTAGAAATGCATTGTGAATTTGAATTGCAGGAAGAATTAAAAATTTTTAATATTAAAAGTTCACTACATCACTCATTGCCCATTTCTCTCTGATGACTGCTCAAGGAACCAGGATGATTAATTCAGATGCAGAGATATGTGTTGCAACTCACAGGCTTTCCACCTTCTAGTGAAATGGAAAAGACTGGACTGAGTTTACCAAAAGTAGACTTTCTTCTTCTGTTCTCTGTTACTGACTGAACCAAGACTATTCCACCAGGACTTTCTGCTCACACTGAAAACTGGTGTGGTTGTGTTGATTTTTCTCTCTTTTTCAGAATCCAATTTGTAAAGTAAGACTCAGTTTGCTTGTAAACAGTTTTATTTATGTTTTTATTGATACCTTCTATCAGATTGTACTCTCCTTAGGGAACAGAAATATAATTTCTTTTCCAATCTGCTGTGCTAAACAGACTTTTTCCTTTCCTTTACCCGTTCAAGGTCAGGTCTAGATCCAGACATCTGTTTTTCAACATCATACAATATATGATGCTTCTCAGATTACACTCTGGCAGCAAGAGTGGGTGGGACATGAGCACTTTACAGAATATTTAAAGAATCACTTGCATCTTTCTTTCATGTTGCTACAGCCAAGTTCCCAGAAATCTGTCCATTTCCAATTTAATGACTAGAAACCACTTCCTTTGGAAATGTTTGAAATATGGGTTACTTTGGCACTTTGCTCTTTACTGCAAATGTTTTCCTGATAAAATATCACAGGTTTTCCATAAATGCACACAGACTAATGAACTCAAAGCTTTCTTTAGTTCAGGAGCTCTATTATCATGGTTGCTTGATGGTTTTACATCTTTGGACTAAAAATTATCTAATTTAGTGTTCACAGGAGATAAAAAGCCGTGGCTCTGTGTCTGATTGTGTTGTCAGCCCATATGACATACATACTTTTGGATACAAATATGGCACACAAAAAAGGCCATCATCTTCCTCTTTGTCCCTCCTCTACTAGTGACTAGCTAATCACTACTCTACAAGAGTGTCTAGCTAAACCACATAAATACTGGGTTCTTTACAGTGCTCTGGTGTTTGGGGATAATACTCCGGTATTGTAAACTCCATCAGAAAAAATATTTACCTCACATTAAAAGCCTGAAAAGGAACTTATTCTGGATAAATAATTCAACCCAAATTTGACTTGATATCTTTGTTATACAAATTGTACCATTTTCTCTCGACCTACAGTCTTCTCACCTGGTCTTCAGAGCAGTCACCTGCAGTTCTACCTCCAGCCTGCCTTCCTACTCTGTGGGGCTGGGCATGATCCCCTAACCACAGCCCCTCTGAAACAGAGCCCTGCACACTGTCCTGTGCTCATTTGGCATTCATACCCCCCAATTCTCCTACTGTGAGGGTCACATCATATCACATAATGATATTTCTATGTATAAAGGACAAGGTAGTGCTTCTGAAATTTGTTGCACAAAAGAGGGAAAATATACAAGTCTCAGTGCAGCTTAGCAACACAAATATCCTACAGAGCCTTTGTCAGGACTTAGAAACCCTGCAAGGCAGACTCTGACTTACAATGCCCCTTCCCCATTCTGACATTTCTAGCTTGGCCAGAGCAGTCATGCAATAATTATGAAGGGCAGAAGGATTTCTGTAATTGATCTATATTTACATTAAATTCTGTTGCAGAAGAGGAGGTTCTTCAGATTAGAAATCAACTATACTTTAAAGAGAAACAAAATCATTTATTATTTAACCCTGGGACAGCAGAGAGAAAGAAAGTTAAAAGTTATTATTTAGCTCTAAGCTAAGAAAAATATATACTAATATTAGACTTTATTTTCTCCTCTGCTGCATCTTCCTCCACTGACTAGGTTTTTTTGACCTGCCTATTCTGATATCAAATCTTTTTTCTTCCTGTCCTATAATATTGTTAACAAGAACTTAATCAGAAAACCCCAGTTGCTGCACTGTATTCATTAATATATTATATATACATTCTACATACAATAATACATTATATAGGCATTATATGCAATAATAATTGAGTGGTCTTCAAGGTTTATAAAAATTCCATGTCCTTATTGGCAACAGTATCTTCTCTATAAAGTGCAACGATGCTTTTTGCAGCATCTATTTGGTCCCAGGAAGGAAGAAGGAGGGGAGGAGAAATGGACACAAAAGCTTTTTCAGGTAGAGTCTCCAGCTGCCAATGACACAAGACATCATCACTTTTTGGACGGTAAAGAACATGAAAATATCCTCTCTGTGGTGCTTGTGGGTGGTTGTGCAGCTGTCTGACTGCTCTGTTCTGCTTCAGTCTCAGGTAGATAACTTTCACATCCTCCACTAATCAATACTAATCACAAATGCCATCTGCCAGATGCACAGATTACACAGCAGGAAGGGCACTTTCATCAGTGCTGGCTGAAGTGACACACACAGCTCGTGCTTCTGGAAATCAGGCTGCTCAACACCCAGTGCTTCCCCCGAGCACAGTGAAGCCCTGGGTCTTGCTGCAGAGCTGCAATGGGGTGTTTTGGGCTTCTTGCCAGCATCAAAGAGTGACCTGGCTTCCCAGAAGCTTTCCAAGCTTTTGTAGCAGAAGTGTCCTCCAAGAGTATCTAGTGCTGCTCAGATATGGCACTGACAGAAATACAAACAAATTATGCCATTTTTGGGACAGGTCTCTGTTTCCATTAATGAGGTGTAGAAGAGCTACCTGCAAACAGAATATTTGAAGTTCCTAAACCTGCAACCTGACCTAAGAATAACCTGTGACATTCTCTCTTAAAGAATTGCTTATGCCTTAAAACAAGAAATATCATTTATGAATATGTTAGAGAGTAGAATTCATAAAGTTCATCCCAAGTCCTTTCAACCTTCAGCTTTTCATTTTTACCAATTTTACAAGAGATTCATATTCCTGCACATTCTGCAGAGAGATAAAAATTTTTTGTTACGTGCTGTAATTTACAGGATCATTGTTAAACATACCAGTGTTTCCATAATTGTGAGAGTCCAGAATTTCTTCTTTAAAGATTTAATAACTTCATTTACTATGATACTCAAATTTACAGTGCACATTATATGCAACTTTGAAGCACTACATAAAATATTTATACCATGCCTAGATGTGGCAGCTACATTTGTGATTACATTTTTATTCCTGTTAATTATAAATCAAACATGCAGGGCTGATTGCTTTTTTTTGTTCCCTTGGCAAGAATATTTGCAATAAAACTATCTTTGTTCAGAGTCCTTCTGACAGATCACCAGCACATCAAACTCCAGATTATGAAGAAAATTCCCATATAAAATGCACAAGATATTATTCTGTGGAAGTTTTCAAGGTCTCCTTCAGGCCTATCACTTGACTTTGGCTTTGCATAAATTGTAAAGCTCCATCTGAGTGGTGTTCATGACAGATAATGGCATCATAACTCTTTATCAGTGCTCTTCTGG
The DNA here is from genome assembly GCA_020086605.1 of Lanius collurio. NCBI lineage: Eukaryota > Metazoa > Chordata > Aves > Passeriformes > Laniidae > Lanius > Lanius collurio. Next base: position 28,901,838 of record JACBWW010000003.1, on the reverse strand, counting down.
ATCACTCCATTTTCCTGCTAGCGGCTGTCTGCAGGTCAGCCACCAGCATGAATACTGCCTGTGTTCATGCCATGATTCACTGACACAGGCAGCAAACTTTTGGGTGAAAGCTATGATGATATTCCACTGAAAACTAACCTACTTGCTTTGCTAAATAAAGTAGGGATAGCCAAACCCTCATGTTGAATCCTGACTCTCATTCTGCCTGCCCTGACTGCTCAAACCCAGACATTTCATCTCTTTCTGAAAGTATCTGAGGGACATTTAACCCTGTTAAATGTAATACAAATAATTTTGTTTTGCAGCCCTGCAAATTAAGAGCAGTACACTCGTGTAACTTTACAGTCTGTTCTCTGGTCATGACTGATTCAACCTAACAGAACAGCAAACTGCTCTATAAATTATAGAGAATGACATCTGTGGTAAGGCTGGTGCACTTGTTATAAGTAAGTCAGCTAAATTTTTCTGCACTGGCTTCAGTCCTATTTCTCCTTGATCTAACTGCACACTCTCTATCTTCACACTTGTACAGCTACAGAAGAAATTGTTTAGTCAGATTTATTTTTTTTAATAAGCTTGTACAAATGTTTCCCCCTCTACTCACTGACACTGAATAGAAAATACATAATTAATGTAATGGTGTTAAAAGTCTTGACAGTACACGCATGTAGGACTGGATGTCATAACTTTAATAACACAACCTGATTTACATTTCATTAAAACTTCAGCTGAAATTCTCATGTCTTAGAGGCCAGCTTAAACTTGTGTTCTTCGTGAGGCTGAATGTCCGGTTACTTTAGGACATAACTCTATTCAAAAACTAAACTCCTAAGATGATTTTTTAAATTAGAGTTTCCATTTAATTACATGAATTTTGTTCCTAATTGGAATTTTTTAGTAACTCATTTAATCACTGATATAGATCTCATTTCTTTCTTTTTTTTTTTCCAGTAGCAAATTCCACAAACATATTGATTAAAAATAATTCAATTAAGGATTTTCACACACAAATCATTCATCAGCAATTCATTATAGGAGATTGCTGCTTCAAAATCAAGGCAGGAATTGCTTTGATTGGAAACATGAGCTTCTGTACCATGAAATGTTTCTGAGCTTTGATAGGATAAGCTACATTCCTACGGTCATGTTCATAAACAGATATTAAATAAAAAGCTCATTAATGTTGAAGTGAGACCTTAATGGATTTTTTACTCCAAATACCATTTTAGTGATACTATAGGCAAGAGAAAGGGCAGTAAATAAGTGCCTGATACAGGGGTACTCCTTTCTGTATTCAAATACATTCAAAAAGATGAAACTCCACTTTTTATCCTTTTATGGCTAAAGACAAAGAGCCCTGCACAGTAGACATCATCACTAACAAAAACCCTTTAAAACCCCAAATCCAACCAACATTGATACAGTGAGAACTATTTGGACAATCCAAAGAGCAGTCACTAGTGAAACCAGCTCATGATGTAATTACAGTCTCTCCCTTCCATTACAGTTTTAGGCTGAGATTTCTAGAGTTCTAAAAAACTGTGCAAATGGGAACACTAGACTCACTGCAAGCATTTGGCCAAAATTCCCTAATGCAAATCAATGATTGAGGCTGTGCTGCTTTTCAGCTTGTTTTAGGAATGGGTTTTAGTCCGGCACTGAAATAGGATGTATTGACAAAATTCATTGAACCAACTGTGTTCTTCTCTGTCTCTGAAATAATGAGTCGGTGTTGGACTGCAGATTTATGAGCAAGTAGCTGTTAGGCAGGTATGGCTGCAACAGAGTAGAAGCATTCATTCCTTTAGAGAAAAAAACCTCAAAATCCAATGACAAACAGGCTGTATAAAAAGAAAGGAAAGAATAAATAACCATGAATTAAAATTGTCCTCAAACTCCCCTTTAAAAGCATGATGTGTGGTAATGTTTGATCATCAATAAAGGCAATAAAATGCAGCATAAGAAGAATTTTGAGTTCTCAATCCCAAATTCAATATTAAAGATTTATTTTTATGGAGAAATCTAGGTGTTACTTTTTGATTTGCTAAGTCAATATTTTTACAGAAAAAACTACTCAGGAAATAAAAAAGAGATGAATGAAAAACTCATGCTCGAAAGGTTATTTTAAAGTATCAAACCAAAGAAACTTGCAGATGACGTAATCCCACCTATCTGTGCAAGGAGTGTACCACACAATCAGAATGGAAAGGGTCTGGGAAGACCCCAGGGCGCTTGTTCTTTTCCCATAGTGATGGTTTTCATTAGGTCTCCCTACTCAGACAGGCTGGGAGATAGACCTCCAAGCCTTCCCCAAGACTTTCCCCTTCCCCTTCCTACCCCTGTCTATGCTGAGCAGTGCTACGACTCAGGAGAGCATCTTAATAACACAGATTTTACTGGGGAAGGGGTACAGAAGTGTTTTAGACCTAAAAAAAATAAAGTTAGCACCATCCAGGAGGTGTTTCTAGCTGTTGTGTTGTTGCTCAGCAAGGCAGAGCTCACCTCCAGAAAGTGTGAAACTGCTGTCTCCACTGAGGTCAGAGTTCTGCATTTAAGTAGAGCAATTAATCAAGAATGTATTCTGCATCTGGCAAACAAAAAGACCCTGAAAACTGAGTTCACTGCTGTTAAAAAGGACTCTTTGCAGTGCAGAATTGTCTTTGCATTCAATTCAGTTGGGAGTTTCTGCAGCTATGCTACGAAAGGTCAGGATAATGACAACAGCATGGGGCTTTACCCTCTGTTTCCAGCTACTGCCTTTCCCTATCTGTGGCATTTATAATGCTGAGAAAAGGTGAAAGTGTTCTTACATCGCTGAGGGAAGAGTGTTAGTTACAGAAAATGAGGCATTTTGCACGGTGGTTGCACATTATCTATGAGCTTGAAGGGAAATTTGTACCCCAGGTGTCTCTGGGTGGGTAGAGAAATGACAACCACAGTTGTACTGGGTTCCAAGTGCATGTCATTCTAAGAAAACAGACATGAGTATTGTGACAGCTTCAGCACTGGAAAGGAAGGAAATCTTACAGCCAGGGTGACAAATGGAACTTCTACTTTCCCTTGCAGAGAAGAAAGTCTGTTCCTATGACAATTAAATCCTGGATTTCTAAATAATAACTATATTATAGAAGAGAACAAAAAAAGTCTCTTCAATGATTAAGCAATTAACATTTAAAGTATTGAGGGAAACAATAGAAGAATAGATTTCTGAATAAGTTTTGATGGCAGTTATTCTAGTGGGAAAAGGAGGTGGATTCTCAGCTTTCAGACAGACTCCACTTGGGATTTCAGTGTGACTGTTCCTGGGTCCTGCACAATGACATGGTTCCAGCAAAGCCCTCCTCAGGAATGGCAAGAAGGCTTTGCTTTTAATTGCAAATTTATATATTTAAGTTTCTTCTTTTAGGAAGGTGAGATGTACAATCAAAACCACTTTGTGCTATCTGGAAAAGCGTGAAGGAGGCTGTTGTTGGTGAGGAGAAGACTCACCAGCACGATTCTGAGCTATGCCCTTGCTCTGCCCCACCCTAGGCCTCCATGGGCCTTTTCCACAGGACAGGTCTGGGGCACAGTGTCCATTGCTGGCACAGAAGGACAAAGCAGAGTCCAAGCAGAGAAGGATTTGAAGACCATCTGTTCTGCTAAGATTTGAATAAAAGGACAACAGAGAACAACCACCAAAATAACACCAAAATAAGTAAATTGAAGTCTCTTGACCTTGTAAGAGGGGAGGTGTGAGTAAAGGGATAAAATCAGAGTTTACTGGTACTTACTCTCTACCAATTTCTTTGCCAGCAGGGTAATTTTGCCAGCGATTTCTAAATTTATCATGAGTGTAAAGTGCTGGACCACATTCCTTTCATGGGGACATTTTGCTCTCCCCAGCTCTGGCTGTCAGTCACATTTTGGCTAAGCTGCTCCTTCTAACTCCCTTTCAGAAAGCTAAAGCCCTAGCAACAACCATTAAAGAAATGTGTGTCAGCACTCAAGAAAGGGAGGACACATGAGCTCTTCGACTGATATTAGAAATGGCTTCAGCCCCCAAAATTCTCTTGTTATCCTACCCAGTGAGTCTGACCTCCTGCCACCCTGGTCAGCACACCGTGTCCTTTCCTCCAGTGCATCCATCCTCTTTCACATAAAACAAGGATCTGCAGCGCCAGTGCTCTGCAGCATCACGGGGACTGTACAGCCAAAGCTGCTCATCTTTGCAGCCCTCCACTCACCTCTCGGACTCTGCATTCCAGACTCACTGAAAAGAAGGTTAAGAGATAAAACAATGCCTGTGAGAACAGGCAGTATGAAGAGGATGATGCAGTTTGTTTGACTGTAAACACAGGAGTCTATTTTTCACACATTGCACAAAACAAATTCCTGAAAGGCAATGAAAACAAACACTTCCAAATAACATTTTTGTTCTCTGTGGAAACATCTCCATTGCAGCTAATTTGATATATGAAACCATCAGCAATAATTTTTTTTTTTTTTCAAAGGAAAACTTTTCAGGTTAATGTAGTTTAGTCCACAAGCTCAGAAAAAGGAGGCAGAGACCACCTGATACTTTTCCCCAGCATAGTGTTCAGTGCTAATTAGCAAACCAAAATTAGTTGCCTTATGATTTTGCCATTTCCATTATTTCACCTCAGAGTAAAGCACCCCCTGGATTTTTCTGTAGCACCTTGTTTTCCCACAGAATTGATGAATCAGACAGCAGTGTTGAAGACTGGACAGAAGACAAACTGGAATGCCTGTCCTTACAAGGACCTTGACACTCCCATTAAAAGCAGTGGCCTGCTCTAATATATGACATACCATCATACACTTCTGAGATTTGCATCTGCTACCCATGCCTGTTCCTCCATCTATGAATAAAATTAATTTTCCCCTGCAAAGTCTGAGAAGCAGAAGTGGATATCAGAGCTTTGTAATGGAAAGGGAACCTTGTTCATAGGTGATTGAATTATCCAAGTAAAATACCAAGTTATTGTTTGGTAATCTACCTGAAATTATCCAGCCAATACCATTCCTAGTGTCAGCAGAGGATCTGAGAGGGCAGCAGCAGACTGGCAGTCTAGGGAAGAAACAGCCTTTGCTGTCTGAGGCACGGCACCCTGTTACACAGAGGAATAGCACCCTTTCTGGGAAGGGACTTTCTAATAAAGGTGATGGCCTATTTCAACTTGCTTTTATAAAGAAGATGCATTGCTGGAATGGAAGGTACTTGTCAACTTCTGTTTATCCTCTGGAAATTTACCCCAGGCAACAAGTTTCCTTCATGCTTATCATGAGTTTCCCTTTCATAGAATAGTGCAAGTTGTTGGCACCCATAATCCTAACACAGCAGCTTCAAAATTACTCCAGGCCTATTTATTTTTTGTAATGAAGAATGCAGGATATAAAAAAAAATTACAGCACTAGAATTTGAAAGTTCTGATCCAACCTATTCAAAGTTTATTGAAAAAAAACTCCACAAACTGAGGAGGAGCTGGCTGGGCCATCTAATTCTCTACTGTCACTGTCTAGACACAAGAATTGCTGTCTACTGCATGTTACAAGAGTGTAAATTGTATATCTGGAAAAGTATATGAAGTCTCAAAATATGTGAGTTTCCAAAAGATGCCATGAGAAAAACTGAAGGAAACTGATTAACTGCAAAAGTCTCATAATGCAAAGTTCTCCTCTAATGAAAGAAAAAAAAAAAAAATCAGTTCTTTTTGTCCCTTTATACTGTATGGCTTTAATAAACTCCAGGAAGCTGTTGGGGAGGGGGAACTATCCATATGCACACACAGCTTCAAGCTTATCTTTCTGTAAAATAATTAATTGCTTTAAATCCATCCCCTACAGCATGACCCAGCTACCCAGTAACAAGGTAGGGGACTGAGTGGGTTTCCAGTGCTTGATTGTCTCTTAATCATATTCTGTGCACAAAATGCCCTCAGAAATCTATTTTACTTTGTATTGTATACTCTGTTCAGAATGAGAATTCATTCAGTACCAAATTAGTACCTGAGCAAATCAGAGTCACAAAGCTCCATGTATATATAGCAGGGCAGACACACAAAGCAAAAAAAAAAAAAAATGATCAACATATTTTGAATATAAGTCCTTCATATGAATCTGGAACAAAAAGCCATTCATTATGTTGTTTCAGAAGAACAAGTAGAAACTTACCTTTTCAGCTTACTATTTCTTTGAAAAAGGTAAAAAAAAAAATCCAAATGCTTTACCTCATATATCCTCTGTTTGTATGGGTACAGTTTTAGCTCTTAATCTGTGGCTTTTCCAGTTGTATTTCAGGAACAAAAATGAAGCATCAATCATCTGGCAGTTAGCTATGGAAATCCCCAAATTCAACACTTAGATACATGTCATCTGTGTAAATGCATGCAGGTCACGAGCTGATTTAGGAGTGGTTTTTTTTCCACAGTATATCCGTTCAAACAATATTTCATAGGTATTATTGAGTGGCATTAATTAACTTAAGAACTTGACTTCTCTCAAGATCATCATAAAAAACATCATTTTTGCAGCAAATGGTATAGCACGCCAGAGTTTTCTTTTGCTTTGCTAGTTGAAGTAAACTGACTGGTGTTATACAATTATTTTACTTCTGCTGCTATTTAATCTTTTTTTTCCTCAAATTTCAATCAGATTTCCCTTGCTTGCATCGAAGATGGTAATAGCTGCTAATAGATCACAGGCTGGAAGAAACAGTCTCATGTCAGGCACACAAATTCCTTTCTAAACAGAGTTCAGCCTGTCCCAGGGTGACAGCATGTGGGTTATATCACTATTTCATCTCCACTTAGATAGAAAAATGGAAAGGTGTGAGCTGTGCCTGGCATCATAAAATCTGACTCTCAGAATGGCACATGAGTATATCCTTTAATTCTGATTTTGGTCAAAAGTTATATACCAGAGAGAGAGACTCACAAAAGCCTGAGCTGTCAAGAGAATCCTAGGATTTTTCTCTGTAAAACCACTTCATCCCACTGCTTTTCCCAGCAGGAGCCCAGCAGAAACAAGAGAATACAGGTCACCTCTTGCCCCAGGGCTGCTGTTCTTCCTTTCTTAGGACAACACCTGAGGGCCCCCAGTGACCATCCTGACAGGGGCAGCACTTTAACAACAAATCATGTCACTCTGCTTAAGGGAGCTCAAAAGATTAAGAAGGAATAAGAGCTGGAGGACAGAAGGCAGGAAAACGTTTTCAAGAGGGAAATACCTGGCTGGGTAGGGAGGAGGGCAAGGGAGCAGTTGCTTAGACTCTCCTGTACAGCTGTGGTTTGGAGGATATTCATGGTAATAGGAGGGATGCACATGGCACAGATGCTTTACATGCTTGCATTTCCATTTCTTATAAGCCAGAATTCAGGCAATTGCTTAGTGTCTTTCAGGTTCACAGTATATTTTCTTTAACTTCTCTTTCTCCCTTGAGACTATAAACAGCTTGTAGGAGTTTTAAACTCAGTCTAATAGGACTTAGATGTAGAGAAACTATCAACCTGAGCAAAAGAAAAGATTACACTTTAGCTGGAGGATAAAAATGTCATAAAAATAAATATGTGTGTGTGTGTGTGTGTGTGTGTGTGTGTGTGTGTGTGTGTGTGTGTTTGTGGTGCATGTGTGCATATATGTATGGATATATGCACAACTACATTCATTTTATGAACCCTAAAGTGAGTCTGGGAGGTCAAAAACACTTTGATATCATCCCAAAAAGTAGTCCAGGCATTGTGGATTTGCCCATCCTACTTAATGTGGAATCAGTGATGATAGATATCTGTGTTTATCAATGTAAAACAGTAGCATGCAAGACTGAAATAAACAAAAAAAAACCCCACAAAACAAACAAAAGAGCAAAAGAGGAAAAAAAAAAAAAGAAAAGAAACAACCCAAACTACTGAATTATTATTTTCTGGAAGGAATGGAGGCAAGCCTACTGCAAGGAGCATGCCTGACTATAACAGAAACACTTGCCAGGTTTCTCCATGAATTTTATTTTAATAATAAATTTAAGAAGATGTAGCCTCTGATTTCTCCTATTGACTTCCTTATTGACCTAAGGAATTCCTGCACATAATTGATCTCATTATATCAGCTGTCTGATCTCACTCACTGAGATGGCAAGGGCCAACTTAAACTTACAAGTCCTCGCTACTGCTGTTATCTGTGGCCACCTTCTTCTGCCCAAATGCTGTGGTTTGTTGTCCCTTTGACTGTCTGGTTACAGTCCAGCTTCTCAAACATTCACTAAATGCAATAAAAGAAGCACTTCATAGAAATGGGAAAGAAATAAGTAATTGCACATGGGGAAAATGTAATCTTTGAAATCAAGGTCAATATATATATATACAATTGAATACTCTCAGTTGCCATAGAAAATGCATGTTAAACATGTCAATTATTAACTAATGTGCAACACTCATGTTGAAGCATTCCCTCCTTACACCATGCTTTAAAAATAAATATAACCGCATACAGTACAAAATGTTCGAGACATGCACTGACTCCTAGTTTCTCTAAATATGCAAAATTTGGCAATCAAGTATGGCCAAGCAGTCTGAAGGTCTTAAACCCTCTTACATATTCAGCAGACACACTTTTGCTGAGTTGCTGCATGGACTGGAAACCAGGCATGGATTTTCTGCTTGTTGTGCCCTCTCACTATGCTCTGCAGTTAAGTGGGCACTTCTCTCAGGAGGATTTCTGCCTGCAGTTTCCGAGGTCCCTCTTGTACTGCAAATTCCCACCAGTGTTCAGTCTAGGGAGCTTCCTCTTCCTGACCTTCTCTGCTCTATGTCTGCCTTAAAAACCCCGTGGTGGAAAAGGCAACGTGGTTTGCAAAGTGAGCGAGTGTAGAGAGCTCGGTGGGGGCAGCTGGAGTGCATGGGGGCTTCAGCCAGGCATCAGCTGTTCCCTGATGGCTGTAAGGTGTTTTGGGGAGTGCTGTAAAGCAGACCTCCCAACATGTGATGCTCAGTCTTGTGAGAAAGGCGTAATGGGGTTTTGTGGGATTTTAAAACCCTTCTTGTTTTTCATAGATTTTATATAGTCTCGATAAATACATACAGTAATGGTGTTATACCTTTATTTCATATCTTTATACAAAAGCACAGAAAATTAAAATTTTTATTAGACAATATATCCTTTACTCCTGAATTACCAAAAAAAATGACAACACACTGGAATGTTGAGTTTTAATGAGATGATAAAAAATATTCAGGTTGTATTAGCCATTCCAGTATTATAGCAATGAATGCCAATCAACCTCCACTAATTTTTATATAATGTATCAGGTGATGTGCAGCCAAAATACCTACAGAAGACTGGTTTTAAAGATTGCACAGTCAGTCTGAACTCTTGATGTACATTTTAACAGTGCCACTCAGGAGAAACAAAAGGAATAGTGCTAAAACTTACAAAAACATTTCCACTACATTTTCTGCAAGTCTGTATTTATTACTGAAACCCTTCCACATTTAAATATTTAAACAGCCCCTTTGAAATATTGTCAAATCCATTGAAATTGCATTGGGATCCTTTCTTGATGAGGAGGGACAGCACAGGAGCCTCTGTCCATCATGACAATGGTATTGATCTGGTTCTGTGGGACATGACCATTTGCTAAAGGTAACAGACAGCTGAAATCAAAGTAGCATTCACATGTGTACAGCAGTGGCTTCCTTGGGCTAAAACCACACATGGAACTGGGCCTGACATAAAGGAAATCTTATGGTCCTCTTGAAACAACCAGCCACTTACAAACCTCTGCTGAGCAGTACAGTATTGGAGACCAACACTTCAGCTCTGCAGCTGCTTCCAGGAGGTAAAATGTGGCAGTTTAAGACTTGTTTTTCCATCCTTCTAAGACAATAAACTTTCAAACTGTAAAACATTCTTCTGCAGAGAGAAGCTTTAAAGATCCGGGACTGAATGCAGCCTGCTGTTGTCCTTGGAGAGGTGAATCATGGAGTGGAGGAGGAGAAAAAGGTTTCCTGTTTGGAGGAGAAAACCTGTATCTATTCATCTGCTGCTGCACTTGCTCACAGAACTAGATTATCTGCCTATATGATAAATTTATGGAGTGGGGTGCTGAGAGAAAAGGCAGCAATGTAAAATCCAAGATAAAAGCATGATATTAAAAGCATGATGTTATAAAGAAAATGCTGTGAATGACATGGCTCTGAAATCTGCTGTGTTTGGAGATTGTCTTTTTGTAGCACAGCCATACTTTTCTGTAGGAACTGCAGTCCACCCTTTCAAAGCTCCACAAATAGGAACAAGATAAAGAGGCCTGAGCTTGGTGATGGGGCACATGTCCTGGTTTCAGCTGAGATAGAGGTAGCTTTCTTCCTAGTAGTTGGTATAGTGTTGTGGGTTTGGATTTATTATGAGAATGATGTTGATACCACACTGATGGTTTAAGTTGTTGCTAAATGTGCTTATCCTAAGTCAAGAAATCATTATTTTTATTATTATCACCTTTATTTCAAAAATTAAGCTCTTCCTTTCTCAGTCCATGGCTTTAAACTCTTTCTGATTCTCCTCCATATCCCCCTGGGGGATGGGTGGGGAGCTGAGCAAGTGGTTGTGAGGGGCTTGGTTGCTGGCTAGGTTAAACCACAACAATATAGAGTTGAAATTCTGGGGAAAGAGTCAGTCAAACAAGCCGAGGTATATAGGCTCCACTCAGGCAGCAGTAAACCTTTTGTAGTCTTAAATTCTGTATAAAATATTATCCTTTCAGGGACCTAAACTCCACAGCAGCCTCTGTCATGCTTTGGCATGTTCTCATGTTAACAATGAAAGCAACACAATTCCACTCAGCCACCCATTATTATTCCACTGAAGTGCTGGGTAATATACTAAAAATTATAAAAAATCTGCACTGTTGGAAAGGTGGAGGAAGAGCAGATCCTTCAGTAAATGCTAATTGTCCCAAAGAAACTCTTTCTAGTGTCTCAAGGCAGGAAAGTTTACGAGCAGGTATAGTAAAAGCTGGCAGGAGGCACTTTATTTCATGTTTCCATCTGTCAGTTATATTTCATGAAATGGAAGATTGTCCTTTCACCCCATAAAGTCACCTTTTTTTACTGCAGAAATTCTACATTAAATACTAATAACATTGTTTCAGGGGATCAACCAAAGGACATAACTGGCAATTAAAGAGCTCCAATTATATCATAATTTTCTGTGTTGACTTATTTCAACAGATTACTGAATTTCTATTGAAATGGTATTCCGAAGGGGCTTAGAAATGTTTTAAGCATATGTTCCAGGGCTACAGTCCTAGCACTGAATACTAATATCCCAGTTTGAGATGTGTGCTCTCATGTGTCACAGATATCATAGTTTCTGTTCATTTTCCATGAATTATTGAAATGAAGAATTATTTCCTGTTTTCTTTATCGAATATTTTACTACCAGCAGAGCTGGAAGGAATAAAATCCAGGAAATGTGCTGCAGTAGATAAGAATTGAAAGCAGTGTGTTGGGGATGGTACCTGTATTTACATATTTGTATTTTATTAAGTAATTGAAAGAGCCTGCCTATGTTGTATAATTCATGCATCATAAATAAACACAAACCAGATAACTGGAAGCAAAGGCTCAAACAGTAGCAACAATCCCTACCTCTCCTGCAGTGATTGTCTGGGCAATTCTCCACTTTGTCTTGCAAGATTCCCACCACCCAACCCTTTTAAGGATTGTTTCAGCTCACTAAAAAACTATATACATGGTCTTCTTAGGGTCAAGAAGTAAAAACAAGAGGTATTAGAGTGCACGCAAAATCAAAAGTTAAATTCAATCTTAGGAATTTGATTCATGTACCACATGGATTTCTGAAAAGCAGGAATATGAGGGAAAAAATGGTGAATAATGTCGGTTTAATAACCAGTGTAAATCAGATTGTACACAGTTCTAGAGGCGTTATGTAGCTGTTTAAAAGTGTTCATGGTTTTAAATCACCTGTCTGTGACTTAAAAAGGCAGCCCAAAGCTAAGCATCTAAAGCAATATGTAGCCATGTAAATCAGTGCCTTTCCCAGCTTAAGGCAAGCCGCTCTCGTAGGGGTGTTCTGGTTTGAGACAAATTAAGGGAAAAGCTCTGGGAGGAACATCTCCAAAGAATGCAGGTTACAGCCACCCCTCTCCCACCAGGTGCGGGAAGAAATTCCTCGGAAGAAAGTGAAAAATGGGGAAAAAACCCTATTTATTTAACAAACACAATGCACAATGGGAAAGAATAATGCTAAATAATAAAACCTCTCGCTGTGGAGAGAAGCTGGGTAGATTTCAGAGTCCTTTGTGAGTGTGGGTTTCTCCTCTCTGAAGCCGGAGTTCCGAGGGAGGAGCCCTCCAGGCGAGTGTGTAGGGTCTTCCGGTGTGTTCTGGTGTGGTCAAACAGTCCAGAGGAGAAGAAGAAACCGATGTCACAGTGAAGCTAAGGAACTCTCTGTCTCTCTCTTCCAAGAAAAGGAGCCAAGAGCTGGGAAAAGCAGGAAGGTGTTGGCCCCCACTCTGCAGCAGCAGCAGCAGCAGCAATCTCTGTGTCCTTGAACAAAAAACTGCTATGAAATGTTCACCTGGCTTTTTTTTTTTCTTTCTCTTGCACCCAGTTTTAAAGGGACAGAAAGGCACAGGATTCATGCCCAGGCATGGAGCAGGTGATAGGGGACACACATCATATAGTCACCTCAGGACAAGGGGACAGCATGGATGGTGCCAAGAGGTAGCAGTTAAGCTGTCCAGCACTTGCTTGGGACACAATGAGCTTGGGACATGGTGAGTTCAGCAGAGGGGTTTGGATGGAGCTGGACTTTGAAATCAGTCTGGAGCATTCCACAGCACTCTCCAATATGCATCCCAGTTTTTGAGCTCTCCATACTGCTAACACCTAAGCAAAATAAACTAAAATATGTTTTCAATTTAAAAGCCCAAACAAAACAAAATCTCGCTTTTGCCTTTAACACAGATTTAATGCAAATTAGTTTTGATATTACACGTGAACTTTCTATGAGAGATTGCACATGTTTAGAGAAAAATTATATTGAAAATATCCAAATCTTCAGTAAAAATTTCATAAGGCATCAAACTGGTGAAGGACCAAACTTAGAACCTTAAACCAAAACATATTAAGGTGATACAGTGGTTTTCAACAACAGCTTTTCTTTCCAACAGATATTTCAGTTATTTAGTTTAGATCGGTGCTATAGCTCCATCACATGACATCCAGAAAAAAAAAAGTGAAAAGACAATTTTCTTTACTCTCCCAAACTAAAAATGAAAACAAGATACTAGAAGATGAGATACACTACCTCTAAAATTTTGAAAGATGTGACAACAGGGACTAAAGGCCTCAGTTCACTAAACAGTAGTTAAATCTATTTAATAAACAAAAATCATTAACTGTAAAACACAGCCTGATATCTAGAAAAATTGATTTATCCCATATATTTATTGTACTTATGTCAATTATTTAGATATATTTTTAGGAATTTTATTTATATCCATACTTTATTGCTAATTTTATGGCCTTAGTGCATAACAACTTTCAACTGTGCCAATCATTTTTAAATTAAAAAATAAATAAGACTTTTTTTTTTTTTTTTTCCCAATGAGTATGGACAGCTAAACATCCCAGATCACAATCTAATTCAGAGGAAATAATTTTTAATATCTGCTCCAGACTGCAATTAAACTATGTATGTTTATGAGACAGAACAACTTTTAACATTATCTGGAGGTAAGAAGTATTCTTTCCAGGCTGGTCTACATCATGATAGAAAGCTTCCTCTCAGACTTTCAGTTTTGTAGGCCTGACATACAGAATCTGGGCTCTCTTCATTTTTTCAACAGCCAGTATTTTTGAAAGCAGGTTTGTTTCAAATGGTCTCTACATCTCAGTTTTCTCTTTTTCTAAAAATACAATTCCCAATTTTCTCACCCCTCATTTACAAAATCTGACTCACCATTTTGCATTCCTTCATAACACAGCATGACAAAAAACTGCCAGTAGGAAACAAGGATTAAGGGCTTGACTTTTCTTAAGTTAGCTAAAAGTGACTATTTTATTCTCTCACTCCATAAAACCTCAAGTGTGTGCTATATATTTTCCAAGGAAACCAAAATATTTCATTATGCATTTTAGACAGCTATAAATACATTTTATTTTCCAAAACCAGGGGGTGTTTCTTCTCCTAAAACAATTCTGGGCTCTTGGTTAAGTCTATATTCAGGTATTCTTCAAAGAACTCATTTGATTCCCTTTTTTAAAAGAGAAAACTTATTACAGAGTAAATGTTTGTCCAGATTTCTACATTTAAGTGAGAATTGTGTTTGAGTACAAGAATTCATTCTAATACAACCTAGTGATTTGTGTTTCAGAGGATATTTTTTGAATGTTCTTTTTACATTTGCATAAAGAAGCTGGGCTAACTTTACAGACCTTGGGGCTCAGAAAGGCAAAAATAAATATGACTAGTAGAGACAGAAAATGCCTTTCTCTGGAAAACTAGAGAACACCTAAAGTTTGACTCATATCTCATAATGCAGGGGTGCATAGAATAAACTTCAGTTCAGCCTTCCCCTCGCTAACACAAGGGTGACACCACAGGTAATCCTGCACATGGTCTGGTACTACAGGCAAAGACAGCTGCCATGGGCACACTGGATAACTGGGAAAAGCCTGAGTCCCACCAGGGGCTTTGCTGTAGACTGGGGAGCATCACACAGAGTCTTAGCCCAGTGAAATGAAATGATAACTCAGACTCAATGCTCTCAAGCATTTTGCCATTTCTGTGCAACAAGAACAAATGAAGCCACATTTCGGATAATATAAAGCCAGTAAAAAAAAGAACAAATCTTGAAAGTTTTCTCACAAAAGCCCAATTTATGTGAGATCTTTCTGTGTAAAAATAATAATTTTTTAATATTCTACAGCAGGGAGTTTGAGGTATATGCAATCTTTGCAAACAGAACTCATTTATTTTTCACAGAGTGAAGAGAAACCTAAAGAAATCCTCCAATGACTCCACTGGGCTTGGCTGGAAATATAGAACTGACTTTACCAAGTATGTTTCTGGGATAGAACTAAAGACAACCTTTGAAATTAAACTGGTGCTAAAAACCTTATTTCAGACCGCCTGTAAGTCTTTCCTTGCAAAATCTAATATTTCTCATGTCTCTTTTTAATACAGCTTTTGTGTGTAGATTCAAATTGTTTCCTGAGCACAAGGAGCAAGGTTCAATTTGTAGCACCTGAATATTCACTTCTCCATATCCCAAACACCTGTGCAACTCAAATCTTCATCATTTCTCACAGGGATGTGAGAAACGGGTGTCTTGGCAGAGTTTGTGGGACAAATGAGCACTTGAACACATTGCATCAGTGTTGTTAAGATCTTGACTTCCTAAGTGCTGAGCTAACACAAACTGATACCACTGCCACTTTATCACTTGGCAGCATCTGCACACTTAATGTTCCACAGTGCCATAAATGATGATACCTGTCACCAAAAATAACATTCACACAACCAGTCATGAAGACAACATATTTCTACACCATGCTCATGACAATCCAAATGTGGTTTTGAATATTTCCCAGTCTTGGAACCAAGTCTTGCTGTACAACCCTCCTTCTGTTCTACATTATCAGCCATTGCCAAGCCAGAAGTCACTGCTGATCTAATGTGCTATTTGATTGGTGAAATGTGGTGATCCTGGGCAATCCCTTAGGATGGGCAATTGCAGGCTACCAGAGTTCTCAGAGAGCTTTAATATGTGAAATTACTTCATTTGCTGACCTGGATACCCAGACTGCGGCTGCTGACCCAGACAGTTCTTTGGATACACAGCTTCCCTGAGGTGCAAGACTGATAACAGAGAGACATCTCAGAAGCACAGCAAACCTGGATTTGAAGCTCAACAGCATTGTGTTCTTTTCATTTTCCAGGTTCAAGTTTCAACCTCAATTGGCTCAGACTCCCAGATTTAACCCACAGCACCAGGAAGCCAGCAAGCTTGAAAACACATGCTGAATAGGAACCTTGGACTTTTTCCTCCTTTCCTAGCTCTCACAGATGGACACACTCTATTTGCTTACCCAACAGGGCTTCTTAATCCAGGAAGCATTAAGTCATCCCTGCTTCACCTTCAAGATGTAGAAGCTTGGCTGAAATTGTTTGGTTTAGTTTTATTTTTTTCATTCATTTTATGAGCTAACAAATTCTGCATGTGGGCTTTACAGCATCTCATTATTAGAGGTACACAGAAGTAATACGTCCATAAACACAATTTTTATATATGATAATCAAACCACAGCCAGCTTTGTAGGCAGTCTTACAAAAAACCCAAAAACCTAGATGCCAGTGTTACATTATTAATGAGAAAGATAATCACTTTCCCTCTTCTATTTTTTCTCTCCCTCTTCTATTTTTTCTCTTTTTGAAGGATTAATATATTAGAATGAACTAACTGAAACACCTCTCTAGGTAGCTAGTAGATTGTGAAACAACAAAAAAGCGTTATGAAAACATTAGCTTAAGCAAATAATATTTATAGTAGAGATGAAGAAATGTTTTAATTCCCTATACCCAGGAATAATATTGCTGGTCCTCATATTTGGACAGAAAAATAGAAACACATGGCTTCTCAGGATGGAAAAAAAAAGAACTCTTCCAAATACAATATTCTTTTCAGTTCTAGCTGTACCAAATAATAGTTAGTGATTTATTGTCAGTTTGATTTATGGCATGAGCAAGGTCCTGCCAAATTACCAGTTCCTTGAACTGCAGTTTCCATTCAGCTCCTCCACAGTTTGTAGGAAAGTACAGCTCAAAAGATGTGATATGGTGCCTAAAGGGACTTGGTGTAAGAGAAACCAGGAGATAGCAGAGAGCAATCTGCTAAGGAAGAAAAAATGTGGCTTGGCAGGAAATGCCCGGAAAATGTGAAGCAAAGGCAGACTGAATCAGACTGGAAGTCAAGGCTGTTATTTATGAAATCAAGCCTAAATTACTGCATAATATTGTATCTTCCAAACCAAAGGAACAGCACAAGCAAGGAAACTTGTCCAAAATAACCTTGCTGCTCTGTTAGTGACTTCCTCTCCTGAATCACCTACTATCCTGAGCTAGTGGCTAACCTGAGATATTAAACACACACCCATGCATCGCAATTTAGAGCTAAGGTTACACTCCTTTGAAGATTTATCACTGTTTGCTGGGAGAAGGATATGCAATTAAAATCTATGTCAACAAGCAGAAGTCAAATGCAAGGATAAGGTCACACAGAAGAAAACATCTGTTCTATACACTTTATAGAACATGATGACACAATGTCTTGGAGAAACAACAGTTTTACTTTAATTTTAGAAAATCAAAGAAGAAATGATAACTGCAAAGATGTTGCATGATTTATAACACAAAGGCAGGAAAGAAGAAATTGTTTCTAAGGCAGCATTAGAACAATACTTTGCCTGAAGCCCATGCTCCACTTTCATAAAACTGCTGTTTTGAGAATGTGTTTAAAAGTAAATAAATGTTTATGTGGTGTTCGAAATCCAAGCAGACAAAAGCTGATAAACAAGGACTATATTACCAATATTTAAATCTTGATAAATCTTACAATCAAGATGCTGGGGGTCCTTATTATAAATAAATGGTGGGGTCCTAATTATAAGCAATTTCAGTTCAAGATGTTGCAGGAAGATGTTCCTGCAAGAGTGAAGAAAGGTGGCAGAAGTCACTCAGCACAAGTGACAATGGCAGCAGATTGGGAGCCTTGCTGGAGTGGGTCCACAGGAGGGCCATGAAGATAAACTGAGGGCTGAAACACCTCTTCTGTGAGGACAGGCTGGGGCTGTTCAGCCTGGAGAAGAGAAGGTGCTGGGGACAGTTTGTAACAGCTTTCCAGTACCTAAATAAGACCTGTGGAAGAGGAAAGAGGGACCTTTTACACAGGTAGATAGTGCTAAGATAAAGGGGTAAAGTTTTAACTCAAAGAGGGTAAGTTTAGATAGATATTACGGAGAAATTCTTTACTGTGAGGGTGGTGAGGCACCAGAACAGATTGCCCTAACAAGTTGTGGGTACACCATCCCTGGAAATATTCAAGGGCCTCTGAATAACCTGGTTTAGTGGAAGATGTCCCTGCCCATGGCAGGGAGGGGTGGAAATAGATGATTTTTAAGGTCCCTTTCAATCCAAACCATTCCATGATTGTATGAACCCAAAACCAGGAACAAAACCAGACACAACACTCTATGAAAAGCTAATAGCCCGATGTAGACGTACCCATGGTTCAGCAGGAGTTGAACAAACAGCACTTCCCTGATAGATAACGTAAATTGGCAAAGGATCTGACAGAAAGTGCAACAGCAGCATCTGCCTTTCCTTGAATGAAATTTACAAATGGATTTCCCACTTCCTCTCTGTACATTTAATTTACAAACCCAACAGTTTTGTCCCTCTTACCCTACTTGTTTTCTTGGTTTTGTTTTTGGGGTTTTTTTCTGCAGGTAAGAAATGCGTTGTCCATTTCCTCTTTCAGTTTTTTTTCCCTCATGCCCTTCTTGCAACATAATTTAGCTAAGATTTATTTTGCAATCCTCTTCCAAACAGGTGTCTATTTTCTGGCTGGCCCTGCAAATGCAGTTCCAGAGACCAGATGGTAATAGTTAGCTGCCTTCTGCACCTGCATGGATGAGAGCAGATCTGAAGAACTTCTGCTGTATGTTGAGTAGCTCAGAGCAATATTTAGATGACCCTGTAGTTAACAATAACCAACAAACTGTATCTGTCTTGGCACTGAAACTCTGGTGATCATTAGTGGAGATGAATTTAAGTCAGAAAATGGGTTTGGGAAACTAGGATAAAGGCAGGACAATCTGGCACATAATCAGCCAAAAAGGCACCTCAGGAATACCAGCATGAATGAACAATACCTGCCCACATCTTTTCTTGTTACAGGATCTCTTGCTGCAATCACACAAATAAACTCATTTACTGTGTTTAGGACCAAGTCCAGCTGTCAGGGTTCAGCCAAGGGTTTGGGGGCATCTTAATCAAGTACAGTAAAGCAGTGTTAATTTTCCAACCATGCAAACAGCTCAGTTGGTTACTGGACCAATCTAATCTACAATGCTCTGACACAGGATAAGGAAGGTGTGGGAGAGAGATTTGAAGCCTAAGTTTTTTGAAGGAGATAATCAGCCTGAGAACTAGTGAGCTAAAAAGAGAGGGAGAGAGAGAAAAGAGAGAGAAAGAGAGGTGAGGATTAAAAAGGAAACAAATGAAGCTTCTGCAAATTCATGCAGCATAAATATGGGAGACAATTACTGAAAGAAACAAGAGGTTGGATGGGGAGCCACCCAATAAAAAACCAAAACAAACCAAAAACCCCAAATCAATGAAGAGTAAGAAAAATCTGGAAATAATCATTAGAAAATTCCATCCAGGGAAAAGCTGTACACAGGAAAAAAAGGTTCATTCATTCAAAAGCTGTTTCTAGACATGTTTTGAGACACAACCTGAAGCAAGATGTGTGTCTCTGATTGGTGCAGATCAACAGCAGTTCTAGTCACCAGGTCAGGCATTCAGCTGCACAGCAGAGGCGTCAGGCTCAGGGAGCTAAGAAAGTCCCATCTCTAACACAGATCAACAGGGTTCACAGGTAAAGTCTCCTACCTCCACAGGTATTTATTTCTCCATGGTAGGCTTTGCCAGCTCTTCTGTACTGAACATTTAGGGGGTTGGCTTCTTGGTGGGATCCAGGGGGTTAATTTCCTGGTGGGATTTCTGGGTGTTTATCACCACAATGTAGAGCTTGCTGGGAGCTAGCAGTGGTGCTGGGTATCTCACTGGGTTCTCAAAGTCAATGATTGGAGGCTTCAGGTACTTTTCCTGGAGGAATAAGACATCAGCATGTCAGCAGCTCTCTGTATAGCATGAAGGACACCTCTTCTCTGGAACATATTTTTTTTAATTAAAAAGAAGAACACAGCATAAAGAAAACCCAAAACTGTCAAGTAAATAGAAATATATGATTCTCCTAAGACACTACAAAACACCAGTAGCATTTACTGGCAAAAATGTGCACAGATTCATTAATGCAGAGTTGAACTTTTTATTTCAAAGGGCACTTCCATAAAAGCAGGTGCTTTCTCCTGAATGCTACACTTTAGAAATTCACTGTGAAAGTAATCATCCTTTAGATTTGAGACTCATTCAGTGGGAGAAAGTAAATCTCTCTAAGAGTCCTGTTAGTAGAGAGGAATTATAACTCTTTAGAGGTATTACTGATTTCAATATTAATAACACTATTCTGCAAATCTATTTTTCCAATAATTTTCTGAATCTATGATCAAAATTTTAAGTCAAGTATTTCTTTTCAGACCCCATAGTTTTCTCTTTCCAGGGAGAGAAGACTGTAATAACATTTCTTCAAATCCCTTTGAAGAATCACCTCACACACAGAAAAAAAATAAGTGCCTGATAGGCACTTATATAGTGTAGACTGATAGGCTTAAGTAGTTTTTCCTCTATTCTAGTTTAATAACATTTAAGACTTTCTTATCTTGAAATTACTCTATATCATAGAAAATATGAAGACTTATCACTGGAATTTTGGTGGAAACAAGCAATTTCGCTCACAATTTTCTCACACACTCTAAAACCTATGCATTTTTTCCACTTTTGTTATATGTAAAATTAATGGTGATTTTTAACCTGCCATTCACTTTGTTGGCACATTTGCATTATAAGACTCTTGCTCTGGGGTTTTTTAAAAGCTATTTTTATGCCAGAAAGCATGGCTTGAGGGTAGACACTGCCCAAGAGTGATTTGATCTTCATGGAATTTATGAAAAATGTTATTGGAAAGAGCGAGATACTAATACAATATAAGAATATGTATAGACTGGAAATAGAACTGGTAAATACGTTAAGTCCCAGACTCTTGGGAAAGGACCAAAGGCAAAACAATTTATTCCTTTGAATTGTTAAGAAACTACTTGAAAGACTTTTTTTTTTCTCATTTGCCTTGTGCTGCCAAGAAAACTTGGGATGTTATGCAGTAAACTAAATCTGAGGATTCTTGTTTTCATGGGAAATACACCACTATGAGCAAGGCCACACATTTGGTCATGGGTTAAACCAAAGCTTATTTTGACAAATACCCCTTGGAAATTGTCAGCAGAAGCTTTTGGAAGGACTATAAGGGTGAGTGAAATGACATGTCATGCATCTTCAATATAAGCATTCAACAGGAATCTGGAAATATCTTTTTAAGAGCCACCCTTACTAATGTGATTAATTACATGAACATTTGAATAAACTGGTATCCAGTGGTGAGTAGCTTTCTATCATGCATTGTGGGAAATATTAAATAATAATATCATGCAAGATAACCCTTGTTATATATCTGTGATAACTCCAGTTATCTCTAGCTCTGTGCTGTATGCCTTCTCTGTGTGTGACACTGACATATAATGGTCAAATGCAATTTTTGGCTTTGCAGCATTTGTTTCAATTTTGGATTAGCAGGCAGTGTAAATGTGTGTGTGTGTGATTGTCCCTCTTTTGCAGGGCTACTCATAAAAGAGAAGAACAGATCATCAATAATTGCCAAAAGAGGTAGAGGGTAGGGGGGACAGGGTAGAGGGGACTAAAGTTGTAATGAAGCTTGGAAGAGTCCTCATCTTTCAGGACTATTTTCTTCCTCTAGCTCAGCATTATTCACTCTTTTTCCCTCTTCCACATGGTAATAATGAAGATCCATTTACCATATTCAACATTCACAAGAAGGATAAAGGAGAAGGTATTTATTCCTCCTGTTTCAAGGTGCAGAAGGGAGCAGAAGGGAGGAGAAGGGAGCACAAGCCAGAGGCACACCTGCCAGAGTTACCTTAGGCCAATGCTTTAAGGAGCCACTAGAGACACCAGCACATGTCCCTGTCCCTTCCCTCCCCACAGGCTTCTTCTGGCCAAGGGACACTTCCCCACCTGTTCCAGGTGAGATCTTACTAGCCACCCATTTTTTCCCCCACTACTACAGCCCTTTCCTCAGCCAATGGGCTCCTGAATCCCATCTACCCCTACTCTTCATCCCAGTTATGTTTCTGCTATGAGGGAACCCATTCCTCTGAAAAACAAGGCACTAGAGGTCAGGAAGTGCTAAAAAGTGTTTGGTCACAAAACAAACCAAAATGATGCCATGGTGCTTTCAGCCCAGAGATTACTTTTGGCTGAACCAGTATCAAATGAGATCAATTCAGCTCATATCCACAGATCTGCTCCAGGCTGACATTGGTAGGACCAGAAGTAAAATTCAGGGCCATAATGTTTACTTTTTCTGGCTGAAATTATTAATTATTCAGAAATAAGTCTATCATAGGCAAAGCATTTCAGGAACAGGTCTATCAGAGGCAGAGCATTTCCTTCAATTAATTCAAATTAACATTTTGTTTATAGCACAGAGTAAGCCTTTTCCTTTTCATAGTTCAAAGTGAACCCTGGGGGTTCTAAATATGCCTCCTGGTGATTTAATTAAAAGATAAATATTCATTCAAAAAAATAAAATAAAAAGTACAGAAAGAAGGAAAAGCTACAATTTAAAAAGTGGTAGCTATGAGGAAAAGGGATCGACGGTATAAGAAGTGAGAAGGAAAGTAGAAGTGACTAATAGAAGTGTATGAATTAGGGCAAACAAGAAATTAAAGAAAAGAGGTTCTGAATGGGAAGAAGAGTTAAAGAGTAAACAATGCACAGGGAAAACATTGTTTTGAATGCACAGGTGACATGACCAAATGAGGAACACATCCACCAGGGCTTGGTTGGCTTTGTAGGGTGGAGGAGAAGAGCTATGGTTGTTGTCCCCCACTATACAAGACTTCAGCATAAAACAACTCCCACGCTATTCTGGGGTAAAAAGCTAACCAAAGCAAGGTTCATTACCAGAGTCAGGATCCCAGCTGATGAGCCTTTGGAAGCCAGTGCCAGACCCTGATGGGGGAGTAGGTAAGCAGCCAAGTCTGATGCATGTTTTGTGCATGAAAGCCATATGTATTGCTAGTCTCTCCCACATTGTGATAGCAGTAGAAGTGGAGTATGAAGTGAGGTAGAAGTGGATGTAGGTCGCCAGAGACAAGAGACAGGATGGAATCTTATCTGAGTGAAAGTTACAGTGCACATCCTGATGCCAAAATCTGTCCCTCAGGCACTGCATATGGCACAGGTTAATCAAAGACCACCACAGTGCTTCACAACCTACCTGCTGAGCTCCATATGCTTGTGAGGAAGCAGAGATGATGAGCAGCACCAGCCTCATACTGGTGTGATGAGATAAAGCTGCTGTTTTTCTGCCTGCAAAGCTTGCCCGCACCCCAGCCTGTACTGGCAGCAGCATGTGGGGAGCATCCCTCTGCTTCTGCCTCCGCTCCCTGGAGAGCTTCAGGTGCTCCATCACGATACACTTTCCTGCTGTCAGAGCTCCAGCACTACAGCTGAGCCAGCCAGCCTTCAGTTCTCTCTGGCATGTAATTATAATTGCCTGCAGTTTCAAATGACTACAGAAAATTGTGGGTTTGCTGACAATACAGTTATGAAGTAAGTGTTCTCCTAGCTCACATTCTTTTAACTGCTTAGTTTAAAGATTTTCATCTCTTTAAAACCACATCTGAAGTTCTATTATTTCATATTGACCACTGAGTATTCACAAAAACCTGTTTCATTTCACATCTTCCTGATGATACAACTCCCTGATATCCTGTCTCTTTTTTTTTTTTTTGTCTCCAGATCCTAAATAATCTTTTCAGCTTTAACACAGAGAAATAATACTGGCCCAAAATAGAAAATTTTCAAGCACCAGTGGTAGTAACAACTATACACTCAGTGCAAGAAACTATGACAGAAATATATTTTGTTTTTCTGTATGGTATTTGCTATTGGTTGAATTAAATAATGGAATGCAATAAAAAAACAGCAAATGGAAGACAATGGATTTACTGTCGATATTAGATTGCAGCAGTGAACCTGAAATTTAAGTCCCTGCCATTGGATTAATCTCTTTAATACAATCATTGATTTTAAGGATGGGGGGATCCATCACAGTGCCTATGGATGTCACTGACCGGATCCAGGGCATGATGTCGAGCTCTGCTGGGCATGCTCTCTTTTAAGATTAGCTATGTTAAATAGTGTGAGTAAAACAAATGGATCTCATGGATTTAGAAAGCTGAGGTATTTCTGGTCCTGTGCAGTGACTCTGCAGTCTGTAACTGGTTTTGGATTAGGTCATCAAGCAAGTTGATTTTCCTCATTGTTTCTCACAGTAAGAAAGGTTTCTTCCAGAAATGCAATAGAAGTGTTAACAGGAAGACCCCGCCTAGCAGAATATTCCCTTTTCTAAAATATTCTTGCACAAGGACACTTCCACATATTTTCCATTAACATCAGGAGAAGGTAAGCACATATGGAGACATACAACTCTACAGCCAGAATTGTAACATGCATATGCACTTACACAAGAATATACACTCTTCACACCTCCACCCAGAAAGTGGAAATTTAGCAGAAGAAGGATATTAAAAATCATTACTAATCTTGTCAGGAACTCCAGACAATATTTAATTCTCCATCTCTTGGAAGAGAGGATTAAGAAACAGTTCTGTAACTTGGGTGGGGAGAAACTGTTGGATTGCCATAAAGGTTCTGGGCTGATGAAACAGCTCAGCGTTTCTGAGTTCCTGTCCCGCTGGTTATGATGTGCTTCTGCTCACAAGTATCCCAGCTGAAGTTCAGGAAGGCAGCAATAAATTTCACAGCCTTAGGGTCGTTGCCAAGGAAGTGGAGTGTTCTTAGACAGAAAATGAGAGAACGTAGCTGTCTCTAGTGTTCATATCTTCAGTCTTACTGCTGTGACGGCAGGAGCTGGTGGTATGGCTGTACCTGAGAAAGTCAAAGGCTGGGCCCACTTTGAAAAGACTGGTTTGGGTATGAGTGATTAATACAAATTAAGGCTCAGAAGTATCTGATAAAATAATTAGTCCCTGAACAGCCTAAACCTGAGTTTCCAATAAAATAAAGAATTTTTCCAAATTTTTTATTTACAGAAATTGTCACTACTTCATCCAATAAACAAAATCTAAAAATATTGATATTCCAATAGAAAATAAACTTTAATCCAAGAAAATGGCAGTTTCAGTGATTCAAGCTTTCATTTGCCTAGATGAGTCCAAATCTTCAGTTAAAGTATGTTTCTCCAGACATCCTGTGAGATTGTCTTGAAACATATGCTCCTTTTCCCTCTAAACAAGACAATGTTTCATCAACATTTTTTTTTTTTAATATTTTGACCTGTGGGAGTAGAGTAAGCTTTTAGGTATCTGAAACAGAACTCTGATAAGCCCCATCAAAATCTTTTATCTTTCAACCAGAAGGTTGGATGATCAGCTACACAGCACCTTGGAACTGTTCAAAGGCTTTTGCTAACTGGTAATATAAAGATCAGAGCCAGTTTGCCCACAATCATATTCAAAAGAGAAGATATACATCAAATCCAGACAGCTGGAAAAAAATCTCTAGGCTGTATAAGTGTAAGCCACAATGCCTGAAGCAACTTTTCACATCTTTCACCTCTACAAAATTTTGTTGTCTTCAAAACTCTCATATGCTGCAGCCCCATGAAAATCTTTATTTTCAAGTACATATTTATTTATCCCGCCAAGGGTAATGTTAGGATTCCAAAAGAAATGGATAATCATACAAGTTTGAATTCATTGCTAGTCTGTTGCAAGCACGAAGAAGAAGCTTTCTGGTTTTTTGCCATTGGCTGTTGTGCTGGTTTTGTCTGGGGTAGAGTTAACTCTCTTCACAGTGGCTGTATGGAGCTATATTTTGGGCATGAATTGATGTAACAAAGGGGGATATTTGTTATTGCTGAGCAGGGCTTCCTCAGAGCCAAGGCCTTTTCAGCTCCTCACCCCACCAGAGAGGGGGCTGGGGCTGCACAAGGACTTGGGAGGGGACACAGTTGGGACAGGTGACCCCAAGGATATCCCAAATGGAATCATGCTCAGCATGAGGGCAAAGAAGGATGAAGGGAGGACACTCAGAGTGTTGGCATTTCTCTTCCCAAGTCAACCATATACGTGATGGAGCCCAGGTTTCCTGGGGATGGCTGAACACCTGCCTACCCATGGGAAGTGGTGAATGAACCTGCTTTGTTTAGCTTGTGTGCAAACATTTTGCTTTTCATATTCATCTCAGCTCAGGAGTTCTCTCACTTTTACGTTTCTGATTTTCTCTCCCATCTTCCCCTCAGAGGAAGTAAGCCAGTGGCTGCATGGAGCTTAGTTGCCAGCTGGGGTTAAACCACAACAATTGTGTAGATATTTATCAGAACAATGGTATTTATCCTGAAGAATCAAGGTATCACAAAATACTACCCTTGCCTTCCTTACACACTCACTTCCATGAAAAAGCTATGGGAAAAGCTAAGGAAAAGTACAAGGAATCTTGGCAATACGTCAGTGATTTAAAATGCCTATCATGTACTTTTGATGATAGAAATGAATGCTGCTAAAAATTGCATGCATATGATGTGTGGGGATACTGCTGAGTTTTGTTCATCTGTGACAGCAATGCAAAGTATTCAAACTGCCTGACTCCTTTCAATATTATTCACTCTATTTAACTGAATCTGAAAGAAATTTTGTGGCAGTACATGCATAATAGATATTTGTGCATTCAAAAAAATCATGCATATACATTACCGAAAAGGCAAACACACATCAGCCAAGCAAGGCTAATAATGATTAATTGTATTCTCTTTCCCATCTATCTTCCAAGTTGATATAGTGGCAACATTGCTATTATTTGAAACTGAGCTAAGTCCACAGCACTGCCTGCTGTGATTATTGATGGGTTGAGGATTGATAAATATTTTAACTCTTGATAAAACCTAGTGCACCCTGAAATTTAATAACACTCAACCTTTCCTAAATCTTCTTTTTAAAAAAATCCTCATGTGACCAAGAAACTGCTGTTTATGAGACTATGCACAAGGTCTAATTCACTGGTCAGACCCAGCCAAAGCAGGGCAGGGCAGAAATCTGCTTGGTAGAAATGCCACTGCGCTCCTCCAAAGATGATGTACTTGATAGCACCTTGAAGAAGACTGCTTTGATCACTATGTGCAAATCTTTGTCTAAGTGCTCTGGAAACATTTTAATGCTTTCCACTACCTTCCCGTGACCTGAATGGTCAGAGAATGAAATATTCTGGCAGCTATGATTACACTCCAGCACAGTGAGATCACGTTTCCTTGGGCTGAGTAGGTGTAACTCTGCCCTGCTCTTTTAATTGCTTTGTGAACATGCTGGTAACTTTCTGCAGATTGCCAGCCAAGGACCATCATAATCCCAGCACCAGCATTGACCTCATGGACCACTCAGTAACCTGAGGAAATCCCTTGCTGGAGCTCCACTTCTAGTCATCTCTGCAGAGTGGTATGATGGGGAAAAAACAAACAGCAGCTCTGGGGAAGTTTGGAAACATGTTTATGCCTAGTTGTGGCAGATACTGCTGACCAGGTCTCCTTTCTGACTCCTACAGCTCTTGAGTAACACATTTTGTGCTGACCACATAACATGCTGCAGGCACCTCCTTCCCCTATGAGCTTCCCTGTGAAATACTTTGCAAATTTCAGAATTCCCTTCTTCACTTCCTGTCTCTGCAAGCAATGTCAGAGGCCATGTAAATAACTTGCCATGGGTCAGGGACCATGACTTTACACAGTGAGGACATAGGCAGTCTGAATACCTAAATAAAAAATAGCAGCAGCCTATGTACATGCCCAAATGCATCAGAGCAGAGCAGATTTCCAGAGGGAATTGCCCTGAGTCAATGCAGGTTACTTCTGGAACTCAAAGTATTCTGGGAAAGTATTCTATCCTTCCCATGGTTTTGCACTTTTCGGAGGCCTTTCTAAAGGATGGGACATTGAGCAAGGCTTGCCTGATGCAGCTCTTCATCCATCCCTGTTCTGCAGGCTGGGGACAGGTGATCCCCTCTGGCTCTCCTGTGGGAAAGGAGAAGATGATCAGTGTAGATCCCTTCCAGTTGAAATAGTTCTATTCTATTCTATTCTATTCCAAAAAGGTGCTTAGGCTGCAAATTGGTGCTTGTCTGTAATTCACCTGGCTGACTTCCTCATAGTCCCTGATCCTCCAAACTCTGCCACTACATAGCAGGGCACTATTCATGCCTCTTCTTTCTCCTGGACAAGGAACTCATTCTCCAAATTACTGTGTTTTTAGGCCAAAGTCCCTCAATTTCAGAACCTCCATCAAAAATGAAAATGTGGAGATGCAAAAATCCTACATATTATGCAGCCCCACAATCAGATGGCAGCTTCAAACACCCATTCACAGCACATCAGTTTTGCAGTATCAACCAGAACTCATAAGAAATATTCCAAATTGCTGTAACATTCTCTCTCTTTTTTTTTTTTCCAAGGGAGTTTAAGAGTTACACCACACTAAAAAGCTTAGCTTGTAATACTTCAAAGCATTTTATCTTCCCAAATTTACAGGAACAAACTGTGTATGCCACATTTCCCAGCAATATAAACTAATTCCATCCAGCAAAATGAAGTATTTCTTTAGTAAAAATAGGAATTTGCCTTTGCTCTTCATTAATTATCTGAATCTTAACCACAGAATCCAGTGGTTTGTGTACAGTGGGATAATGATTGTGATTTGAACTCTATTTACACACAGCTTAAGAACATCTCTTTTCCTCATTCAAAACAATGAAAGAAATATCAGAAATGCCATCTCTGTTCTCCTGCTGTTTGTTTCATCAATCATTCCCATTTCTGATAATGCTAGCTGACTTCTTCAGCAGGGTTCAAACAACACAGCTCTGGCTAATTTCATTATTCAAAATGCACTTACAAATGCCACTTTATCCAGATGACAGGATGGGGTTGTTACAAAGTATTTATTTAGCCTTTTAACATCTATAATGCCATGATGGCATAGGACCAGCATGGATAAGTCTATGTGACCCCAGTTCCTGGCACAAGAGCAAAAACCTTCAGGGGGGCGGAAAAAAACGTTGCCAGAGTGCACTGCTGTCCAACAAAGAGACCTAATCAGCAGGGGTTTTTTGTAGAAATGTCTCTGAAGAGAAAACATATTTCTGAAAATGAATGGAGAATAGAGGCAATATTAATTTTTCTGTAACTTTTTGATCTACCACTAAGATGGTATTTCATCCCTAACTTTTCATTTGTGCTCAGCACTGTGGTTTAGATCAATGGAAAAATAAAATGCACCTATGGGCTACTGTAGAACATAGCAGGGACAGCAGTCTAGATCCTCTTTTATTCCACTTTTCTCAAAAGCACAGTGTTCAGGGGAGGATACAGTCTGGATTGCTTGATCCACCAAGAGTGCAACAGGCACGAAGAACCTGATTTACTGTTTCTATGCCAAAAATGAGGTGCAAGTGTTTAAAAAACGGTCCAAATTCAAAGCAGATGTTTAAATACAATTTTCACATATTTTTGAGACAACTGCTTTTTTAGATGTTTTTTTCTTACAGAATTTGTTATTCCACTGATGTTTTTAGAAAAAAAAATTGCATTTTTCACAATTTAGGATTACATAGGTATGTTAAAGTATTAGGGCTTTCTGGTTTTTTGTTGAAAAATCCAATTTTTAGATCTGTTGGAAAACCTCAGCTTCCTTATAGTCACTAAGGAGGATTATATTACGTCACGAACCATATTCCTTCAGCAGCTGTTGAAATTAGATCATCTAAGTCAGGTAAAGATATCCTTCTAAGGTGACTTTTCTGTTCTGAGCAGAACTGAATAGAATTTTAATGTTAAATGTAATGTAAAATGAAAAAGAATAAACTCTAATGACTTTCCCCCCCCTCAAATATGCATATGACAGTGGCACATTTCTCCCAGTCTAGCTGTTTTCCAAAAATAAACAAACAGTTTCACACAGAATCTGCTTTGACTTTCAAAGGCAGTGATGGAAAAGAGAGGAGAGGACTAGATACCATATGTTTTTGCATGGAATTGGTTGAACACTCTCTAAGAAAAATAAAGCTATGCCATTAAGGATTTCTGCCCTTGAAAAAGGTATACATTTCCAGCCATTTCTAAATTTTGCTTGTGTCTCAGACAGCTCCAAACCCTCATATGTTGATTTTGCTGGACAAGGAGTTTTTTTAAACACGTTTTAATAGTGCCATTCATTATCCTGGTAGGCAAATAAAGCTATAGGAGCAAAACCATAGACTGAGATAAAGCAAGAGTTTTGTACCTGAGCAGATATTTCCACATAACCAAATCATTTAATGCATCAGAATTCAAATTTCCCCTGTCTCCAGAACAGCTAATGATGTAGCTAATTCAAAATAATTTTCACTAACCATAGGAACACTTTGATTTGGCTTCAGAATAACTTCAGATAGTTATATGCAAGGGTCCAAAAGGTACTCTCTTATCACCATAAAACCATATTCACAATTGACTTGAATTGAACTGGATACAGCCATCATGTAAGGTATCAGGAAACACAGCTGAAAGTAATGATGTTAATATGAACTGAAACAATAAACCTGACATTCGACAGACATTGTACCATTTAAACTCATTTTCTTTCCTGCAAGATAACAATGCCACAAGAGAATGCAAGATCTTTTCACTGAGGTGACATTAGTGGGATGTGGGAGTTCAGAATTCAGACTTCTCATTGTAACTTTCCTGGATTTATTTACATCATGGGAAAATTCAGGACCACTGAAGGTCACCTAGTTCAATTTCCTCCTCAAGTAGTGTCAGTCTTGAATTAAATCAGACCAGGCCACTCATGGGTTTATCTCGTTCAACATTGTTCTACAATGATTAAATACAGGGTATAAGCTTAAAGAAAAAAATTAATGTAATTGAAAAAACAGATTCTAACAAACTAAAAGAACCTCAAACCCAGCAAATCATGCCAAAAACTTTAAATCATCAATTTATATTAAAAGGAATGTTCTTTAATGGCTGCTACTTCTGAAATAATTTTCTAGTGATGCCAATTGCCATTACTTTACTGGCAGTAATGGCAGGTCCTTTGCTGTCTGGGGCCTGAGGTGAAGACTTAAGCTACTCTTTTTCTATGCTGTCCAGGATCAACCACAAATAAGATGCAGCTGAGTGGTGTTTCTTGGGAAAACAGCTTGAATGATGCTTATGGAATGAGAATGAAAGAAGAAAATTACATCAGAAATGCAGCACTTTGAAAACTTCGAGCAGCATTAATTCAGTGTATGTCAGTCCTGATACTATTCAAATCCATGCTAACTAGGAATGGATCAGATGTAAAAGACAGAATCCCCACCAAGATAATTTTGTTGAGCATGGGGATCTGAACTACAAACTTGTGCTGATTTGGGATTTGGGGGGTTTCTAGGAGGTGCCCCCTCTCCTACTTTTGTCAGAACTGACCAGGATTGGCCATTCTTGCAAAGTCAACAACAACATAAATGTTTAACTTCTGGCACTGTGCTCTAAGAAGTTACCAGGCTTAGTTATGGGATATCAGAAAACCAATTCAAAACCTGAATTTCCAGTTTTAGCTCTTATTTGTCCTCAGCTTAAAGTGAAATACCTGTCCAACTCTAATTCAGCTGAAAATTTTAGCTCTCTTCCAAACCCTGCAATGTTCTATCCACTCATGAAATACAAGTTCTATCTTCCTCAACTTGTAGCAATGATGTTAGTTAAAATGTTAGGCATTTGCCATTCAATCCTTCAGGGTAAGCAGATCCTACAGCATTCACCCTGAGTTTTGCAAACACAGCCTTCCTTTGTCTGCCCTTAATGCAATCCTGCAGCTTTTTGCAGCTCCAACGAGAATGTAGCATGTGACAGCTAATGGTTTCCCCTTTCCCACTGCATGTGGGAAATATGTCAGTCTCCTTACTGAAAGTGTTGTGTTGTACTGTCGCAGGGGTTAGAAGTAAGTCTCTCTTCAGCTTGAAGTTGGTTTTTTTTTGACACAATAAGGCATCTAAAAGTCAGGCATTCAGAGTGGGGCAAAAAGCACCTTTGTGCTTACCACTTCTATCTCGCAGCAGCTACAGATGTGCAGTTAGTCCTGACCATCCACACACCAGGCATTAAAATGCCACTCTGTGCACAGGTGCTTGCCTTGGGGAAACAGTGTGCATCACCCAGCCTGGACTCTGCCAGTGAGTCTGACCAGTGAGAATCACCCACACTGTCACTGAGCCAACAGACAGAATCTTTTGCTGTCTCTCTTTGCCTTGTTCTCCTGAGCAGGGGCACCCAGACATGGGAAACACAGCAGAAGGTCTCAGCAGAGATGATAACATTAGCAGAGAGTGGTTCTTGAGCAATCCAGCTATGCACTTTCTGAAGCATCAAGCACTTCTGTGGTGAGAGGTGAGAAGAACAAGTGCCATACTTTTCTCTGCTGCACACTGGTATGAGAGAGGAAGGGATTTTTCTGTTAGTTCTCACTTCACTTTCTTGACAGGCTGCAGCTGTGGCAATGAGTTGATTTCAAGGTGAAAGAGGTGTCTAAGAGCTTTTGAAAGATTCAGAGAACCCTTATCTCCCTACCCTTAAAAATGTGGCCCAAGGTTGTGAGGCCACCAAGCTAGCAGACTTCCTCTGGGGGTCACCTCTGACCCACACTCATCAGGCACCTTTTCTGGGGAGGTAGGTAAGTGAGTGTTATGCACTGTTAGGGTGAAACCATGGTGATCCTGGAAAAAGCTCTGTCCTACAGCAACAGCCAGCTCTTCAATTCACTTTGTGTTAGAAAACACAAATTCTTCTAGCTGGGGAAAATAGTTCTAAAGTAGTGTGGTAGTAGAAATGAGTAATAAATTGCATGCATTTGTCAAAAAGCAGAGCTTTCAGTTTCCTTGGAAACAGAGCATTTTGTGGGTTTATGGTACTGTACTCAGCAGAGACTGGCTGAGTCCTGTGTGAGTATATACACGGCCACAAAGGCCAGGCTCTCTTGGCTGAAGGTTTCAGTATCTATTATATGTTTGGTAAAATACAGCTAATAGGACTTCTCTGACTAAGCAACTCAGAAACCATAATGATGGCAAATACTTTATTCACCAAAAATAAGTGCAGTTAAAGGAAGAGAACATTATTTGAAATCTTCTCTGCTTAGTCATCTATGAACTTTGTATTTTATTTTATTACAGAATGAAACTGTGGTCAGAATCCAGGCTTGATAGTTCTGTGATCCTCCTCTAAGCAGCCAAAATACCAGCTAAACCTGCTCCTTTCATCTCTGGACAGAAACGAAAATGAAGACTTAGTTGTTACAGCATAACCATACCTTAAGTAAGACAAAAAGTTATTCTCATTAAAACAATATTTAAGAAACTAGCAAATAGTAAAGTCTTCAAAGTCAGGGACAACACCCCAAAGACTCAGAGAAATAACATCCTGCCACCCTTAATCTTCTCAAGGCCTCCAGACTCATAACATTTTTCCTTATAAATCCCCTTCACTTCCAGTTATCCAACAAGATGGATCTAGCCTGTGGTTTAAGCATTTGCTCCCTCTTAGGCTGCAACACCTAAAAGCTGTCAGCAACGCTTGTCACCAAATATTCACTCTACTCAGAGCCAGAAATACATTCAGTTTTAACAAGGGCCAGCAGCAGTTTGGGAACATTTCTCTGGGCATAAGAGCACTTTTCCCCGGCAGCTGTGCAGCACATGGTGTCAAATAGTTTATCCAAGCACCATGTTAAAGCCTAAGAAATACAATTTTCTTTTTTCATTTGTCTTGGTCCATTGGTCTGCCATGTAGTGTTTCAGCCCAGTCTGCAGGAAGATTGTGAACTGGACTTTTCAGTGAAATTAAGATTTTTAAGCCTGAGGAGCAAAGCACATATTTAAAGGATGAGACAAGGGAATCACAGAATATACTGAGTTGCAAGGGATCCACAAGGATCATTGAATGGAACTCCTGGCCCTGCACAGCACAGTCTCCAAGAGTCACACCATGTACCTGAGAGCATTGTCCAAATGCTTCTTGAACTCTGTCAGGCTGGTGCCGTGACCACTTCCCTGGGGAGCCTGCTCCAGTGCCCAGCCACCCTCTGGGTGAAAAACTTTTCCTAATTGTCTTGGTTTGAAAGACAGGTGTCTGCAAAGGAAGGCAGGAGCCTCCCTTGAAATGAAAAGTATAACCCCATTCCCTTCAAATTATTACAATTTGGAAATTAAGGGGCTTTCAGGCAATTATATGAGAAACAGGAATAACAGTTCTTTACTAGTATATAGAAGAAGGCAATAATACAGAAACACTGGCTTAACCTGACAGAGTCAGGATACAGCCTGACACCCTGCTGGTCAGGCTGGTGGCTTCAGTCTCTTTCCAGTGGTTATGTTGAAGCTGTGATCCTGTAGAAAGGTCTGGTCCCCCTCTGACA
This sequence comes from Lanius collurio, assembly GCA_020086605.1. Taxonomy (NCBI): domain Eukaryota; kingdom Metazoa; phylum Chordata; class Aves; order Passeriformes; family Laniidae; genus Lanius; species Lanius collurio. Next base: position 28,867,336 of record JACBWW010000003.1, on the reverse strand, counting down.
GTCCAGTGGTGGTTATATAGCTCCCATCCTATGAGAATCCAGTAGGAAGGAACTGCTTCTGCTGTTCCAGGCCCCAGATTATATCCAGGTTGGAATGCTTGGTTCCTCCCCTGGGTGGAGCATCTCCCCACGGGTTGATGTAATTTTATGAGTCATGCAGTGGGTCCTTGACATTCCATTGAACAGAGATAGCTCCGGAGGGAGTTATCAGGGATGAGTCATGGTAGGAGGTAACGAGCACTGCTCCACCTGCTTTAACAGCTTGAGAAGATGATAACAGAATACATGCTTTTCATTACATCTTGCACTGTAACCTACCACACTAATACAACACAAACTTCCTCTGACACAAACTTCAGGCCTTTCCCTCAGGTTCTGTCACTGGACACCCTAGACTCAACAAAGAGGAAAAAAGGCCAAAACAAAATTAGTTTCTGTTCTCCTTTTCACTAAGGTACAGATGTCTCAATCCTTAGCACATTGTTTCTAGTTTTGGCAGTATGTCACTGCTCCATCAGGAGCAGATTGGATATCTGTTCATGATGGCCACACACAACAGCCCTGGACTAAAGATATTGAAGGAAAAATAATGAGAATTCTCCCAGACCTAATCCAAACATGCATGACACCTTTGGCACTAGATTTAGGAGAGAGAGAGGGACTCTAGCTTCCAGCTGCAAAGCTGGAGAACAGATGTCTCAGCTGCAGTGTGGACACAGGTGTGAGGACTTAACAACTGCAAAACAATAAAGTTTAAAGGAACATTTGTCCAAGTAAATTGGGGGTGTGGTGATTGGTTGAAAACAGATTTCTGACATCCTGGAATGTTCTTGCAAATGATACTGTATCTATCAGGGCTTTAAAATTATTGCTAGTTTATGCTAGCAAACATAGAATTACCACATGATCTGCTGAAAGCCGGGGGCAGTGCTCTGGGATGATTGCACAGCTCTGCCTGTTCACCCAGACCCATCAGGTTCATACTGTCACAATTCCCCTCCTTTTTGGACAGAAGTCACATGAGTGGTGTCCTCAGGTGTCAGGAGATTGTGTGAGAGAGAGGATTTGGTCACAGCTCTTATGCCTGAGAATAAGAAATCCATGAACCTCTTCACACCATCCTCACTTCCACCAAAAAAACAGTCAGACCACAGCTGGGAGGAACTGTGATTTTATTTAAAGGAAAAGCAATTGTTTTCAGTTGTGTTTCATTTCTAAGGCTGTCCTCTCCAGGCACTTAACTAGAAACACAAACAAAAATCAAAGTGGAGAGTCTTGTGCAAGTCCCTGTAATGACAAGAAAGGTGTTTTGCGCCCAGGCCCAAAGGTGGAGCAGTGTTTGGAGGTGCTCCTCACATGGTAGGAGCAGTGATGGCACTGGTAGCACCCACCAGAAACTATTCACTGCTCTCCTAGTCCTTCTCTCACCAGCAAGCATTGCCAGAGCAAGAGAGGCTCTACCACACACTGCCACAGACACAAGAAGAGGCTTCCCTGGGCATTTCACAGTGCTCCAAACTGAAAAAGACACACAAAAAAAAATTCCTACAAAGTTTTTTAAACAAACAAATTAACCAGGATCTGAAGAATAGGTGGGCTTGCTTGCTTTTCTTTCTCCAGGAGGGCATTTAAAATACCCACTGAGCCAAGTAACTAAATATCCCTCTCCTCTAAATGTATCACTGAATTTCTTTATATAAACTTACATTTTTCCTTCCTGTGGCTAAATCTGTATGGCATTAAATTGGTTAACAGTCCCTGCCAGCCATCTTTGTGCTGCAGGTGGCACAGAAATGTCAATTTTAATTCAACATCTTAAATTTAATAAAAATTCTAAGCTCATGTATGGAAGAAATTTTTTCTTGCAGAAAGAATCAGCAAAACCTGTACGTGGAGGGATGGTGTCAAGATGGGTAATATGGCCCTGAAAATTAGTCTCTGCTGTATATGTTTATTATGTATGTATAAATATTACATATGTTTATACATGCACACACAAAATTTATTTCCAACATTAAGGTCATCACATTACAGACATTTACACTTCCAAGACTGATTTAATCCTCTTGATGCTGTTTTCATCAAGCCTCACAATGTACTTCAGAAGCTGTCAGTGCCAGCTGAATGATGCCGTTGAACCAGTTTCCAAGATGAATTCAAATATTCATGTGTGAGAGGAAAACTGAGTTTCAAAGTCAGTTCCTAAATTACAAGATGATAGATATTTCTTTTCATGAATAGTCTGAACATTACTGCCAGAGAAGAAAACCAAAGGGGAACAGATAACCTCTGTTAACATTTTGGACCTTCCCTTGATGCCACATTTGGCTGAGGATGCTTATCAGAATTGAGAGGTGGATTGAGTCAGATTTCCACTTCATAGACAGTCTTTCTTCTAAAGCACTGCACCTCAGAAGCTTCTTTAGTAGGTGGTTTTAGGCCAACTCAGGGTTGTAATGCAACTATAGAAAATCAAACTCAACACTTGACCTCAGGAATCCAAACCTGGGTGCTCCTCAGCACCTCCAGGTGCTGGTGTGACTGTGAAATGAGTAATGAGTTTTTTTTAATGCACAGAACCAGCCTTTTCCCATCAGTTTAAGTGGTTTATTCATGTGCATTAGACTTTTTGTCTACCAGTGCAGTCAAAAACAGTAATATTGAAGCGTGGTGCCTGTTGTGTGAAATGATGTAGTTTGAGCCTTGCCTGCCACCACATGCTTGCCTGAACTCTAGGCTGCCAGGAGCATCTCTCTCAATCCTGCCTTTTCTATTCCTAGCATTTGATTTTATCAGCTTTTCTAAAAGAGAAAATGAGTTTTCTTCCTCTTCCCACTGCTCCTTCTTTCCTGATGTCTCCTCTCTTGGCTCAAGGGCCTCCCATGAGCCATTCATTCTCTCCCATGAGAAATTCGTATATAATAAGAACTATTGTCTCAACTCTTCTGCCTCCTCAATCTTCAAGGGTGCAGAGGCAGGGTGTGTGGCATGAGGCTGTGTGGGTGCTGTAGTCAGTGTACCCAGAGCACTGGGTGGAAGTTTTCAAGATCCTCATCTTCCCTCTTTTACTGGGCAAACAGGCAACATCTCCAGCCCAGGTTTTAGCTTCATGTGACTGAACAACACAATCTATGTGAAGGCTATTGTCAGTCTTGCACCTCTTCTCTTTCTCCTTCCAGCTATAAACCCAAGAGCAATAAATTTGCAAATGCTCTTTTCTTTTTCCTGGCAGTGACTCAGCCGGAGGGAAATAAAATAGTGCAAGTAAACATCGAAAATTAATTTTAAAAGATCCCTAAAAACATGATGTGCAGCAGATTTTTGGCAAATTTTTGTGGTTCATTGCATGCTTCTCTGCTGTTGTCTTTACAGGGTAAAAGACTTGATTTGCAAGTGGGATACATGTCTGCAAACTTCGCATGCTCAGGTGGGAAACTTCCAAACATGAGTCTTGGGGCTGCTCCAGAAGGTCCATTTTGGGATGTTCTACTCAGCTTGGAAGGCTTCATAGCCTGTTAGAAATGTTAAATAATTAAGACCTCACTTATGCTTTGCTGAAGGTATCTCTGTCTTACGACGTGCAGTGAGGCTGGCAGAGTTTATTGAGTCATTGAGTAAACTGTGTAGGCATCCTGATTTAGCTTTTCTGTTTGGGTGCTTCTGAATGGATACAAAAAGTCAGGTGGACTAGGAAGTGGAAAAACAATTCATATGCCTTCCTGCAATTTAAGTGGACGCAGCATCTGATGCCAAAGATTATGGCTTAATATAACATTTGTCATGCACTCAAATCTGTGAGTTCTTCAGCTTAGGGCTTGAGCACCAAACTAGTGACTCAAAATCACACAAACAGACTGTACTTATAAACATGGTTGTAATCCCATTGTGTAAATTGATTACTACATTACACAGAAGACCAGATGCTTTCATGAGTGAGCATCCCAGATGAGACAATTCCCATCCCCACAGTGCAAACCGACAGGCCTAATTCTGAGCTCAGGTTGGTTTAGATAAATATTTTTCAGTGCATGTCCCAATCAATGCTGTTGACATCAGAATGAAGGTCTAGGTTATTTCCTTTTTAATGCTTTTCAAAGTTTTGTATAAAGTGATTGTAGAGTAAACAGGCAAAATTATGCTTTGGGAATAATTAAAAACCTGTACCCCAGTTCTGCATCTCCAGAGAGACTGTGAATGGACCACCAAACTTAACTTGTTTTGTAAGCCACTGAGAAACAGGGTGATACAGAGTGGTCACAGGAAGAAATAATCAGCTTTCACTCTCATATTCACTTTATTTAAAAGTGCAGCAAGACCTAAAAAGCCTGTTTGTCAAAAGCCAAGCCAGGGTGTCTATTTTCCAACTGGTACATTTCAAAATCAAGCTTTTCAGCACTGAACAAATGAGCCCTAAAGCAGCCTGAACTCTAAAATACGTTATTGGGCGCCTGGGAAGAAACATTCATTCCCTGCTGGAATAAGTTGGTCTAACTCTAACAAACCAGCAAACATGAAAAAAGGAAAAACCTTTTTCCCTCTGAAATTGCAGCCTGAACACCAAACAAAAATCGACTTGCAGTCAAAGCTCTGAGGAAAATGGGCTTCATGTGGACTTTAACAAAAACTCTTCCTGCACACAACAAAATGAACATCACAATGCTAGCAGTAACTGTTTCTTTAAGGACTTTACCCTAAGCAAAGACCAAGAAAGTCAGCTGGTTAAACACGTGCTGGAGGAGAACTGCTGCCATCATTTACACAATGCTGTGCCTAAGATGGTTGTTGAAAAGAACAGCAGTAAAAAGATTCAAGTAGACACATAGAGCAGATTTTCATGCACTGGAAAGCAAAAAAACGCAACTGCTGTGGCATGACATTTGATATTTATGCTTTATAGACTTTCCTTTGTTTTAATACCGCTTTATTTTACAAAGCACAACGCGCATTTTGCTACTTCACCACGCACGGACACACCTGTGCCGTGGCAGGGGACCGCTTGGGCAACAGCCTTTCCAAAGGACATGTTTGAGCCCTGCCTGACACGCCAATGGGCTCCGGAGCGAAGCGCGGCCGGCGCAGCGCGGAGCCTCCCGCCGAGCATCCCTCGGGCTCCTCCCGGCGGGCTCCCACAGCCAGCCCCGGCCGGAGCCGCCGGAGCCGCGACACGCCCAGCCCGGCACCGGCACCCGAGCGCGGCTGGAGGGCTCTCCTGTCATACACCCCTACCTTTTTTTTTTTACATGTTTCTGGGTTTTATCATCAAAGAATCATAGAATAGTTTGGAAGGGACTTTTAAAGGCCGTCCAGTCCAAGCCCCTGCAATGAGCAGGGACATCTTCAACTCGATCAAGTAGCTCAGAGCCCCACCTAGCCTGGCCTTGGACTTTTTCAGGGATGGGGCATCGACCACCTCTCTGGGTAACCTGTGCCAGGATTTTGCCACCCTCACTGAAAACGAAACTTCCTTCTATCCTAGGGTTTTAATAAGGGCTGGAATTAGGCAGTAAGCAGACCTGTATTAGTCACAGATTTGTGCCACTGCTGTGCTGACAAGGACTTGGAGATGAACGTGTCACTTTACAGGCATAAGCAGAGGTGGGAAAAGGTGGTAGGTAAGTGCAGGTATGGCTAGTTTTCCTTTCCCTCATCTCCCAGGGGTGTCCCCAGGGATCTATGTTGGAGGGTTGCAGATCTGGGTCATTCTTTGTGGGTGGTGGAGCACTGATCTTTCACCCCAGGAGCTGCAGTAATTCACAAGAGTTATTTAAAATTTAGAGTTGCTTTTAACTTTTTTCAGCAGAGTTCTCAGAAGATTTGGCTAAGAATGTGAAATTCAGCACTGGAAATAGGGAGATACATTGATTTTTTTCAGAGGTGAAAGGTGCAAAAACAGAATTCAGACAGGTTCACTGACAATTCTGGGGGCACAAAGGACTCTATTCTCCCCACACTGGAAATTTAAGGAGAATAAATAGGTAATCTATGCAACTGCAACCACCCCCCTCCAAACACACATGTACAAACCCTGGTCCTGTGTTTGAAAGGGGATTTGAATTTTTAACTGTAACTCCTGGTGAAAGACAACATCCTTCCTTCCCCTTACAATTCTTGATTTGTTTATACCTCTGGGCTATGTCAGCTACCTGAACACCAATTCTATGTAAATAACATCAAACAAGTTGCCAGTCACCTAAAGACACAGGATCTACAAAGGTTTATGCTTTAGCAGACCTTTACGCCTTGGCTGATTAATCACTTGAATGCAATGCCAGCAGCCAGTGCATGATGCCAAGCTTAAGCATAAGTCTTTATTAGAGTGGGACCTAGGATGGTCAGGAACATTATATAAATGTACTGAATAACCTTTTAGTCCACTGAGATAGAAATCTAACAGCACTGTTTGACTGAACACGTACAGAGTGCTTTGCAATAAAGAGATGACAATAGCATACTGGTGAAAAAGAGGAAGGCATTGACCTTAAGTGTCTGTGAGAATCTGTAGATAAGTCCATGATCTGCAGCTTCTGAAAAAAATAGTATTTCAAACACAGGGCAAAATAAGCTGAACTCTGGCATCAGCAAAATAGAGATTAAATGTTTGAAAAGACAAAAAGTCTGTGCTGGCAGTTCAAAGAAAATAAGCTGGACAATAATCAAAATTCAGCTTGGCTGAATACAGAAAAGCATCACTGCAGTCTGGCACAACATCTAGGAGACAAGTTTTCCAGTTTCCTTTTTTAACAATTGGAGGGATCCAGGAGTCGTATAACAGCTGATCAGATTTTTTTAGGTGAGGTCAATAGAGAAATGTTAGCATTCACATTGTTTGCAGCTTCATTGCTAAGTGAGTAGTTAATGAAGCAGTGAACTTCTGCAAATTCAAGCTGCTGTGCACTACTGTGCTAACTAGATAGTATTTTCCAAATTGCTTAACTGCATGAGTGACTCCAAAGCAAGTTTGTGTTAAAGAGAATCACCTGGATTTTTCTTTTTCCATAGACCATGCTAGACATTCATAGCAATTCATTTGGTAATGTTCAGTTGATGTCTCATTCCTGCTTTATGAGCAGAGCTCCTGGCCCAAACTTGTTCATGTTCCCTGTGAGACTTATGTAACTACACATAAAAGCCCTTCCTCACCAAAGTCACCATGGACAAAAATAAAGTTGTGCACCGTCAGCATAATGTGGTAAGTACTAACAAGTGAAAGGAGACAGTTCAGAAGAAGAATAGTTTAAAAGGGAAGAAGACAAAAGTCATCAAATAGATGCTCATGGAAACCAGACTGAATCAGTGAGGCAAAGGATGTCACCACAGTTATAGACTTCAGGGCATTTGTTTAGATGAGAGAAGAAATCACCCAAGGCCCCCCTGACATCCTTAGGCTGAGATGCTTGTGGTTCATTTCACAATGCAGTACAGTAACCCTGCTGAAATAAGCCAAATGGACATAAATATTTCTGATCTATTAAGAGAATTTACAGTTCTGAAGAGCTTCCCTTCAAACAGCCATGCCTCACTCTCTCTTTCACACTGGCTGGTTTCTTCCTCTAGACAGCAGAGGTAAGAAACAGCATTTCTGGATATGATTTTAATGATTATGGTACTCTTGTTATTGTAACTACTCAAATGTAATCTCATATTCTCTTCAGTTTCACACGATTAACAATAGCTGTTCAAAGAGTACAGGCTGGCATAGTAAGGTAATCCATGACAAGAAGAAGAAAAGAAATTTCCACCAGGAACAGTGAGAACTGAAATCTATAGATGGTCACTGAAGCTACAGCCATCTAAAAGCTTCACCTAAGGGAACACAGACAGAAATAAAATGGAAATATATTCAAGTCATGCTTATCTGATGAAGTAAGCCTTGCTTTGTAACATGATGAAAAGGTCAGTATTAGGTCTGAGTTATGTACTCTGTTACTTCACATGGCAACTACAGGTAGTTTTCACTGGAATATATACTACCTCCCTTCTCCAATGTTCCCCATAATGGGAAAAGCCTTGCTAGCCTTTGAAAAAAACCCATATTTTTAATGCTATTTATAACATATTTGTAACTACATTTACGAGCTATTTATAACTCAAGTGTAGACTTCTGCTTTTCACTTCTGGATACAGATGTGACTCTGCTGAGTGCCACTGCATGAGAAGTTGGTTGGGAAAAGGGATTATCAAATGTTATAAATGAAATTGCCAATTAAATCGAATTAATAACTTGCGTGAGCTAAATTATTAATATAAAAACAAACAGAATTTATTTTTGATCAAATTGACAATCTTGATAAGCCACTATAAAGAAAAGCAGGGCCAAGCCTAGGTTCTTGACTCTGGGTGACACATACACAGCCCTGAACACCAGCAGTTCAGAGTGGCAGTGCACACCTTCGAGGTTTTTGAGTCCGGTTTTTATACTGTTTTTCTTGCTCTTGGCTAGGGAATCTTTTGTTCTTTTCACTTCTGATGGTCCTCTGGTCCAGTGATCAGGGGTCCATTTAGATGTTGATATGTTCAAGGATTCTCTTTGTATTTCGGTTGATGTTTTCCAGTAACCCATCTTAGCGTTTCTGGTAAGGGTCCTGTTCAGATGAGGATTTTTCTGAGAAATCCTTATATGATTAAAATGAAGAGTCTTAAGCAAGAGGTCCACTCATCAGCAGTGTCCAGGGAGTAACAGATCATATCTATTACTCCTTTCAGATGGAAAGGATTCTCTAGCTGGGTAGAATGAATTCGTAGTAGGTTGATGAGCCAGATGGATACCTGGCTTAGGTCACTTCTCCTCTCAGGTTTGCCTTCACTTCTTATGCTAATTTACACCTTCCTTGAGCAAGGTGCCAGGAAACAGTCAAGGTATATTTTAAACACAACATATTTGGACATAGGTACAAAGTACAACCTGCTATATTTCACATTCATAACTTATTTTGATATATAATTTTTAATTCCTTATGAATTTTGACTTATCTATAACATCAAAGACTGAGCACTTTGTGAGGATTTAATGAAAGCATAGTAAAAATTAATAAATATCACTTAATGGCTGTCTCATTTCTTGGCACTCTGTCAATTACATCTAGAACTGGTCAAGGAAATGTTTTAGCCCAACTGGATTGGTGGGTGGGAGTGGGAAGAAAGAGAGAGACCACTACTGAATGAAGGAAAAATACAGCAGAGTATCTTGTTTTCCTTTTCAGGTTGCCACATACCAAACAGAACAACAAACCCCAATTCCAGATAAACTTTTTTAGGCCAGCCTTCAAAGTTTTTCTCAGGAAAAAGAAAAATCAATGTTTCAGTTTTGTTGTTCTCTTGTTACCATTGCTTTTAGAGGCAGATCAGTTTTAATTGAAAATAGCGCTTTCTTGAAATGAAAATGAGAATTTTTTTTATCTAGACTATGTCAAGCTCAATAGGCTGATATTTCTCATTATTCAAATGTCTAAATGAATGCTTCTGCTTTTTGGTATCTTCCCCATCTGTTTTTTTTTTTTTTTCAACTACAATTATTGACTCCAGTTCAGAAACAACTGGTGCCTATGATATGTCTACAATATGTGCACTTTTTTTGCCAGGACAAAAAGGGTACATGCCAGAGCCTGAGGGCCAGAAGAGCCTCATAGCCAGCTGCTGAGGCCACCCCCAGCTAATGGGGGCTGCCCACCAGCAGACATTTGTGCACAAGAAGTCACTGTGACCCTCAAGCTTGGTCAGAAAAAAGACAGTGAGTGGGGGAAACAGAACACAGCTGCTTTTGAACCCTCCTTCTCTTTGCAAAACTTTCAGTAAGTGGAAGGAAGGAACATATAAACCCCTAGCTTTGACTACAGAGTTGTTAAAATAACTTTCCTTTAGCTAATAAGCTGTTAGGGTCAGAATTAACTGACCTTTTTTTTTTTTTTTTTTTTTTTTTAATTCTCTCTTTTACTTAACTCTTCATTTCAGCTGCCATAATACCCACAGTAAGATTTTCTGTCCCTGTCACATCGATAGTGTCCCTTCTCCCTGTGTGCTGAGGAACCCAAAGCAGCATGTGCCGGTCACATCATGTGCCCTGGATCATCATCACATCACAGGGCCCTTTCTAACCAATGGAATCACTGTCCATCTCCTGACTCCTACAGGATGAGGAGCTTCCTAAACAGTTTCACAGAGGCAACAAAGCAAAAAAACATGGTGAGAATGGGGAGGAGGCTTGCCAGGGCAGACTTCTGCTACTTCTGTAAGCAACCTAAGGGACTGTTCTTTGTTAACTCACAAGTGCACTAAGCTCCTCAAGCTCCTTTCCCACTCTCTGCCCTGCCTAAACTGAACATCTCAAACCCTTTCTGTTGACTTTGGTATGAATGACTCCATTTTGCACCAATGAGAGGTCAATACATCCCCATGTAGACTCTTGGACCATACACCACACTTGTGAATCTCTGCAACTTTATTTCTTCACTTAAAAAAAAAAAAAAAAAAGAAGGTTCAAATCACAGACTTGCACACTAACTAAGCACTGAAGCTGCCTTTAATTCTGACATTCACTTAATGCTGACAAATTAGTTTAGTTCTTGCAATTTACATGAGGTTTCATCAGAATATAGTTCAATATTCAATTAGGAATTTTTTTGGGGGGGGGAAGAGGCATCATGCAGAACTTTGAACACTGTGATCAATATATTAAACAACAGGGATCCTTTGAAGCAGAGCTGCTCTAATTAATCTACTTTCTTTTGGATTTTACTTGACTCAGAAAAATATTCTTTCTCTTCCAGTCTGTTCCCAGTATTGATAACTGATCCTGCCCCAGCATAGGGGGACTGAATAGGCAACTCTCCTAGATGATACTCAACCCTTCATTTCTGGGATACTCTAATGAATGCACTAACTTTTGAGCAGCCACCTGCAAAGAAAACTTAAACATATTTGTCTCTTTTGCAAATACATCCTGATTATTCTTCATTTACAGGCATAAGCAACCCTTAGATTTGTCTGCTTTCATTAAAGCACTTACTGATGTTGTACCAACCAGGCCTTGATCTACTACTGCATGCCAGGCTGGGAATCTGTTGCAACACAACCACTAAATATATGCTACTAGCAGATGCGCTCAGTGGTTTGGGAAAAATAGATGTTATATTTAATTATGTGCCATAATAAAAAAGCAGAAACAAAATCACATGTGCAGTTAATGAAGGGCAGGAAACTTAGATTATTACATTAATTTATTAATTATTGTACATTTATTTATTAATTATTAGATTTAAGAACATAATACTAAGTACGTATTTTGCTCAGATGAGACAATTTGCTGAATTTAAGTTACTGTTAAACCTGAACAGTCTATCTGTATCCTACACTTCTTAATACTTAGAGTCTAGAACATTAGGGTCAGGGTGTCTGAGGTCAGATTCAAATACCTCCAGAGGGGAGTATAAAAAAATGGTTTAAACTTGCAGCCGTCTGTGGGGAGTGCTATCATCCCTTGACTCTGAAGAGAGAGCATTTACCAGTAGCCCTCAACAATTATGAAATGTAGAGTGATGTTTCTTTACCACTGCAGGCTTCAGATACCATTACAAAAACCTATACAACACTATAATTATTGGATCCCCAAATTGTGCCCTATGCTGCACTGGCAGCCCTCAAACTCTTCCTGTGCAGCCTGCAAAAGGCAAAAGGATGTCAGTGTACATGGGATGGTGGGAAGGGAGAACACACAGCACCAGCATTTTCCCAAGGAAGGTTCACATCCTCCCTCCTCTTCTCAATCTCTGTAGGGGCTGGGCACACCAGCAATGCTCAGGTCACAGTTCTGAGGACAAGAAATGGTGGACAAATAATGGGTTGTCACTGCTTTTCCTGTACAGAGCCAAGGGATGCTTCTCCAGATCATCAGTTCAGGCAGGACACTGCAGTACAGAGTAAGTGAGGGCACATCAGGATTTCTACCTCACCATCACACAGATGGAGGAGGGTTTGTCCTGGTTGAAACACCACAGAGGCATACTGTGCTTTGTGTGGGCCCTAGCATACAAATGAAAGTGTATTCCCCATCCATCTCCCTCACTGTTTTCCCTACCTTTCCCTGATTTTCCCTGGTCTGCATGTTTGAGAGCTGTGCAACTCGATACAAAGCTAAGGGGGAAAAAACGACTGTTGGATACCACTTTGATCTCAGAGCACAAACAGTTTTGTCTTTCTTGAGAGAGAAGGAGCTCTGAGAGAAAACCAGAGTGTGATTATGCCATTGTTTGAAATACTGTAGCCTCAGAAATACAAAATGCAAATCTTTGATTGTACAGGCAAATTTACCTTTTGCACCACATACAACTACTCTACCTTTTAGCTCTACCATTCATTCAGTGATAGTTTTGATTAAATCCTATTTAACATGAAAAATTATTGGTACCTGAGGACAGATAGCTGAACAAATATTAATGAGTAAAAGTAAATAAAGAGAACTATTAGTAAGAATAATACCCTTAGGCCCACTGTCCTTCACCTGTCTGGGGTATAGGGCATCACTGCATTTACTATATTTGCAGCTTAGAACTCAGGTGCAAGATTCTGCTAAAATTGACAACAGATAATAACATTAAAAAAAATCATCTGTAAGATTTATGGGGACTGTAAGGCTTAAAACAGAACAGAAGTCATCTTGAACTGAAGCAAAATTCCCAGAACTATAACATGGTTATAGTGGAATTTCAACTAGCTCTCATTGTAATGTAAAAACATAAACAGAAGTGGATACTGTATATTCTATGGTAATAATTTACTTTTAGAGATATCTAGCACTAAACAATTGGCCAGAAGCACTGTAATGTATCAATAATGAATTATCTTTGAGCAGCACTTTGCATCTAAATGTTGCCAGTGTACTTTCTAATTTAAATACCTGGCTGTTGTAACTCCACCGCAGTTGGAGTGATTTCAGAGAATCCGAACTTGTACACTTGACTGAAGGATGCAATGATACTTTTCTTTTTATGCATGTTGACATTCAGCCATTGGTGAACAGCTGTCAATAGCTAACAACACTGCTTCACATGACTTCAGATAATACTGGTCTGAATGAAACCTGGTGGGAAATGAGAGGAGACACAAATCATGAACTGAGAGGTTTGCATCTGAATAAAGCTGCCAGGGACCAATTAGTAGGACTATTATTGATTCACATGCTGGAACACATGAGACAATTATTCACCTCTTGATTTTTCCCCTATAAATCTGTCCAAGAAGAGACATTTTTGTAAACAGATTTTTTGAGTCCTTTGGATGCCTAATCCCCACCAGTCCCTTCACCAAACTCTTCATGGTGGCAGTGAGATTCCCCCCATGCAGTTTCTTTGCACATCATAGTCCTTATATTCCTTTCACATGTGGCAGAAATCTTACAAGAAGTCAGGTAAAAATAAAAATAAAAGTGACTCAGAACCTTGTGATTAATCTTCAAGCAATTTATCTAGGATTGATCAGCTAACTCAAGTCAAATATTAATTACTCACATCTGTTTCTGAGGTAGCTGGGCCTGCCAGAACCCCTCAACAGTTGGATACAGAAGGCAGCTTTCCCATGTTTATGGGTGTTTGGCTCCAGTGTCTTGGCAGGGGTTTTGCAGTCTCTCCTTTCTCTGACAGAATGCTGTGGTATTATAAATAGAAAACTCCATCTGCTGTATGGGAAACCAAATTGCAGGTAATGTCTGTGTATTTCTCTTGCCCATGCTCAGGGAGGGGACTGCCATTCAGGCAGTACTGTCACAGGGCTGTACAGATCCAGACAGGCCATTTGTGTCTCTCAGACTCCTTTCCACCAATATGTAGTAACAACAGAAGAAAAATAGTTGGTCCTGCCATGGGTTCCATGCAGGTGGAGTTGCTTCCACACAAGTAACCCACTGGGATCACCCCAGGGCTGTGTGGCCAAGCAGGGCTGTGGAGGGATTCCCATTGACTTCAGTAAGCTACAGATCAGGTCTGAGTGCTCTGCACCACTTTTCCAGTGACCCCAGTTTTCCACAGTGCTTGGCATAGCTCCAGCGCTCCCATGGATCCACCTGTGGGCTCGCTGCCTGCAGCAGGCCCCTGCAAAGCCTCCAGCAGAGGCAGGGCCATCCCTACAGGAAGGCACAGGGCTCCTGAACAGTGGCTGGAGGAGACAAATAGACCACTGCAGAAAATCACTAGGGTGTTTAAGAGATGGCACTGCAAAAGCTTAGAGATTTGCACTTCAAATAGCCAGTTCCCTGGTGCAACACAGTTCTTACCCCACGACAGTGTCTCATAGCAACTCGTCGTTAATTTGTCTAAATATTTTTCCTTTAATGGACTCCCAGCCTCTGTGACTTCTCTCACTTGTATACACCTACCCAGACCCTTTCCTGCAGAGGCAGGCATGATGGTGCTATGAGCTGGCAAGGCTGGTGGCAAGGACCAAGGTGGCCATGACCACACAACAGAATAGGACAGCCTGTCCCCTGCCCCAGGCAGCCAGGGATGCCTGACACAGGGGCCAAGGAACCAGAAGGAGGTGATACATTAGCAGTACTTGAGTTGTCAACAGCATACTGGAGCATTAGAACCAAAATCTAATGTTGCAGGCATCATATTCCCTCAATAAATCTGTTAATAAAAAAGAACAAACACTAAAAGTTTGTTATTAAAATACAGAACTACAGAAAGACACCACAGTAGTAATTCCAGATGAAACTAAAGAAAGAAAAGATCAACTGGGAGAAAGACCTTAATACATGATGAAGAGGGAACCTGAAACTCACATCTTATTCTTTTGCTCTGGCGTTTCAGAAACCTACCTGACATTTGGAACATGCAAAACTTAAGAGATTTCAGAAACAGCAAAATACAATCAATGAACTTTATCCAGTTGCCAAGATGTCAAAGTTGTTTTTGAATGAATTCTGAACAGTTGAGCATTTGCCTCAACCTTCCAGGGGCTAAATATCTACTCCTGATACTTTTCTTCTGGTACATATCAAGGAGGGCATTGGGATAACTGTGTTATCATCACCAGGTTTGGAATATTGTGATCCCAAATGAAAAAGCATCAATTATTGTACTGAGTTCATAAAGGCTGTTCTCATACTTTACATATATCTGAATACTGTCACTTGTCAGTGTACACAGCCTGTAATCTGATCAAACTCATGGTAATGGGTCACAGTGTGGCACCTTCAGAGCCATCATGGCAGCCCACCGAGCCACTGTGAACTCACTGCTTTCAGAAGTCTACCTAAAAATCCAGGTCCAAGACTGAGAGACACACTCAACAAGCACTTTTTATTTTATTGAGGCAGTAGTTTGCTCAAATGCCACTCAAGTTGTATGGCTTTTTGTTAGTCACTCTTCCAGAATTCACTGTCAGGAGACAGCACTTGAAAATTCAGACTTTCCAAAGATTTATAAAGCAACCTGGAAAAAAAACCCCACAGAACAAACTAATAAAAGCATTTAAAATAGATTTCAGAAAACAATACTGCCCTGCCACAAGAATAGCATCTCCAAACTATTTTTATACACAGGATCCATCCTTGCCAGTTAGACTGTGTCAGATAATATGGAGAAGAAATTTGTTTTGTGATCATTTAAGATTAATATCTTACATAGAGCTATGCTCTTATATCTGCTCTTATGTCAAGCTGTCAGATAAAGTGCTAAAGTAGAAATAAAACAAATCCCACATTTCCTTTTTTTGTCTGCCTTTAAGAAAAAGTACACTGAGGGCCCCAAATAAATGCTCATTATGTGATTTTTTGTAAAATAAGGTTAGTGAGAAAAGAGTTTAGCACATAAAAATTTCCTCTGCCATCTTAAATTAGTCGGCAGGCCCTGACAAAGAGACTAGAGATATTCCTTCTATCTGATGGAAAAAAATATTTCTTTCTGGACTGAGTTATGGCAGCTTTATTCATTAGTATTTTCTTTTTTTCTGTAGAAAAATGCTAGTGATTGAGGGAAGCAGACTATATTTGGTAGGACATTATTAACCTAGACTTTGGGAAGCTGAAGTTTGCTGCTCCCTGCAGGCTGGGAAAATCACTGAAATCCACACTTGTCCTGAAATAAAATCCCTGAAGGAGCTGGGACATTATTTCTCCATGCCACTGTTCACAATCTGTATTTTCTCTCTTTAAAGGAGACATGAAAGAATGACACTGTTTGACTTAGGCTGGATCCATTAGCAAATTATAACAAAGGATTTATTTCTATTTAATTAAGGATTTAATTCTATTTTAAAGAATTTCCTCTCTTCAGTCAAACAAAAGTGTCACCTGTAGTATGTAGAACATTTACCAGCTAGTACTGAAAACTATTTTAGAGTATGCAGAGTGAGACATAAGGAGACAGAAACGTGTGCTTGGAGGGTAAACTTCTCCAGGACAAAAGGAGGTGGGTGCCTTTGTGATCTACAGGATTCAGAGTCACAGACCGGCTTCCTGTTTGGGCTTTGTACAGTCATTAGTGCAGTAAATGTCCTGATCTGCCACAGGTGCTCACAGGCTCTGCAGTGCCACAAACACTGACAAAGAGCAGGCCCACAAATGATTTCAACAACGACTTATCTTCTGGTTCAGACAGATCCAAGATTTAGGGATGAGATCATAATATATTGCCAGGTTAGGGAATGTCAGTCCCTGAGCCTTTAAAGGTATGACCAAAATACACAAACACAAGAGCAGAAGAATACAGCACATTTGTCCAGTTGGGTATCATGATGTGTCCAGAAAGACACTTCTGTCAGTTGCGGCAGCTTCCTGAATACTGGTAGTGTAGTTTAATGAGAAATATCACCAGCTATAGGAGGAAAAAATACTTAGAATTGGGGCCAAAACTATTAGCTGAACTTTTGGAAATTAATGCCATCTACAAGCCAAGCAACACAGGTTTGTCTGTGGCCCAGCAAGGCTGATACACAAAACAAGGCAACAAAAATTATGTAATCTTATGGCAAATGTCACTTCTGACTACTATGCTGAGAATCTGTGGAGAGTTTTCTTTGGCAAGGCAAATCAATGCCTACTTCCAGCTACAGCCTACCTAAGTGTTCAATGATAGACATTAGCACCCTCTTCCTTTGGCGTCTGCGTTGATGATGAGCGATATCCCACATTGTGTAGTTCTCACTACCAACACCTTCCCACCAAGAGCAAGACCACAGCAGATTATCCCAACAGCTATTCCTTGCACCACCTTCATATCTTTTTCAATAGCTTTTGATCAAAACAGCCTGGAAATTCTGGACACAGTGCAAGCTGTCAACGCACGCATACATAGCAGTAACCATGGCATTGCTCTGCCACCGCTGTGCTTTTAAGCATCCAGCCTGGGCAAAACACACGCAAAATCTCCAGATGTACAACACAGTGCTCTGATGAGCTTCATGACAAAAACTGCCACATTAACACCTTGTTAATGATTTAATCTGGCACTTGCACACTGAACTGAAATCGCATATCTTATGACGAAAACTAGATCAAATTTCTTATTTAGGATAACCTTCCAAAATTTTTCAGATGGTAGGTAGAAAATTTCCTTCTTTTTCCATGTGAGGAGAGGCTGAAAGAGACGGGACTCCTCAGCTAAGAGAAGACTTAAAGGCATCTGATCAATGTGTATTGATTAGAAACACCTGATGGGAGTGAATGAAGGTGAGGAAGTCACACTATTCTTAGTAGTGACCACTGATGGGACAAGAGGTAACAGATGCAAATTAGAACACATGATATTCCAACTGTACACAAGAAAACCATTTTTCACCTTAAGAGTTGTCAAAATCTGGCACAGGTTAGGCAAGGAAGTTTTTGAGTCTCCATCCTTGGAGACATGGTTGAACATGGTCTTGGGCAACCGGCTGTTAGGCGACCCTGTTTGAACTGGGGAGTTGAACTAGAGGATTGGTATCAACACGAGCTGAGAATGAACAGGTTGAGAGCAGCACTGCTGAGAAGGACTTGGGGGTGCTGGTGGGTGGGAGCCTGGGCATGACCCAGCCGTGTGCACTCACAGACGAGAAAGCCAAATGTGTCTTGGGCTGCATCCAAAGCAGCGTGGGCAGCAGGGCCAGGGAGGGGATTCTGCCCCTCCACTCTGTTCTTGTGAGACCCCACCTGCAGTGCTGCATCCAGCTCTGGGGTCCCAGCACAGGAAAGACATGGACCTGTTGAAGTAAGTCCAGAGGAGGCCACCAAGATGATTAGAGCGATGGAGAATTCCTCCTATGAGGAAAGGCTGAGACAGATTGAATTTTTCAGCCTGGAAAAGAGAAGACTTGGGGTGACCTAATTCTAACCTTTCAGTACCTGAAGGGAGCCTTTCAGAGAGATGGAGAGGGACTTTTTACAAGAGCATGTAATGATAAGACAAGGGCTTTGGTTTTAAGCTGAAACAAAGTAGGCTTATACCGTCATCGGGAAAGCACGGAGCAGCTGCGCGGAGCTCCAGAGGGGAAGCGAGCACAGTGCCAAGCAGCGGTGCAGAGGTGGCCGAAGGCGAAGCAGCCGGCAGTGGGGGCGTGCAGCAGCACGGCCAGACTGGACCTGCGCGTCCCCAAACGCCATCCCGAGGAGTCGAATTCCCACAGCAGGAATGTGCTGGCAGCCCTGGCCCCAGTGGTCCCAGCTGCGGCAGCTCCAGCACAAGAGCAAGCAAAAGCGAAAGCAAGAACACAGTAATGCAGAAAAAGAAAAAAAATTGTCGCAGCTAAGGTTTTAGGGACTGTTAAATGGCATAACGTAAAGAACCATTATGGGTTTATAACCAGGTTGGTCACTAAGGAAGATGGTTTTGTGCATCAAACTGCTATTGTGAAAAACAACCATAAAAGTAATGTTCCAAGCTTAGAAAAAGAGAAAGGGTGGAGTTTAAAATTGTGCAAGGAAGGAAGGGCCCACAGGCAGCATGTGTTACAGGCCCTGGGGGTGCCCCCGTCAAAGGCAGTAGATATGCTAGACAATATCTCCATAATCCCTATCCTTTCCCCTATCCCACCTTCCCCTTTTATCCCATGCCCCTTTATCCCCCATACATGCCCAGCCCAAAGTTCCTTTTCTGGTTCCCTTCACAAAACCAGGCTTTTTCATTCACCATGAATCTCTTGGCAATGCCAATGGGGGGATGAAAAGGAGGGAGGGAAGACATTAACTGTAATTTTCTAAGATTCCAACAGGTACAGAAAAGAAAAACCCTCTCCTTACTCAGTTTCCATTTGAAGCATGCTCAGACTCCTGTCTCCCTTTCTGCTGCTCCAAAGAAAATCTGTTTGGACACTTGGGGACTCAAAAAATGGCTTATTTTCTTTTTAAAATTGTGTTGTTATGTTTATCTAGCTGTTATCCAATGCTCATTTTATTTAAAAACAAAGGGTGAAATGTTGGGATACCTTTTCCCGAAGTCCTGGTAGGGGGGAACCCTGGATGTACCAATTGCCCCAGTCACTGCTCCCATGTCATGTGTGCCCCATACCTGTTCCTGAGTGGTTGCTTTGGGTGCCTGGGCCAGGGAAGAGAGCAGGGTCCCATGACTGAAGGCTGCCTGGGAACTCTAGCCTTGCAGCTGGAGGAATAAAACATCTCTGAACATCTATAAAAATATCCCTTCATCTTTCCTTCCAAGTTCATCGCTGTCTTATACTTGTTGTGAGGATTCCCCATTGGAACAGGCTTATACTACACATTAGGTAAAAATTCTTTATTCTAAGGGTGGTGAAGTACTGGAACTGTTTTCCCAAAGAAGTGATGGACACCCCATCCCTGAAAGTGTCCAAGGTCAGGTTGGATGGGGCTTTGAGCAATCTGGTCTAGTGTAAGGTGTCCCTGCCCATGACAGGCTGGTTGGAAATGCATCGTCTTAAAGGCTCCTTCCGAACCAAGCCATTCTATGGTTCTATGATGACCTTCAAAAGTCCTTTCTGACCCTAATCATTCCGTGTTTCTTTGATTCTGTTTTACTCATGAAGCATTGCATCTCAGATGTGATGTGCACTGTAAAGGTTTCTGAGACAATGGATGATCCCAAACTGCTCTAGTAGGATTCACCACAACCCAAACCTATGTATCCCAGAATATCTTACGGCAGCCACAGCCAGTCACCTACCAAACTTCTGAAACTTAAAAGAAAAAAAATACAGTGTCATTCTTGACACGAAGTACAAATGGTGGATTATGGAAATTGATATTTCTTGTAGGTATTGGTGGAAGTATTTTAAATTTTTTCTAGGGTTTTAGCAGTCGGTCTTGGAAATCTAATTCTCTCTGGACTCTCTCATTTATCAGGAAATTGCTCTGCTTCTCAGACCCAGGAAGAGTTGTGGTTTCCCATTAGAAATCAGATGAGGAAAATCTGCAAGAGCATGTAACAGACTACTGAATGGTTGTGGACTGCAGGTATTCTGATGGATCATGCTTCATATGTGATTCATGCAAAAAAACTAGAAATTGAGACCAAGAGAAAGAAAATATTGTTTTTTCTGACACTCTTTCATCCTTCATTGCCAAAAATATCTCCATGTTTTTGGTAAAAGTTAGTGAAGAAGGTAGAATAACAATGAGGAAACTAAGCAATATATCTAAGGATTTTGCTGTGAATACTTCAACTGGTAATTCGTTTTCTCCTAATAGTTTCAGTAACACTAGTTGTACTAATTATTTGCATGACTGGAAACATAAGTCAAGTTCCAGTCTATTAGTAAGGTGACCCTGAAGACACAGACTCACCAGATAGGGATGGGGACCAAGATGGAATTTGGTTAACATGATTTGAATCTTCATTATATAATTCAATAAAATGAATCATGAATATATCTTCATTATATAGTTCACATTAAAATGTGAAACTACAGCCAATAAATGTAGTTCATTTGAAAATTTATGTCTGACCAAGCCTGATTATAGTGTAAGGCTATGTTCATACCTTCTTCATGTTCTCTCCATCACATCTCAAATGCACAGGTATCCCTTTCTACTTTTTAAAAAACAGCATATGTCATAGTCTTGGCTAATACATCTTCATAACAACATGCAGAGTTACAACCACCAATTCTTCGACCCAGAATTGCAGTTTCGGAACAGAATACACATATTTTATGGGGGAAATGAAATGGGAACAGGCTAAATTAAAAACAAAAAAAATCCACAAACAGTACTTTTTCACTTTTGCTGTTTCAATTGTGTAATCTACATAAAAGATTTGCAAGTGGTAAGAGAAATGTGGCATCTGGCTGTGAGCTAAACAGTGTTTTTAATACATCTTAGAAACATATCTGTTACAAAGCAAGACACTCAGCTCTCTTATCTTACACTGAATAATTAGCCTCAGTAGTGACAAACTGCTTCCAAATGAATAAGCTTTGGATAGGAAACAATCAAATTTCAGTGAAAAACCGATCATGGGAAAATTGCTCATGGAAAGAAATGGCTCAACACCTAAAACATCCCTTAAAAACAAGGACTCCTTGGTATTATCTCATTTAATATAGATGTTGCAAATAATAATAAAACCCCCAAATGTTACTCATACTAAGCAGTTTTGACTGCTTGCAGTTTTCATCTGATTAAAAGGTATTAAAATTTGAATTTAAATTTATCTAGAGTTAGAACCCTATTCCATGGTGGTAGTTTCTTGCTGGTTTTTTTGGTTTTTTTGTTTTTTTTTAATATTACAATCTGGTTCTGCACTTCAAATTTATATTTAAATTTATGCTAGACAATAAATGACAGGCCTGGGAAAAGCCAAAAGCTAATAATTTTTTAGTTTTGTTTTGCATGAAATACCTGTCTTTTTAATATTTTTCTCACTGGGAAATATATTTCTTCTCCTGTCTTAATCATAAGTAGTAATGATGGAATCTTTTCTATGCAGGCAACAAGTGGAGGTTTCATCATTTTTCAGTATGGGGCAGCTACCATTGCTTTTAATGGGTAAGAGTTAGGGTTAAGTACTTTTGCAGCTCTGGTCATTTCCTTTAGTTGCCTAATTGCCAAAATAACTCTTTGTAAAGGCCTACACTTCTCAGACTGAGTGGAAAAGGAAATATTGATGAAATGTTAGAAGAGTTGATGGGATGCATGAAGGCAGTTGAAATGGAAATGTCTTCTAATTAAATATCTGATTTAGGATTTGAAAGTGTACATTGTCCTAGATAGGCCATTGATCTGAGACTATTGCTCCTGCAGGGCACTGTGTTCTGCAGGACAAGTTCTTGGGACAGGAAAGAAAGCATTTATTTATTAAGGAATCTATTCCTCATTCTTCTCCCACCTTCTTCAGGGCCCAGCTTCCCCGCTTCTCACACACCTACTCCCACCTAAAAGCTTCACACATTAACTGTCGCCTTGATTTTTAGAAATCTTTTAGCCTTCTGATGTTTTCATTCTAGTTGCAAGCTTTCCCACACTTTGTTCTGTAAACAACTCAGTTGTTTTGCATTCCTTCGTAGAGGTGGAGAAAGTTGATGGATTGGTAACTTGTCCAGTGTCATTGGAGAGGTGGCCCTTTCACCCTCCAATGACACTGTCACTTTTGAAAAAACTATGAGTAGTGGAGTCAGAAAATAAACCCTTCTTTTTCTCACCTTCAGCCGTGCGTTCACGCTTGTGTGCTCTCGTGTCCTACAGTGACAATTAACAAATGAGATTAATAGGTCAAAATCCCCTGAACATTTTCAGAAAACATAGGGAAAAATCCCAGCTATATTCCATACTCTGTCTGAAAGGGATGAGGTTATCCTTGTTGACCTGTTTCCCTTCTCACCTGTAGAAGACACCCTACTGCATTGTAGGAAATCCCAAGGCTCTTGGCAACGGCTGCCAGACTCTGGGCTTGGCAGGTGCCTTTTAGACAGGGTGGAGGAAGGCATGTCAGACAGGAAGGAAAACAGAAAATTTCTCTAGGAAAATTGCCTTGCTTCTGTTGAACTGATCCACAAACTGGCACAATTCTACAGGATGTTTTGATTTCTTCCATACTGACATTTCTTGACAGAAATAAAAGTTTAAAAAAAAAATAAAAAGAAGAAACAAGAAATGTTTTCTCTGAAAACTTCCATGTGACTGCATTCCAGGTCTCATACAGTAGCATGTTTCTTGTTAAATCCAAAGAGTTAAAGGGAAGAGATCTAAACAGCACAGTGATCAATAGTTCATGTTTGGCTGATGTTAAAAAGGGTTCCGGAGATCTCTTGATATTTTGCTCAAAGCATACAGTGAATTGCTATAAATATCTTCACTGACACAAGGCAGTGCTGTTCCCCGCTGGGAACTCAAAGTAAGCCCTCTGTCCTTAGCAAGCTCGCCCTTGAACCACAAGCACCAGGGCAATTGCCACACGCCCACTTCTGTGTAGAGCCTCTTTCTGGGGGAGGACAAGCGCTCACCTCCAAGCACAGGTTACCTACACAAGCCATTTAGCTGGAGTTGAGCAGATGAAGAAAGGTTTTATCCAGGATCTTCCATGTTCACTAAATAATTCAACAAACAAATTTTTCTTTAGATCGCTGCCTGAAGGCACACATATTCTGATTTTGAGCACAGCACTGTTTATTTGGGTTCCCTAAGTTCCTGCTGTTCAGCTGAACTTGTCACAGGATTTGTGGGTCTTTTTGATTTGTTGTTTTTGTGTTTGTTTTATTTTGTTGGTTTGGGTTTGTTTGGGTTTGGTTTGTATTTTGTTTTATTTGGGGGGACTTTTTTGCGCATAAGCGGCATGATGAATCATTTTTTCCCCAATTAATATAAAGAAAGTCTCAAATGTTTAAATACATGCCTGCTCCACCAAGACTGCTTTGAGGAAATAAGCTGTTATTTGATTTCCTGGTGGGTTTAGCTCTTGTTAAATACATTTTTAATGTACTTCTGGTATCTAATGAATTATGTAGTGTGCCCCTTTTTCTTCTGTCAAATGAGGTTTGGAAGAAATCAGGTCAAGTCCAATGGCAAAAAAATTATATAGTATTCTGAAATAACCCCTAGTCAGAATGAAAGAATCATTGTGGTAGAAACTAATTCCTGATGAAAAAAAAAGGCAAATATTACAAATACAAGCTAGACCTCCCTATTTTTGTGGCTACTGCTTCCCCCAAAATTTCTTCCAACAGAGTAGAGGCCAAATCCAGTTTTTACAGGTCTTTAAGGGAGCTGGTGAAAACCACATTTGAAATTATTAAAAGAGGGTTATTTGTTCCTTAGTGTGTAGCAGGCCTATGGCACTCCTAAAGGGGAGAAGTTTAGGGAGCTGGTGAAAACCACATTTGAAACTATTAAAAGAAGGTTATTTGCTCCTCAGTGTGTAGCAGGCCTGTGGCACTCCTAAAGGGGAAAAGTTTCTGTGGATATAAGTAGAGCCTGGATATATCTTTGAAGAGAGAATCATTGCCAGTTATTAAACAGAACAAGCCTAGACTGCCCAGGAAATTCCCTGAGCTCAAAAAGCTCTGATGCAGGAAGAATAGTAGCTAAAAAGTCATAGGAGTTTGTCGTGTTCCTCCTCCTTCCTGGGCACCCATTATCATCACTGTTATGATTATTGTGTTCCCATCTCTATTAAAGGTTAAAATCCTAGAACAAAAGAAAAATTGCCAAAGTTTCTTCAGTTGTTTGGTCATATGTTTTTGTGATTTAATCCCAGCCAGCAACTAAGGACCATGCAGCTGCCCACCCCCTGCCTCCCACCCCTGATGTCAGTGGGGTGGAGAATCAAAAAGAAAAGATAAACCTCATGGGCTAAGATAAGAAAAATTTATTAATTGAAACAAAATATGATGATGATAATGATGATGATGATGATGATGATGATGATGATAATAACAATAAATATTGTAATAATAATAACAATAAGTACAATACAGTAATAGAAATGGTAAGGAGAGGGTGAAAGTAACAGAACCCAAGAGGAACAAGGGGTGCCCAGCACAGTTGCTCTCCACCCTCTGATCAATGCCCAGGCCATCCCTTAGCAGTGATCATCCACCTTTCAGATAACTCCCTGAGTTTATACACTGAGCAGGAAGTTCTGTGGGAAGGGATACCCATTTGGTCAGGTCAGGTCAGCTGTCCTGGCCATGCTCCCTCCTGGATTTTTGTGCAGGATCTCACCAACAAATCATGAGACACTGAAAATTTCTTGTCTTAGGGTACCCAACACTTAGGAACAGCCAAAACTTCAGGATGTTATCAACATTGTCCTCATCCTAAACCCAAAAACCAAAGCACTGTATCAGCTACTAAGAAGAAAATGAACTCTGTTCCAGGCAAAACCAGGACATATGTACAAACTCAAAACCAATTCTTTTTAAGAAAGGGTTAACTATTATTTCTATGAAATAACATTTTTAATGCAGCATGGGTTTATGTTTTGCAACATGAGGTGTGGTGATGACTCCTAACATCTTCCTCCCCTTAGGTTTGCTTCTGTGATGCTGACACACTGATTCATTCCAGGATGAGTGATGGAATCTCTGGCTAGGTCTGAAATTAAATGTGTATTCAGTAAAGCCGTTCTACTTACATCAAATTTTCTGAGGTTTCTCAGTTCTTTTTCTTTTTTCTTTATCTACTCTACAAAATTTTGGTTATTGTCATCAAAAACTGAGCAGGTTCATAATTTCTAATTAAACTTTGACCACTGCCTCATTTGTTCAAGTTTTTTAAAATTTGCACATTTGTAATTTTCCTGACAAGAATCAAATTAACAATTTTGAATTGCCTTGAGCTAATACAATTCTTAAAGTCCTGCACACCTATGTGGTCTATTTTGATTGGGACAACTGGCCTTTCCAAATCAGACTTGGAAGATTATTTGCCATGTGGTTTTTACACTTAATTAAATATCAGATATCTTGCTTTTTGACTGAAACAATTTGAACTCAAATATTTCCTAGGAGATTCTGGAGCAGAAAATCCTTCTTCTACCTCTCACTTCCAATATGTTGATTTATTTTCCAAAATTTCAGTTCCTGAGGTAGCCAATGTCACATGCACCTTGAAGAAAAAAAAAAAAGTTCTTTCAAACACAGGGCTTTTATTTCCCCGCCCCCACAAATACTATTTTTTTTCAATTTTATTTTTCTTTTTCCTGAAAGTTGTCATTAATCACTGCTGAGAAAGGCTTTAGTTAATCAAAACCTACTTTGACACAATGTCTGAAATTTACCTGTTAATATACAACCTTCTACAGTTACTCTGCTCTTCTTCCATCCATTCAAATTCCCTCTGTGTGACTCAGAACTGGAACATGAACTTGGTTTATCTACCTCTCAGGAAAGTAACTTTGTCAGCAGTTTAGACCTTCTGAAACAAGTTTCTCTTAATTTCTTCTTTTGGAGCTCTTCCCTTGGATACACTTAATTAAATATTAATTGTCCCCAGAGGAAAAAAAAAAAGGGGGACAGGGTGACTTCTGTTGGGTGTAAAAGGGAAAGTTCCAGTCCCTGCTCTGAAAAGTATGTAATTGCACATGCAAAACAGAGAAAAGGGGTTTTTTTAGAGGGAAAGAACCTTCTGGGACACCCATAGGTGCAACAATTTATCTTTCCCCCAGTTTGTCTCTCACTGGAAATGTTTTCAATAATGAAAGAACTGGAAGGTGGAGATGCAGCATTAATAGTATGTTTCCCTGGGATTTTTCTGCAGGACTAAGCATATCCTGAGATTGTTTATCTCGAGACAGCCTTGTACACAGCATGTGGGGACAGAGGTGTGTGCTAAGCCACAAGCTAGCAAAACTGCAATAGATTTTTGCACGTACACAATTTGTGAGCAGCCCATTCAAGGTCCCAGGCACATATGACTTATCACCCTGTGTGAGTACCAGCCCTTCACCACCACTGAGTAAAGGACACCACAGGCACAC
The DNA here is from genome assembly GCA_020086605.1 of Lanius collurio. Lineage (NCBI taxonomy): Eukaryota > Metazoa > Chordata > Aves > Passeriformes > Laniidae > Lanius > Lanius collurio. Next base: position 28,840,484 of record JACBWW010000003.1, on the reverse strand, counting down.
TGTGAGCGTGGAAATTGGACAGGGAATTTCATGTGTGACAAATGAGATGGGGTTTCCTCACTGGCACTACAGGCAAAGCCATGGATACCTTCATCACATCTGACCTTAGTTTCTCAGAAGGGGCAATGAGAATTGCAAGACATCTGGGCAACAGATGTGAAATGCAATCCACCCTTGTCTACAGCGTTTGTACCATGATGTTGTAAGCAGAGCTCAGGGACATGTATCATCATTGTAAATGACTACAGAAAGTGAAGGATAACTGGGACTCCAGAATCCACCTCCAGATGGGCAAGGAGACATACAGGATCAGAATAATCAGGCAAACAAGAAGATGTAGGAGTAAGTCTGATAATTAATATATGAGAAGGAAAAAACTAATACTGTAATAAGGAGTAAATTGAGTGCCTTTGGACAGACCTTGCTAAAGTGATCGTTGCCCATGATGTTTTGTACTCTTGTTTGTTTCTTGGTTTCTTGCTTCCCCTGGTGGCATAGGTGCAAAACTCTCTCATGACCAGAGATTGTTTTTGGACGCTTGGAAATTTATGCAGGGATGTGGCTGGGAGGAAGAACTGTTGCCTCTCACTCGGGGCTGGCTGGGAGAGATGACAAATTCAGTAATTCAGCATGGGAAATTGTAATGCCCTAGCAAGCTAAACTGAACACAGTGTAAAAATTAGGACCTGAAACAGGGCATTTCTATCTCTGGGTTGGAAATCCCAGTCCTTTGTTTCTATTTAGGTAGGCACACAAGCCTCAGTAAGAGAACAATACCCCATCTTTCTGTCTGCTATCTAACCATGTATAGAGACCTCTGCTTCAAAGAGATGACAATGGAAACATGAGATAAATGATGAATAATAGAAAATGCACCAATGAACTTCAGCTGACTCAAATTTTCCCTAGAGCACTTTCTCCGCTGGAGAGTATATGGAAAGACTGATTTTGAACAGTTTTATTTTGAGTTTATCAGATTGGCTTGGCCTCCCTAGAACTTAAATATAACTTTGAAACAAGTTAAAATGTGCCAGTTTGTCATTTTGCATTTTTCCCACTTTTTTCATTGTGAAATACTTTGTTCAATTTTGTTTTTCTTAGACATCAAGGTAATTTCAGGGAATACAAGCCCCTCCTATCACTATCCTCCTGGAATGACCTGAAAATCCTTTTTTTGGTCAGAAACTGAGTTTGGTTTTGTCTTTGTTCAGAGCACTTAGAATGCTGTGGGGTTTTTTAATGTTGGGGGTTTTTTGTTTTTGTTTTTGTTTGTTGTTCTTTTCTTTTCTTTTCTTTTCTTTTCTTTTCTTTTCTTTTCTTTTCTTTTCTTTTCTTTTCTTTTCTTTTCTTTTCTAATAAATTAATCTATAAAACTGAAAACTCAGTTGCTTACAGAGTTACAAACCAAGATGACCAGGCTTCTACACCCCACAAGCCACTACCAGCAGCCCAGGAGTGTTGATTGCTTAGCAGGTATCACAGAAGAAATTAGCTTTCAAGATATCTTTTAGAAGAAAAGTGATATAGTGACTACTGGGACTTTGGCATGGGAATCCATGAGAGAACAGGATGGAGATTTAAGGGCTGGCAGGATCATCAGGAAAACAGAGGAAAAGGGGGAAGTTACGGGGTATAAATAGATTATTGGAGGCTGTCTCTATGTAGCATCTCTGTTCTCTGTTCCTTAATAGCCTTTATGTGTTGTCATTGATACCTGTCTTTCTGAGGAAGACAAGACCTTGAAAGGACTTGAAATTACTTAGTCCATAGACACTTTATAAGAAGATGAAATATACTTTTGCTATCTCACAACAATTTGATGTAGGTATTGAGTATAACAACTGTTCAAGCTACCTTGCTTTATCTTCCATTCCGTCTTCCTATGAGGGGCTTCTGGGGAGGGTGTTTCACAAAATTCTGGGAAGCAAATCAGCAACTTAATGAGTTGTAATGTCATGTTTTATTGACTTCCATATGCCGACAGATTCAGCTGAATTCTCACATAGACAATATTTGGGGATAAAGGCCAGAAGTTTTATATGACATTTCCCATCATGAAAGTTTTAGAAATATAGGGGGAAATTCCCTATTTTTTATTATATATACTACACTTTTAAACAAGCTATTCAAAAGCATTCAAATAGTCTTATTTTTCATTTAAATATCAGAACTCTTCATACTGTTGATGTTATGTTTAGTATTAGATCAGGCTTTACTTTCACACAGATTAAGGGTAGATAGCATAAGATATCAGAGAGTAGATAGAAAATTATCTGCATTCATTGTGCTTATATCAGTAAAAGGAGTTTACATTTAGCACCTCAGCCAAAAGATAAAGATCAAATGCATCTATTGAACTCAGTGAGTTATTGATCAGCAGATTTAATTCAACATGGTAAGCAAAAAAATTGTACCAGAAAGGCAGATGTTGTCCTGTCTACTACATTATATGTTTTAGGAGGTGAAAAGATAAAGAATTCACCTTCCTCCACCCAAAAGGCTTTCCAACAAGCCATTAGAGAAAAAAAAATTCAACTTCTAAGCAATTAGGCTTTTATTCACCAAGCAAATTTCCTTATATTATTACCATTCAATAAGCCCCTTTTTCTGATTTTCTGCCTCTAGTGGGTACCAATATGGAAACCTGCCAGGAAAAATTACACAAAAGACTTGTACAGCTATTTTCCCATGCTGTGCTATGAAAGGTGTAGAAATCCTTCCTGACACAGGTTTTTTTCACTTACATCCAAAAACATACAGCATATTTTCACTTGATAATCTATGGGAGTTTATAATGGACAGAAAACCATGTGAGAATGAATAGAGTGGATGGCAACTCTGCTTCAAAGTCAAGAAAGGCTGATTAGAATTCCCTACGCAGCTTTCATGAAGCTTCTTTCTGTGCACTTTTTATGACAGTGTCTCTCATTACATGCTCCCATACAGCTCTTTTCACAGGGCACAAGTGCATTCTGTGCCTCAGATGAGCAATGATCACTGACAGAGGAATTACTTCATGCTTTCTGCATTGCTCAGCATGCATAGCAGATTTACTGCATCACACCAAGGCAGAAAGCATCTCCTCCCTCATTTTGGTCTGTTCTTCTCTGTATCAGATTTCTTATCTCATCCGCTCCTGGCCCCACTTTTAGTCTTCCTATCTTAGTCTCAATTTTCTCAGTCAAGCTCAGCCTTATCTGGTCTCCAACTCCTGTAAGCCCATTCCAGGTTGATTGACACTGCAGTTGCTTCAAGCAGATGGAGCCTTTGTTAAGGTAGCAGAGATAGCTTTAAGCTAATTAACACGGGAAGCATTGAGTGAAACCCAGACTGAAACCTGCTAAAGCCCTCAGCAAACTCTTTGTAGCCCCATAGGGCTGAGCCCCATGTCCCCAGTGTTTAATGCTGTTACAGCAATGCAGTACCCAAGGGCTGCCTCTCCATTTCCAGTGACAACTGCTTTCAGCCTCCCTCTCCACATCTGTTTTCTCTTTCAATTATCAAACCAGTTTGGACTACTCTGCATACAAACTGGGATGGATGTCATCATGGGGTGGTCCTGAGATGTTATTTTCTAGACAGCAGCAGAAATAGCAGTAATATTGCTATTAATCTCTGTCTCCAAAACAGCCCTGATATCCCTTTATAGCAAGACTTCCACTTTGCCTCAGGAGCAGAGATGTCAATCTGTTCAGTCTAGGTAATATTCACACATGCTGGGTCCCGGACACTAGCTCAAAGGCAAAAGCAAAGCCGTTGTGTCACCTTGCCTTGACATTCTGTGGGACATCAATGCAGAAAGCAGATGCTTACAGAAGTCCATTCATCAGAGAAGAGCCCTATCTCAGGCTGATGCTCAGCCTGCAGCTCTCAGCATTGCCCAGCTAACAAACATGTACAGTGGCTTTCTGCAAAAATGCAGCGCAAACAGGAAAGCTTGGGGCACAAGAATAAATGATAATCAACATCAATGCACTAAATGCTTATATTTGGGATGACATAAGCTCATTTTACGTTTGCTTACCCAGGACTTACTGTGTCAAAAGAAATACTGAAAGAGGATTTTTTTCCAGCTTTTTCATGAATTTCAGTTTCCAGTTTTTATTACTTTGTAGTTAGTCATGCATGTTGCTTTCATAAATGCTACACCCAGGGAGAAAATTCCCTAAATAATCCCTAATTTAGCTCCTCAAAGGGAATTTGGCAACCACCTCAGATGATTAAACGGTGATCAAGTAACTGCCTAAAACTGAGAGGCTCTGCAGCCTGACAAGTTTTCTGGTAAAGAGCTGAGACTTGTGTTGCCCCTATTATCTAGGGAGGATGTCAACCTGCTGGATCTGTTGAAAATAAGACTCTTCCCTTATCTTCCTACCTTGCAAATGTAATGTATGTTTGGCTCTGTGCTTTATTGTTTCCATTCTCATCCTGTAAGGAGCCCTGAGGCCTTATGCCTCTTCCCTGCCATGTGTTACTGCACAGGTGGGGCCAATGCAGTTCAAGGAGGAGGTATTACCCTGGTGGGTTGCCTGAGCCTATTCTCCCCCGAAGACTTACTTGAAAAGTTTCCATCCATCTGTTTGTCAGATTTGGGAGTCAATTAGCACTTTCATTTGTAGCACCTGCTTCACTTAAAACTTGGTTTTGTTTGTTTATGTTTTTTCTTGTGGTCAGAAAAAATTTTGGCAGGTTTTAGCCAAGATTTGGGGGAAATTTTTCAGAACCTTCTAGCCAGATATTCATACGTATGTCTAAACCTGCTAGTTTGGGTTCCTATTTTCGGAAGGAAACTAATAATGACTTTTGCATTCAGCAAGACACTGCACAAGTTGAGGTTATGGGGCTTTCCCATCAAATTTTATTCCCACTTTTTTTTTTCTCCATCTCTAATTTGCAAGTTGATATACTGTTAACTGTATTGAGATTGCTGATGTTTACTCCAATTTATGCTTAACCTGGTGGAAGCATCTGGGCCTCCTGTTTCTCCTCTGTCAAAACCACCAGGACTCCATCATGGACTGTCAGCATCAGTTCCAGCTGCATGGATAAGTCACTAAGTGAAATCAGAAACTTTAACCACAAACCAGCTGCACTCAGTGTGTGGCAGTGCAGCCTCTTCAAGCTGGTGGTGACCATGTCCTCCAAGAACAAACCAGTTCAGAAATATGTTAAAGACACAATCATGTGAGACAAAGCAGCCCAAAGTCCATGATATTCTTTAGGAAGCACGCAGGGAACCACTCAGAAACTCTGTCAGGTTTCACAAGATCAAAATGTCTGCCATGGTGACAAGTGGAAGTCGTGGAAAAAGACTGCCTTAGTGTTTTATACTGCATTTATTCCTAAGTGTAAAGTTACTTTCTGTACAAGTATTTGAGCATATGAAATGCCTTGATCCATCCATTACTCTCCTCAGTAGTTTCATTGTTGGAATAGAAAAATGTTGGAAAAGAACAATGGGCACTTAAATTGCAAATAAAATTTCTCTACTAAAGAAAAAAATACCTTTAAACTGAAAGAGTGGAGGTTTAGATTAAATGTTAGGACAAAATTATTTACTATGAGAGTGGTGAGACACTGGAACAGGTTGCCCAGAGAAGCTGTGGATGTCCCAACCCTGAAAGTGTTCAAGGCCAGGTTGGATGGGGTTCTGAGCAATTCTGGTCTAGTGGAAAGTGTCCCTGTCCATGGAAAGCGAGGTGGAACTGAATGATCTTGAAAGCCCATTCTATGATTCTATGATTGATTCTATGATTGATTCTATTATTTAAGTGTTATTTAATAATTGCATGCTGTGAGAGGTTATTTGTGATCTCAGGCAGAAGGTCATACAGACAGAAGTATATGTTTATATACATACATCTACAAAGAAAGGAATTCTACTAACAGTTAAATGCTCAAATATCTGTTCATGATTCTTCAAGTTTTATTAACTGACAATTCTTTTTTCAATTGTTAAACATGAGCTTGCTGTTTTTACACTATGAACTCCCTCTGCAGGGAGTTAGAGGTTTCACATACAGTAGGACAGAAAATGTAATCAGTGAATAATGAGGACATGAGTTTACAGTAATCCCAAATTCAGTTTCTTTAGTTTCCTTTGCATGAACTTTATCTATGCAGGTTCTTCCTGTCTTCAAGCAAGGAAAATATTGATCTGAGAATGAATAAAATAAGTTTTCACATTTCAAAGGTCATAGACACAAAGGATTCACATATGCTCTTTAATCAGATATTAAGCATCTAAAAACCAAATAAATAAGCTCACTACCCCATTTTAACTGAGTATTCTGTTTTTAATCTGGACAGACTTTGTGAGGAAAATCCTTGTGGCCTTGGTTTCTCTGTTGAACTCAGGAACTAAGATATTATAGTGAAGCCAGTTATAATGCTATCATTTTCCACTGCTACCAAACATGCCAGGCCACTAGACACAAGTCAGAAACATCTGCTAGATAGCATGTACATGAACATAATTGAAAGGAAAATATTCTTAGGTATATGTGCTAGCTCTCTCAAGAAATTTTACTCTCTTGTTCTCATCTGGGATGCGAAGGATGCTGGTTTGTGGCTGTGCTGTCTCTGCCTGGGGCTGTGGGAACAGCCAGCAGGCACAGCTGGTGGGCAGGGGGAGCAGGTCAGCTGCAAGAAAGGCAGCAAGAGGAGAGGCCAGGGCATGGCCAGGGGCTGGCACTTCAGCAGTGACTTCCATGGGCTTCATGGGAGAAAGGGCCTCCAGTGCTCCCAGTCATGTTAGCCCAAATTAGCAGGAGTTTGGTTTAGTTTTACTCTTTCTTTGGGGGTTAGAGGTGTACAAAAGAGAAAACAAAACTGAATGAAATGGACCCTGTCTGCAAAAATCTACTGAGGAAGGGAAAATTTGTTTTTATATCTTTATACTCAGAATGCTTCATCAAGCAGATGAGAAGGCGTTTGCTCTAGTTTAGACTTTGTGTCCTAAAATTCAGCCTGTGGAGACTAAGAATCCTTTCTCCAGCCCCTTCACAAAAGAGGTGGTGCAGCTTTACCTCAAAGTTCTGGCTGATGCCGGATTGCTCACAGTTTAAATACCTTTTGCTTAATATTGTGAAGGACAGATACTGAGGCAGTGGGTGGGTACATTTTTTCCTTAGGGAGGTGGTATAATGTGATCAGAGTACTTTTCAACTGACATTAGCTAAGTAAGAGCTAGCTTGTCCTCTGTTGCCTGTCTGCTCAATAGAGAAAAACAATTTGCTTGAGAGAACAATTCACTTTATTTTATGAGCAGATAAATGCAACTCAGTAGTTTTACTCTGCTTCCACTGACTATGATAGAGCCTAATTACTGGGATTTACAAAGGTAGGTGAGATGAATCCCACACAAACTATCTCAACTTGAAAAATGTACATGGGTTTTGTACAGCTCCTCAAAACTAAGATGCATCAGGAGGTGCTTGAAATGAGGCTGCAGGGTGAATATAGGCATGTTCCTGCATTTTTTAAAAAATCTACAGCCACACTTCCTAGAAAACTGAGTGCAAGATTCTTTCCTGTCATAAAATGTATATGCTAAATTTCCCTGTAAATATATGAAGCTCTCAGTCCTGTCTCTTCCTATGCCCAAAATTCTTGGCATTAGGATAAAGAAAATAAGTGTCATTTGTCTCTGAAACAGTCTTCCATTCCCACAAAGAAGTGTTGGCCTGTGGATTAATGCTGGGCAATTTGGGAGATGTGTGAAAAGTACCAAAGAAAAGTATTCCTTACAGCTGCAATCAGTCATGATGCTTTCAAGCAGCATAACCCAATAGCAACTTTCAGTACACTTTTTCCCATTCCCTTTATAATATCTACCCAGATGGCATTATGCTCTTGTGTGTCCTTTTCTCATCCTTCTGCTCTCCCATCACAATTTTCTTCTGCTGTTAGTGGCAGTGCTGGCACAGCCCTGCCCCAAATAACTTTCTCTTGGCGCATGGAACCCCCCTCCTAATGATCTGCTTCCCAGTTGCTCTGGAAATACAAAAATTAGAGACTTGGCTGAACCACACACACCAAGAATTACAGCAGTTTGAGAGTCTCTAAGTAGAAAATATTTCAACAAGACTGTGCTAAGTCTCAAAAACACATTAAACAGAAATTACTTTATGTAAAAGCATGGTCCTGCCAGAGTTGGGTTTTGTCTGCATGAGACATACCAGCATCTCTTAATACAAATGAGAAAGTTTTACATTACATCAAAATCACATTTTCTAAACTTCAAGTGTGCTCTGACTGAAGATGGTATAAATCTCAAGTAATTTAATTGCTATAATAATTCTAGGTTTAAGGCAGTATAATAGGGAATAAAATATATTCTAGCAAGCATTGCAAGTCCTTACTTTAACACCACATTTTAATTTTATGGAGAATTTTAACTAACACAATTGAAAGAGCAAGATGGAACTAGAATGTGGAAACAAGTCACTTTCAAAAGAATGTATTTATAATGGCTTCCTCTGAAGCAGCTTGCAAGCAATGCAGACACTCCAGAATGGGGTTATTTTTCTAAGTTTAGCTATTGTTGATTTAAATACCATTTTAGTTACAGTGAAAGAAAATTAACACTTGATTCATTTTTATTGTGATTAATTATTCCAATATTTCTATATATTTTCTAAATATTTCCTGTGTTAGATTATAATGCCACTTACATTTTGTTTTCCATTACTTTAATTTCATTAGCCCCAAAGAAATTATTCCAGATATTTGCCAGGATTATTTGGAACATAAGCATTATTTAATTTTAAATAACCATCAAAAAGTGCATAATACAAATTATATTCCCACCTCCTCTTATTTATTCTGAAAACAGGAAAAACCTAGAGACTCCAAGGAGCTGAACAGCATGCAAAGCATGATTTAAAATACAAGTCTAAATAGATGATTTTAATGTGGTTGAACAACCAGTCCAAGAGAAGCCATCAGGACAACTCCATTCAAGAGTCTTCCAGAAGCCTGGGTTAAGGCTTGACCATCAACCCTGGGATCACATAATTCCATTAACATCTTAAAAAAAAAAAAAAAAAAAGAAAAAAAAAAATCAAAAAACTTAAAATAACAAAAATCTGTAGACAGGACTGAGCATATTGAATGTTTTGGGATATGTTTGATTCTGCAGCCTGCATTTCCAGCTCTGATACATCAGCCACTGAGTTAGGAGCCTCCTTCTTCCCAGCAGAGGTGCTGAGCTGAGCCTCTACAAAAAAAAAATTGTTTTCTCAGGAGTGAATAGCACTTTTCTCAGAAGTAAGCCTCTCCAAAATGTCCATATGGCAACATTACCGAAGTAACATTCTAGACCGATGCTAAATTTACAAGGTGCCCACGCAAGGGATATGCAGAGAGACATCTGTGTTTCAATGATACCTCACTAATAGTCAGAATTATCAGCAATAATAAAACTGAAAAAAAAAAAATTCCCCTCATACATATATCTCTCACTGATGATATACTGCCATCCAGACTTCATTAAATGTACACTCTACATGGAAGGATGGAGACTCAATGATTTTTTTGGGTAACCTCTGCCAGAATTTGACCAACCTTATAGTAAAAAAATAAAGGGGGTTTGTGTGCAGTTGGAATATTTTATGTTGTAGATTGTGGCCATTATCTCTTGTCCTATCAGTAGTCTTTCGGGTGTGTCAAACATACCACACAATGTTAATTTATGGAATATTAGAATGCTCAGACCTTCTTTCACAGAATGTTAGAATGCTCAGGCTATATTTCAAAAAATGTTAGAAGGTTTTATCTTATTTTCCTTAAGTTTATATTCTGGTATGACTTCCAATTATTCAACACAGACTTAATTTCTACGACTGTATTTCTCTGGCAATTCAGTTGCCCATCAAACAGAGCTCTTACACACACCATTAACAACACAGGGCTAGACATGTTGCATCACAAAAGAAGCAAATATATTGAACTATGGTAACAAAAAACCCCAAAACAAAACAGTTTACCTCTTCAGTCATTTTAGTTATGTAGTGGTTTGGACTTTTTTGCAAGAAAATCACTGCCGTGTCGAACCACAACAAGTTACTGTCTTTGCTGAAGTCCTACTAATTCACACATAGTGATTCTTTTTTTTTTTTTTTGCTAAACCTTCTGCTGCTTGTGGAAGGTTTACGAATTCACCACAGTACTCAATTGTTAATGTACCCATCTTTTCATTGTTTCCAATTCACCTCACCTATGAGATGCTTCACAGAATATTCTCACTAACAGCTTCCATTAGTATTGACTGTTGCCCACATCAAATGTTTAATGTGTGCTGTCAGGTTTAATCATGTGTTTGCTTGAACAAGATCCATTATTGTCTCTGCTTGTATTGCAGAGACAGCTTAGAAGGGTTTCTCACTTCACGGATTATTGAATCTTCTTTTTTATAAACTGTACTGTTTGTAGCCTAATAACTACAAGTTTTTAATTATTAAGGATCTTGGAGAATTCTGAATGGAACAAGAAAAAGATTTTTCAGTCAGCACTTTGCACTCTGACTTGCTCCAGCCTGTCCTGTGGAACAAATCTAAAATACACAACACATGGAAGCATCAATGACTGTCTGTGTAATACATCCATACATACATATATACATACCTACATAGAGAGAGATCCCTGGAGCACCAGCTAAACTAGTTCTGGCTCAGGCAATGTAGTGTGACAAATTTACACATGGACATTTGCTTCAAACACTTTCTGGACAAATTCACCTCTGTTGAACTCCATCATGAGTATGTTAAAGTGCTTGTTAAGACTGCATGCAGCCCTCTGGTGATTGTGTTGATGGATGATAGCTTTCTACTGTGGGAAGAGATTGAGTGCCTAGGGCTGATTCTTTCACGTGCTAGCCTTATTTTTTTTGACCATGAAGGTTTGTTCATATGCCAGTATCTTAGCAACAGCAGACAGTCTGATTCTACTAAGTTCACTGGTTCCTCCCTGGGAAATTAATATGATGATGACATCCCAGTATAACATTCTATTTGCCTTTTGGGGTATGGAATGTCAGTTTATTTAATGCTGTGCACTGCAAAGCAACAGCTCCAGGAGCAATCAGCCCAGAAGTGTCTGAATAATGCTGCTGTGATTGGGACAGCAATCATTATACCAAAAATACAGCATCAGTAACACAAGCACTTTGGCAGACTAAGTTAAGTTTGCAAAACCTAAGAGTTTTAATGCCCTGAAATTAGGGACCAACAATAACAGAGTAACCTTCAACTTCATGAAATATCTTAAAATGAATCAGCAAGAAATTAAAAGTTTCTGGAAATTATATATTACTTAGACTACGGAGGAAGAGACATAAACTCTCTGGGAAATTACATCTGTACCACAGTAGGACCGCAGTCGTGTCCAGCAAGGTACTCTTTGAACTCTTTGGAAGACAGGATTCATATACATATATCTCCAAATATTTTGTGCTTAAGCAAAGATTAGAAACCAAGCATAGACTCTATTTCCTTCCGATAATGCTGGCTCATCCTTTAAAGTTATTGTTATGGTGTGGAAAGGCACTGATAAAGTTAAACGAAAGAATAACATGACCTATTTTAACGAATTATTCCTTTAAGGTCCTTCTTTAAAAAATTGTTTTTTCCCTACCTCTTTGTCATCAGCACCTGAATATTCAAGGTTATGCTGCAAGGTATGCACTGAGAGCCCAGCTCTGCAGCCCTTATTTGCAAGTCATAAGGAAGAAAGCTGAACAGTATCTGGGTGGCACTGGTCTAATGTACATGATAGACAAAAAAACCCCCAAAACACATATTGATTCCAGGCTGATACGTTCTTTTTCAAACATGAATATGGTGCATAATGCACTTTTAATGTCTGAACAGCAGTGTCCATCTGTGTCCCTCTCTTCTTCTTCAGATTTTCCAGCTACATCTGGAGCTTGGATACACGTATTTGGTTGTACTCAGTTCTAGCCTAACACCCTAACACTTTTATGTGACTTTCAACACTACTTGTCTCTGATGTTAATGCAAGAATCTGGCTGTTTGGAGACCTGCCCAGTATGTGCTAATTGACCACGGCAAACTTGTAGGGGAATGTGAGCCACATCAGCTTCATGAAAACTAGTGTCTCTCCATCTGAAACTATAACACATATTTCATGCCTCTCTGGCTGTTAATTTGCTTCAAAACTTGACATTTGCACCCTGCAATTGAAGAGTAATCACAAGAGGCCTTCATAGTGAGCTGGCAACATTTTAAAACTGGAATTCTGAATGAAATGTGTTCATAGTGTTATAAATGAAATGTCAATTTTATCAAATTAATAATTTGCGCTAGCCAAATTATTAATATAAAAACAAACAGAATTTATTTCTAATCAAATTGACAATCTTAATAAGCCACTATAAAGGAAAGCAGAGCCAAGTTTAGGTTCTTGACTCTGGGTGACACATACACAGCTCTGAACACCAGCAGTTCAGAGAGGTAAGCGCACACCTTTGAGGTGTTTGAGTCCAGTTTTTATACTGTTTTTCTTGCTCCTGGCTAGGAAATCTTTTGTTCTTTTCACTTCTGATGGTCCTCTGGTCTAGTGCTCAGGGGTCCATTTAGATGTTGATTTGTCCAAGGATTCTCTTTGTGCTTTGGTCGATGTTTTCCAGTAACCCATCTTAGCGTTTCTGGTAAGGGGCTTGTTCAGATGATGATTTTTCCTAGAAATCCTTATATGATTAAAATGAAGTGTCTTAAGCAATAGGTCCACTCATTAGCAGTGTCCAGGGAGTAACAGATCCTATCTCTTGCTCCTTTCAGATGGAAAAGATTCCCTCGCTGGGTAAGATGAACTCATAGTAGGTTGATGGGTCTGAGGTCATTTCTTCTGGGCTTGCCTTCTTGCCTTCACTTCTTATGTTAATTTGTACCTTCCTTGAGCAAGATGTCAGGAAACTTGCCAAGGTGTGTTTTGAACATAACATATTTGAACATATATACAAACTACAACTTGCGATATTTCACATTCCACATTTCACATTAATAACTTATTCGGCTTATACAATTTTGACTCCTTATGAATTTTGACTTATCTATAACAATAGCCATCCTGAGATTACACGTCTTGCTTTGAAAAGACAGATGTCTGCTAAGGAAGAGGGGAGCTTCCCTTGAAATGAAGGCTGTAACCCCCTTCTCCCTGAATTATTATAATTTTGAAATTAAGGGGCTTTCAGGCAAAGATATAAGGAATAGGAATAACAGTTCTTAACTAAAATACAGATATATAAACAGGCAAACAAACAACAATAACTATAGCGGTGACAACAAACAGAAGCACAAACCCAGTGCAGCCTCTCTCGGCTGTCAGGCCCTTTCCCCTTTGGTGCAGTTCCAGTCACAGCCGGCAGGGGCGCTGGCGGCTCCCGGTGAGCAGGGCAGGTGCGATGGTTCTCCCGCGGCTGCAGGGGGCGCTCCGGAGCGAGCTCGGGGAGCACGCAGTGATGGCGGCCTGGAATCCGGGAAGGGATGGAAGAAAGGCTTCACAAACCTCCCTGGGCAGCTGATCCTGGGGTCTGTCCAGGCTCTCCTGGCCAGGCAGGCTGGGGCCGCAGTAGGAGCACAAATTCCGGGTGGCAGGCGAGATGTATCGAGCTGCGGAGCTGTGGTAGGAAATCCCCGGAGGTCTCGGCAGGCAGGACGGGCAGGGCTGCAGAGCAGCGAAGGCTGAGGCAGCAGGGTCTGCAGCTCAGCTCCCAGCGAGGCAGGGAAGGACAGGTTTGGGATCCCGGGGTTTCTCCAGCAGGGAGGAAAAAACAGCAGGAAACCTGCAGTGCTGACGAGAATGGTCTCTCCCCATCTCCACACCGAGTCCCGGGCACACATCCAGGTGAAGACAGTAGCCCAAAGTGGGCTCCTCCTCTCCGTGGCCAGTTCTTTTGTTTCTCCCAAGTACCCAGCAATTTGTTGTCTCAGTAACATATATGGGAGAAAATTCCTCAAGAGAAAAAAGGAACTCCCAAAACCCTAACAACAGACTGTAGAAAGGTTTAGCAGAGTTTTAACAGAGGTGTTCATATAAAGATTTTTACTTAGAAAAAACTGTCTTGCTCATTCACCTGCTGAAAAACAGGAAGAAAGAGGTAGGACTTGCAAGCAACATCCTTACTGTATTGGATTCAATGTGTTTGAGGCTCTCTAAGTGTCTTGGAAGACTTTCATTTTATTCCAGAGAAATGCTGTCATTAAGAGAAAATTGGCAAAATTTTGTTTGCAATTACTCTTAGGAGTAAAAGTCAGATTAACATGGGCCAATTGCAGAAGCTAAATAGGACAATAGCAAAATAAGGAATACATTTTTATGAGGACAAAAATAATTTTAAATAGACTTTTCAAGCTCTTTAATGTTAAAATACATGTATTAATCAACCATATTTTCTTTGACTAGCCAGGAAAAATTGTTTAAGGCATCACATTTTTAGTCCCTAAAAATTGCTCAGTAGTTACTCAAACTGCTCAGGAGAATATAAATAATAGAAATCCTTATTTCTGGTCTAGAATATTTTGTGAGGATCATAATTACATGTAAAGATAAAATGCCAGTCTGCAATGTTCAAACAAAATATAGTTATTTTGGAACAATTTTATGATTAACATCTAAAGGTACTTGGGAAAAACATTCACTTTACTGATGCAATTGCTGCATGCAGTTCTACTCTGCTTAACAGAACATTTCATTTGAACACAAAAATATGCATTTTTATGAGCATGAGAACATTGCCTCATATCCGAGAGCACGTTTTTTGCTTCTGTGGGGAATGAGATCTTATTTTTGTGCTGCTCCTATCCTTAGCCTACTATTTTCAAAATTATCATGGAACAACATGTTCACACTCAAAAAATGACAAAGGAAGGCAGTCCACAGTTCAACTCTTCCTGAGAAAAAGGAAAGACAAGAACCCCATTGCTTACATATATTTAATTGACATGAAGCTACATGAAAATAGTGCACGGTTTTCTTTTAGAAACAGGGATCAAGACATTCCCTTCACAATATTAGTGAAAACCAAAAAAACAGCATTCTACTACATAGGCATAATGATTTTATACAAGCAGAAGAATGGTGTTTTTAACAGAGTGGATGTTACTTAGGAATGTCTCAGTAAAACGTTTGTTGCGATTTCTAATGATAATTACAGAGACAAAAAGTTTCCCATAAATACTTGAGAACACACTACTACTTTACATTCATCATTCTTCAACTAAAATTCTCCTTTCTTCCCACTACTCCTTTTCATCTGCCTAGTCTAACATTTAGAAAAAGTACTAAAAGGACAAAAAAGCAATTATTGTTTCAGTTTTGTCTTCTGGTATAGTCCTTAAATATCACTTGTAATAGCCTAATTTTCCTAAATAAAGTAATACAAAATTATTATTAAAAGTCCATCTTTGAGAATTAAGTATTCTAATCAGGACTATATTAGAAAACAGTGAGACATAAATATTTTTTATCCCTATTGAAGAAAGGGCAGGCCACTCAAGAAGTCTACAATATCATGAAGTTATGCAGGGAGAAAATTAGAAAGGCCAAAGCCTAACTAGAATGAAACCTATTAAGTCAATAAAGGATGACAAAAAGCAAAAAAATGTTTTTAAAAATACATTGGCAACAAAAGGAGGGCTAAGGAGTATCTCCATCCTTTTTTCTATGTAAGGGGAAAAAGGAGGAGGTACAGGCTGAGATACTTAATGTCTTCTTTGCCTCAGTCTTTACTGGTAAAGACCAGTTATCCTCAGGGTACCTAGACCTCTAAGCTGGAAGGCAGAGACAGGGAGCAGAAGGAAGTCCCCATAATCCAAGGAGGAATGGCCAGTGACCTGCTACACCACTTACACACAAAAATGTCTAAAGGGCTGGACGGGATCCACCCAAGTGTGCTGAGGGAGCTGGTGGAAGTGCTCACCGAACCTCTTCAATAACTTTTCAGCAGTCCTGGCTAATGGGGGAAATCCCACATGACTGAAGGTTAGCAAATGTGACACCCATCTACAAGAACTGTAGAAGGAGTATTGAGGAAACTACAGGCCTGTCAGCCTGAGCTGGGTGCCAGGGGAGGTCACAGAGGAGACCATCTTAAGGGCCACCATGTGGCATATGCAAGACAACCAGGGGCTCAGGCCCAGCCACCATGGGTTTGTGAAAGGCAGGTCTTGCTTGACCAACCTCATCTATGCCAAGGAGAACTGCTTAGTGGAATAGGGAAAGGCTATGGATGATGTCTACCTGGACTTCCTTGAGCCTTTGGCACTGTCTCCCACAGCATTCTCCTGGAGAAAGTGGCTGCTCATGGCTTGGATGGGTGCACAGTTCACTGGATAAAAAACTGGCCGGATGGCCAGGCCCAGACAGTGGTGGTGAATGGAGTTAAATCCAGCTGGTGGCTGGTCACTACTGGTGCTCCCCAGGGCTCACTACAGGGACCAGCCCTGTTTAACACCTTTACTGATGATTTGGATGAGGGGATCGAGGGCACCTTCAGTCAGTTTGCAGATGACACCAAATTGGGTGGGAGTGTGGGTGGAAGTGTTGATCTTCTGGAGGGCAGGGAGGCTCTGCAGAGGGAATCTGAAGAGGCTGGATCAATGTGTCAAGTCCAATTGTATGAAGTTCAACAAGGCCAAGTGCCAGTTCCAGCCCCAAGAGCTAGTTCCAGTCACAATAACCCCTTGCAGCACTACAGGCTGGGGCAGAGGGGCTGGAAAGCAACCCAGTAGAAAAGGACCTGGGGGTGTTGATCAACAGCTGGCTGAACATGTGCCAGCCTGTGCCCAGGTGGCCAAAGAGGTCAGTGGCATCCTGGTCTGTATCAGCAGCAGTGTGGCCAGCAGGACCAGGATAGTGACCGTCACCCTGTACTCGGCACTGGTGAGGTCACACTTCAAATCCCGTGCTCAGTTTTGGGCCCCTCTCTACAAGAAAGACATTGAGGTGCTGGAATGTGTCCAGAGAAGGACAACAAAACTGGTGAAGGGTCTCAAGGAGAAATCCTGTGAGGAGCAGCTGACAGAACTGGGGGTGTTTAGCCTGGAGAAAAGGAAGCTCGGGGGAGACTTTGTTGCTCTCCACAACTCCCCGAGAGGAGGCTGCAGCCACTCATGGGTCAGTCTCTTCTACCAGGTAAGAAGAAAGTGGACAAGAGGGAATGGTCTCCAGGTGCACCAGGGGAGGTTTAGATTGATATTAGGAAAAAGTTCTTCCCCAAAATGTTGTCAAGCATTGAAACAGGCTACCCAGGGAACTGACAGAATTACCACCCCTGAAGTCTCTAAAGAAAATGGGTATGGCACTTGGGGCAAGGTTTACTGAACATGGCAGTGCTGGGTTAATGGTCAGATTCAGTGATCTTAGAGGTCTTTTCTAACCTGAACAATTCTGTGATTTTATGATTCTATAATTCTATAAATATTTCAAACAAGACAAAAACTAGCATTATTAACAACAAGGTGAACCAGTGACGACTTAATTAATTGAGCATAGAAGATAAAAACCAAGATATTGGTGCGGCAGAGAGGGAAAAGACAAAAGCAAGTAATTACCATGAGTTTCAAGAAAGGCTAGGGATCGGAAAACCATAAAGCCTATGGCTCCTGGGACATTGGGACTGCAAAAGGCATGCCAGGTGGGGTGGCACTGCACCAATGCAAATTTTGAGGGCTTTTGCCAGGAGCGCTGAATCACCCCAGACTTTTAGATTGCCTTCTTCAAATGCATGCTCTGTGGGAAGACCTGGGGTTTATTACTTCCTTTTCAAGTAACCACCCTCAGATATTCAAAGAGCACAAGCACTTTCTTGAGGGTATTCACACTCTTTTGTGAAGCTATACTGGAGCTGCAATAGGAAGCACAGGAGGCAGTTTCACAACCCAGGACAGGGACAACACTTAGGAGCCTTTAAGTGCTCTTGACTCTCACTCCCAGCCCATGACATGACACGACATCTAGTTCCTTAGGACACGGCAACTTTAATCAGGAAGAAGATCAAATTTGCCATCCAAAAGAGCAAATTAATACTGAACATGCATGCTATGCCCAATGCTTTCTGTTTGCTTTGCTGGGTTAGTTTTCAGATGCATGAGCCCCCCAGTCTGCACGGAGGAGCTGGAAACACAGCTGGAGACATGTTGTGGAGAGATCCGTCAGGTTTGGGCTTGTACCAAGCTAAAGAGCTAAAGGTGGGCAGCACCACACAGAGACATAAACCTGCTTCAACTGGCTCAGTTTGCAGAAGAGCTTCATGATTAGCTATGCTGGTACAACTAGCAGAAGAGATGTGTGGGGCCAGAAATAAGCAGTCATGGATGGCAACAGAGGAGCAAAAACTCTCTCCAGCTGTGATTGCCACCCTACTGCTGAGGAACTGGTAGCATTCACTGTCAATTCTGCAGCTCCCTGCAATTCTGGAAACAGGAGAATATACTGGCTTGTTTTGGGTGGACAGAAAATCTGTGACTACTCTGGGAGGTGCCTCTGTTAACCAGCATGGTGTTAAAATGAACCTCTGCCTAGCTGAGATGGTCTTACCATCACAACCCTTTCTGGAAGGCTCTGTTAGAATCCATCAGCAATTTAACCCCTCAGGCAATATATAACACTTTTAAAGAAGACTCTACACAAAGCTTTGAAATACAGCTTTTCACTGCCTTGTACTTATATGTCATCAACTCCTTTATAAATGGAAAATGGGATATTTACAACTCATATGTAAATGTTGTTCTATTTTGATAGCATTTTTACATACTTTAACTTCTGTGCACAAGACCAGAAATTACTATCAGGTCATTACTATAATCTCTTCATCTTGGACCCCTAAACTTTACTCCACACTAAGCTAAGTAATTTATTTGATCAAAGTGTAGGCTGTATTTGACAGCTGCCATAAAATCCCTTATACTCCTGCAGTTTGATGTCTTCCCCCCTGCTTTATTGTCATCACAGCAGTTCCCTTGCTGTCACCAGCAGAATTTTCTGCTTTCTCTGTTTTTTATAACACTCTCTCAGACTCCTCTGTACAGCTTCAGTGCAATTCACAAGTGCTGGGCATTTCCTAAGCTGAAATGCATTGTGGTTCAGAGTCTCCACAGCCACGGTGTTCAGTTACCAGTGAAATTACATTTAACTCCCAAGCTGTTTACAATTCAGACAAAAGGATTTCTCTGTATAGCATCCAAAACCAACAAAGTTACAAGCACTTAAGCTTTTTGCACAAAGATCAAATATAAAAGAATCTCCCTCCTCAAATATCCTTTGGTTACAGTCTTCTGCAAACCATATAGCTTAGCTTGTATCTACAGAGCCTCTTTTTATGTATCACATAAGCTTTTACTGATAAGCTCACTCTTCTAATCCTTTAAGATTTTTTCCATACAAATTCAGCATTTTCCCTTCTAAACTTCTTAATTTCTTATTTATTCAGAAGCTATTTCTACACTTCACTTCTTAAAGACTTGGAGTACAATTTTTTTTCAGAGTAGCTGTTAAGCTTTGTACCTAACTGGCCTATTAACAAATCTATGACTCATAGAAAAAGTTAAATTCCACTCTTTCCCATTATCCTAAACCAGATTTGACTGTACCCATAAGATGGCATAAGGTCTTGAAGTAGCACACTAAAAAATCTTCAGTTAGCTAAGTGCCAATCTGATTTATAAATTATCTGTCCATTGAAGTTTGTTCCAAATATTTTGGCTAACCCTTTTTCTATCAGATCAAGCAGCAGGTGCCTGTATCAAAATTCCCCAGACCACCCCACAGGTCCTTTCAGATCTCTTCCCACTCCTTGACTCCTGAGCCCATAGCACCTGCTGCAGCTGCTCTTCTGCAAATGCAGGCTTGGACCCTGCTCCTTCTTTCCAGTCTCACCATAGTCAGCTCTCTTTCCATCATACTTTGCATCTGCTTTCACCTTGAATGCCCTCTCTTGGATCAGGCTCTTCTGTTTTCCCTTAGGCCTTCTCCTGAATTGCAAGTATTGCGTTCTATAATCTCGGCACTGCCGTGTAGCCACAACCAAGCCTGGTACAGAGCCAGACTTGCTGTAAGCAGCATTCCCTGGAAACAGCTTAGTGCACTGAGAAACTCGTGAGAGCGAGTAGGCAGGAGGGCAAAGCAATCTCTCCTGGCAATCAGACAGTGAGGAGCTTTGCTGCCTCGCTGCTGGCACAACATCTCGGTATCCACGCTAAGCTGACCTGGAGCTGTGGAGGTGCCTCTCCTGAGACAGGCTTTGCACAGCTCATACCAGGGGGCCATCTATGCCAGTGACAGCTCTAGTTCTGGTAGTGTGACCTGATGCAAGCTCCAGGACCTGGATCCTGTCCTATTGTGGAATACAGATGTAATTCCCACATGGACTGCAGGTTATAGCCCCTTCCTACATTTATATTTTACAGAATCACACACTTGTTGAAGTTGGAAAGGACCGCTGGAGAACATGTAGTCCAACCTCCTCTGCCAAGGCAGTTACCTAGAGCAGGTGACACAGGCACGAGTCCAGGTGAGAGAATGTCTCCAGAGAGGGAGGCTCCACAACCTCCCTGGGCAACC
Source organism: Lanius collurio (assembly GCA_020086605.1). Lineage (NCBI taxonomy): Eukaryota > Metazoa > Chordata > Aves > Passeriformes > Laniidae > Lanius > Lanius collurio. The sequence goes on along the minus strand of JACBWW010000003.1, from coordinate 28,819,901 downwards.
TGTTTCACTGCTCTGCCACTCTCAATGTAAAAAAGATTTTCCTCATGTTGAGGTGTAACTTTGTGTATTTAAATTTATGGCCATTGCTCCTCTTCCTGTTACTGGGTACCACTGGAAAAAGTCTGGCACCATCCACTTGTCACCCACCTTTGGGATATTTATATACATTAACGAGATCCCTTCTCAGTCTTCTCCTCTAGACTGAACAGTCCCAGCTCCTGAAGTCTCTCCTCATCTGAGAGATGCTCCAAAAATGTAATCATCTTTGTGGACCTCCTCTGTATTCTCTCCAGTAGCTCCTTGTCCTCCTTGAACTTTGGAGATTAGAACTGAACACAATACTCCAGGTGTGGCCTCAGTAGGACCCAGTAGAGAGGAGGATCACCTCCACTGACCCGCTGGCCACACTTTTCCCAATGCACCCCACGATATTCTTTGCCCTCCTGGTCGCAAGGGCACTGCTGACTCATGGTCAGCTTGTCATTTATTAAGACTCCCAGTTTTCTGCAGAGCTGCTCTCCAGTAGGTCAGCCCCAGCCTATGCTGGGGTTATTCCTCCCCACGTGCAGGACCCTACGCTTGCCCTTCCTGAATTTCATTAGTTTCTCTCTGTCCAACTTTCCAGCCAACCAAGATTCCACTGAATGGCAGCCTACCCTTCAGGTTTATTTGGAGCCATTCCTTCTCCAGAAGGAAAAGGAAACATCCATGACAAAGGAGCACACTGCTATGGAGAGGAAACCTTTCACAAAAGCTGGACTATAGGTACCTAGGAACTCTTCAGTTGGGATGCACTCTAAAATAGAGACATTCATTCACCTTTTATTGCCTTGTTTGGTCCACCTTCATGCTTCACACATTTTTTAACATTCTGCTTTTATTTTACATGCTAATCCAAATAAAGCCCATAACAATACCCTTAAGTTTGGTATGTCTCTGTACAACCCTCCTGAGGCTCTCAGCTCTTCACAGTCAGACAGGATATAAGAAAGAGCTATCCATAACTGACAATGCTGCTGCAAACAGGATTGGATGAGGTGGTATCACAAACAAAATAACCAGGAAAGAACAGAAAATATAAGAAAAGAGAGAGAAATAAGGAAGAACCTGGTGGCATAAACCAAATGACAACTATTCATAGCTGCCCATACACACACACTGCACCAAGCAAATGCTCTGTGCAAAGGAAAGCTACCCCACACTACGAAAGACCTCGTATGGGACTCTGTCATGGACTGCCTCCCCAGCACTGACAGGGAAATGCAGTGGCTGCAGCTGGTGCTGGCACTTCCACAGCAGGTTCCCCTCAGGTACTTTGGTACCATCCAACAGCCATCTGCTCTCTTGGCCTCTCAGAAGCACAGACACAGCAGATCTTTTTCATGCACTACAGATCAAACTCAGGTCCGAGCCTGAGGGACTCCCTGTCTTTTCCACAGACACACTGCAACTGCAGACACAAAAACTGAGTGGGAAGCTTGCCTGTGAATCGTTTCATAAACTGTCAGAGTCACAGAGAAACAAGAACCTGCTGCAACACAGCACTTCTGTGGCTGCTGACAGACCCTGTTAACCTGCTTGCGTGGCTGGAGCTGTGGAGGATGTGGGCATTGCCTGCTTTTCCACGAGTCAGCAACGATGCTGGCAAAGCAGCCATGACAATATACTGCACTGTAAAGTACTGCTGACCAAACACTGCTAGCCTGGACAAGGGTGGGAGCTCACTAGTTTATACATTCTTGCCACAGACTCTAAAAGTCAGAGACATCAAACTCCCTGTGCTCTGGCATGCTCCCTGTTTTCAAAAGGAACATTTCCATTAGAATTTTTCCTTACCCATCATGTAAAGGAATAAATCTGGTTTTGCTAATAATGAACACAGATACTTTTTTATCCTCAAGTTGATTTCATTTTATGCCTACACCATGGTCTCTGGAAACTCATCTTACAGGTTGAAGCAATAATGAAACCCTGCCTAAACTATCTTTATACCATCTGCCAAGAGCACAAAGATCTCTGTGGTGTTCTGGAGCTCAGGAGAAGTCAATAGCACCCTGGATAAACACAAGGAACCCGATTTTACAGATCCTGGGAAAATAGCATGGAAGATGCCAAACTGCAACCTTTAAAAATTCTATTGGTAATTACAGAATAAGATTGCTACAGAGAAACAGGCTGCCAGCATATTGTCTATTGGTTGTGTGATTGCATTCAGTAGTGAACAGTCTCTTCTAAAACCTAGCACAGATGGTACATACAGTATCACAGAAATAAGGAGCCCTCTGTGCACTGTCCTCTTCACAGCTTACATTACTGTTAATATTTTCTGCCTAAGCTTACTGCAGGCATAAAAATGTAAGTTACAAGTAATAAATCCATTAATTTTCTATACCTCTGTAAGGTCTGTGCAGACTTCAGTGGGACAAAAACTCTAGTATTTCACTTTCTTTCAATTAAGAAACCAGTTCATAAAGTTGCAGGTTTTCTTCCTTCTTCTGGGTTTCCTCCACCATAGTGGACTTTTAAACAGTTCCTGTTTACTGAACACACACCAACTGTTACTGATAGCATCAGGCAGCACTGCTGTTGGCTATTCTGCCCAGTATTTTTAAAAGGGCACATATGAAAACTATGCATGATTGTAAAGTCTGGCATTCATTGCTCATTACTGACACAAATCTACTCTGCTTAAAGTGAACCCTGTATTGCTGCATAGCTTGTTACCATTAATCATTGTATGAAATGCTGACCTGTGAAATCCATATTAAGGGATATCAAGCTCCCACTCTGCCAGAGAAACAACTGCCAGAAGAAAATAACAAACAGTCAAACCATCAACTTGTACCTCAAAAGGAATGGGAAGCTAGAAAATGTGGATGTTCTAGTTTTTGCCTAATAGCACATAAAGTTTAACGCAGCATAGTTGGAATAAAATCCAACTCTTGAATCCCATTTCAAATGGAATGCTTTCTCATTGTACAATCCTTTAATTTTTACTCCCTGCACATACACATGCACTTCAGAGAGGGTGTGATCCTGCAGGACATTGGACATGTATTCAGGTAATTGTAGATGCCATTAAAATGGAAATGCAGAGGAGAGACTATATGGCAACTTCAGCTTTCAAGGCTGATCTTAATTTTGATCTTTATAGTTTTCACATTCTTGATTATATAAGTTTAACACTTAAAAAAATTTAAATGTAGCATTCCAAACAAAGAGTTATAATGCATGACCCCTAGTAATTACTTCTTCCCACAGTCACTACCAAGGTGTGTTTCTACAACCTGTGTGTCAACAGACAAGAGCATTGCTCCAGTAAAAAACACTAATTCAAACAGTGTTAAATTAACACAGTTCTGTTTGTAACTTACTGAAAACTACTAAAATGAATCAGAAACAAGAACAGAAAGAAGTCAGAGACTCTTCCCATTTCCTACTCCAGATGTCCATGCTGGCTATGACGTTTCACACTCTCTCAAAACAACTGAGGTGCAAAGCAAAAATATAAATTAGGACAGGTAGGCCTTTATCACACCACTTGACTGAGGAAACATTTGGATTTGCTTCACTTTACTGAATGAGAGGAATTCTTCGAGTAACAGGGGGGCAGAAAGTCCCAAACTTCCCGAACCAGTATGACAAGACCAAGAGACGCTCAGAAGTTATGCTCAGCACCGCTAACAGTGCATCTTCAGAAATTTAGCGGCAATTTATGCCAACAGCGATTTCCATCAGAAAACCCCTTCCCAGGGTGCCGGGCGGGCTCCGGCTCCGGCTCCTGCCCGCGGGCGGGAGCAGCTCCTTCGGCCCCGCCGCTGCGGGTTCCTGGAGCACCTGCTGCCTAGAGAGCGATGAGGAAAAAATCACCCCAAACGACAGCGCTCAGGAGAACCAGCGGGCGATGGACGGCGTGTGCTGCCGTACGTGTGCCCGGCGGGGAGCGGGGGCACCCCCGGCTCCTGCCGGACACCGCAGGGCCGGCGAACGCCGCGGCCCCGGGCAGCGGGACATGCTCAGTGCGCTCGGCGGGCCCCGCCTCCGCCTGACCCGGATACAGACGGCGCTGCCTCGGCCGCGAGCGTGGAGCCGGCCCGGCGCCGCTGCAGCAGCGGGAGCGGAGCGCCCCGGCCGTGCCATGGGATTGTGGTGACTGCCCGGCCCCGCCGCCCGCCCGCCCCGCGGCCATGGCCCCCATGGGCATCCGCCTCTCGCCGCTCGGCATGGCCGTGTTCTGCCTGCTGGGGCTGGGCGTCCTCTACCACCTCTACTCCGGCTTCTTGGCCGGTCGCTTCGCCTTCTTCATGCTGAGCGAGCCGGCGGCCGGCGGGCCCGAGACACCCCACGGCTCGGCGGCCGGCGGCGCCGTGGACCTGCGGGAGCTGCTGGCCGTGTCCGTGCTGGCCGCCGTCAGGGGCGGGGAGGAGGTGAAGCGGGTCCGCGAGGGGAACGTCCTCAATGCCAAGGCGAAGGGGAAGACGCGGGAGGGGGCCGAGGAGCAGCTGACCACCGGTGACCTCCTCTCCAACCGCAGGATGTTCTACCTGCTGAAGGGTGCCTTCCCCGCCGTGCAGGTGGGTGCCAGGCCCCTCCGTGGGGCGGGGGCTGCCGCGGTCCCGGCGCTGGGACCCCGGTGTGGAGCCCCGGCGCTGGGCTGCTGCACACCGGCGCCTCTCCGGTCTGTGCCCGCCGGCGGGAAGCGCTGCCCTCGTTTGCGCTTTTCCTTCCCCTCCCGCTGAAGTTGTAGCAGTGCCACCTCATGCTTGTTGCCCTGGGTGTTGGGTTGCGGGGCAAGGAGTTGGAGGGTGTTGCAAGCGTAGCCGCGCGAGGTGAAACAGTATCGGACAATACGGGCGTGGAGGGGTGGGGGAAGCACCGAGTCTCGCTCCAGTGGATCATGAGCTCTGTGGTTAAGGATACAGGTAACTGCGCAGCGCAGATTCCGCGTAGGGTTAAGATGAAGAGATTAGGAATGCCGTTGTTTCTGTAGTTATCCTCCCTGCTAGTTTTCTTTCCTGCCGTCAGTTATGGGGAGAGCCAGGAGCGGGGAGCAACGATGGAGAACGTAGCGCTGCAATAATCGAGTGTTTAGCATTCGTGGCTGTGGGACAGCAGATAAGCGCAGCTGTGTCAATACTGTGGATCACTGCCTGCCTGAGCAAAATGAGTTTACTTTGCTTTCAGAGGTGTACACCCTTCCCTGCTCTCCCTCAGTTCTGAAATCCGGGTCTAACTCTTGAGGTCACACCCTAACCTTTGAACTATACTTTAAAGCTTTTGGGGGTTTGTTGGCATAGTTTCTGCTTTCACTTCAGTAAATGGGAACTTCTGTCTCTTGATGTTAAATTCCTTTATAAATTCCTGTTAAATGGCTTTTTACAGCCATTTAAAATGGGTAGAAAGCCCTAAATTTGGATCGCAGAGGTGGTGATCATATGCTTCTGCTGGACAGGTTGAGAGAAAAAGTAGCTTAGTCTAGCTTTTGGTTGTTGAGTTACTATTCAATTTTCAGTAACTGTTTTGAAAATTCCACAGGGTAATGTGTAGTTTTTTGTTTGTTGGCTTTTTGAGGGTTTTTTTTGTTTGTTTTGATAGGGGTTTAAAGTGTTGTAAAAAACTTATTGCATATGAAATCTAGAGGAAACAACAAATTCTTCAATGTTTGAAGTAAACTTGATATGTGACTAGTCTTTCTCTACAGAAAGGTTATGCAGGTTCTGTTCTGAAGATTTCCTGGATTGTCTGTCAGTGACAAGCCACCTTCACAGGTCCAGTGTTAAAGGAAGAAAAAGTATTGACCCCTGTTCTCTTGCATTATTCAGTGTCTTCATGGAGCTTGGCTTTACAGCTTAGCTGGCTTGAAACCTCTATGCTTTCTTTCACAGATGGAAGGACTTCATTAATGTGAGAGTTGCCTGTGCTTCTAGAGAAGGCTGAGGATTTGGTCTGGGCTTGAAGAGTACAGTAAATTGTGTGTTGCCTGTTCTGTGCTCGAGAGCCTGGGATTCTTAGTGACAGTCTGACTTGTGTCCTTCTGGCATAGGGTGTTCACTTTGAACATCTACTTTTAAAAAACTTTGGTACTCCCTTTTGTTTTTCTCACAGTGTGCTGTGTGATGGTAGTCTTTAAGAATGGATGGTTCTTTCAAAAGTGCAGGTGTGTTCTCAAAAGCAGTATAAAAACAAAAATGTGTGCATAGGTCTGTGGGACTGGAAAATACCAGGCATATGTCTTTTCTTTCTCCCTACTCCTCCTTAAATTGACTGAGCTTGAGCACTTAAAATATCTAGGATGAGTGCGCTTGACAAATTTTTCAGGTGATCTGGAGTTATTCAGTCTGACAGATCAGCTGTGGGATGTTTAGTATTCTAAAAACATGATGGGGATAATAACAGCTTATCTCATGTGGTGTTTAAAAAGTATTCGCTAAGCTATGCATTTTGTCTCTTAAAGTCTGTGATGAAGATGTATTCATAAACTTTTGCCCAAGCTAAAATAAAAGCTTTCTTTTGCTACTATATACATCCATACAGGTGTGAAGACAAGGTATCATCTCAATCTACTAATCCATCAAGGGTAACTTCAGAACAACCCATCTAAGACTGCAGCTCTTTTGTAGAACAGACCTGCTGAGTTTTGGTGTGAATATAAGGATTATAGAGGATTTTCTGACTGAAGCAGTATAAAATTGCATAATGTAAAAAATATCTTACTTTATATCTGTAATCTTATCCCCCTGTCCAGAGTGACACTCCAGAATAAAAGATGCTGCTGAAGTCAAATAAACCTCCTCTTTTCTCCTTGCTGGAGAAGATGATGCTAATAAAAGCTGCCAAACAAAAACTGAAATAATTCCAAGAGGAAGCTTATGCAAAATGCTGATTTTCTCACATCGTGAAGTTCTTGAGCTTAACAAGGGTACCTCAGTATTTAAATTGTTGCCAAATGCTGCAGCCAGGAAGATGAAGCAGCACAAAAACTAGGTGCTAAAATATGCCTGTAAAGCAAAGGAAATGGAGTTGTTCAGTCTGGAGAAGGCTCCTGCAAGAAATTACAGCGGCCCTTCAGTACCTGAAGGGGGCTGTAGGAGAGCTGGACATGAGCTTTGTACAAGGCCATGCAGGACAAGGGGAATGGCTTTCATCTGAAAGAGGGCAGGTTTAGATGGGACATTAGGATATAATTCTTTACTGTGGGAGTGGTGAGGTGCTGGACCAGGTTGCCCAGAGAAGTTGCGGATGACCCCTCCCTGGAAGTGTTGAAGGCCAGGTGGGAAAAGGCTGTGAGCCACCTGGTTTAGTGGAAGGTGTCCCAATGCATGGCAGGGGGGTTGGAGTGACATGAGCTGGAAGGTCCCTTCCAGCCCAAACTGTTACATTACTCCATGATTCTCTAAGAATAACCATGGCTTTTCAATGTTTCAAAATAACCAAGGGGAGAAGTCATTCAACTGAAATAAACAAAAGTAAGTGAGCAGTGTTGGATTCCCTGTTTTGTGCTGCTGGACATGAAAAGGGAAAGCATGCAAACAGTCTGTCTGAACCAGATCGGAGTCTGTTAAAGTGTGGTTATTAAGAGAAGACAGAAGAGTTAGGCTTCTCACTTGCAGAAGCTGAAATAAATCTGGAAAAAGTCTTATAATACTAAGAGCTGGGATTTATGAAGAAAGCCCTTTCAAAATCTGAGGGTGAAAAATTCCCACAGAAAATGTTTGCCTTTGTTTTTTTAAGTAAAGGTATTGTCTGTACAGAGGAACTCCACTGCTGGCATCAGCTGCTCTGTTTGATATAAATAGATGCATTTGCATCAGTTAAGACTTCTCAAGGCTATGTTAGGTAAGACCAAAGAAGTGCAGCTCAATTGTGTTTTATCACTGTGTAGTAGATTTAGTGGTGGTGTTTTTAGATCCCTCAGGAACAAGCGTGAGAAAGATGAGGGACAAAGAGGCAAGTCACTTGCTGCCAACTTGGGTATTACCCAGTGTTGTCTGATTGCACTCAACATCCAGCAATAAATATTTGCATGTGTAGTCCATGAAACATCTTTGTACAATTGATTTTGAAATATACTTAATGCTAAAATACATGCATTACTTTCTCTTGCTGACGTTCTCAACTGTGGTTACAGGCTCAAGGTGTTACTGTTCCTGCATTCCCAAGTGTTGTCCTCATTTATTTGTTTTGCTAAGAACAGTTAAAGCTCTGATCCAGCTATAATCATCACCTCTGCTTCTTTCATTTTTTTTTACTGTTTATCTTTTCTGGGTTACTTGTCTTCTTTCCTGGTTGGTTCTCCATGCAGCCCTATTTATTCCTTGTGCTGGCACAGTGGTAGTGTGATAAGGACTGGGGTGGGAGTTAGGTGAGGAGATTAAGATGTTTAAGGCCCTGCTGCTGGGGTGGTAGTGGACTGGGGAGACATTCTTTCCAAACTCAGTGATAGACTAGCCAGAAACACTGGTATGTTCTGCTCAGAAGAGCTTCTGTGAAGAAATGATCTCATGATTCCAGAGTTCCAGCAGCATTACCTGCTAAAAAATCCCGCTCAGCATCATGCCTTAGGGTCTGACTTCTTTTAATGTGGCCTGACCAGGGATCAATGTCAGGACCTTGATAACTGAATGCATCCCAAGTAAAAATTTAAAATAAAAGTTATTTAAAAGAAAGGTTATTTAGGAATACCTGGTTCACTTCCCATTTCAGCCCATCTTCAGCATATCTGAAGGAGCAGCCCTTCTTGGTCGCAAAAGTGGGAATGATGGACAGAGTTTTTCTTAAACTTTGACCACGTTACCTCTTGTCCTCTGACTAAAAAAGACAATTTTAAAGTGATCCACACAATTCTGCTGTTTTGTTTCTGCTATACTAGAGTGATTTTTACAGGATGCAGACTTCAGTCTTGCTGGTCAAATTGTATTCTGCCCTACATCCCCATTTTGAGCTGTTTTGGCTTATTTTTGTTCTAGAGTTGCATCAGCTATAGGTCTTGTTTTCTAGCATAAATACTGAATAGAGTTTCATCTTGTTTGCCCTCTTTTTTTCTTTTTTTTTTTTTATTGTGACTGTCTTGGAAATCAAGTCTTCCTCTATCTTAGTCTTTCTCTTTGAGCATCTTTTTATGAGTCTTGCCACTGTTCTGAATACAAATGTTCTTCTATCTCTTTCCCAGTTAAGACTGATGATAAATACTGCATTTCAAGCTTATGCATGATAATGCTGGAATCTGCATTTGAAATGAAAATTTAAGAACATGTCACTTTGATTTTCTTCTAAATTAATCTGATTTTTGAAGATTAATGACTCCAAGCACTCCTTTTTTATCGGGCTATATGAAGTACTGTCTAGGTTTAAACTCACTGTTTACAGGCTTCTGACCACAGTGCCAGCTACCATACCTAAAGAACTGGAATTTCATCTGAGATGGCACATTCTGCAACTGATACTGATTCTGTGTGAAAGATATATATGTTAAAGAAGTAGGTTTAGAAAACAAAATACTACTTAAACTTCAGAAGTATTGCACTTTAGTGAATAAGTTCAGTAATTTGTCTTTTCATGTTGTGAGAATGGCCTCCTCAGGTCTTAGAGCTTTTAATAAAATTAATGTTCTTCTGACCCAGATGATCTTTGCAATTGCCAGGGGGTTTCTAAGAAAACAAGAAGTGTGAATTTTAATCTGAAATCTCGGAAATAGGTGTTGTCTGGAGATGCATCTCCTAACACGGGTTCCAAATGATGCCAGATGACTTATGCCTACTCTCTTTGAATAAAAATGAAGTTAAAGACTCTAACTTTATGCTAATGAGTTCTGTGATTATCTTTTCAGATGCAATTAGAAGTGTTCATTTGGCTTGTTTGTACATGGGGGTGTTTAATCTATCAGCTGAGCATCTGGACAGTTGAATTTCTTAGTGTAGCCACTCACAAACAGTGGAAGTTTTCTGGGTATTATCTATTTTACTGGTAGGTTTCTAATCTGTCCTTATTTGGATGTTTTCTTAAAATGGCAAGAAGTGTTGCAACTCTTGTGACGAGCAAGTCATCCCTTTCTCTTTGCTAGGCTTGGGTCTGTATAGAACAGTGGTGGAGAATTTTGCCATCTACTGAAACTACTTGTGTGAGCTAATGGGCAAATGGCTTTATTTTCCTGGTCTAAAATTCTAGTTGTTTCTGCAGATTAGTGGTGGAAACAGTGAATCTTGTGATCCATGCTGATTCCCTCCATTCCACTTTTGTTGTTTTCACCAGCCTCTATTCATCGTAAGGCTATAAAAGCAGAGTTGTCACTGTCTTTATCATTTATTAAATCCTATTTCTTTCAGTCTGCTTCCTGTGGGCTTAATGGCCAAAGTAACCAAACGAGTTTTGATAAGTGCTAATTGAGCTTCTTGACATTTAGGCTTGTCCAGATTTTTCTTTGCACATTCTGTCATGTTGTTCCTGCATTAAGTGACTTCTTGTTGCTGAAATAAACAAAGATGTAGTTGATGGTAGAAGGAAACCACTGTCTGTCTGGACTTAGGTGCCTTGAAAAATGCATGTGTCCATTTTCAGTGTTGTGGTATAATTACAGAAAAATTTGTTTTCTGATCAAATGAATGACAACATGAGACCGGTGCATTTATACCTCTTATTATTTCATACATTTGTGTGATTTTGTACCTTGCACATTTATATACAGATATACTTTATAGTTTTAAACTTAAAGTTAGTACTTTAAACTTACAGTTTTTAAACTTAATTACCTTTTAATAAGTTGGTTTTTTTTTTTTTCTTTTTTTTTTAGAAAACCATGTGATTCAGCAAGGTCTTCCCTCCTTTCATAACAAAATCTGCCTTGCTAAAACTCTTTGTAAATTGAACCTTGGCAAGAGGAACATTTTTAAAAGGCACGAAGATCACCTGTAAAAGCTTATTTTTCCTTTTTAATATGTTGTGGTAATCTAAGGAGGAAAAGAACCTTTTCAAAAACAAACAGATGGCTTTAAAAATGTCAGTGTATTGAATAAAATTAGGAGGTTTTTTTACTGTGCTGAAAAGGCTACTGTTGTAGTGTGGGGAATCCTTACAACAATATATAAGATAGCGATGGACTTGGAAGGAAAGATGAAGCGATATTTCTTTAGATGTTCAGGGATGTTTTTATTCCTCCAGCCGCATGGCTGGAGTTCCCAGGCAGACTCCAGTCCTGGGACCCTGCTCTCCCTTTCGGGCCCTGGGTACACACACTCAATCCAGAACAGGTATGGGGCACACGTGACATGGGGACAGGGACAGAAGCAGACCCGTACCCTGCAGGGTACCTCCCCCAGGGATTTCAGGGGAAGGCACCTCCACAGGCTACTATTCACATTTTTTAAAGCTTAAAGGCACTTTAAACTTACAAAAAGAAGTAGTACTTTGATTTCCCAGTTTTCATTCTTTTCAGAGTTAAGTAACCTAAGCTTTCAAGAAGCAGCTTTCATTCATAGTGAAAACTGCTACTCATCACCCCCAAATTTAAAAGTTGGAAGGGAGGGATCATGACTAGTCCTGGATGCAGGTGAGCTAAGTCTTGGTGTGAATGCACAGCGCTCCCTTTGTAACAGATTTTGTAACCAGGGTAGGTTAGATACTTCCCTCAGATACTGGAAATACGGTGCTTTGACTGCTTTATTCTCTCCTGGAGTGTTCTCTCCTTTTGAGCATATTTATATGTCCTGACTTGTCAAGTGGGTGTTTACATTCAGAAGTTTTGGCATCTGATTCCTTCACACGATTTGTGTATGTACAGATGCTGTGAGAAGCTGAGACAGCTTTCACCTCTGATACATTTGAGGAGAAAAACAGAGAAGCAGAGCCAGCGGAGGTAAAACAGTCTGACTTGGAGTGCGGGAGGTGTAGGGCTGCTCTTTGGTGCAGTGCAGCAGCAGTGGTTGAAGGGGTCTCACTGGGGGAAATACCAAAGACTGCTGGTTGAACCACTCTCCCCTGAACTGCAAAATCTCTGAAGCACAGTTAAATTAGAGCAAAACAAGTACAATCCCATGCAGCTACCTCATAGGTACTGACCTTCACACCTTCCAAAGTGTGTAGTTGTAGGTATTCTAGAGTCATAAAATGACTTGTGTTGGAAGGGACCTTAAAGATCATCTTGTTCCAACTACCCTGCTGTGGGCAGGAATGCCTTCTGCTAGACGAAGTTGCTCAAAGCCCCATCCAGTCTGGTCTTGAACACTTTGAGGGCTGAGGCATCCACAGCTTCTCTGGGCAACCTGTTCCAGTGCCTCACCACCCTTACAGTAAAGAATTTCTTCCCAAAATCTAAGCCAAATCTCTCCTCTTTTAGCTTAAAACCATTCTCCCTTGTCCTATTCCTATCTGCCCATATAAAAAGTTATTCTCTATTTTTACAAGCACCCTTTAAGCATTGGAATGCTGCCTTAAGGTCTCCCAGCAGCCTTCTCTTTTCCAGGCTGAATAAACCCAGCTCTCAGCTGTTCTTCGTAGGAGAGGTGTTCATCCCTCTCATCATCTTTGTGGCCCTTCTCTGGACCCAGTCTAACAGGTCCACATCATTATCATGCTGAGGACTCCATACCTGGTTGCAGCACTCCAGGTGGGGTCTCACCAGGACAGAGTAGAGGGGGAGAATCGCTTCCCTCCTGCTGGCCATGCTGCTTTTTTGATGCATCCCAGGAGGTAGTTGGCCATCTGGGCTGTGAGCACACATCCATGATAAGCCCCAAGTCTGGGTACGTTATGCTGCTCTCAGTGGGTTCTCCCAGACTGTACTCATGCCTGGGATTGCCCCACACCAGGTGCACCATCTTGCACTTGGACTTGTTGAATTTTCTTAGGCTCTTGTGAGCCAACTTCTCAAGTTTGTCCAGGTCCCTCAGGATGGTGCCCCTTCCTTCTGTTGTGTCACATGCAGTGCTTGGCTTCATGTCATCTGGAAACTTGCTGAGGGTCCGTTTATCTTACTGTTGTAAGGACATAATTATTAGATGGGGATATTGATGCTCTCTGGAATAAAATGCTGTGCTACCTCATGTTTTTCTAGATACTGGATTATTTGCATATTAAAATATAAAATTAGTATTGAGCTGGAGAAGTATGTGGGGAAGGAGAGGGAGTACTAAATTAAAAACAAAAAATTCACATGCCACCAAACACTTTCTAAGAAAAGCATTGCATTTTCATGTACTGATGTGTCGTTTTAAAAACAGAAGCTTCTGTTTTGGGGTGCGGGGTGGTGGTGTTTGCATATATTTTTTCCCTTTAATTGACTTTTGATGGGTGAATTCAAAGGCATAACTGCAGTTGTGTTCCACTCTTTCAGACCAGGAAAAAACCTGAAGTTGTGCACCATGCCAGGGACAGCTAGCTGGTATTCAAGTAGGTTTTTTGGGTAAAGAGCTGCCACAAAGACAGCATGAAGTGCTGGTAGGGACTAAACCAGCACAGGACAAAGAGCCACTGTGAGTTTCCCTGAAGTCTTTAAGTGGTCAGGACTGTTGGCTGTTTGTTAGAGCCCTGCATTTATCCAGATAAGTTCGTAGTGTACTGGAGTTGCTTCCTGTGCTCCTGAGCAGATCTGTGATCCTATCAGGAGTGTGCTTGAGGGGAGTGTTCTCTGTGCAGAGGGTTCTGAAGGCTGGAAGCACCTGGGTGTTTTGGAAGGCACACCATGGACTGATCCTGGTATTGGTGTTGGACCTATGCTGCTGGCTTCCATGCGCAGCATCCCTCATTTGTTACGGAATTCCTGCACCTTACAGGCTGGTTTTGAGGAAGCTCTGTACTGGTGAGATGCAACCCAACTGCCTTGTTTATGAAATAATGGGGTTTGGGTTTTTATTTTACTTTTCAGCAGTATTCCATGCATATTTTATTAAATATATGTGTTTGATGCAGTTCTTTGTGAGGAGGGCTTTTGCTTCAAGCATAACTGGGGAAGATTGCTGAAATATAGTTAAGCGTTGTGTCAGTGCTTCCAGAACATCCCCAGATGGGCTTTTACACCTTACAGCTATTATGCAATTAACCCCGGAGCATCTTGCTGAAATAAGGTCTAGTGTCTGAAATATTTGGCCTTGTGACTATCTTTCTACCATAGCTATTCCTAATTTATGAGTGAGGATTTGAGATTGCAGTGAACTACATATCCATATCTTGAGAAAAGTTTAAAGTGTGAGGTTGTGGCCTCTGGAGGCTGCCAACAAATGAGAAGGACAAATAGGAACATGGAATTAACACAGAGGCATGTTTTCCGGGTATATTCTCCTTCATTAAGAAAAAAGAAAAAAGCAGGAATAAAAGAAGCTCTCCATTTTAAGGGTTGGTGAGCCCCTCTCAGGCAAATATTTAGCCAAGGCTACAGAGTAAATTGTCATATGAATGGAAGTAGTGACCTGGTTTGGGGGGCGGGGCAGGATTTGTGGGGTTTTGTTTTGGGTTGGGGGGGGTTGTTTTTGTTTGGAGGTTTTGGTTTGGTTTTGAGGGGTTTGTTTGTTTTTCTTTCTCTACATGGCTGTGCAACCTTCTCACTCTTTCCTCAGTTTTTTTCTATTGGAATTATTGTGTCTCTTGAGAGAGACTCCTCACAATCATTATAAATGCTGCACAAAATCTGAACTAGTAGGTGGTCTTTCTCTGAAAACAGTACCTTTCAGGTAGTTTCAGACTTTAAATTCTAGTGTACTGTAACAACAGGTTTAACAAGATATTCTTCCTTTTGAGCATAGATTGCAACCCTTTAACTTTTTGGAGGCCCCTTTCTTCTGTTGAGGAAATGTTTTTTTTATGATGGTATGTCATGTGCTGCAGTGGAACTTTGACTGCCCAGGGGCTGTGTTGAGACTGCCAAGTCTGTGGAACTGCTCATCTTGACTTTGCAGGACTGTTTTCCCTAGGGGAAAATGCAATCGTCAGGTTTATTGTACAGTGACAGATGTTTAATTTGTAAATGTCACGGCAACTTCAAGAGCTCCGTGTTTGGCATATAATGCTTCAAATACTGGTTTTACGTGAGAAGACAGCTATGATGTATGGCTGGAGTTGCTGCAGTTCTGCTTCCTTTTTCTTTTTGAATTCTCTTGGAGAAAATGGCCTTTAACTCTTGGCTAATAACCTGTTACAGTTGAGGTCTGACACATTCAAACGTTGTCTGATAGCCCCTTCATTTTCCTTGTCTTTCCATGTCACTTGCCTCCAACTTTTGGGACAACTGCATCTCTGATCATCCAGTCACAAGGACGTTGTGTTGGGTTTTTCAGACCATTACTCCATTCAACAGATTGGTGCTGTGTGCTCCACTACTGGGCCAAACTCCACCTGATGTACTGAAATGCCCTCTGGTGTGAAGTAAAGTTCATTAAGCTGTGCAGCAGGTGACAATAGGCTTAAATGTGACTTTTGAATGCTGTTTATAAAATGTTCTTCATCGGCCATCTTAGGACCTTACCCCAATCTCCCTAAAAATGGGTATGGGATGTTACTTACTGGTTTGTGAAATAAATTCCTCTGACAGTTGTGTCTCAAACATCATCGAGTGGTTAAATTCAACTGAGCTGCTAAAATTTCTAGGTGTAACTCAATGCTGGCAGCAGGAATGTATGTACTAAAATTTCTTCTTGTCCAAGTCATGCACAATATCTGGTGATAGTATATCTGTACATTTCCATGTGCATCTACTGGTCTGTATAAATTGAATATTAAACCCCCTACTGTCTGTGTACTGTATGATTCTCCAGAGTCAAATGTGCTGCTGGTAGTCCTTCAAGCAACTACATTTAGATATTGATTTAAAAAAATGTGACTCATACTGTAGGAATGTTCAGCAGTGAGAGCTGCAGCCAAAGCAGCAGTGTCCAGCTGTGGTGTGGTTCACAGTAAAATTCTGGATTGTGATTTTGCGTTGCTTGTCACATGACCGTAATAGCCTGTGAGTTGCTAAAAAAATGACTAATTCCTGCATTTGAGGTGAAGGAAGAAAGAGAAAATGTGAGCAAACCTGTAATTTTTCCAAGTGCTGCAGTTACTGTATCTGATATGTTAATGCAACTACTTTGTTGTCTCACCACAGATAAATTCTGAGGAGCGTGTTGATACAGCTGATCAGGAGACAGTCTCCTGGGATCGCAGTATTCCTGAAGAGATAAAGCAAAAAATACAGCCTAAAGAGGTGCCAGCAGAAAGTGTCACTGTCTGGATCGATCCATTAGATGCTACACAAGAATACACAGGTAGCTGATTCTTGTTGACAAATCATGTGTGTAATTCTGATGTTTGCCTTTTACCCTGGAGACAAAATAGTAAGTACCTTAAATGATATCTCTTGTTAAAGTGTCTTATGTCAAAGCTAGCGTGATTTAATTGAACAAATTGCATTATGAAATTGCTGTGGTTCGCAAATTACAACATTTATATATTCCAACTCTGAAATTACTTTGGTATCCTTGCAACTAAGTTATTGCTATAATAAATGGTGACTGTCTAATATGGATTGTACTGGAATTTCACATTTCTTTATTTCAGTCACTACTGTGACAACACTAAGTATCTTACATTTTTGGTTTTGTTTATTTAAAGGGAGTGCTAAGTAAATATCCTATTTAACTTGATAAAAGAAAATTTGTGTTGTCCTTTTTCAAAAAAGTATGCATAATTCAGTCTTCCCCCTTTTCAAATGTTTTAGGATGTCACATAAGCAGTTCAAGGCCATCCAACTAAAATTCTTGGTGATAAATACTAAGGAACAACTGAAAAAATGGGATTTTTTTTTTGGTGACTATTTAATTGATACAATTATCCTTTCTAGTGAATCTTCTTTGGGTTTTGAATTACCATTTTTGAACTGATAGAGGATAGGGAGGTGAGACAGAGAAGGGAGAATGCAGGGGCACCGATTTCCATGATAACACGTGTTGCATAAGACACAGGTGTTAGCATTAGATCTAGTTGCAGTATAGGTTATATCTACTGAACAGAAAAAATTGCTGGAAAGCTAAAAAGTCTTTAAAGTCTTTTGAAAACTGAAAGGTTATTTGATGATACGTCAAAGTTGCATAACTGTAAAGAGGTAAAATGTAAACTGGTCTTCAGAGAACAATCTGAATAATCTCCTGTCTGTTTTTCTTTTGTGTTCTTGGCATCTGATTGTAAACTTGCTCACTTTGTTGTTCTGTCCACAGAGGATCTTCGACAGTACGTCACAACAATGGTTTGTGTGGCTGTAAATGGTAAACCAGTAATAGGAGTGATACACAAGCCCTTCTCATCATATACAGGTACCTTCATGCCTTCATATATTTCCATCATGGTCAGTGTTAATGAAAATCTGATGTTTGAGACAACCTCTGTAGGTATAAATGAGAAAATAGTACCGGGGCAAAAGAGCACTGCAGCAGACCTCATAATTAGAGCTGCAGATGTGTTCTGTGCTATAAAACCACAAAGGAAAATGCTGCCCTTGTTTAACATAAAAATGATGCATTTAGAACAAACTAACTGAAAATATGATTAAGAGCTAAATCCCTAAAATAAGAGTGCTTATAGCAAACAAAAAAAAGTTAAACTTACAAATACTGGTCAGTTTCATGTGTGCTTTTTAGTCTTTAGCAAAAAAGAGTACTTTGCTCATTTAGCAGAATAACTTGGGTCTGTGATTAATATACCCAGGAGCTGCTGTTTATTCAGTGTGAATAAAAAAGGATTGAATTAAGATCTTAATGGCAACTCTTTGTATGTAACAGGCAAGACTATCTAGCATAGCCTTATTGATTATCTGACATGCTTTAATGCCACAATTGTGAAGTAATTAATTTTTTAGTATTAATGATGTATCAGCAAGCACTGCTGCAAGTTTGGCAATTTGCATGCACTTCTGAAAGCTTCCAAGCAGTTTAAGTATTCATGGTTACTGTGTATTTAAAACAGGAATTTCTGTTTACATTTTCCCTTAGGCAATACTGACCTCTAGAGTTCTGAAGTTCTGTAGTAGCTCTGGCACAAAAACTAAGTCTAAATAAATGCATTTTGTATTCGTTCTCCTTTTTTGGCCCACTGAACACTCAACATTTTGTGCTAAATATTTTGCTGTCTATAAATATGAGTTTAATTACTAGTGACTTAAATATGTGCTATATTTGAATATGCTTTCAGAATCTTGGAGGTTTTGGAACGTAGTTTTTTTAGGTATCAGTACCTATCTCAAGAAATGGGTTTTTAGCATTGTATTGTTGAGAATTTATCTCCTTTAATAACAATGAAGTGTGCAATGTTCAGACATGAAATCAGATGAGATGCAATGAATTCTGTCATTCTGTGTGACAAGTATTCATTTTCCAAGCTAGAAATACCAATATGTTTTGAGTCAGATTGTTCCTAATACTACCACACAAATACAAAGCAATAAAGGGCAGTCAGCATTGTTATTACACACAGCTCAGTCTGTTGCCAAACAACCTGGCTCTCTACTGAGATGAAATTGATGGGTATTTTACTAAGTAAATGTCAGATTAATGGTTAGGGGATGCTACCTACCAAGCTTGGCTTTGAACCTCATGGTGAAACAAGTGGGAAGCTGTGTATTCTAAATGCAGTTGTCTGAAGTGCAACATCAAATATCTTTCTTGGTAGCACTATCCTCCTGAGCTATTTCCTTCCTTAGCATTAGTATCCTTCTGAACAAAATGACTCCATAGCATTTTTGGTATCTGCTTTAAAGGGTGATGGGGCTTTTTGTTCTTACATATTGTTTGAGGAAATTTCTGACTAGGAGCCTTCCTTTTAACTTTGGTTAAAAGGTTTCCAATTGCAAGTTCTGAATATTAACTACTTGGGATTTTTCCCTCTTATTCTGGTTTTTTGGAAGTATCACACAAGAACAGTCAGGCTTGGAATAATGCCATATGCACCAATGCGTGTGTGGCCTGTTTGTCTTCCCTTTTGTGCACATGTGGGTATGCACCACATCATCATGCCTAACTTTCTCTGTTACAGTAGAGATATTAAGTCAGAGGTATCCATTACATATTCTTAGATAAGTGCCCTTTTATCTTCACACTTAACAGAGATTGTTTTTTGTAAATCTTAGCACAATTTTTATTTCTCTTGTAGCTTGGGCAATGGTGGATGGTGGGTCAAATGTAAAAGCTCGTTCCTCCTACAATGAGAAGACTCCAAGGATTATTGTATCCCGCTCTCATGCAGGAAAAGTTGAGCAGGTTGCGCGACAGACATTTGGAAATAAAACTGTGATAATCCCCGCTGGTGGAGCAGGTTTGGTTCTTTAAGCATCCTATCCAGTTTATTGCTTCTGAATGTTTTAATGGTGTTGCTGTTACTAGGCAAAAGGATGTAACTGAGCTGCCTCCTCTTTTTCATCTTGCCTTGTGATCTTCACATCACTGAAAGCAAGGACTTGACACTAGGGACACAGTTTTTCCTTTGTTTGGGAACCTGCATGCAAACTTGGTTCAGACTTCAGGCTGTTCACAAGTCAGTATGTTACTGGATCTAAGGCTGGGCCAGCAATGTTGTTGTGGTCCTTTCATTGAAATACGCTGATGTGTGTTCATTGAAGGCACTGATGCCTCAGTGGGAGAAAAAGGGTTGCGTGACCACAGGCAGAATCACACAAGAGAATCTGTTGGTTGTTAGCTGTTAGTATGGTTAATTAAAAAAAAAATAAGAAAAAAGCCATTAAAGTTTGGTACTATTTATTGCACTTATGTCAAAAAAGAAAATTAGTGTCACAAAAGTCCATTTTTAACAGCCTCATACTCATTGAAGGAAGTTTTAGAATACTTTTTACTTAGGTGATGTCCTTGTGCATGTTACTGACACAATGTAGATGTGAGGCACTAGTGTAAAGCAACAGAAGTTTTAAAGTCCCAGAAAAGCAATGCAGAATTTTATTTTTACAGAAATGTATCTTTCTGTGTCTTTAATACAAAATTCCAGAGCTCCCTTACAGATTTTTTAGTCAAGAAGGTCTTGCATTGCTTCTTTAGATAATGAATCTAAAAAACAAAGAAAGGGAAAGTATAACTAATTATAGCAGCTCTTGTCCAGGGCTTGACTCGGTTTAAGAAGATAAAGAAATGAACAGATTAATAAAACAAGAATATTGGTCAAAGAGTTGAAAGTTTGAAAAAATTCCATAAAAGAAAGAATTCTTTTTGAGTAATTTGTGCTGCACAATGAATAATAAAGGGGAATGCCCTGGGCTGCTTTGCTTTATTAAAGAGTGGTGTATACATCTTCCTTGTATTGTAATAAAAAGCCAGGGATAAAAAGATAGATGAGCATATTGCAGGGGGACTAATGCTGGTCAGCACTGGTGTGCCATGACCTTCCTAGGGAGAGTCCTGCAAGGAACAGCTCTTCCAGGGGCAACAGCAAGACTCCCTGGGCAGCAGGTGATTTCAGCAAGTGCAGCAACTTCTCTGCTGCCAGTGATATCAGCTCGTGTGATTCAGCTCTTTGTGAAATCACCCAAGGCAAACTGGGGGACAGAGAGACAGCAGCTTCCTTTGGCTGTTCCACAGAGGTGGCTTTTATTGTCCAGCAGCCCCTGTGAAGGGAAGCCAGGGACAAGGCTCCCTCCTCAGGGGCTGAGACAGGGGCTTTTTAGGGGAAAGGCAGGGAGTGAGGTAGAAACCAACTAGCAGACTGGGTACAGCCTATTACCTTAAGGAAACAAGGCATGCTGAGGGTGGTTCACTTTGTCACCATGACCCACAGGAAAGTTGCTTATCTCTGGGGAGAGTCTTTTTGCCCTCAAGCCTCTGTCCTCCAAGGGAGTGCAAAGGGCTCTTGTGGCAGGGGCTCACAGCCCTCCACATGAGCATGATACAGGGATGATACTCATTAAGAAATGAGTGAATAAACATAAGAGCAGAACTATATTTTAGTTTCTGGTCTTGTTCTTTTAATGTGTTTCAACAGGAAAGCTTGGTTATTTTTTTTTTTTTTACCTCTATCTATTTCTTCTAGGTTATAAAGTGTTGGCTCTCCTTGATGTGCCTGAAAAGAATCAAGAAGAAGCTGATGTGTATATCCATGTCACCTACATTAAGAAATGGGATATATGTGCTGGAAATGCAGTGTTGAGAGCATTGGGTGGCCATATGACTACCCTGACTGGTGAAGAAATTAGTTACACTGGCTCAGATGGCAATGAAGGAGGACTTATAGCCAGTATTAACATGAACCATAAAGCACTAATTGAAAAACTTCCAGATCTGGAAAAAACCTCGCACAAATAAACATGACTGATGGAGAAGTACAAGTTGTGCTTTTGTAGCCTCCAGATGCTCTGTCTGAAGAAGCAGGCATGAAAACCTGCTGGAAAAGATGCAAAGCAAAGCAGTTTGGTGTGGGTTTGGGGACTATATTTTGCATTGGGTTTTGTCAGTGGTGGTATTTAAAAAGAACAAAATAATAATACTCAGAAGTAGGAAGGGGACTGATGGTCTCACATCAGTTTCCATGTTTTATTTTTTTCAAACTGTTTTCATGCAGTTCTTATACTCAAGGTGCATTTACCATATATATTGGTGAACATTAGGTAAACTAAAGAAAAATCCCAATCTTTTCATAAAATAACTTAAGTATTTCTCACAGGAGTCTCTTGAAGTCTTTTACATCTTACTGTAGTTTTAGCGATTCCATAATAAATTAGGTAGGAAAAAAGCTTGATTTATATAGGCATCTGATAACTGTAAACAGTCTATCAGGAATCATGACCTCGTGTTTTGTATCCCCTGAATGGAAAGCACAAGAAGGTTGATTCAAATCTATATGCAGCTACAGATTATCTTTGACAGTGTGGCATACTTTCTGCTTTTTAAGAGAAAAAAAGAAATGTTCTGTATTATTTTGACTCCTTTCCTGGAGATGTAAACCAGTTTTAGTTCAGGTGGGTTGTGAATATCGGTGTTTTATTAATCAGTGTAATTATTTCCTTATATGTTTTTAAAAGAAGGCAGCGTTTCCTTGTATAGTTTTTAGCAGTTACTTCTTGTCCTTGATTTCTGCAAATGGTGTTGAAGATGCATGCTAGATTTTTCTCTAACGCTTGTTCATCATGTGGTGTTTGTGCTTGTAGAAGCAGCCTCTTCCTTCAGTACCTTCAGTTATTTTGTTTGTTTGGGTTTTCTTTCCATTGGACAGAAGGAATGAGTTTAACAGAAATAGTAGGTTGACTGATTATTTCCATTTCCAACACAAGATGCAAACCAGCAATTTTTCTACAACCCCAGGAATAGCTTTGTCATTTTAGCTTGCGGCACACTCTTTTCTGCAGAAAGCTCTTCAGCCATTCCAAACAGCTTGTGCATATTTCGTTTGTGGTAATTTACAGAGAGAGAGAGACCATTTGAATTTGAATCTGCTTAAGCAAGTCTGAAGAACATGTGGCACTTGAAGTACAGCAGGGTCTGCAAAACTCTACTGAAAAATGTTCTTTGCACTCCAGTACACACAAGAACAGAACGCGGGTCCTTTGATATCAAGTGACAATGTTGTACCTCTATCTCCAAACATGTAACCATCTGCATTGCTGTTCTCTGCATCCCCCTGAAGGGTTTCAGAAGGTTCAAATGTACCTCTTATTTGAATTATCAGAAAATAAGCTGCCCATCTGTCCTCAAGAATGCTAAAATTCTTAGTTACTATAAGAAATTTTCTGTTCAAACTTTATTCAATGTAGGCTTAGGCTGTTTGATCAGAACCCTTAATTCTTTAATTTTAACTTCTTTCATACTGTTAATAAGACCTGCTCTTCTGATTAAAAAGAGGTTTTTCTCCTTAGGTCAGTAGTGGAGAATGTTTAGACACTGCTTTCAACTTCTAGGTGGAGTTCACATTTCCAAAAGACTTCCCAGATGTTGCATAACTACAGATACAGACTTTCATTTCTTAAACTCACTGGCAAAGGAAACAGAAACTTAGTCTTATGCGCCTCTTGGTGCAGGTAGTTTTTGGAGAACTTCTTTTCCAACATGGACACTATTTTTGCTCTTTGAAAATAACTTTTACACATGTAGATAATACACAAAGCAATTTAACTTTCAGTTCTTAAATTTAATAAATGCTATATGCTATGACAAATAAGTGATTATGCCCTTTTTAAAAAGGATCTGATCTATTTAAAAAATCTCTTGAGCTTCCAAACTTCAGTGAAAAAATAAAAATAACATTTATCAAGGGTTTAGTAATATTTTACAAGAAGACTGCAGCTTTTTGAGACTGATTTTAATGTCTTAAAGGCTATTTTTTTTTAAAGAAAGCTTTTCTTATGTTTATTTGTTAAAGAACATGAATTAAAATTTCAATATGAGAAATAGCCATAGTTAGCCTAGTATAAAAACCTGATTGTGTCACAGAGATCAAATGCACAATATTTAAATGGGAAATTAAGGTAAAATCTGTGGCAAGTTGTGGTTTTAGAACCAGCTTGTAATCTTATGTAAGGATACTTTATGAAAATGGGACTGCTTTTATTTTGGGGAATGCTTCTATCACTTCCTTGCATAAGCTGTGATCAGACTTTCTTTATGGAAAATGAAAAATGTTATGTAATGTACAAGGGCTTACTTGTATCTTAGTTGAAGGCATCGAATAGTGAGCAAAAGTATTTCCCTAAGTTATTTTTTCTTACAAAAACAAGGTACCTTAGGAAAAGTCCCTCTTACTCTTCCTTCCTCATGCTGGCTAAAATGCCTAGCCTTCCATTAGGAAGACTTGTGCTTGTTTAGACACATTAATGTCCTAAATTGCTTTGTTGCAATGGATCACAATGTTCAGTACCTTTCGAGGGGAACTTTATTGGCCTAATCTCACTCCTGATGGAACTGAGGAAGAGGTGAGAGTGTGGTGCCCACTTAACTACTTGTAGAGCCTGAACTCGTAGAGCTTTCCCACAGTTGAGGGCTAAGGTAGTGCTTGTGGTCTCCTGGTGTAATTTAAAGGGCAGCTGCTTTGGTGTGAGAATAGGTGAGCAGCTGGTGAGTATCAGTTTCAGATGTCATTTTGCAATAAATGTAACTCTTATGCAGACCAGCAAGTATTCACAAGTGCTTGCTTAGTGCACACGTCCCAGTGCACTTTGTTTGTACAGTGTTAACATTCAGTATATAATTTTTTTGACTGTGTTTACACTACATTCTAAAATGTTCTGCTATTCTGGCTTAAATATTTGTTTGGTCTCATCAGTGTGGATGTGACTTAACCTTATGCCCAGAGGGGTAGGAAATCATACCATACCCACATCTCACTGCTGGGCTACAACAGTGTTCTTTACATTGTAGCCTTCTCCACTTAAAGCTGTCACACACCATTTTTAGAGATGATATTTAAAATAACTGCATGATGTAGGTGAGTCCTACAAAAGTATATATTTTTTAAAGATTTTAATTAAAAAATAAAAGTGGAATCATTCTAGCTCCAAATAAAGAGATTAAGAGAATGTATTATTTTAGCATTGGTTTTCCAATGGTGGACATTTTTGAGTGGCTGTTATGATTAAGGTAGTTGCAAGTGAAATTATTCTAAAACTGTATGTATTTTCTCTTTTTCATTCTGCTAAAAAGAGTGTATGGTAGCATAGATAATACCTGGTACTGTACCAAGAGTCCTACCTTTCATTCCTTGAATGAATGTTTTCTAAATAAATGGACACAGAAATAAATGGGTTGGATATTGTATTTAACTGGTTTTGAGATTAACCTGTTTGCCAGACTTTTACAGATGGATTTAAGAGCTATTTGTTCTGATCTACAGAGCATGTAATGATAATGAAAATATTTAGCAGATATGGCTTACTGGGATAGTGAATTAACCATATAGGTGAAGCTGCAAAATCATCTAGTGATATTTTTTCATACATTTACTTTTACTCCATGATTGTTAGAGGGGGAAGATTTTCTAATTGCCTTCAGGGGTGAGAAAAGGCTTGATTTTTTTAATTTTTTTTTTTAATGGCCAGTGGCTGAAGATTGGGGGTGGGGAGGGGAGTCAGTACTGGAGTTCATCTCTGCCTTTTTGTTTATAAATAAGTGTATTCCAATGTCTTTGTAGCATCCTGTCATCTGTTGGAGTTGTACAACAGTGGTGCAGTATTGTATACTTCTAATTTAATGTGTAAAGCAAGGAGTCCACATTTGCCAAGAACTGTGCAGTGAGAAGTGACCAAGTGGTGCTCTGGGCCTCTGCTGTGTTACGCCAGCAGAGAATGGCTGCTTCATTGTCTCATGGATGTCATTCCAGTAGCAGTTTCTCTCATGGAAAACTGCTTTTCTAAGCTACTGCCTCTCCAGTTAGAGCAGTGGAAAGAAGCAGATGGCTGTGCAGGAGAAGTTACAACAGAGGACACTTACTTCTGTTTCTTTCTTTTTAAATTGCATCGATTGTTTAATTTCTCTTGTCTTTCAGGAGTTAGATAGTGACACAGATAAGATTCAATGGACCACAAATAAACAGCTGTGGGATTTTAAACCCAAGCAAGAGGAGGGCAGGAAGGACTGCCTCTAACAAAGGCGAACCTGAATGGATGGTTTTCTGTCAGGCCACTCATGCTGAGCCTTTCTTCAGTGTTTTAGTGGTTTAGGCCCTTACACCCAAACAGTTACAGATTTGATTTTGCCAAAATATCACTGATAGTCTTCTAATCTGCTGTCCTCAATGATGAAACTGCACTATAGCCACTTCACTATAATGTAACTCACTGAGACAAGAATGTGGTAACCCCAAGGACTCAACTGCTTGAATTGTGAACTACCAGTATGGCATCTCTTGCAGTGATGTCCTAGTTCCTGCTTTGAGTGTCTTCCCACCCCACAAGCAGGTCATGCACCCACACTTCAGACTGAGATCTGTTGAAGCCTTATACATTGTGGTTTTCAGATGCCACACCAGCTCTTTCAGTTCTGTGAGAAGTACTCATCCAGTTTCCTTCTGAGGCTCCCTCTGGAGACAGTAATTAGTGGCCACTTTTCCCTCTTTGCTCTTCTTCTCTGTTCCCTTCTGATCTTTGATCCTTTCTTAGTCAATGTGGACAAGAAAAATGAGAGATCAGAGGTGAAGACAGTCCCAGAATGAGAGGGCCCCAGCAGTCAACTATCCAATTTATCCTGAAACTGTTAATGTTTAGGACTAAGGTATAAGTTACTGACTGTTTCTACCACAAGTGCAATAGTTGCCAGCAAAATAATTGGAATGTGAAGAAATTAATGCAGTTAGGGGTACTGAACATACAGAAAAGATGCAGGTGGACTAAGGAGAAGTTAAACACACAAAAAGAGGGAGAAAATGGTTTTTCAGTATAATGTTACAAGCATTTGGCATTTGTGGCCCCTCTGGGTGCAGAGCTTCATTGCTCATGGAAGAGGCTGCATTGGCCCTCTGTGAAAGGCCTGATTTTGTTGAATTCGATAGAAATATTCCCACTCAATGTGGGCAGAACCAAGCCAGATAAAACAGGAACAGTAAATTAAGCTAAATTCTGAAAAGCTCAAATTCTTTCAATATAGCAAACAAACTGGGTTGTGTTAAAGTTGCCTCTGACAGCTTCAGTCTACATTTGGAAATGTCAAAATGTCACCCCAGTGTCTCAAGATTCTAAGTCTTTCAGGTTTTTTTATAGTCTACAGCTGCTAGAGCCCACTTTCAGGTAACATCGTTTTCTACCCCAGTTGTTCCTTATTTGTAGTTCACATTTCATTTTTTTCTCTTCAAAGGATCAGCAACACTCCAGCATTTTTCCTGTTATCCCACCAAATTGTATTAGCATTTTCCAATTGTGTGCCAAATTGAAATAATTCTATAAATAAATTCTCTGAAAATACTGATCTCTGAGGGTGTTTTTCTATATTTTGTCTTTCTGGAGGGTATTTATTGTTTCTTTGTGCTCCAGATACTATTTTTTACAGTAAT
Organism: Lanius collurio; assembly: GCA_020086605.1. NCBI lineage: Eukaryota > Metazoa > Chordata > Aves > Passeriformes > Laniidae > Lanius > Lanius collurio. The sequence continues at coordinate 28,792,976 of JACBWW010000003.1, read as the reverse complement.
GCATACCATGCATTCAGTTGTGCTCTGTCCATCATGTGTGTGAGACTTCTGCCTAAGGAGTTATTGATAAGTCCAGCCAAATTTATGATACAGTTCAAGATCTTTGGTTTTGTTTTCATACCTGTGTTGCTGTGAAAGTTGGTCATTTTGTGAAAGTGAGTGCTTAGAAATCCCCCAGATAGTATTGCTCTTTGGATCTGAAGAAGTTTTTCTTCCAACATCATCTCCACATCTCTTCATAATTATGTTACTCCATTCTGCTTGAGTCTCTTGTTTCCATGAGAATAGTATTAGCAGGGTATTAACTGGACCATTCTTTGCCCTTATTCTATAAATGTCCCACTCTTCATAAGTAAGACCATGGAACAAGTTGAAAGATCCTTTAATGTCCCATATCAATATGGCATTTGGGGCTGTTCTTGGATGCAGCTTCAAATATCTTTCTTCTCACGCCTACTGATGTGTGCAAGGCTGGGTGTACAATGAAATTGTCATCCAGGACGTAAGCAACACACGCCACAGAGTTGTACACAGATGTTCTGAAAACCCTTGATCGTATGTGATGTAACAAGACATGGAATTTGGAGTCTGTTGCAATGCTCCCAAATGCATCTTCAGAGGAGATGCAACCTAGAGGAGGCGGGATTCTTCCCATCTTGCAAAGTGAGTAAGTGCATGTCTGTGTGCATTTGGTACATGGCTTGTTGAAAACAACTGCATGATTTGGGAAGCCTGAATGGTCCAGTTAGAGGCAAATGTGTGCTTGTTGTCATCAGCCATTTACCTGAGGCTCTCAAACGTGCCTTTGTCACAGCTGATCCATCCCTGCCCCAGGGCCAGAGTTTTACAGGTTTCATTAAAGCAGTGTGAAAGGTAACATGTAACACTACAAAAACTATACAGCCCATAGTGGCATCCTGCTCCTCAACAACGTAAACCAAATGTATGACTCCCATTTGTCTCTTGTGTCAGCTTCTTGTATATATTGTGTTCCACACCTTCTTGGTTTTGTTTATTCTCTTCAGACAATCATGCTGTCCATGTGAAATTCATAATTGTGAGCTAGGCTTGTTGAAAACGCAGTGAGTCTAGTTCATGTTGTGCATGCCTGAGAGCACTTGTAAGTTTCTTTCTTTGTACAGTAATAAGACTGTCCTGAGTAAACGTCTCATCTCTTGGCACACTGGCATCCTGCACACTAAATCTAGTCACATTTATTCTGAGCTGGAAGGGGTCCACAAAGATCATTGAGTCCAACTCTTAAGTGAAGGGCCCATACAGGGATCAAACCCACAACCTTGGCATCATTTGCAGAGCTGTGCTCTAACCAGCTGAGCTGAAGGCTTTTCAGTCACTAAAAGCCCTCCTTCTCCAAATGTCATTTCATTTGTATTGTTACAATAATTAAACTATTTTTCAGGACAATGTTGCACAGCACTGTTTGGGACTTGGTCTGGGCCTTAACTTAGTTCCTCAAAGGTATTCTAGGAGTCTGTCAGTCAAAGAGGATTTCTGATCCCCAGGCAAAGGGGATTCTGCTGCAAAGCATTCTGCTGCAGAGAGTGGAAGTTTGACCTGCCACCAGCAGTGGGTACAGAAGTGGAGATTGTGTAGTCATGCAGCTGGGGAAGGGGCTGTGGGAATGCTTTGCAATCAGGGCAGAAAAAAATCGAGTGTCTTCCCATCATCTCTGCTGTAGGCCCTTTATTTATCATGCATCTTAAGTAAAATGACTCAAAATTACAGGAATTCTTCCAAATTAAGTGCTGTGATCTAAATGAAAACCACAACAAGCACTGTGCTAAGAGATAATTCTGTTAGGGTACGCACAGAGGTGAAACTAAACAGATTTGGCTTTTACATTTTAAAACTGCTTTTTTTTCTTCCAAAGGGATGTACTCATTGTAGAATTAAGGATGTGTCAAGTTTGCAGTCCTCTCAGCTGAACTCCACCCGGGCTGGGTGGGTATGGGGTGTGTGTGTTGCAGAGGACCAATATCATCATGCACATTCTACTTCTGCAAAGGGATGGTGTTCAACTAAAATAAATAAAGCGGATAAAGTATATTTGAAAACTAAGGGAAAGGCAAGTGCTTTAACATGCAGTTCCCATAATATTCTGGAATCTCAATACCTGAACCTGTTGGAAATATTTGTATCAGCAGTAAAGATTTTAGTTTATTTTAGCAAAAATAAAGTATTTTTCATATATGACATTTTCTACTGAAGCTGAACTGAACTAACCCAGATCTCCTTGCTATTCTGTTAAGATCCTAATCTCCTCTTACCAAAATAGTTTTATGCAGGTGCAACAATGGCTTTTGGAACCCAAACTGCACTCCATCCTAATAGATTTAGATCAAGAACACTATGTATGGCAGAAAAGCTTTTAGTGTTGACACTGGGATCTCTAGAGGACTTGGAACAAAGGGGAGCAGAGGCCAGTAGAGGGCTCTGTCTTTTCATGAATTTGCTGAAAAGCCAAACAGACCTGGATGGCTATGAATTTACATGGCTTTTACATTTTTTACAAAGAAAAGTCTTTCACAATTTTCTTTTCCTCACTTGTGATGGGACTTCAGCTAAGAGGGCACAATTGATACAATTAGATCTTCCTTCAAGATAGCAAAGAAAGGTTTCTTTTTTGGCCTTTCTTGCACATTAGGTCAATTGTAACCATCTTCATCTGGAAATGTTACATCTTGAAGCAGCTCCATCACACATTTCCGGGCTCTTTTGGGCTATTGTGCCAGCATGAACACATTAATATTAGTAAGCACACTAATATTTTATCAGCCTCTTGGTACTGAAGTTGTTTGGAGTTTGTTTTTCTTATCTCTGTCACTGGCATTGTTGTCCTTTGTGTTCATTTCTCATATGTAGGGAAAAAAAAAGTAATTTTCAGTTTTTTGCAGGAAGCTTGCTGTTCTTTCCTCCACAATTGTCTTCCATTAAAAATTATCATTATTGCTTTGCATTGCCTTTAATCTGCACTGCATGGACTTCTACTGACTGTCACCTCCAGGCCAATGGAACAGAGATAAAAAGTAAGATACATATGCCCTATGCTCTAGCTGCCCAGCTAAAGCAGGGGTGCATTATTCTCCACAGCAGCTCATTTAGTCAAACCTGAGGCAAGATGAGAGGAGTAGCTCTGAAAAACATCCTTTTGCTACAACCCAAATTTCATTCCCCTGCCAGGATTGTTGCTCCCCTGGTGAAAGCCAACATAAATGTGTCTCTGCCTGCCAGGGGGATGGTGCAAAAATCAGAAAGTCTAACCACAACAGCAGAAAAAAAGAGCTGGGGAAAGATAGGCTTTCTAATTTTAAACAGAGAGCTAACCTGGGAGTTGTCATTTATGTGTGCAAGTAATTCCTTCTGTTAATTATAGATAGCTGCATATTTAAGTGCAATACTTAAAATGTGAAAATTAAGTTCCTTAGCTACTTAAGGAGATGAAAGAGAATTAAGAAAAGAAAGCTAGTGTTAGGAAGAAAAGGAAACGAAAAAGGGAAGGGAAGGGAAGGGAAGGGA